>CM067067.1:13930900-14608400 GCA_033980235.1 Diadema setosum
AACTTTGTTCTTTGTCATTGTTTTTCTCTTTGATGATTATGACGATCATTTTTTTTACTAGTGACGATATGGTTGTAAGCTTATGGGAAACTTGTATAGTAATGACAACACCATCTCATCTAGATATCATATTTGCACCTAATTAGACCAAAACATTATACTAGCTAATGATGTAGCAAAAAAATACAAAACATTTGAAGGATTTTGAAAGAGGGATGCATCTTTAACGGTGTTTATGTGAACTCTTGCTGTCTCAGGACAAAATCTAATTTATATCGAAAAATAATAAACATAATATATAGATCAATACAAAATCATCTTTACAGTACAGTAAGCCAGACAACGCCTTTGGCACGCCGCTGTGTACAAGGATAGCCATGTTGTTATGGTAACGCTGCCCTAGAGGACACTGTAATTGAAGGAGCAATACATAAAAAGGGGAAATAACTAGTCCAATGCAAGGTTTCATATTCCTTTTTTTCTTCTTAATAATATTATAAAAGCACACACACATACACACAAAATACGCATGCAACTTCTAGGGTGATCGTTGAATCGAAGATCGATTATGTAACCATAGAGTGCAGATATGGAAGGTATCACATGATTATGGATCAATATCTGTGTGAATTGTGATACAATGAATTTCACAATGACGGCTCCATGGGGCTTCAAATTTTAGTAGACAAGGACGTGATGAGAACTTCAATACATTAGTCACCAATTGAGAGAGATAACGAAACTTATCCTGCTTAAAAGATGAAAACGCGTATTCAAACTCGTCACAGAGTATACAAACAGCTCGTCCAATGGACGAAAATATAAGCACGTACAGACACTACTTAGCATTAGCTTTATTATGTCTGAAACTTGGAGAAAATTGTCAACGATAAACAAGCTTCGATACAAATGAAATGTTTGACTACCAGGGACCAATGTAATACTCTTAGGGAGTAAACGTTTTAAGGCGTTTTTAAATGATACTTTGTGTCTTTGGTCGCGAGGATCCAGAAACACGCTCACAAAAGCTGAACACACTTTAGCTGATGGTATACTCTCGTAATCAAAAGTTAAACAACGTTCTTTAAAAGAAGTTAGCGTATCATAACACATGTTATCAATATGGTGAGGTAAATTTACGTATTGGCAATATATTCCTTGTAAATGACGTTACCAACATTTTCAGCAAAGGACATGAACTACAAACAAACAAACAAACAAACAAACAGACAAACAAACAAACAAACAAACAGAGTAAATATTGATGTTTTAGTCCTTTACAATGACTAATATTTCTTAAGTATCGTATTGGTGGCTATAAATTATGCATCACGAAGAGTTCTCCATGCACCTTTTATAGCTTTAAACCTAGTCGATACATGATCGATGTTAACACCGACCACGCAAGGACGTTCACTCATTGCGACAACAAAGTATCGATACCAATCGGTCAGCGTCTAGTCGGGAGAAAATTGGCGCGTCCAACTTAATGAAGTTCACAATATCCTACCCAATGGAAACAAGATATCTTAAGCCATCGATTGTTATCAGGTCTTTCCCCACTTGTTTTTGTTTTTCCTGTTTTATTTCTTGCGAAGCAGCAGCGAGTAGAGTTTAATTTCGGGTGTCGTGAGAAGAAAATCGATGCCATGTCCCCGAAGCAAGTGCCAAAGACCAATATGAGGTGGGAGATGGGAGATGGGGAGGGGGGGGGGTACTGACAGAGTAAACGGCGTTTGATGACTAGGTACTGCTATCTTGCCTATCTTTCACGAACGACTGGCTTGAATCCAATCGAGAAAGGTGCTCGACTTTTGTAATGTGATGTCGGGTGCGCACACTACACTAAACCAGATATTGCTAACATTTTTTTTTTCCCTCAACGGATGTGTTTCACCTGCCCTGGGGTAAACACTAATGTTTAACGTTATGCATGTACGTATGTATCTAAGGTCGTATGTATGTATGTATGTGTCTTCATTAATTATCTGCTTTCTTTTTGCATTGTCATTCATGTACATATTTTGCGCTACAAATTAGTCAACATACATCATTTCCAAACACAGTTTACTTTCACCTATATTTTACGCATAATCAAGACACACACACACTGCGCCCGCGCGCGCAGGAAATATATATATATATAATATACCAGTATTTTTTTTTACTGTACGGAAAGTACCTTCCAACCTTCCATATCATACTCAATCTCATTTGACTGGGAAAGAATGTGCGTTCAATAGAAATATAAGATATTCCTATTTAGTAATAGAATATCAATATCTAAACATATTGTTGAGAGGGGGCTCGCTGATTTTGTTTTTGTAGTTACTGAAAAATCTGCGTTTGATCATTGACATGTTTCTGAATATAATTATACAAACTTGTTAAGAATATATTATTTTTTTTAATACGCACAACAGATATGCAGTTGCTGTGCTTACGAAAGGATGTTTGAAAAGATATATATATAACCAATATGTGTACATGAGATATGACTTTATGATTACTATCCATGATAGTTGATAATCTTGGTTTTGAACTTGATAGTCCAATTATTCATTATGATACTACAAATATATAAACTGCACTTACCGCGTTTAGTTTGAAATCAGTATATTATAGGCAAACCAAGTTCATCAAATCGTTTTGATGAAATAGCCCTTTAATATGACAGATACAAGAGTGCGAAATCATCTGTGCATGTACACATTAGTTTTCCAACTTAATTCAGAGAATTTTTACCTCTCTTGCCATCTATGCTAAACGTGCTAAAACCGACCTTATAGTCAGAGTACTTTGAAATGAGACTTCTTATGTACGCGAATATCTTATGAAGAGAAGATGAAATGTGACGAGCCTGATAAGAGTGATAAAGCACAAATCATTTAAGTTCTCGAGCCAAACTACATCAATCACTTGTTCGTATCAATGGCCCAATATTCCTATGAGTTATTTGCATTACTTTTTTCCCTTAATTTTCATGCGACCAGATTGATTCACCATCGTTCATACAGAGACGCTTGTTTAAGTTGTCTAAGATAACATCTACGTACACAATGTTATGATTAAAGAGACATTATCAAAATGACAGTAATGAAAATGAGCTACTGGCTTGCGATGGTAATTATTCAAAACGAGAGACTACTTATCTCTATCTCTGTTACACAAATGATAACTCGACGGAAGTCTTATTTAATTGCATACATTCTGTATCGCTCTATATGTTAAGGTGCTGGCTCGTTCTATTTTAGTTTTTTTCTTTTGCATTTCGTTTTCTCTGGACAAGGTGACGTGACAATCTACGGCCGACGGAACGTGTTTCGCGGGGAAGCTCAGTGAGTCGAGACTAAGCAATGGGACTGCCAGGCGTCGGTAGTGATTGGAGGGCCGTCTTGAAATTGCATCATTTCGTGCCTGCCATCTTGTCGTCTGCTCCTACCCGCGTCACGCGCGGGCAGTTTTCTGCTGCGCGCGAAGTGACGATCCAGACGCCTCTCTCAGCAGATGCTGTAGATTGGGAGAGGGTGGGAGAGAGAGTGAGAAAGAAAGAGAGAGAGGGGGAGAGGGGGAAAGGGAGAGGGAGAAAACTGATATCCTCGCCCGCTTCGGGTGCAGAGCGACAGTCGTATATGTGACATGCTTCGTAGGCAGTTCGGTTGCATCCTGCGAATTGGGAAAGTTTAGCCTGTTGTGATAGGTAAGTGATGCATTCATTTTAAATTTCCGCCTCGAAGTTTAAACAGCGCTGCCTATGGATCATCAGGCTATACTTAAGTATGATTCTCACTTTTCTCTCACTATATGACACTCACTCTTGTAAATTTTTTATCTTAGTAAGCCTTATAGTATCTATATAATTTATTTCAATTATATATATATATATATATATATATATATATATATATATATATATATATGTATAAGTGTGTGTGTGTGTGTGTGTGCGCGCGTGTGCTTATGTGAGTGTCAGAATATACTTTCATCGTAAACATGGTAGGAGCGCTGGATATTGTAATGACATGATAGAGATAGAGAAAGATATATATGTTTTCTGTTGTAATTTCTGACACGTTTTACGCAGCTTTCTAAGACATTCTAAGCGACTGAGTGTGAATGTTCTATAGAAATACACAGAAAACGCACACAAGTGCATGCACCTGTCCTTGAACAAACATTACCTTCCATAGTCCACAGTTTTTTCTTGCCTGTCATGCACATACATCAAAACCATTTTTATGCATATCGCTCTCACCTGTGTATAGGGAAGTGGTCTTTCTACTGTGTTTCTGACAAAAGATGAATGATGAAAATGGACTCGAGCAATTTCAAAAGTCCATTTATCTTTCGTGGTTCAGTAAGTCTGTTGTGCTTGGTAATTGTACCTGTTTTAATTTGGCATAAATTTGCTCATGTTACTATATTCAAAACGACTCATGCAGCGCTTTGTAGTCTTTTCCCTTTTTTCTCTCTCTCTTTGCGTCAATTTGATATATTTACATCTGTTACTTTCTCAGCAAGATGTCCTTCATGCACTGAATATTAGTATACCAGTTTACTTCCAACAATTTCTTTGACATCGAACTAGAAATGTATTAGATTTAGGCCTGGTCCTTGTTTCCTTACGTCTCATTCACCGCAAAAAATGTGGATTCAACCGTATTTTCTACAAAAATGTCACTTTTCAGGTCTTCACCAGATCAGTAAAGGCAATACCTCTCTACAGATTTCCAACCACTCTGAATAATCATGCGTATTCATTAGAATGGACAAGTCGCTGTAGTGTTTTTGTCGGGTCACTTATCAATTGTACACGACGTGTTAGATTTTCCTGTAAACAAGGAATGCAATGGCTGAAAATCGACTAAACATTTTTAATCAATACATGCGTATTCATACAACTACATGCAAACAAACGAAGACCCTGTGAAATGCAGCATATATTGATATTGATGAAGCGGTTTTCAACTCTACCGTGCCCCTACACGAAGACAATTATTTTGTACATATGCTCATTTCCGACTGGTAAAGACTGCACTTTCTCGTCTCCTTGCCATAACACTCACGTTCTTCCTTTGCTATCATGTAATCTAAAGTAGATTGGAAATTCGTACATTACCGAAAAAAAGAGTACTGCAAGTCTTTTCCACTGCATAAAGTTGGATTAATGTGGGCGGGCAAGGCTGTGTATTAGACTTCACTTATCGTTTCGACGTTCAGTCGAGACATCCAGGAGAAAATGTTGTTATCCATGCACGAGTAATTTGTCACACGCGACAACAACACTATATACCTGGAGATGCATGATGTCATTACACTGGATATCTGCATTTTTTTTTTTCACGAATGTGTTTCCCTCTCGCTGTTTTTCACGTTCTTAATCACTTATTCTCATTTCCTCTCTGAATTTATATCTTTTTTATCCTTTGATCTCTCCCTGGAGGATATATTTTTTTTTCTCTTTTTGGGTGTAAGAGTGACATTGTCGTATTACATTCGAAGTGTGTGTGTGTGTGTGTGTGTGTGTATGTTTGTGTTTTCAGTTGTTCTGCTGGAATGATGTTTATTTGTCGTGATATCTAAAAATCATACTCACAGGGGAGAGTATGGGTTGAGTATGACACAAAAATCAAATGTAGTTGTTATAGTGACAGGGCTGTCGTCTACATTTTCTCCTCTAAATGTCATCAGATGTTTATTGTTTTGCTTTCACGACAATAAACAATAAACTTTCAATTGCTGACTCATGCGTCGATAAAAATAAAAATAGGAGCAGAGTTGCAGGGTGCTAAAAATGTCACAATTTTCATGGCATCGTCAAAATATTGGCTAGGCAACGTCCGTAGCATTTAGAGTTGTAAATGCGTCCATTATTGTTCGCTTAGTGCATTTAGTAATGCCGCGCGATATTCCGAAGCGAACGCATTTAAAAAAATTATGCTAAAAAGTGATATGGGACATGACGTAATTGGTTAACTCGAGTAATCTTTAGTGGGTATTAGGATACCGGCTTATTGATAATCAGACGTGATATAACAGTCTGCAGCTGCAAGAGCAGATTTAGATTAAGGGGACAATCATAAGAGCTATCTGGTAAATATTCTTGATCGGCATGACACCGTGCAGTCGGGCCTTTGGGATGTCGTCACCCCGATACGAATCGGAGTAACGCTCGTATTAGTTGATGGTAGTTGATGTATAGGCCAAAGCCTGGGATAGAGAGGGAGATGATGGAGACGGAGAAATGGAGAGATAGAGAGAGAACCCGAAGAGAGCGACAGACGCGGAGGGATATTAAAACTAAATCTAGTAGACGAACCAGCCATTAAAAGGAAGAGCGTGTCAGGATCACGCTTGCTCTACACGTGCTCTTTAATGACAGCGAGCTTGCACTATAAATATAGCGTAATTGGGGAAATCGTAGTTCATTAGTGACCAGAGCGAGTATCATGTTTTTCTGATTTTCTGAGTTCTCTTTCCCTAATGATGTAACTGGTATTCGTTACCTTTTTTCACATTATTTTCGTCTTGGTTGAAATCATTTACCCCGTTAGCACACAGAAAGGGGACCGGTGAAGATTACTTCATTTTGACGAGAATAATGACACGGACTCCGAAACATAATATGTTCTAAGCCTAATAATAAAGGTCTGAACGGCGGGAAGCTGTCTTGACAGCAGGATACCACAAATGCAACTATATATATAAAAAAAAAAATAAGTTGAGTTTCACCATAATAAAACACAAAAAGTGCACACACATAGTTATACACTCTTGCGCGTGCGCGCATCTAAACTTATACACAAACTTAATGACTTCATTCAATATTGAAAAATCTAATTGCAAATGTTGCCATTACGGGAATAGAAATTGCATTTTTGAAATATATTTTTGAAATATATTTTTGAAATACATACATTTGTGAAATACATTTTTAAAATATTTAACAATTTTATTGCAAATGTTGACATTACGGGAATAGAGATTCCATTTTTTTTTTTGCGTGTTACTTGAAGCAGTGTTTTATGTATCATAGTTTACCCGAACATCCCTAATGTACAAATTCTTCAGATTTTTGATTCGATGAAAATGGTGTTTGATGTTCAATGAATGCGTGTGCATTGTTAATTAATTGTGCCTTTTTCCTCAAAAAATTTCACAATAATGAAACACATCATGGTTCTATGCTATCCTTAAAAGGATACTCTGATGAACCAATCATCGGTGGTAGCAACAGTCCACATACTGAGGTTGAATTTTCTTCCTCATTGTGCGTACGTAATCCGAAATATTCTGTGTGATTCGATGTCTCTTATGTTTTGCTAAGTCCCCTTCGATCTTGCCCGGTCGCTCCTGTCCCACTGCTCTATAAGGGCCGTATTTTCCGTATTGACATTTATTGTGTTTATAAAACGAAGCAGAAAATGAATCGTTGGGCCACACCAGGGCTTCACAATCAAATCGCACAATATACCTTTAAGACGGTTCTTATAATGATATTGGCGTTCGCGTTTACATTTTGCTACGTGACGTCTTTGCTAATGCCCTAATCATCAAGGTGGCACTCTCTTCGTCTCAGAGATGGATTTAAAAAAAATGGAGCAAAACGAAGAAACGCGGACACACACCTTCGCCAGAACTTCCGTTTACGGTTCTTGTTCTGGTATTTGTTATTTTTTATTTCTCTCTCTTTTCCTGTTCCAGATATGCGTGTGTTGATACGCATTTGAATTTGTAACGACAAGCCATCTGCATCTCACACACAACCTTTCTCATATGTAATATTATAGACCATGTTCATCAAGACCAAATATTGCTTTCTTCATGCCCCATTTGCATCAGCTTTCTCTGTTGGCTCTCTAGGCCATCGACTTATACCCCAGATAATGTAATACAAACGCACAACCATCTTCTCAAATGGGTGGATCGCTCGATTTCGCTGGCCAAATAGAATGAACAAACGGCGTTGCCATCGACGTCCATTAGGGTGGCCCGTGAACATCGTACTAAATGAAGGTCGTACGTGCGCGCGTAATCTCATCAAAATTCGTATACATTTTACGGTACATCTACCTATTTCCTCGCAAACTTCGAAGTGCTGGTCAATGGACATTTCACCCTATTGCTTTCCCATCACTACACAATGATGGATAACTCCAAAGGAAAGGGCACACTTGGTAGATTGTTTAAAGATATAAACCACAGACAACAGTTAATGTTGTGATCAACAGCTAAAAAAATGATGATTGTTGGTTTACGTAGCAAGATACTTGCATGATATACCATCTTATCGTGTAGACGATAAACCAATTTTATTTCACATTGTTTCAATGGTTGTAATGGGTTCGCGTGAATCGTTTTATTATTATATTCTAAAGAGTATTTTGTTTTCAAGTTTATCCATGGTGTAATCTTATCGATATTATCATTCGTATAAAGAGATGAAATGAAGAATCAAGCGCAGAGTCTTGATAATAATGATAAAGAAAAAATCAGAAAGTGTTAAGAAAATGCACAAATTTAAATTTCCCATGAGTTATGTTCGTTTTTTTTTTGTTGTTGAATAAATCCCAAGACTTTTTACTTGTCAAAGCGTTAAAGGATTAATTTCATATCTAGAAAGTAAATGAGAAAGAAAAAATTCGCGAGCTACATTCCTTTTTATTTCATCCACTCGACATGGTGCAGCTTTTTGCGATGGATATAGTACGTAATAACCCCTCTATCTTTAAGCCATGGAAATGTCAAGCTTGTAATACACACAAACTCCAGTGCGCTCACGCCATATTAACCCCTCGCTAATGGAACTCCGCCGAGTTTATCTACATCAACGTCACTGCAGCAGACATCTCTGCAAATAGCAAGGTCCTTACCTCTTATCGAAGCTTCTTCAGGACCACCTTCAAAAAGTAAAGACAACCCATATCCTGAGTGCGACATTAACATGCCCTGTCGATTTCTTCCGATCGGCAAACGCATGCATGCAGCGTGATAAAACATTACCCCCTGATGCAGAGGCACGGTTGATGAATTCTTAAGTTTACGACATTGAGGAAGTTATAACCCCCCCCCCCCCCCTCTCTCTCTCTTTCTGTGGTGTAATTTGTCTCCGTCACCCTGAAGATTCCACTTCAAGTTTTCTGGGTTGTCCTGTCCCATGGCTCCACTAGAGGAGGTTAATGGTGATACTCACCTCCCTCTCCCTTCAGATTGTTATTGGCGTTTGTTTTCCCATAGGCATGGGACCTCAATGAGACACACAACTGCACAACATTCATTCGCCAATATTATGTAACGCTATGTCTACATTAGTTAATGTGCAGGAAGAGGTGCGTTCCCTAAGCATCTTCATGTTTCTACAATATAATACTGATAATAATAATAATGATAATAATACTGATCATTACTATTGTTATTATTATTATTATTATTATTATTATTATTATTATTATTATTATTATTATTATTATTATTATCATTGTTATTGTTGTTGTTGTTGTTATTATCATCATTATTATTATCATCGGGGTATCTATAATGTCCTTAACCACTAAGTCTGAGTGCTCAGAGGGCATGAAAAATCTCTCACACAGCATAAAAGAGAGAACGAAATAGAGAAAATATACATTAACTTCCAGTAGACGGTATGACGCTACTGGATTTGACTACCTTTACAAGCGTTTTGCACTTCCCATCTTACCCCCTGAACCCGAGGAATCATAATTCCCCAAAAGGTCAATGCACGGCACCCATAATAGTTGACGTAAGTAATGGATTAATGCGGCTGTAACATTTCCAGCAGCCCCATGGTTTGTTGACATCGATAAACTGTCGTTTCTCTCTCATTTGACATTTAGGCCTACATGATGCGTCTGTACCATGTGAACTATCGTGCGTATCAACGTACTTGTTACCCGTAAACCTTTGCGTGTGATGTAAGCACTCGTTAAGGCAGCGAATGAAATCGCAGGAACAGATTTGCTATTAAGAAATAATCCGATGAATACGAATCTTATCAAATTTTGTCTGCAACCTCATCAATTTTTGTGGCCAAACCTTTTGAACTAGATTGAAGTAAGTCAGTTTGTACTTTATTGCCAAGAAAATAGATCACTAAAGCGGAAAGTTACATTGTCTATAATATACTCACATTTGAATGTTCATCTTCATGGCGTGCATGTAGACGCGATTTCATTGGACGAAAATTCAAAAGAAAGAAAACAACAACAATTTCAAGCGTCAATCATGACTGATAGATACACAACACTAATAAGTTTTGCTCTACTTCAAACTCTGAAACAAACTCCATGAGTATTAGGTTTAGATTATGATTAGATACATGATGGCCGAAGCACCTTGTCAGGAAAAAGATGCAATATACTTGTGATTATTACTTTGGCAAGTGATATGATCTATCACAACACTACCTAAGTGGTAGAAGGGTTCAAAGAGATGTCAATATCAATGTATATATAGACGGCATCTTGAGGTGTCATCTCTCGTCAGTAGTTTATGAAACTAATGATCTAATAATGTTTGAATATTTCTTTTTTAGGGGGTGGGAGGGGTCAGAATTACCTCTTTTAGTTGCAGCATCAATTATAATCTTCCCGCTCATAATGATATTACTTACTGCGGCTCTGCGTGTATACTGCGCCGATATAACATTATTCACGTGACAAAAATGGGGCTTGCAAATTGTGGTATTCCCATTTTAATCTGCATGCCTTATGTGCTCCGTCATAGACCATGTGTGTGCAGTCCGAGATGTCCTTCATGTTAGGTTTCGTTTGTTGTATGAGGATAGGATGATTAATAATGATCAATTATTGATCATTATTAAATTTCTAATCTTGCAAACGTGCTTACCTACAGAAACATACATACCAAGGGGTTCCAGACTTTAAGGCAATTTTGCCTTGATCGGGTTAATGTTTAGTCATCAGCTGGCAAACATTTATAGCTCGAACTACCAACTACAAACCCGTTATCTGCCACATCTCATTTCTCTCCATGCCTGTTCTCTAACACTGCCGTCTCATGACAAAATGAAGAAACTCCGAATTCAAAATCGATTGTTTTTTCTAGATTCGGGGTATTTTTGTATGGTCTACATGATGGTGAGGATATGGAGGTCACAATAAATGACCCCTAATTTCCGAAATATAGACATATCAAAAGGAAGTAACTCTACAGATTTCCATGACAATGGCATTTTTCTTCATTTACAAAGAGCTCATTCCACAGAGTAGCTTCCTTTTATCATGAGTCGGCAGAATACAGGACTATAATGCCTATATTTCACACACACACACACATATAATATATATATATATATATATATATATATATATATATATATATATATATATATATATATATATATGTGTGTGTGTGTGTGTGTGTGTGTGTGTATGTGTGTGTGTGTGTGTACATATATAATAAATATACATAAACATATATACAGAGAGAGAGAGAGAGAGAATATGCCTATTTGCCTATAGATGCCTATTTGTTGTGTTTGTTTCGGTCTTCGTCGAAGGATTGGCAAATTGGTATTAGGAAGGCAATGCGTTACACTTCAGGAATAGATGAAAACGGAAGCTTTTGTGTGCAAATCTGCGCGTATGGCCTGTATGAGTGCTTTATATCTGTGAATGCTTTAGGTTTTGTTTTGTTTTTTTTTGTCTTTGTTCCGATTGTTCAACTAATTGAATTCTCATTGAATTCTATATTTAGTACGTTTGTGTATGTATGTATGTGTGTGTGTGTGTGTGTGTGTGTGTGTGTGTGTGTGTGTGTGTGTCTACCTAGTTCATTTCGATGAAGCTGACGAAAGAATTTTTGTTGTTTTGCTTCTCTGTGAGTTTCCTTTTTATTTTTATCGGTCATAACAGAGTGTCGAGCTCCGAGTTTTGTTGTTGTTGCTGTTCAGTTAATGAATTGGCCTTTTCCATTCCTTGGCATCCTCAGATCCAATGGCAAACAGCAGTTTATGGCATTCCTTTTTCCTTCGTTATTGACAGCTTCATTCCAGCTTTTAAAGTGCCAATCATACGTTGTTCAGCCACAGCTCAAGTCATTGTCTAACATGTCTCATGCACCTTTACAAGACAACTTCACAAGAAAAAAAAAAATGCAAAATGCACTTCATATACTGGGCATTGAATTTTTTTCTCCCTATAGCTGTCTCAATAGGTATAAAAGAAATTACACAACACTCCTTGCGAAGAATGCAGATAAATAGATACAAGAGGGCAAACCACCAACAGTAGATTTTATGGCAGAAGTGATATATTTAAACATAAGTGACTTACTGGTAATCCTCACTGTAGCAATCTTAAACGATGTGGATTTTTTCATCCTTATCTTTATTCGCTTGAAGAATATCGTGCGTATTTGCATCTTACATAGAGTGCATCTAAAAAAAAAGAATATACCTTTACTGTCTGCTGGTCTGGGCTATGAACTGCAATGACTAAACTACTCTATTGTTGTACTCTGCACTCTGTTTTGTTTTTCTATTCGTCGAGAGGCATAGTGTAATTCTTATTACGAATTAAGAGCGGCTAGAATTCATATCTAATTCAAAACCTTTCAATACTGATCCAATGGTGTGCTTTGTTCATCGGACGTCTTCCTGCAAACGCATAGCGCTCTATAGAACAATACGCAGGCATGTCCAAGCAAAAGAAATAGAAGACCGCCCTGAAATAACGTCAGTACGAAATCCTCCGTTATATGGCTTGCTTGAAGACATGTGAATAGAGCCGCAATAATTTATGATCCACAACGACAAACGGCGAGAAAGGGTGGAACTAACAAGTTAAGGTATATGAAAAAAAACCCCCCAAACCCCACAACCATTGGCCTTGCGTGAAAATAGGACATTCTATTGGTGGGATTACTCTGCATGACATTTCAAAAGAGAATGGGTGTGTTTTGCTCGGTTGTACATCTACACATTTGCAAAGCGTGCATCTGTGTCAGAGTCGGTAAAACAAACCCGACATCAATTTGGAAACGACAGAAGAAGAAAAAGAAGAAGAAGAAGAAGAAGAGAGTAGGGCGTGGGTTACAAGGAGATGGAGGAAGAGAGGTACAGGAAGAGAGGAGGAGGAGAGAGAGAGAGAGAGAGAGAGAGGAGGGGGGGGGTATGCTTCATACAATCTCAACTCGATTGGCAATCAGGCCAAAAAATTGGGAGCGTTGATTGAATGCTACTCGTGTTGACGCTTTGTTTTGCGCGGGAAAAGGTCACGTGCACGTCGAGCGGAGGACCCCTAGCAGACTATCTTAGAGTAGATGCATGCACGACAACCGGATATACTCTAGCGTCAACACGAGATGAACTTACCTCTGCATCATAATTGCATAATGCTTAATGACGAATTTTCCAAACAGGCTCTGAGAAAAATTGAGCCTTTTGTTTGGCGCATGGTAATTTCATATCTCCAGAAGAAAATTTCTACATAAAGAAAGCAAAGAAAAAGGAAGACAAGAAACTAATCAGTCACCGACAAACCTTAGTGATTGGATTTATAGCATATTATAATCCATATGGTACAGTGTTTTCGCAAGTGATTAGGGGTATTGTTAGAAAGATGATAAACAAGTCTTTACACTAAAATACATTTATGAAGGCCATTTTGGCGTGATTTGACAAAGCACTGATTACTCTGGTCACCAAGGTGGCTTGACTCTTTCAGTTACGTATAATAATCTTATGTTTTCTGAAATCTACTCTTCCTGACTTGTATCTGTTCATAATTATGGATTAAAGTCAAAGACGTTCCCGATTCCATACACGACTCTTGTGCGCGACAGGCATCCACGTGCAGGGGCGCTTGGGGAGTGTCGCTCTTTAAAGATGCCATTAATGATAAAGAAGGTAATCTATCTCTTGTTTGTGGATTTCGGGGCGAGAGCCGTGGTAGAGAACGATGCCTCGTTTTACGACACCTGAATTGATAGAGATGGAAATGAATCCCCGCGGAGTCACTTTATACAAGCAAAAAGTCTTATGTGTGCGCGCGCGCGAAGGAGCGGCGGGAAGAAGAAAGAGAGAAAGAGAAAGATAGAGAGAAAGAGAGAGAGAGAGAGGGAGAGATGTGTATATCCAACATTTGTTTCGACAAACGGGAAACTTTTTACTGTCGCGGAAAGAGAACGAAAGTGTTTTTTTTTGGTGGTCGTGCCTACATAATTGCAATTATCCGAAGAGAGGTTATGATCGTTGTACATCCGAGGAGGCTCGAGTCCTCGGGGAGATGGAGTGTTATTACTCCGGGTTTCCATTCCCGGATGGGTGCAGTAAGAGGAAAAAACCTGACCGGGATGGAGTAATGATGCACCCCTCGCGCGGGAAATCCAATTCCATTAGCGTTAATGTCACGGGGTGAGAGGATCGGAGTCCTCTCTTTTTATCCGTTTAAGTTCAAGGCATGTTTCCGTAATACTGCCCCCTTAAACTGGGCTGTCAGTACAGCTAAGACTCATGGCCTTCCGGCTTGTCCGAAAATGGATGACTTGAAAGTTTTTGATCCTTGCCTGTTTACAATGATGGTGATCATTATTTCTTTGGCATTACAATCGGAATGAACAGAGGTTACCAGCAAAGCAAGTCTATAACCGCAGTTACTCCTCGATGACGTCACTGATGAATGTAATATTAGGCTTTTTTAATCATTAAAAATATTGGAGTGAATATAGAGGTGTGAGTATCAAAGATTAGTGGAAATCAGGAAAGACGCCGACAAAATATACACGCTGGTAGAAACATGCATGTGGTTGACAAGAGTATGCCGATCGACCCTCTACCTGGTACCTAGCTGCGATTTTGTCACCATGCGATCTTTACTGCCACTTAATATGCAGCCTTAATTAGTATGAGTAAACAAAAGAGACCCCCAAATTATCCCATGAATCCCAAGTCAAACTGCTGTTGGTGTAAATAAAACTAGAATGCTGCTTCGACACAAATTGCCTACACCTTTCCTTGGATATATAGGCGCTTTGAGTTTAAACACTGTTAAATGCATACCCGGAAGCAAAAGCAGTGTCTTCTCTGTAAGCAAAGGAACGTATTAGCATGTATGCAGTTATGCAAACTTCTCAAAATGAAAACACACACACAACACACACACACACACACACACACATACACACCTCATGGAGTTAGATTTAGCTCAAAGGATATTCACATTCAGAAAACATTATTGCAATTCATCCTAACGTGCTTTGTCCCATTAAACACTGAGTGATCCGATTCACGGTCTTGACTTTAAATAAAGTCTTGCACTCATTCTTACTTTTGTGTGTCAGAACAAGAAGTAAAAAAGAACAAAGCAAAACATAATATAACAAAACAAAACGGAAATAAGACTTTTATTTGAAGTCGCCGTTTCCACATATGCTTCTTATACTGCCCATCTTCATGATAAGTCTAGCTGACGGCGCCACCATCTAAATTGCAGCTACCGCCTTAAATTGTGTCAACATTTTGAGAAGCATGTGTCCATTCTCTTGACTCACTTTATGCAGCAGAGGGTTCATGTCAAAGGGAGCAAGTTTTTTTTTCCCTAGACCACCTACATAGAAAAACGTCAACGCCACCCGACCCACACAACTTGCAAAATAATCGTAAAGAAAACGAAGTGAATCCATCAAAATTTGTTTTACCTTTTCCATACTAATTTATGTTCAAGAAAATGTTCTTGCAGCTGATTAATCATTGTGAAGATGCCTCCACGAAACATCTTCATTTCGAAACGATGCCAATGGGATGTTTTCAATAGATTAATTTAGATCTTACAGCGATCCACATGTCTCTTTCTTTTCTCTTTCTGCAGCTGTCCACTTCAGCAGTACAGACGTCATCCGATGCAGGACGCTAGTAACGCAATCTGCCATCCATTCTACCCTTCAAAACCGCGTGTCCGCCTCTCCAATCATCTGTGCTAATTTCGCCCACTACGACGCCAGTTCGAAGTGTTTGCGACACAGATACATAGGCATATTCCCACGATCCACTATTATTACTCGGAAATATCGACTGAAAATTGGAGTCTGGGTACTTTCCAGTAATGTTCATTAAACTCTCCCGTCCTGGATTGCGCTGGTTTGGATGCCTCCCACATGACCACCAAGCCCCCTTGAGTATTGAAACAGGTATACAAGGGCAACAAGACCTGATGTTTGAATGAACGAAAGAGGATCGACGGTTTATCCAAACAGCACTATTATTTTGTTTAAAAAAAGAGGTGATAGGAAAGTTTTTTAATACAATCCAATCACTGAAATGCTTCTCAGAACATTGTCTTCAACTACACTGTCAGTATGCTCATTTATGTAAAGCCCAGGGATAACTTACTACAGGAAGCGTACGAGCATTATGGATGACACTTTGTCTAATACATCTAGAATCTTGTGTTCACAGTCCACCGATCTCTGCCTATGCGGTTCGATTCAAAAGTAAAGGATGTCGAATTTAAGTTCTGCACTTGCACCCCTGTGCAAGGATGAACCAACTGACCGAAGCGCGCTGGATATCACCTTTTCTGTCGTCGAGACCTTATTTTGTCTGCTCGCCGTTGTGTGTAACGGAGCCGTGGTGATGATTTTGTATCAGAAGCCCAAGCTGCGGAACAAGTCTAACAGCCATCTCATGAACCTCGTAGTGGCAGACTTCCTGTATTGCCTCACCCTTCCTCTGACGATGTCAAGTACCTTGGCTGGTGGCTGGCAGCTCGGAGGTGTCGTCTGTCAGCTGCACGGTTTCTTCACACTGTGTGTCGTGTTGGCTATCGAGTTCAACTTTCCCATGATGGCCATATACCGGCTCATCGTTATCACTCGGTCGCAGCATCGACTAGCGGATTTCTATAAAATGCACACGCACGGTCTACTCGCCACGACGTGGATCTCTGCCGCGCTTTGCGCGTTCCCGCCGCTGGTCGGATGGGGACGCTTTGGGTATTGCAACGGAGTTCCGGATTGTTTTTTGACGATGTGGTCTAGCACGTCTTACGTCATATTCTTACTCATCACCACAACAGTTATACCATGCATCATCATGGCATTCTGCTACATTCAGGTCATTATAACGGTACGACAGAGCTCCAAAAGGGTGAGGAATGCCACTCAAAATGCAATATCTGGTTCTTCCGCATCACTAGCGGTGTGCGACGACCGACGAATCCGTGCCTCCTCTCCCGCCCCGTCCGTCCTCTATTCCGATAGAGACTTTCTGCCTATTCCTCAAAATCAACCCTCTAATAAAGCAGTGGCAGCATCAAACCAGCGCAGACCTAGCGCAGTGTCAATAGTGGGCAGGAATCGGGAGAGCATGAGGCGTGGATCCCTCGCATCTATCGCCTCCTCGACGATCTCGAACGTTCGGCCGAGCGAGCTGCGGCTCGGCAAATCGCTCGCTCTCGTCACCGTGTCGTACGTGTGTACTTGGCTACCCGTCGTAGTTTGCGTTGTGCGCGCAATGATCTCTACAGATGTGTCAAAGGAAAGGCAAGTGCACCTGATACAGCTGTTCCTCTTTCTCCACGTAGCAGTCAATCCCCTGGTGTACGGACTCCTGAACGACCCCTTCAAGAGCGTCCTCGCCAAACTGTTATGCTGGAAACATCCTGAAAGCTCGCATGAAACAGAGAGGTGGGTCCCTCCCTCCGTGGCGTCTACCGTTCCACAATCCAAGATGGCGGACAGAGCGACCCGACAGGGCAACCACACGGCCGATGGTGACGAGAAGCGCACTCGATCAAGTCTAACACCACCGGATTCTAAACCAGACAAGGACATGCAGACACGGCTAAGAGAAGCACCGGTATCGGACCTGTCGACCAGTCAACACTCGGCTATCGCAGGGAGCTCAGGAAAGCGATGACGGTTTATCTCCTTATTTATCTTCTTATCCACTTTACGTCACTGAGACTTTTCAGCTATACAGAAATATTTTCCGCAAATAGTATTTACTCGGTCCTCATGAATTTTGAAAATGATTGTACCATTTTCATATTTTCTAAAATGGAGGAATTTGGGAGGATTTGAAACAGATGTTCTGACGTCAATATCATGCAAAGAACATTTTCCAAGTGGTATCAAATATATCCCAATTTTTGTCAGAATGCATTTAATCACTATGCTGTCCTGATAATAATGATATTTCATGTTAGAACAACAACCAAACGAATAAAATGAAACACAACGAGTGTATTCTATAAGATATGCTCATATATATATGGTTTAGGATTCGGTTACAGTTCGCTATTCCAAAGGTTCGTTTCTTACTAAAGTTCATTGCTCCGAAGGCTCCTTATTCCAAAGCTTCGCCATTCCCGGGATTCTGAAGGTTTGTTCATTTGAAGCTTCGCTCTCCGAAGATTCGCTATTCCGAAAGTTCATTTTCCAGATAGAAATATACTGTTCGTTTTCCGAAGGTTCGTTGATCGGAAAATGGAATGAGGTTGGTCCTTCCGAAGGTTTGTAAAGAAAAAAAAAAGAAAAGAAAATGAGAAAGGTTCACTATTCCGAAGGTTCGTTGTTCCGAAGGTGTTATAATCCGAAAATGAAATAAGGTTCGTTATTCCAAAGAAGGTTTATTAATCACAAAAATGAGAAAGGTTAGTTATTTCGAAGGTTTGGTTATCTTAAGACGATTATAAGGTTTGTAATTCCTGAGTTTTGTTAGTGGACTCACCTTTTTATTTTTCGGACTAACGAATCGTCGTAATAAGAACCATATTTCATTGTCGGATTAACGAACATTATTAATAATAATCCTTTGGAATATCGCCAAAATGTTTGTAATAACAAACCCTATATCATTTCCGAACTAACGGACATTTAGGTGTATCGGAAATGTGTTTTTTGTAATAAAGGACCTTCGGAACAATGTTATTTCATTTCAGATTATTTTATTACAATAACGTAAGTTCCTCGGAAACTGCGTGACACACGGAGAGAACACACAGTGATGTGAAGCTTTAGCCTTTGCAGAGACGCTATAAATGCTTGTTCCTCTACGTATTTTCGAAAGCGATCCACATTTCGTTATAACGGAACACATTTCTTTTGTTTTTCTTTGTCAGTGGCGCTCGGAAAAGACATCATTATAACGAAAATTTCGCTATAACCGTTTCGTTAACAGCGAATTTTGTACCATAGACTTTAGTGACTATAATTTTAGGACCAGAAGTTTTACTTCGTTGTAACGAAATTTCGTTATAACCGTGTTCGTTGTAATGGGAGTGCACTGTATTGTTGGTCGGGATTCTAAGATGTGCATTAACATTTTCGTGACAAATGGTTTATACGTTACCAAGACAAATTGTGCTTGAACAATTCAATCAAAATCGCTACCAAAAAAAAAAAAAAAAATCAAATCTCTGCTGGATTCAGAGTCGCCTCGAAAACAAATGTTGGCCATCATAACGTTATTGCCAACGCGTAAGGCATAAGATACAATGTACATCCCTTGATAT
The DNA here is from genome assembly GCA_033980235.1 of Diadema setosum. Lineage (NCBI taxonomy): Eukaryota > Metazoa > Echinodermata > Echinoidea > Diadematoida > Diadematidae > Diadema > Diadema setosum. Next base: position 13,950,397 of record CM067067.1, read on the forward strand.
CAATAAACAATCTGTGTGGATACACCATAAAATGTGTTGTGTCTTCTGATTGTGGAGTTAATGTACTGCCATTAGCAACGTCGAAAAGGTTTGAGTATACACACAAACACACCTAGTACGAAAACACATACTAATACCAACACGCGCGCGCACGCGCACACTCACACACACACTACACACATACATACATACATTATATATATATATATATATAGTTAGATATGAGAAAGGAAGGAGAAAACGGTGCATAGCTTTGACATCATAATTCCTTTCACTATTCCTCTTTTTTCGGAAAAGTGCAAGAGTTGAAAAATTGGTCTCCGCCGGAAATCGAACCTGTGTCTTTGGCATGGAACGCCAAAGCCTTAAACCGCTCGGCCACGGAGACGTAATAGCGGTTCAGGCAGACCCAAGCTCGATTACCCGATTACCCCGACGGACCATATATATATATATATATATATATATATATATATATATATATATATATATATATATAATGGTGGTAATATTGAAATACATATACCGTTACAATTCGGTATGAAGATATTGATTGAAACGAAATTCCACCCATAACAGAATTGGTAACTATAAAACAAGTATGCTTTATTCATTCTTTTTGGCTACTGGTATCAGGAAATGATAAATGACAAAACACATAGATTATTGTTGATTCCGGTACTTGAAGTTACCCCATTTTGTTTATCTTAAAGTAATGGCATTTTCATGCCCGAACATTTTCCTGAAACGAAATGACACTAATACGTGAGTACTGATATAAATATGGAAAAGCAACACAAAACTTACAATTTTGACAAGGTACAATTACTTCACGCAGACAACATAATCGACTACTCGAGTAGGCCCCTAATGTTAGTATATGAAAGTTTCAGAACCTACTCCATGAAGCAAGATTAAACATTTTTTATAAGGATTTCAATGTTTTGATTCATTATTAGAAAAAAAGACTGTTTTCTTTGCAAACTGTAAAGGGTACATTTCTGTCCGAGATTTCCAGGATTGGTATACAAAATGAAAATTATTATTTTGAATATACGTGGGGTATACAAAACTCTGAACAGTGTACAAAGGACGGAAAGTGCGTGTGGATTTCAATTTAAGACAGTAAAGATCTGATATCCTGAATGTCAAATATTCATCTCTCGACAAACCTTGATTCGGTCATACGATTTCTTCCAAATCGTTACCAGCTTTTAGTTTTTGATGTGGGCAAAATTAAATAAAAATCCAAAAGAAATTACAGCAATGAATTCCGTGCGGGCATGGAGCCGGAAAGACAACCGGATAACGAGATTGCAGACAAAGCAAAATGCACCTAACGGGACAGAAGAACGACAAAGGAGAAAAAAAGGTGTAGTGAACTTTTGAAGAAACGAAACTCTGTATTTCACATTTGTATTCCCTCCGTATGCAAAGTATCCGTGAACTTACAATCTGCCATCGCCATCAACACACTAATCATAGATGACAGGGAGGCGAGCACGATTTCGCCATTGGTTTCCTTGCCATGATGACGTCATACCACTATGTCAGCCGGAAGCTAGGCGAGCTGGTGGCTTCACTGCTTTCTTTTCGAGAAACCAAGATGTTATGAAGACTGGAGTGGAGGAGAAATGGAGAAAAATCATGGTAAATAAGTTCACTGTATTGACATTTTTGTTTTCACTTGATACCATCAGGCCATGCTGCTGTCAATCATGTGATAAAAACCTAAAATAGCATTAAGATTTTTATCACATAGTTGATAGCAGCATGACCTGTCAAATATGTGATAAAAACATGGTTACTTTTTTTTCTATATTTGATACCATCAGGCCATGCTGCTGTCATATATATATATATATATATTTATACTGTATCAGAGTATAGATACATACTTATATAGACAAACATATACATGTGTACACAATGTGTACACATATATACATATGTACATATATCCATATGCATATACATATATTATATATATTATATCATATCGATGCACACGACCGGGTCATATGACTTAAAAAATGAAAAAGTCAAATTTCAGGTAAACAACATCAATTACAAACACGCACACACAATCTCCCCCCCCCCCAAAAAAAAAGGCAATCGAACGGCTAGCCTTTCTGAAATATTACGTGTATGACATATACAATATACTCAAAAGACTTTAACGGGTATTATTTCAAACTATGCACGAGTTAGAATTTCCGTCTAAGAACTAACTCAGCAATTTATGTTCAGCGGGTATTAATGTCTTTTAGTAAAACGTGACGACTCGAAAAAACAGCAAAGTACTAGGTATTTCACTAACAACGAACGATAAACAACCAAAATGTAAAAGCATTGTCGACGAGTAAGTGGAATTTGCGCCACTTCATGTGTATCTATTCACAATTGATCGAAAACGTGAACTATCAATATGAATATGCTGGATGTTATGCTTCTTATCCGTCTCGTAACTCCTCAAATAGCCTGCTTTCGGGATGATTTTCTCTTACCTCAGAGAGAAAGAAAACGTCTTGATGAAATTGACGTAGTCACTGGCGGTAAAGATCAGTTTCTCTCCTACAGCGTCCCTAAAGGGTCAATAAATGATTGCGTAGAGACCCAAAGAGGATATTAGAAACACCAAGAATATCAAGCCAAATTGGAAGAAGAGTTCTTTTCTTACGCTAAGACTACCCATCAAATGTAATTAGTGTTTATTACTCCTCAATTTGAAAGCCAATTAGTCATTAAGACACGTGGTTCGACTCCCAGAAAATGGTCACTTCGGCTTTGAGACGGCAAAGGCACAGAATTTGCCTGCATGATAATAATCTATAATCATTTGTAGTTGATTACAAGATTTGTACCCCCTTTTGGTTTGATTTTTTTTTACACAATAAATCTATCTTTGAAGTGCTTCAAATATCAGTCGTTTGTATAGAACAAAGCTGTATTACATTTTCATTTAGTAGGAGGAAAAGTTCAGATACTCATAAAACTTGTCGAAAGAGTGCTGTGGTATCACCCGGTATTCATTAAGGACTTGCATCTGTGCTTGAGGTGACATAACACACAAACAACAAAAATGTATAGACAGGTAATTCTTATCAGAAAAAAAAAAGAAAAGAAAAGAAAAGAAAAAAAAAAGATCGAGACCATGACTATCGTAAGAAAACTACTCCTTCTTCAATATTTACTTTACACCTAATTCTAATGTCAATGTCAAATACATCTATAATTTTGAATAAAATAACTTGTTGATTTTGATCTTCCACACTGAAGATGTGTAAAGGAAAAGGGATTAGAACCTACTTATGAACAGCAAGGCCTTGAATTGTTATAGTAATCATGACTATCACTATTAACAGTATCATCACGACATTTTAATATGCGCTATTGTTTAGATACGAGTTGGTTAACCACGCTAAAACCCATTCCATTTGTCCAGCGTGACCTCGAGATCTACCTATAAAGTTAAACCTTTGTTAGGTTCAAAAGACAGATACCAAAGATAAGTCTTGAGTGGGAGGGAGAAATGTACATTGCATTTAAGCCATTCTGTTAATGGTATACACCAAATTAGCATCAATGATGATCAATTGATGATTCTCTGGATTGCACCGGTGTGTATCTCAAAGGAAATATTGACAGTTATATATCAGAATAATAAAAGGCCGTATATCATGAAGATGCATTATAAGAAGACTAGGTGGTTGAACATAATATTTATTCATTTGGAAATTTTATGTTATCAAGATTCTGTTTGTAGGTTGTCTGTTTCCTTGTGGAATTTTTCTATCATAATATCGAGTTACACTGTATTTTAATTAAATGCATTCATTGTGAGACATCAGATTTGCCGCTCAGTTTTCTTATTAATGGCATAGCAGTGAAAAAGTGTAATACATACAAGTACCTTGACATCGGCTAGCTGTGGTACCGTATATCTGTCACGCCATCCAGAATGCCAGGTCGGTACAAGCATAGTTCTTCGCCAGCTAGTGCGTCTCCTTCAAACACACGTTACTCTTGTACTGTATGGGCGTATTTCAGTGTCCAAATAATACAACGCAGCAAGAGGTTTCTAGCGATTACAGCACCCGTTTGGTCGAACTGCAAGACTTTGCCTCAGTGTGGCCAGCGGGAAAAAAAAAACTTTTTACAAGGCAGCAGCGAAAATTCTGATGAAAGAGTTAAAGTTTTGCCAAATCCTATTGGATCCCTTGAACCTCTTCAAGAGTATCCATCGGATTATTCCATTAAAGACATGCGCAAAGAATTAAAGGCGGAGCCAGGCTTCTTCATGAGGTGGGTCCAGACTTGTCTGTTTGTTCGATAATATATTTTCCCGAAACTTGTTTCGACTTTTTTTTAGAGCCAAAAGGGTGTGTGTGTGTGTGTGTGTGTGTGTGAGTGTTGGGGTGTTTTCTGACTGTAGAGTGAAAAAGAATTTATTCTTTTTTCATGAAAAGTACACATTTTAACGACTTAATACTGATATGTTAAGGGTAACATAATTCCCCCTGTTTTCTGAAAGAGGTAAGTTAAGTGTTATTTCTTACGCCAGAAAAAAGTCTTTATTTTCCTTTCAAAGATTGTTGCCCATAATGACGTCATGAAATGAAGAAGTCTCCTTATCCAGCGATGACGGCACTTTAAAAAATTATAACTTTTGAATGGATTGTCCGACTTTCCTCAAACGTTCTACTCATTGCTGTTTAAGTTAATACACAGTCATATTTGGGCTTTTGTTTCCTGTTGCTTTAATAGCGCTTTTAGATACACACCAAATCATACTATATTCATACGGCGTATGCACATACGACGCATTGATGACGCAATGATGACGTCATTACCAACGCGTAAGGCATAGCCTTAGGTACACTCCGTGAAATAGATAAACAACACAATACACTTTTATATGGTTGTGTCTTCTGATTGTAGAGTGAAAATGTGTTCAATTAAAGCTGTGAGTACACATACGCAGTATGAAATATAGAATGCAAACAAACGCATTTCACACACACAATCACACACACACACACACATATATATATATATATATATATATATATATATATAATATATATATATATATATATATATATATATATATATATATATATATATATGTAATTATGTTTGAAGAAACAAAGTGGGTAATGCATAGATTTATTCGACTCAAATTTTCGGCGTCCCACGCCTTCCTCATAAGTCTTAACAAAGACTCCTAAAGTCTGATGAAGGCGTGGGACGCCGAAAATTTGAGTCGAGTAAAGTTATGTTTTATTGGCCAAAAATGCATTACCAGTTTGTTTCTTCATTTTTTCGTGGAGCCAATACGTGAAATCTCAACATGTTTATACTTATGTTTAATATTCATGGGTTAATATTAAAATCCACCGTGAAATTCGGTATAAAGATATCAAATATAACTCTAAATATCAAATAAGACTTTGATAACAATGAATGAATACTTTTCTCTCTCTCTCTCTCTCTCTCTCTCTCTCTTTGGCAGCTGATATCTGGGAATAGATGACAAGGTATACATAACTCACATTGAGGACATAATCGACAATCAAAGTCATATTAATGCAATGTGTAAGAAAATGTAAGTGTCGACGCCATTAAGCGAAATTAAACATTTTTTTTCTTTCAAATAACATTTATTCATATTTCAAACAACAAAGGTAAGAAATTAAACATTGCCATCATGACTTCATGGCTCTGATTCATCGTGTTGTCAATTGTTTGCTTTGCAGACTGGAATGAAACTATTTCTGTTAGAAATCCCCCAAATTCCTACGTAAAATTAAAGCAAGACATAACCGAACAAAACAAAACAAAACAGAAACCCGATACCATTCAATATGCGTGTGTGGTATAGAACGCTGAACAATGTAAAAAGGAGAGAAAATGCATCGGGGTAAAATTCAAGGCAATGACGATGATCTGAATGTCATAAATTCACGGCTCGACAAACTTTGACTCGGTGATCCAATTTTGTCCAAAACGTGACCGGCTCATCAAAGATTTTAGCTTTTAATAGATGAGGGCAACATTTTATGGAAATGATACGGAAGGAAAAGGTCACCACCATAACGATGAACTCCGCTCGGAGATACAGCACGAAACGACAACCGGATAAACCCGGAAGAAAAAAAAGCCTAATACATCCCTCACCTAACGGGACGGCAGAACGGCGGAGAAGGGCGGGGGGGGGGGGGATGGGATTTAACGCACTTTTCTTCAAGCAATGAACTCTTGACTGCTATCGACACCACATTGTATTTCCTGCGCATATGTGAAATGTCTACTAGCTTTTAGTCTGCCATCGCCATCACCACCCTAATTACGGATGCCAAGGAGGCGGTCACGACTTCGTCTCTGGTTTCCTTGCCATGATGACGTCATACCACCATGTCAGTCGGAAGCTAGGCGAGCTATCATCTTTACTCTTTTCTTCTCCAGAAACCAAGATGCTATGTAGACTGGAGTGGAAAGGGAAATGGAAAAACATCAAGGCAAAAGAATAACATACAAAAATTAGATGACGTATTCTCACAGGATACCAAATATTTACGAGTTGAAATATCAAACCATGTTGATGAATACAACAACGCTCTTCCTCCTTCCCGTAAAATAAAAAAACCCAAACAAAAACCATCGAAAAAATATTCAGAAACAAAGAATAACAAAACGAATCCCAGTTAAAGAAGACAAACAACGAAATAACACACTGACATACACACACACACACACACACACACACACACGCAAAAGAACAACAAATGGCTAGAGTTGGCATAATGTTATGATCGTGGATGGAATATACATATTCAACACAAGGCACATCAAACCATGCACGGTTTATTTCAGCGCAAGAACCATTTCAACATTTAGTGTTCAGAGCGTTAATGTCATTAGCAAAAGATGACTTTTATAAAAGAAAGCAAAGGAACAACTACAAACAATAAGCACTGAACAAATAAAAAAGTAATCAAGCAATTTGAATGCTGTTGGGTTTTACTTAAATTCAGATTTCATTTATTCACTCATTTAGTCGTTATATTTCAACTGGAATTATACATAAATAATAAAATTAAAGGACGCAAAGAAACAAGTACTTTTAAAACAATAAACTGTAAACCAAAATATAGATAGCACAGTTGATCTGTAATTGGGTTTTGAGCCAATTAAATTGATTGGAAACGTGACCTTTCATGACACATTGGATGAGATGTTGCTTCTCACCTGTCTTGCAACTCCTCAAATAGCTTGCTTTCAGGATGCTTTTCTCTGTACTTTAGGGAGTAAGAAACCGTTTTCATGAAGTTCACGTAGTCACTGGCTGTAAAGTTTAAATCTTCTCCTATTGCGTCCCTAAAGGGTCAACAGAATGATTGTGTAGAGACCGAAAGAGGATATGGAAAACAACAAGAATTAGCAGAAGGGAAAAAGCACACTAAAAGAGAAAGTTCCTTTGTTTTTATTAGGCAATCGATCAAGTGAAATATAATTTTCTTTTTAATGTGAACTTCAACCAGTCAATAAGATGACGTCTTTCGACTTCGCAAAAATGGTCATCTCGGTTTTGCAACGGGAAATAAAGGAACAGATGTTACCTTCTTTATCATAATTGCTAAAGTTTTTTACCCTAAAACTAGAAATGTCGCTATGGCAACTGGTATACCTCCATCATAATGCATGCTTCTATCAATAGGTCTAAGTATGCCTTTAGTGGGACGACAGCTTCAAATATCTGGCAAAAAATTATGTGATATGTTTGTCAAAAAATATGTTGAGTGTTTACTTTCCTTGAACTATGTTTCATTGGGATGGATCTATGTTTCATTGGGATGGATCGCTAGAACGTTAAGTGTGCAGGTATTCGGGGATTTGAGCATTTTTTCTTGAACCATTACTTTTGATTTTTACTCCTTTGAACCTTGCCATTTGACCGCCATAGCCCACAGATCTTCAAATAATGATTTACTGGCTAGCCTCCACTTTCATGACAATACTTTAAGGTATTTTCACAATATGGGAAAATTGTGACATTTGAATTCCCTTGACCCTTTTCCCCATGGCCAAAATCTTTCCCTGCAGAATCATTGTGCAGCAATTCATGTATGATATATAGACCTACCTTTATAAAGTTTATGCATTGAGTAATCTCCAAGGTACGCAGAAAAAGTGTAATTACCGTACTAAACTCAGAATTAGAGCATTTTCACTCGAACTTTTGACCTTTGACCTTATGGCTTGAAGCTGTCCTTGGAGAATCTCTATCTGTTAATTCATGTAATATACACCAAGTTTCAAGAAAATGCCGTAAGGCATTGCAGAGATATGGGGGATATAGTGAAATTTTGAAAATTGACTTTGACCTTTGACCTTGAGCATATGTCACCATAAGCTGAAAGGTACAACTTCGTTCATTCATATATACATAATTATATCAAGTTTCATTTGGATACCTCAAACGGTTCTTAAGTTATGCTGTCCACAAAATTGATTAGGGACTGCCGGACGGACGGACGGAAGGACGGACGGACAACCCGAAACCATAATGCATCCGGCGACACTTCCTGGCGGAGGCATAAAAAAAAATAAAAAAAATAACTGACTATTGGCTTGATTTTTTTTTTTTACAGATATAGGAAGCCACGCCTTGGTTTGTCCCAAAAGTGCGTAATGTCAATTATGCGTATGGTATGAGCCTGGTAAAGAACAAGAACTGTAATACCTTTTCATTTCGTATGAGGGAAAGTTCAGATCCTCATAAAACTTGACGAGATCGTCTCGTGGTATCAGCCGATATTCATTCAGCGCATTCATCTGAAGTTAAGATGACATAATACACGAACAACACAAATAGATACATGGGCTAAGGACATTCATATCAGTAAAACGACAATCAAAATAAGAAAATGAAAGAAGCTTACTCTTCTCAGCGATTTTGTTCAATATCACAAGCAATAATTGCATCCTAATATTATTATTTCAAAAATAATTCGTAGACATTTTACAGTGATATTTCAGACTGAACATGCTGAAATGATGTGTAAAAGAAGGATTACTTACAAAAAGCTATGTATATGCCTGTATCGTTGTTGTAATAATGAATATCATTAGTAATATTATCATCACAACTAATATATTGTGAAAATATCATTATTATGATGTTTCGCCTTGCTATAAACTCATTTCATTAATAAACGGGTTTGATTAGCATGACCTGGCGATCTACCTAAGCTATGTTTACTATGGGCTCGAGAGACTGTCTATTTAACACAAACGTAAAGCTTGAGCTAAGCACGGTCGTAGTTGGTCGATAGTAACTATAACATCGGGCAAACTTGCCCGAGCATTCGGGATGGTATTGGAAATTGTCGTATAGAAGAAAAAAAGCCACGTGAAATAAAAAAAAAAATCAGTCGATCAGTCACTGGGGCTGTGTCAAAGGTGTATTTTGCTCACGTATTTATCTTTGCATTCGAGAAGTCGCTCCTCCGTCGCCGCATCTTGATGATGTATAGTCTTGCGCACTGTTGCCAAGACAACCACGCATCCTCCGGGCCTGAGGACGCGATCGACCTCCTGGAAGAAGGCTGGGTATTCGAACCAGTGCGCTGCCGAAGACGCGGTGATCACATCTACGGAGCTGTCTTCGACGGGCAGAGTTTCTGCTGGGGAGACACTACACACAACCGTACGGAGAAAGAAAGATATCACGGTTCAGCTTGTGATTACTTCCATTTAGTTCAGAAAACAGTCGTGGTGACGGTGATATTGGTAAGAATAAAAGCTACTGCTCGTCTCATCATTATTTGACAGTAATGTCATTTGTGATCATACTCATCAGAGAAAAATTGGTAATGGTGGTTACCATGTACTCAATGATAATGAGCTTCATGAATATAATTTTCATTTAATTCTCATGATCATATTGCCTTTTGATTTTTACTTAATCGACATCGCATTTTTTATTAATGAAACCAGAAATCAAGGTGTCGCTATTGTAGCATTTTCTTTGCTTAAAGAAATAGCTACAATAGATTTTAAGTACCAATGCCATTATCATTTCTGTGGAGCAAATTGAAATTCATACAACACAGTAGCATCATTGTCTGAAAAGTAGGGTTCTTGCTTACTTCATAGCATTTCCGCAGTATTATTAATTCAACTCGTTTCCGTTGTTGTTGCAGGCAGGGTCCGCATTTACTGTGAGATCATGTTTACTTGCACATTTCCTTCTGCTGCCTGAAAGAAGGAGGAAAATGTGAGATACTAACCAATAATCCACGTGACTTTGCCGATTCTGTCTCTTGGCCTCGTCAATCTGTGCCTGACTGACGTCACAGCCTAGTGCTCGGTCGAAATGTCGGGCCAGACTCCGGGTGAACTGACCGGAGCCACACCCAACGTCTACCACCAGAGTGGGGCGGTTGCCGTCCAACTTGATGGATATTGAATCAATGAAAATCCGTATGACATTATTATGATATACTGTATACGACGTTGGCAGGTCATGAAAATTTCGTTAAAGCTACTCACCTGCTAGTACAAAGTATAGCACGCACATATACCAAAGCAATCAGAATAATGGGGGTATAAACTTTCATATCATTTATCATTATCATCATCATCATCATCATCATCATCATCATCATCATCATCATCACAATTATTATTGCATTAATTATCATAATATTATTATTAAAACAATGCATATTATTACTATCATGATCACTAATCACATTTTAAAAGGGTACAAAAGGCGAATTCTATGCAACTGATTGACAAATTGCCCAACATCGACATAAATAAGCACTGAATTGATCAGTGTTTTAGTAGTAGCCATGGTAAAAATTCATGGGCGTACATACTCGAGCAGGATTCGAACCTACGACCTCCTGATCACCGGCCAAGCGTCATCTCCACTAGACTACCGAGCTTTCTATTCATCATTCTTTATTTCTGGAATATACACATCCGCCATCATGGTTCTGCCCCTCTTAATGATTTTTTATATTCATTTTCGTATTGAATAATTATTTCATACTTGAAATTAAACGTGGAATGTTCATACGCACAGACATACAATCAACAATACATGGCAGCTAGTCGCATTAACACCTCATACAGCATATTAATAAGGTACCTTCAACCTACACGCAAATGCTACATGTATCACTGTAGAGAGTCACGTTATCCTGGAGGCCAATACGATTATTATGAGATAACAAATGTTGATCAGTTTTCTCAACACAGCGAATTAAGTAGGCTATGTAATTAGTACGATACCTTTACGTCGGCTAACTGTAGCACCGTATCTGTCACGCCATCTGGAATGCTAGGTCTGTACAGGGCATAGTTCTTCGCCAGCGCGTCTCCTTCAAACACGCGTTCGTAGTGGGTGTTTTCACACATTGCTCTTGCAGTGTTCATGCAAGCACATCCTATGAAGCAAGATGGTTTCCGCCAATAAACACCTGTCGTAGTGGATTGCAGCTTTAATCGGTTTCTCTACAAGACTTCGCCATATCAATAGTAGCCGATAGATCAGCAAACTGCATGGGGATCCACATGCGCGTGAACAATTTTTCCCGTAGGCTGTAAATCTTCAGGATCTATACAGTATACCAGCATTATGTGCTGCATGTCTCGACGTTATTACCCACTTCAGTAGTAGACGTGGGCATATAGGGAAATTCATGTCACTTCAGCATGGCGTCCTTCATACTTATAGATATATGAAGTGATCTTGGCGTTTGTCCATGTCTTACGGCACGATTTCGAACAATGTTTCCACTCGCTGTGCCCGTGTCATTATATCTACATGGAGCTACTAAAGATGTAGCTCCGTGGTATTATTTATTCCGTCTTCATGTGATGGATGTATAGGCCTATGCATACAGATGCAGCGTCCTAGTTTTGCATTTATAGATGTCTGTGTTGCGGTCAATGTACATGACGATTGTATTCTAGCTGTTTCGTTTAGGTCAATGACCACACGGATTCGTATCAAAGTTCAGTATTACAGGGCAGTGTAACTGCCTGCATGCAGAACGATAGCATGTTGACTCGGGGGAATGGATTTAGGTAAATTGAGTAAACTAAGAAACATGACGGGGAAGTTTGGAGTAAAATATTCAAGTGTTTTCAAATAGAATTGGACAAAATGAAGCTATTGTACTTTCACATGAGATTTCAGAAAAGAAAGAGACATTGGTCGCAACTACACAACTTACATGATCCGAAGACAATGACATCTTAATGTAAGGCCTCCCATTCGACTTTAGTCGCTAATTCAGCGACTGGATAACCCTATCAACTTCAATGTCATTGTTGTAACGTTTATTATAATTCTTGATGCAGGTAAATACTCTTCGTTCTAGTTATAAAAAAACAAACAAACAACCAAACGACTTCTGGCATACTGAAGACTCATGTGCAAGATCGATGAGAGATTTTTGAAGAGATGACATCATCAACCCATCTCATTTGAATTATGTGCTTCCGACTGTTAAAAATGCTTCTACGGTATTCTGGAAACCTAATGAAATTTCTTCCGTCCCGCGTGATTTGTTCAAGTCGAACGTGAACATGGTATAAATCCTTCACCATATAGACAGCTCAATGATTACCGGTACTGTACACCTTTTTTACCAGTCGGGATGTCCTCGTCTATATATGATGAGCCTACGTAGTTATCGTTTTGACGTAAAACATAATTATATCAAAGACTTAAAGAAGAAATCCATCCCAAAAATAAATTACCTTCAAAAGAAAGAGAAAAATATTCCCTATATACAGAACAACACAAAAATGACCAAAAATCGGATAAGAAATAAGGAAGATGTGACATTTTGAAATGTCACATTTTTTTCGGAAAAAAATTCTTGACCATGAATATTCAAATGAGCAAGTTGACGATGTCAAGCTCTCACATTTCTTATTCATTTCATATAGAGAAATGACAAAAATCTCATATTTCAGCTGTATAAATATAAAACTTGCCTTAAAACCCCCAAAATAAAAAGGAACAAATTTTAATGTTAATGTTTGATATATCTTGGTATGAGAAGATGCTTTTATTTGTATTAGCTAAAATAGAATAAAAAAAATCCGAATTTCATATATGATATAAAAAATATGAAAAATTGTGAGGGTATGACATTATCAACTCGCTCATTTAAATATTCAATGTTTTCCGAAAAAAATGTGAAATTTCAAAATATCATATTTACATTATACTATCAAGGTGGGCTCTCTCCCTTTCTCTCCCCACCCTTCCCTCCCCCTCTCTCATACATGTTCATTTATCTTTTGTATACTAGTAACAGGAACACAAGAGTAGGGCACATTACTGGGAACATTTTGTATAATATTATATAGATTCTTCTTTATTTTCTTCTTCCTGGAAAGTGCACTCAAACTCATGTAGGAGACAATAATTGGAACTGCCTGATGCAGTAAACAGTGTCCTTTGTAAATACACTTAAAGCCGGAGCCAAATACACCGCACAAATTTGTGTGGCTTTGGTTGATTATTGGACATATAGCTAGCACTATACACGTTTACAGTTGAAATTGATATCCTTGCACTTTTATGACCAAATCGACAGTGAAATATCGACAATATGACGTCAGGGGAACATTTTCCTGACGGGGGTATAGAACTAAAATGGATGAGTAAACGGTAGAAAAATAAAACGGATGATTTTTATTTCCATCAAGTCCTTAATGAAGCAAGATGTATTTCTAATGATCATGTGACATTATGTTACAAGAATATACCATCATTTTGACGTTTGTATCACCCATGTATATTGTTTGGAAATGAAAATAAAACAGGAATGATTGAATGAACGAATGAATGAATGAATGAATGAATGAATGAATGACGTCATGACTCTATTTCTTGAGTTCATCCTACAATGGTGGCAATATACCCTTAGCAAACTTTTGCATCAGCTGGTGTTACATAGTATATATTGCTCCTTCTGCAGCTGCAGTTCTTCTAACTTTGAAGTCTTTGCAAACTGTAGATCTCACTTGTTGATATGTGGTTTGAAATTCTGAAAGAAGGAAGAAGGTGAGAAACTGACGAATAATAGTCCACGTGACTTTGTTGATTCTGTTTCTTGGCCTCGTCAATCTACACCTGACACAACCCAGTGCTCTGTAACGCACTTTTCTTCAAGCAATGAACTCTTTAATACTGCTATCGTTGTATTTCCTGCGCATATATGTGAAATGCCTACAAGCTTTGAGTCTGCCATCGCCATCACCACCCTAATTACGGATGCCACTGAGGCGGTCAGGACTTCGTCTCTGGTTTCCTTGCTATGATGACGTCATACCACCATGTCAGTCGGAAGCTAGGCGAGCTATCATCTTTACTCTCTTCTTCTCCAGAAACCAAGATGCTATGTAGACTGGAGTGGAAAGGGAAATGAAAAAACATGGCAAATGAACTACGCATGATTTTCACATGATGCCAAATATTTACAAGGTGAAATATCAACCATGATAATGAATACTCTAACCCCCGCCCGGCAAACAAATAAAAACAACCAACCAAAAAAAAAAAAACAACAACACAAACACACACACACACACACACACACACACACACACACACAAGAAAAAAAAAAACCTCAGAAATAAAGAATAAGCAAAACGAATACCAGGTAAAGAAAACAAACAACAAAATGACAAACTCACACACACACACAAACAAACAAAAACCAACAACAAATTGGCTAAAATTCGCGTAATGTTATGATTATGTATGGAATATACGACCTATTCAACACAAGGCACATCAAAACCACGCACGGTTCATTACCTCCTCAGAACTACATTAGCGTTCAGAGGGTTACTCTCATTAGTCAAGACGATGATCATAAAAGAAAGCAAAAGAACCACTACAAAACAATAAGCAACACACAAATAAAGATGAAATCGTACAGTTTAAATGTAGTTGGGATTTACTCAAATTTGATTTTCAACTATTCATTCATTCATTCATCTATTCATTTATTTTTCAAATGGAAATTTTTCAAATGAAAAGGCTACAAAGAAACAAGCATTTAAAAAACAGAAAACTACAAACAACCAAAATATGATAACAGCATTGATCTGTAATCGGGATTTGAGCCAACTAATTTGTATCTATTCACAATAGATTGTTGAAAGCGTGACCTTTCATGACACATTGGATGAATTGTTTCTCACCTGTCACGAAACTCATCAAATAGATTGCTCTCGGGATGTTTTTCTCTGTACTTCAGGGAGAAAGAAACCGTTTTGATGTAGTTGACGTAGTCACTGGCGGTAAAGGTCAAATCTTCTCCTATTGCGTCCCTAAAGGGTCAATAATGATTGTGTAGAGACGTGTAGAGACCAAAAGAGGGTATGAGAAGACAAGAAGAATACTATTAGCCGAAGGGGAGAAGTACACTTAAACAACACGTTCCTTTGTTCAGATCCTAGCATAAGGTCATCTATCAAGTGTAACAGATGTATATATATATATATATATATATATATATATATATATATATATATATATATATATATATATTATATATTATATATATATATATATATATATATATATATATATATATATATATATATATATTATATATTATATATATATATATATATATATATATATATATATATATATATATATATATATATATATATATATATATATATTTATATATATATATATATATATATATATATATATATATATATATATATATATAATTTAAACTTCAATGAGTCAGTAAGATAACTTCTTTGGAATCCTCGTAAGTGGTCGTCTCGGTTTTGAGGCGGCAAAGTAACATAAATTGCATTTCTAAATGCATGTTTGTTTGAGGTATTTTACCCGAAACATTGACTTTTGATTTGAATATCTGGTCTTTTACAGGTATACAAAGTTTGATGTCCCAAATGTGCTTTATGTCAAGTATGCTTTTAGTATGAGCCTGGTAAAGAAAAAAAATACTACCTTTTCATTTCGTATGATGGAAAGTTCAGATCTTCATAAAACTTGACGAAAGAGTCCCGTGGTATCACCCGATATTCATTCAGCACTTTTATCTGAAGTTTATATAAGGGGACACAATGTTCAATGAGGCCAATCATATCAGTAAGACGAAAATCAAAACGAAGACACTACTGAAAAAAGCTTACTCTTCTGAACGAAATTTCAATTTCTTTTCAACATCACTATGATCACAAGCAATTACATCGGAATATAATTATTTCTTAGCTCGCAGACATTTTACTGATTTTTATCTTTCAGACAGAAATGATAATTTAAGAGAAGAAAGATTACTTATAAAATGCTATATGCCTGTATCATTATTGTAATCTTTATAATCATTAAAACATTGTCACGACGACAAATGCATCGTTGTGAAAATATCATCATTTATTGCTCTGCCTTGATAAAACTCATCTCATTTGACTATAGCGTGACCTGGCAATCTACCGAAGCTGTAATGTTTGCTAGGTTCAAGACAGTCTATTTAACACAAACGTAAAGCATGAGCGGAAGGGGCAAAATGTGATTGCATTTGAACCATTCTGTAAATAATGTATACCAAATAAGCAGTTGTGTCTTTGATACGCAAATGTCTGGATTGCACTGGTGTGTATCTTGAAAGAAAAATATAGACATAATAAAAGATTGACAGTTATATACTGTATTAGAATAACACAATGACCGTTTAACGGGACAATACCTTATGGGAAGCATACGTGGCTGAACACATTTGGAGAAAATGATTCCTGAATTCAGTAATTTTACGAAGCGACAAGATTATTCAAGATTCCGTTTTTGGTTTGTTTACTTTCCCCCAGGTTTTAATCGGTCGATAGTGGCTACATCGGACAAGCTTGCTCGAGCATTTGGAATGGCATGGGAAATTTTCTTAGGTAAGTTAAAAACAACCCCGTGAAATTTACAAAGAATTCAGTCGATCAGTCACTGGTGCTGTGTCAAGGGTATATCTTGCTCACGTATTTATCTTTGCACTCGACAACGCGCTCCTCCGTCGCCGCATCTTGATGATGTATAGTCTTGCGCACTGTTGCCAAGACAACCACGCATCCTCCGGGCCTGAGGACGCGATCGACCTCCTGGAAGAAGGCGGGGTATTCGAACCAGTGCGCTGCCGAGGACGCGGTGATCACATTTACGGAGCTGTCCTCAACGGGCAGAGTTTCTGCTGGGGAAACGCTATACAGACAGTGGTAGGAGGCAAGAAATATTAAAAAAAAATTATCACGAGCCTGCCAGTGATTACTTCCACATAGTTTTCCATGATGATGACGGTGATATTGGTGGAGGGGGGAAAAGATATTGCTCGTCCTACCTCTATCTGACTGTCATTTGTGATCATCATCATCATCAGATCAGTTGGTGATAGTGATGGCGATGGTGAGGACAGTGAACACAAAGATAAGCACCATAAACATCACTGCTATTTCATTACTCATAATCATTTCACCTATTAACCTTAGAAGCTGTTGCAGAGTAACTGTTTGTAGTGGAATAAAACAGGTTTCGTTAAATCAGATACATTGGTTTCTACATAATCGAAATGACAGATTTTTTTTTTCAAATGAAAACAGAAAACACGGCATCATATATATATATATATATATATATATATATATATATATATATATATATATATATATATATATATATATATTTACTTCAAGAAATAACTACAATATGTTTGGATTACCAATGCCACTAACATTTTCTGTAGTGCAAATAAAAGTCATACAATTTGTATCATGCAGGCCCTCGAGCTGTATCATGTCAAATCGAAACGTTGGAAAGCAGGATTGCTTACTTTTAGTTTTATTTTTTATATTTTAGTTTTATTTTAACTCGTTTCCGTTGTTGTGGCAGGCAGGGTCCGCATCTATATCTGTGAGATATGTATACTTATCTCCTTTACGATTAAAAGCAAACCTACCGAGGGTATAAGTACCCCCTTTGTTTTACACTTCGCTGAATACGTGGATGCGCCATGCTGCAATTTTCATGAAAAAAACCAAACCCAACTCTAAGAGAACAGAAGAGCCCATCATCAACTCGTAACTTAGTTGTTCCTTCTGCAGACGCAGTTCTTCTAAACGTTGAAGTCTTTGCAAACTGTAAAAGTTTCTCTTTCTTTTTAATGTTGTTATGTTGCCCGAAACTTTGAAATAAGGAAAGAAAAAAAAGTGGGAGATACTAACCAATAATCCACATGACTTTGCTGATTCTGTCTCTTGGCCTCGTCAATCTGTGCCTGGCTGACGTCACAGCCTAGTGCTCGGTCGAAATGTCGGGCCAGACTCCGGGTGAACTGACCGGAGCCGCACCCAACGTCCACCACCAGGGTGGGGCGGCTGCCCTTAAACTGGTCGAGGGATATTAATGAATCAAAAAAAAAAAAAAAAAACTTGAAAAGAAAAACATTGAAAATGATTTTTCATATAGAACATTGCGTATGGAAACTGCACAAAAGCTACTCCATTATATTCCCCTATTGTCATTATCATCATCATCATTACCATTATGTCGTTATCATCACGATTATTCATGCAGTATAGTGAGTATAATTACTTAGCACCAGTTATATCAATACTCCTTAAAGGGGGGGGGGGGTCACACTCTTCAATATCCTTTGATTCAGGAATGCACATCCGCCATCATTGGCCCTTGTTAAAACTTTGTTTCATGTTCATTTCTATATTTCATAAGTATTTCGTATTAAAAAAAAAAACGAGGAATGCTCCTACACAGAGGCACACAATCAGCAATACAAGACGTGGGTGTAAACGCATTACCAACTCATATGGCGTATAAATATAAGGCACATTCAACCTTTGTTCAACTATATATCACACAAGTTGTATATCACTGTAGAGAGTCACGTCACCTTACATGTCAATACGATCATTGTGAAACAACAGATTTGTTCATAGGCTTAACCCATAGGGGCATGCTGATTTTGCTGCTGCATACGTTTCCCACAGACACCTGCACGGGTATGCGCGGAGCAGTCTTCAACGGGTTAAGTAGGCTGTAGGCCTAGGTATGTACCTCGACGTCTGCTAACTGCAATACCGTATCTGTCACGCGATCCGGAATGCCAGGTCTGTACAGGGCATAGTTCTTCGCCAGCGAGTCTCCTTCAAACACACGTTCGTAGTTGGTGTTTTCACACATTGCTCTTATTATATTTCAGTGTCCAAGTAATACTATGAAGTAAGATAATTTCTGACAATAGACACCTGTCTTATGTAATTGCAGCTTACTCGGTCTCTCTAAAAGATCTCCCCATAATCGATAGCAGCAGACTGGAGATCCACACGTGAACGTTATTACCCGTATGCTGTAATATCTTCAGGATATACAATAATATGTGCTGCATGTCCCGACATTATTTCCCAGTAGAATATGGAGATACGTCCGTAGGGAAAATCATATCAGTTCGGCAGGACCCAACCATCTATAAATGCACGTGATCTTGGCGTTGGTCCATTACTGCACTCTATGTACCCGTCTGTTTATTCCGTCTTCACGTGATGGGCCTTGTAGGTCTCATGTTGCGGTTATTCGTATTCTATTCCGCTAAGGTCGAAGAGTACACCGAGATATCAAAGTTCAAAATTTCGGGGCAGTATTTAACTGCAGACCGAAAGCGCAGTGCTACTCCGCGTTCATGTTGACTGGGGAGGTGGAGTTAGGGGGATAGATAGATTAAACTTACACAAATATGACGGGGAAGTGTGGACTTACATTTCAAGTTGTCAAATAGAATTGGACATCATAAAACCATGGCACTTTCACATGAAATTTCATGAAAGAGAGAGAGAGACATTGATCGCAACCACACATGCAAGTTAGATGAGACAATGACGTCATAATAATGTCAGTTCTCCCATTCAACTTTAGTCGCTAATTCATCAACTAGAAAACCCGACCAACTTTAATGTCATACACAAGGTGTATTACAATTCTTGATGCAGGTAGATACTCTTCGTTTTAGTTACAAAAAAAAAGGAGACTTTTAGGCATACTGAAGATTCATATTCAAGATCAATAAGAGATTTTTGAAGAGATGGCATTATCAACTCATATTTCATTAATTTGAATTATGTGTTTGCGACTGTTAAAATGCTTCTATTCTAAAAAGCTGATGAAATTTGTTCCGTTCCGCGTATATTGTTCAGTCGAACGTGAACATGATATAAATCCCTCACCGTATAGACAGCTCAATGATTACCGGTACACCTTTTTACGAGTAAGGAGATGTCTTTGTCTATAAGCCTATACGTAGTTATTGTTTTGACGTACAACGCAAATCAAATACTTAAGATGAGCCCTATACTTTGATAACAATGTGTATCATGATGATGTGCGCCGACTCAACTAAGATTTTAAAGAGACGGGGCTTAAGGTTTCATTTTTTTCCATTTTGTGAGATAATGCGAAACGTCTATGAAATATTAAAGAGCATACAATTCTAAGAGGAATCGAAAGCTGAAATCGAAAATTTAATGAAATATGATCGAATGGTCACGATTGAAATTTAATGAAAATTGGTTTTGAAATGGCCAAGACATCAAAAAACAAAGAGGTCCTAATGAAAGTGGGACTCACGTTTTATTCGGACCACTTTGTTTTACTTTGTTTTTTTTTTTATACAAGTGTATAAGCCATTTCAAAACAGTGTCATCAAATGAACTTTGAATTCCTCTCAGAATTGTTTGCTCTTTGATATTTCATGTGGTTTCTAATTATCTCAAAAAAGATAAAATGTGAATCCCCTATCTCCACCAAAACTGTACCAGCCCGTGAATTTGAGTAAAGGGTTTGAGGAAATATCTCACATTAGTGTTTGTCTCAGCGACGTCAAAAAGAAAATCATAAGCAAATCGAACAGCCATAATTAAAGGATCAGGGGATGTGAAGTGTAACGGCAGGTAATAAACTGATTGTGACTGATTTTCTGCTTTATAGCGCGAGTGCATGGAAAAATGTTAATGTCATGTACACATGATTTCTCTTCCCCTGACTGGAATACTCTGCCACTTCAATCAAGCTGAAACTATTTGAAAAGACACTGAATGGACATTTTTGAAATTTAGAGATCCGTCTACAATTCGTAACTTTCTCCTTTTCGTTAAACCCTTCGTTATGTTCACATCATCTGCTGGAAATGAAGTTGAGAAAACAGCACTCTCCAGATATTTGAGATAAAGGGCATTCCCGTTATAACGAACACGGTTCTCTCATAACGAAATTCCGGTTACGACGAAGTAAAAATTAGGGCCACAACGTTATCTACTCTATGTATTTTTATTGTTTTTTGTTCAATTATAACGAAATTTCGATATAACGAAATCAAAATTAGGGCCACAACGTTATCTACTCTATGCATATATTTATTTTTTTATTTGTTCGGTTGTAACGAAATTTCGATATAACAAAAGAAAATTACTGGTCCCAAGGACTTCCGTTATAACGGGAGTCCGCTGTATTCAAATGAAGTACAGCGGACCCCCGTTATATCAAACGAAGTCCTCGGGACCGGCAGTTTTCTTTCGTTATATCGAAATTTCGTTATAACCGAACAAATAAACAATAAAATTCATAGAGTGGATAACATTGCGGCCCTACTTTTTACTTCGTCGTAACCGGAATTTCGTCATAACCGTGCTCATTACAACGGGGGTGCACTGAATTGTCTACGCTGCTGTTATCAACACTGCATAAAGTACATTCTTGGGTGTTCTCTTTTTGTATTACATGTAACTCTTCCTCTCCCTTTCTCTCCTCTCCTCTCTCTCTCTCCCTCCCTCCCTCTCTCTCTCTCTCGTGTCCATGCTCATTTGTCTTTGCGTAACAAGTACACAAGTTTAGGACACATTTTAATGGGAACATTTCATATACAATGATTCGTCTTTATTTTCTTCATGAAAAGTCCTTACCATTCAAACTGGGAGACAACCGGAACTGTCTGACGCAGTAGACCTAAACAGTTGCCTTTGTGATTGCACTTTGAAATTGATACACAAAGCTGGAACCAATACACT
Organism: Diadema setosum; assembly: GCA_033980235.1. Classification (NCBI taxonomy): domain Eukaryota; kingdom Metazoa; phylum Echinodermata; class Echinoidea; order Diadematoida; family Diadematidae; genus Diadema; species Diadema setosum. The sequence continues at coordinate 13,972,534 of CM067067.1, forward strand.
GTACGGTCTTTATACAAAGTTGTGTGACTATGGTTGATCATTGGACATAGCAAACATGATATGTACTCATTTACATCTCTGATACATGCTTGCACTCTATGAACAAATCAACAGTGGAATATCGGCATTATGCTGACGTCACATGAATGCTTACGAGAGGATCACTGGAGACCAATACCTCTATAATAAATGACCCTGTAACTCTACATCTCTGAGTTCATCAAAAAAGTAATGATGCATTTTTCATTACAATTCAAATTCATAAGAAAGAGATAGTACATTCATTTGCCTATGCTGAAGCCATTTTCCAATGCTTAGCCCATTTGCCAAATCTCATTTTCGCAATTTGCAATTAAGACAGTCTTCAGCATTTTTTGTTTTGCTTGATTTCAACAATCAAGAACATAAAGTAATTAAGGACTTCATCAATTCAGGGACTGGGCTTGGCGGGTCGGGTGGTCACACAGTAAAAATCTCCCTGTATTCTGGTCATAGAATAAGCCATGGGACCTTGTGAAGATGTGCATATCGTGGTAACCTCGCCTATGTCTGCGAGGTTGGTTCTTGTCAGTTGGCTGGACATAACTTGTGATAGGGCACTTTGGTGACAAGCAGGTTAAGGATTTAGATAACAGAAAATATTCCCAATACATTGTATTTGACACCTCAAATGTAGGATCTTATTCATAATCATTCTGGAATATGTTCTTTTGATGTGTATGGGTAAAATTCTGATAACTATATTAACCCGTTGAGGACGGACTGATTTTGCTACAACACGCATTTCCCATAGACACCTGCCCGAGTATACTCGGGACTCGTCCTCAACGGGTTAACAAGAAAATAAGATGTGATATTATACATGGAGAATAATTTGCACTCAGGATTGAGTTGCGATGGATTGGGTTGCAACAGATAGTTGGAATGTCTGTATACGAGCTACATTGTAATTGTAGGTTTGGCGTTAGTAAATTCATGGCTAGAGGAAAGTGTGAAGGCTCGACCAGGCCTCAGCCTAGTGGGCAAGGCTGGAAACTGTGGAGTTTGATTAAAGAACATGTAATACTTTATAAGTAACACAAGAGGAACTTAAGATATGAAACTCTTGATTCTTTAATCAATATTCTATTTTTACTGTTTTTTTTTTATGGTTGTGTTAAGTTCACCAGAGTTTGGTTTGAATATAACACTCATACTGTAACAAGCTTGAGACAAATGAAAGGATTGACATGGAAAATTGTATTACAGAACATACACATATTCTCTAGCAAACAACCACAAATGTTTGACTACATGCTAGATAAAATTTGTGCTTGTCTTTATTTCAGTTTGAACATTTACTTCACTTTTGATGTGCCTTGAAATCCACTAGTGTATAACGTCCTTGAAGTAACATCAAATCGATGCTGTAAATTTGTCACACCGTCTTCTCTGTAACTATAAAACTACACCTGCCCTCTCATTCAGAATGACATGGTCTTATTTACTCAAGGCAGCCTCTTCAGTGTTGTCACTGCTCTACCAGAGGGCCCTGCCATTATTATTACCCTAGCATTGCCAGGTACCCATTCATACATCCTGGTTGAGAGGGACATGATGGGTTAAAACATCTTGTCCATGGACGTATGCACTTGGTTGGAATCAAACTCGGGTCGTCCGACTCGGAGTTGGGAGTCGTAACCACTATGCCACAGTATTCATGGGGAATACTGTGTGGGACACACACAGAACTCTGCTGAAAGAATTAAATTCTTCCAGCTTGCATTCCAAGGGGGCAAAATCAACAATAGATTCTTTTTGCTTTCAAGCGAACTTGATACCTTGTGACCTGTTCCCTTCATATGCATATATTTATAATTTCACTGACAAACACATTGACACCTGTGCACTTGTATCTTTATCACGTTTTCATTTGTCACTACACTTGGTTTTCCCTACTCAGTACAATTATCCCATTGTGATGAATAAGTAGGAATCCATACATATCATAAAGTTCTTATTTTACACATTCTCTTTTCATTTCCCAGCTTTGATCTATCATTAAATTTGATGTTTCATGACCAGTCCCCTTCATACAGATATACTGTAATTTCACAGACATAACACATTGACATCTTTGCACTTGTATCTCTATCCTGTTTGCAGTTGTCACTACACTGTACTTGGTTTTCCCCGCTCAGTAGACTTCACCAATTTGTGATGGATAAATAGGAATACATATGTATCATATAATTCTTATACTACACATTTTCTTTTTATTTACCAGCTTTGATCTATCATTGGAATAATCATGTTGAAATCTTGGCCTGAACCTTACATCACATCATATGACTAGACATGGCATGATTACATTGCATATATCTATTGTAGCAATTCTTCCATGGTTCCAAGAGATGCACACAAAGTTTCCAGCTCCTCTGTTATCTTGTCCTCTCTGCCTTCAGCAACTCCACAAGAGACATGATTGGCTTCTCATCTGAAGCAAAGGAAACAACAATGTTGTATCTTTAGTAGGAATCTCATTTCAAACAATATGTGGTGGAAGTGGGAAAAGGCAATTTACATTAAAAATCACTGGGTACAAGTTTTATATTCTTCCTGAACAAATGACTTACCAGTGAAAAAAAAAAAAACCAAACAAACCAAAAACACGCAAACACAAAAACCTCCAGCATATTTCTACACTGCCCTTCACTTCATTGTGGAAGAAAGTTCAGTGCTTGAAAATACTGCAATTAAAAAGGTGGTTGGTAGAGATGATTTCATCCACACATAATTTCCAACAAACTCAGGGAGAACTCTCATCTATAATAGGCAGCCAGTCCAAGAATATCAAAGGCACCAAGCAATTGGAATGATTGCTTGGACTCTTTGGTCTTATCAGCATAAACAGAACACAGAAGACATTACTATGATTACATTACAAGTATTTGCATTGCAGTTTACAAGCTCATACACTTTTTTGTTTAGTGGACTTCTAAACTCAAACACTACTTAGACTGCATAAAGAAAAGACAAGCAGGACACATCTACTCTGAGATGTGCATATCACATTTAAGATACTTCATTGGACTCAAACATATCCTCTGAGATTGATACAATGCACTTCACATAAAGCAAGCAGGTACAAAATATTTGTAGCACCTTTAAGAAAAGGAATATCAAAATGTTTCTGTGTATTTGACAATATGTGAACAATTTTTGGGGCATGATCTACTCTGCTATCACCACAGCATCAAGCATAGACAACATTGAAAAGGCGCTATAAAGAAATTGGTTGTAGTAGTAGTACTACTACTACTATTATTATCATTATTATTATGATGATGATGATGATGATGATGATGATGATGATTATCATTATTATTATTATCACTATTATTATTATTACTGATATTACTATCATAATCATCAATATCTTCATCACCATCATCAAGGTTGGTATCATCACAACAGTGCTGAATCCTTCCTCCAATTAAAAAACTCTCCATGACTCTACATTTTATTTCCTTTGTGGCCAAAGGAGACTGTACAATGTACTCACCTTGAACTTGTAGAGATGGATTTGCAAGTTTCTTCTCTAGGAAGACGTTCAGTAAAAGCCTCAGCTCCTTGAAGATCACAGCTGTCTTGGCGGAAGCCTTTCAGAGCAGGAGAAGAAAAAAACAATATTTGGTAAAATGTCCCCAAAAAAATTACTATCAGATTTTCACATTGATAACTTCCAATTTGATAAAACTGTCTAAATGCTAGTTAAGGGTCTAAAAATATAACATCTTACCTAAATTTTGCAGAAAACCCCATTCAATTTGGTTAAGTGGTCACAGAGAAAATGTGGATAGTTGTAAAGTATATATTGTCATACATGGGTCTGATTCTTCCAAGTTTAGCACTTGGATGCTCTTCGAACTGCATGATGTGTGAACACAATGGACAGAACTTGGAAGGGATTCCTGACATGTTCTACAAAAATCTTCATTTCTCTTTGACCACTGAAGCAAATCGGAAGAGGTTTTCCATAAGATGTGGCTAATAAGTTATAGTTTGTACTATGAAATTGTATTTGGACTAATGCACTATTTTTAAAGTTATCATTGCGGAGGTGACTGTTGTAATTATATTTTGGGACATATGATATATCATTTCCCACAAAAAGATCTGCCAAGTATTGTCATTCAGAGACAAAATGTGGAAAGGAAAAAGTTGTATATTTTCGTCATCTTTCAACAAAAATCATACATGTACATAGAATAAGAATACATATAATTGGAAAAAATCTGGAAAATAAATGCGCAATATGGGTATCATCCTGGTTTTATCCCTTCTCACAGAGCAAAGAAACGATAACATATTATTATTTGTAGTTGGATGACATGCCGCTAGAGTCAAGGTGTTGCAAAATGCACATACCTGGAATGTGATCCAGTCATCTATGCTAATCAGCTGCTCCCTGTGGTGAACGGATATCTCTCCTCCAAACAGTAGAAGTGGGTACGGTGTCACCAAAGAGCTGTCACGGAGGGATACCTTCGAGGTTTTCACCTGATTACGAGAAAAAAAAAAAAAATCATACAGCATCTGAGATGGGAGTATGGTCAGGGTACTGTATTGCAGGCCTGTGTATTGGCAGAATATTTTGCGAGGTTATTATTTTCGTAAATTTTGCGAGTCGGGTGTATTTTGCAAATTTAATCACACACAAAAATGTTGACTCTGATCCCAACATGAATGTGAGAGCCATGCATACTTTTATCCATTCAGTACTGTACTCCACGATCCCGAATCTAACCACACGTGGAATCATTGGGAAGTCGCGATTTGCGAAAACTTAGACTTGCTAAATATATGGTGTATACAGTATTCCATTTATGCAGTAAATGAAATATATACGCATCAGAGAGAATTTCAATAGAATCTCGACTCACAAAAAAAAAAGAAGAAAAAAAGAAGACAACTGCAGTTTCCATGGCAATGCCTAAACAACAATCAATAACTGGTGAGTTCTTACTGTGGTATTTGCAATCACTGCTACAATAATACAACATGTGATGTCTCTCTGCAATGCTGCACACTGGCACTGGTCCGACGGTCCAGTAGACCGGTAAAAATCACTTTTGGACCAGTAACTTTTTCAGGAATGGACCAGTTAAAAGTGGTAAAACTGGGTACCTACTGGTCCGACAGACAGGTTGGACCAGTACAAAAATAAGCCAGTTCGGGGTTAGCTCATGGGCACATGGGTACAAATGACCTTTCTTCTTTCTCAGTTGATTAGGCACTCCACTAGTTTCAAGCGACAGAAGGCATGAGCTTGCCCAACGTAACAATTTATGGAATTCATCAGTCATGTTCAAATAAAGGATGAACTTGCATAGACCAGGTGACCAGAATGATCCTTCCATTGGCATTTTGGAAAGCATCCATTTCATTATTTTGCATTGAATGTATTAACAATCTCTTTCTATTGATATTGTCAGACACCGCTTTTGCTGTCAGGTGGATGTGCTGGCAAGCACCACTTATAGGGATCACTTGAATAATCATTACATTACAGATGCTTATCTCAGTGAATTTAAAAACCACCATGCTCTGCTGGTACAGATGACCTTTTTCTGCTCATGCTCAAAGTGGAACCCGAACTGGCTTATTGGGTTAGTGTGCAGCCCTGCTCTCTGTGACATGGGACTTCGTGGGACTAGTGAGAGAGAACCAACCTTCTCAGAGAAGACCAGCCAGCCATTGGTAGCCAGCCTGTGGTTGACCGACGAGGGGTGAGCTGTGACAGGACCCTTGGTTGTTTCAGCCCGGCAGACAACCTCAGAACCCTGCACTCTGTGAGGTGGAGGGTTGTACCTTGTCTTGGCGACATTTGGATACAGACCTATAGTACCAGGAACATCAAAGCATAATTACATACACTCAGCAAAAAAAGAAAGTAAACGCTTTTTCAAGTTTAGATTTCTCATAGAATATTTAGCTGAAAGCTAATGTATTATATACCATATTATTGAAGATAATTTAATTGGCTATCAACCTGGTAGGTCAACAAAAAGGTAAACTTATCGGATGAATGAACACCATTGTTCTTCTCTTCCAGGGCACAAAAGTGAAAATTGCAAAACTGAACAAGTTGTCATTCATGCGTATGTGCTCTTCAATAGAACAATAAGAACAAACAAAAAAATTCACACAAAAAGAAACATGAATTAAGTTGCAAAAACAAACCTTGATCTCTATATCTTTAAAGCCTAAAAGACCAATCAAGGCTAAAAATAATGGAGGAAAATAAAGCATCTTATGGTACAAAATGGTACAAATTTGAGGGTTTTTTTTTTAAATTTAGGAAATTGTAAATAATGTTTGGTTCTTGAAATTGTCACATGGATTTTAAATCACTAGTTTAAAAGAATCTAATAGAGAAATTCTGCTCATTTAACCATCTTGATGCTTTTTATTCCCTTTGTCATTTGAAGTTTGACTTGACAGAAAATTCTTATTTTTCCCCTTTAGTTTCCCACTTTGTTTTTCTGAGAGGTTATAAAGAGAACAAAAACTTATTTTTCCTTATTTCATTCATGTCTCTCGTGTTAAACTGGTCTTTTGTTGTCAATGTTATCATGAAGGGCATTTGCAAATTAAAGAGAACATGTCTATTTTTGCAATTTTTAATTTTGTGCCTTGGAGGACAAAAACGAATGTACTCATTCATGTGTAAAGTTTTCTTTTTAATTAACCTATGAGCTTGATAGCCAATTAAATAACCTTTAATATGGTATATAATACATTGATTTTCATAAAACTCTTCTATAAAAAATATGACCTCGAAAAAGTGTTTACTTTCTTTTTTTGCTGAGTGTATATGACACACACCTCCCAAAATGTCCAATTTGTCTGAAAAGTGACATAATATTGTATTCCCCTGATTATTTTTTTAAACCTTTGTTTAATCATCCTCTTTGGGCATCTATTCTATCAATCATTGTTTAGCATGCTGTAAGGTGGGGATGATGATTTCTCTGATATAGACTCCACTCTCTGCAAACAAGTAGTAGATGATGATGCTTACTTGTTTGTATGGCATTTTCAATCATCAAATATGAAATGCAAAACATCTAGCTAGATGTATGCCCAGTCCAAATTTAATGAATATTCACATCAAGCACAACGATGCCACGTTGTACAATAAACTCATCTTTAGACTTTCAAGAAATGAGTGCCGTTCGTCCAAAGCCTCTCAAATTCTCCCTACCTTTCTGCTTCCAATCCCCAAACTGTGATTACAAGCATTCTTTCTCAAGGGGTTGAGTTTGGCAATGTAGGATCTGATGTGGATTGGTTGGTAATTAATCTGACTGTTGGACAGTCTTACCAGCTGTCAGGACAGCCTTCAGGAGGGCCATGTTCGGTTCGGTGAGGGGAAAGAGTTCCCTGTAGCCACGGGATGACTTCGTCTTACTGATCTCGAGTACCTCCATCCTGCTTTGCACAGACTGCTGACTGGACTGCGGTGCCGCCGAACTCTTGCCCCTGTCGGCCGCGGAGGGCAGAAAGCCCACGGATTCCACCAAGCGGATGAGCTCCCGCTTAACGTCCTGCAGTGGACAAGAAACAGAGAGGGATGAAAGCACTTAACATACATTTTCAATCATTGTACGAATTTGTGGTTAAAATCTGTTTCATTGCAAAATATTCCCACCTGAATGATCACTTCACCTTCACACTGACATCTTGAGTGTGGAACAGAATCATGGGACCATGCAAAATAAAAGAAAAAAAAACTTTGAAAATTGCCAATCTGTAAAAAAAAAAATATTTATCAAGCAACCATGCATCAGTGAAGGAGCACCATTACACTAACTCTGCAAATGCTAATACATGTACAGTTTGGTCAAGCATGGAAAATGTAATGTGCTGTTCGTTTTCGGTATGTGTTGCTACAGGAGAGTTCAATGATTTGCCAGTAGACTTGTTCATCCATGTAGTCTTATGAAAAACCAAATTCAGTATATATATATATATTTTTTTTTTTTTTTCCAAAGGACAAGTATTTGATGTGTATGTTCATTCATCTGTGACAGTCACAAGGTGCAATATAAATACATACAAAAACAACAATGCATGAAATATGATTTCACAAAAAAAATACAAAGAAGGTCAGACAAGTAGCAATTCAAGACAATATCTGTGTGCAAACATTTCATCTCACACAGTATTACATATACATGCAGATTGAAAGGGCAGGCTCTCTTACCTGAATGTTGAACAGAGCTGTCCTACTCAAGAAGTTCACACGACAGAAGGTAGCCTCTTCCTTTCTGCCCTTCCCCCGGGCCTCCTTCCACCTGAGCAACAACCGCAATACCAGACAGTAAGCAAGTTAATAAGACATCACTTTGCTGCAATTTTTCTTTTTTATTCAATAAATAATATATAACAAAGGCAAACAGAAGAAAACAGACCAGAAATGAATATAATTCATTAGTGGGAAAATGAGGAAAGAAAGTTGGTAGAGCATCAGGCTAGCAATCTGGAGGTCTTGGGTTCAAATCCCCATGGAATCCCATTTTCTTTGCTCATTTTTCCACTAATAAATTATATTCATTTCTGGTCAGTTTTCTTCTGTTTGCATTTCTACATACTCAAAAAAGCTGCATCACTTCGGTGATCCCTCGCATTTATCCCCAAGTTGCATTATCCTTCTGGTTTATGCCAGGTTTAAGTGTGCGCATGTGTGTCACACACAAACACACTGCTATAGCTTCTGACCATTCACGCATTGAGAATTTAGGGTTTCTAGAACAAAAACTGAACTAGGGCTTTCTATAGCTCAGTTGGTAGAGAACCAGGCTAGCAATCTGGAGGTCTCGGGTTCGAATCCCGATGGAATCCCATTTTCTTTGCTCATTTTTCCACTAATAAAATACATAATATATTTACATATATAATTTTATCGGTACTGCATACATTTCAGAGTAATGCCTGTGAATCTTGTACTTCAGCATTAAAGATGCAAAGTCAAAACAGAAGTTTGAGGGAAGAAATTGTGGCCGAGCCGCGGCCCGGCCCAGCCCTGCTTCAGTGTAAACGCGCAAAAGCCCAAATTGCGTTGTTTACAAGCAGAGCGCCACTACGACAAAATATTGAAAGGTTTGAATTAAAAGCGCGGCCGAGCCCAGCAGTGTAAACGGACAAAATTGCGGGGCTCGGCCACGCAATTATGGCCCAGCCCCGCACTGTAAACGGGGTCCAAGACACTTAAAAAAAAACAGCTGAAGAAGAAGAATGTCAGCAATTAAGATAACAGAACAATTTTAAACATTAAATCTGAAATATCATCATGACAAATAATAAACAATCATGTGTGGCTCATGCAAGTCTAATGGGACAGTGAGGACAATGTCCCATCGACCTGACAAAACCAGGAACCAAGATTATCATATCACTCCTCTTTGCTTTATGGTGCAGTTTAAACAGCTATCCACATCTTTAGAATAGCCGCTCTGAAATCGGCACCAATACAAAATGTAAAAGAAAGCCATTTCGATTAATTTATTGGTTTGTACAACTTTTTCCATCACACACAGCAGTAGAAAATGCATTTTTCTGTCATGGCTGTTTTGGGGCGTAAGTCATATCATGTTTGGCTGAATGAAGAATTGATGCATTTTATGTCTAAAATTTTATACTGAGAGTAACTAGAACTGTGTTGAACTCAAATTTCAAACTAAATTTCATGCTCACTATTCAAATCGCACATCAATGGTTCTTCAAATAAACAGCCACAGTAACTAGCAACTTTCACTTAATAGTAACTAGTGAACAGATACAGTACAAACTCATAACAAGGAGCTTATCAAACTGATTTATTTTATTTATTTTTTTTTTTTGAGCCATTTTGGCCCTGGAATCTCAACCATGTGTCAATTCTCACCCAGCAAAGGCCTTGTAGATGGTGATGTGGTCCGAGTTGCCAACAGCCATGGCTCGCTTGGCTGCGTCTGCCTGGCTGCGTTTCTCGAGAGGGACAAGGAATGGTGGCTTGTCTGTCATGGCGGCTGCTATCACTGCCTACAAGTCAAAGCACAACTGCATGTCAAACTTGTGGCTTTGATCCCACGCGACAAATCACTTGGTATGGCAATCTCTGTGTAAGTCATTACTACTAAAGAGGCACTTTGATTTACAAATCAGCATATGATAATGGTTGAAAAATGGCTCAAATGCACACAGTTCTAGGCTTACTGTTATGCATTCTTTACAGGTAGGAGTGTCCTTGGTAAACTTTTTTTATTCTGTATCTCATCACACAAAAATAAAACAAAATGTAAACAAATCAATTTTGATAAATCATTTAGGATCTTGTCATAGCTGCCTCTGAAAATGGACAAAACAAATTAAGTCATACGTCATCACAATAAAGGATATTACATGATCTTCATAAGTCTACCACAAAATCATTTAGTTCATAGACATCTCAAGGTATTTTGCACTTGATTGAAGAAAAATAAAAACAAAAGCACACCCACATAATTGAAATATCGAACAGAATAAGAACGGTAATGAAAGTGGGTAAGGTAGTGTTGTCTCTGGCCTGGCCAATCATGTCAAATGTCCAATGATAAGAATTTTAATGATGTGCAGAATTACATGAACAATCTGTTTACTACATAAACAGGGCTGCACACTGGCGCCGGTCCGACGGTCAAAGACCGGTAAAAGTCACTGTCGGACCGGTAACAAATGCATTTGACACAATCTGAATTTGTTCATTATCATTTTACACTGTAATTCACAAACAAACATTCTATTTTTTCCTATTTCTTTTTTAATTTCTTGTGCAATATATAATGCAAGTTTTCCAAAAGATATTAATCTGTAGAATGTACATGGGTGGGGGGGGGGGGGGGTGGACGTCCATAAAAAAAAACAAGAAAATGAGTTTGCAAGTCATTTAATGTTTTTTCAGGTTGTTGTTGTTGACCGGTAAATTTTCTGTTCGGACCGGTAAAAAATGGTAAAACGGGGCATTTACCGGTCCGACAGAGACAGGTTGGACCGGCAGAAAAAATGGGTTAGTGTGCAGCCCTGACATAAAGGTTTTTTTTTTTCACACACCACTGGCTCCAGGCAGTCAAAGATAGCAGCAAACAGGAGCATCTTGCCGATGCGGACGTTGACGGGCAGGGCCGCCAGGTGTTGGCCCAGGGCGGTGAGGGTGGGGCTCTGGGCGAGACACGCCCCAACCTCCCTGAGGAGTGCCATCGATGCCCGTACAGCCTGAGGCAGGGGAGGGTCCAAGGCATCCTTGAGGAAGTCCTCTGGGTCACCAAGGGAACATTTCTTTGGTGAAGATGAAGGGATGGAAATATTGTAATACACAAGGGCAATTATATCAGGTGAAAGCATCTCTCTTTTATCTCACATCTATAGTGGATTCTTACAGACACACGATCAGCAACTGGAAAATCAAACCTCTCTAAATCTCTAAGGCACATCCAGTTCATGGTCACAATGCAACATTTTCCAGAAGATATGTACCATCATAAAATCAGAAATTTGCCTCCCTATAGTATCCCAAGACTCTTACCTATAATGATGAGATCTAGTCAGTACTTCTGAGTGTGGTAATACGCACATGTTTAAAGTTTCAGTACAGTAAGGGTTACGTAAAAAAAAACTAGTCATCCACTAGAAAAACACAATTAAATGATTATGGACGAATCACTTTGTTCTCTCAAGGGTATAACACTGTGTGATATTCTCCTGTAAAAAAAAAGAAGATTTCCATGCAAAATGAGTTTGTTGCAAATGATACCAAACAATACAATTATTATATTTCAGCACGATACAAATGAATAAAGTCTTGATAATCTAAACATGTGAAACACTTCTGAGCATACTCACCATGATGTGTAGGCAGAGTTCCTCCAATGCAACTCTTTGAATCTCTGGCTGTGTGAAAGGTCGCATGGTGCTGTAGCGATGCTTGGTGTACAGACGAAAGCAGAAGCCTGCCCTCACTCTACCGGCCCGGCCCTGGCGCTGCTTGGCGCTCGCCTTGCTCACAAACGTCTCCTCCAATGAGCTCATCTGGCTACGTTCGTTGTACCTGGCAATTTCAATATGAATGCAAAAGGTGTCACTTCATCTGCAAGCCTGTTCTGTTTACCAAACAGTTTTAGTTTTTAAAATATGCAATGATTATATGCAATGAAAGAGGAAAATGAATGCAGAAATCTAGGTAAGCAGCTTGGACCAATGTCCAAGTAAACAAAGTAGTTTTATACTGTATTTAGAGACAAAGTGAGGTACACATCATTATCATATAATCACATCACTGTTCAGCAGCATTGTATTGTTCCTGTCTTTCTTAGCACTTGATATTCATTCTTATTTTTTTTTCCAATGGAAACCTGAAGAAAGAAAAAACAAAACAAAAGCATTATGAGATCATGCATGTCCAATGTTGTTTGCGGAAAAACAACAACGAAGGAACTTGTGCATCTTCCATGCTTAAATTGATATACTTAGTGAAAACAGAAATATGGAACAAAGTGTATGGACCTATTCTCCTTGACTCTGCCTGTGTCTATGACAAAGACCACGTCTGGGATGGTAATGCCTGTCTCAGCGATGTTGGTTGCTATGACGATCTTCCTCACGCCTGGAGGAGGCACGTTGAAGGCTGCATTCTGGTTCTCGGAGGACAGGTCGGAGTGGAGAGCAAGTACGAGATACCTGGTGGAAATAGGGAGTGTAGAAATCCTCTTCACTTATTTCCAGCTACTATTCTGTGTTCCTTAGAACATTGCAGTTTGAATCCCAAATACAACAGGTTTTACGTTACATACTTCTACTGCAACTGTCAAGTGCAGATATTCTTGAGAAACAAACACACACATTGACACAAGAGAGATGCAGTTTCAAGAGTGGTTCTACTGCAACCACACTGTGCAGCTTGCATGGTAGTCATATTCCAAAACTGTTTTCCAGATAATTTCTACACATATACAACATTTTGATTGAAGTCTATGTTCAGTTACAACGAAAACCTACTGTAGACGAGACTGTAATTATGCCCTTACTTCAAGTAATGACAACAATGTGGCATATTAGGGGTGTTCTGGCTACTGCAACGAAGGATTTCATCATTGATACCTTCCTGGCAAGTACAATCTTAGACAGGGTTCTTTACCTATTAACATCCCTGTTAACCCAAGTGTATAATGAAATTGGCAAAGGCCCTTTAGAATGGGCAGTGTTCAATCTGCAGAGGATACCTTGGGTATGCAAGACCATAATCATTGTGATTATCATAGATTACTACTTCAATATCCAATACATAGTGGATTCAGTATATGCAGAAATATTAGTAGGACACATCAGTGAAGTTTGAGAATTGGACAAATGATTCAAAAATTATGAATTTTTAAAGTTTATCTGCCCCCATTGCTGGATGAGAAGGCTGCAACAGCTTGTGATCTCATTGTAGGACAATGATAAAAAGAAAATATAAAGAGAATTCTGAAAAATTTTCCGACATGTTTGTTAATTTATAGATCAGCAGTTGCGATCTTAACAAATTTAATTTGTAGAGGGAGACAAACTGAAGAAACTTACACCTGAACCTTCATCCCTCTGAATAACATTCTTCTTTCAATTCTGAAAAACATACACATTCCTTTGACTTGTCACTAGCATATGTTAAAGGTGACATTATTCCTCCTGCTTTCTGAAGAAGGTAAGTCCAGAGAGATGAAAATATGTTGAATTCTACATGTTTATTTATATTTCCTTTACATTGTTGTCCTACAGTGACATCACAAACTGCTGTAGTCTTCTCACCCAGCAGTGCACCCAAACTTTAAAAACTCATAAATTTTGAGCAGATTGTTCGATTTTCCTCAACTTCACTGATGTAACATTCTAACATTGTTGTATTCACTCAACCCACATACATATTTAGGAATGATTCCCATTTAACCAAAACTAGGCCAAGGGGGGGCCTCCGAGCCCCCCCCCCCCCCCCTCGAGGTTCCGCACGATGTATCGCTATCGCGAAAAGCTATCACCGCGACGTTTCGTGACTTTTTTCTTTTGAGTCTCCCGCATCTTTTGACACCAACTTTGCAATGCCCGGGCCCGCGGTTCCGAAGTTGTGCATAAATATGTATGTGCATGTCAGACAAAAAATTGCTCAAAAATGTGAATTCATGTACAATTTCAATGCAAACTGTGCTTACAGGCAAATTTCATAAAAACACGATTATTTGGGGGTTTTATTGATTTAAATCAATTAATAAATATTTTCTTGTTCGGAACAATGTTGCGGACAAATTTCACTGAAAAAACAATGAAAAACATAAAGTCGAAAAAACAAAGAAACACATAAGAAATTAAAAAACAATAAAATACTTTAAAAAAATTTGTTCTGATTGCACAATTTTTTTCTCTTACATTTGCTAAGGACACTAAAAAGAATATTCATACATAAAATGTGCCTGTTTTGAGCTTTATTTAGTGATTTATACCAAATTGTGCCAATTTTCGTCGCGATCGCGGTCGAGATCTGAAGGGGGGGGGGGGCCAGGCCCCCCCCACCCCGGCTCTTTCATCTACCTAAATAGCCTGGCCTAGTAAGGGTTAAGTTCACTTACCTGTCCGGCCTGGAGAACATGGGATCAGACTGGAGTAGCTCATACAGCTCCTGTATATGGGCCAAGCCTGGCATGAATATTAACACAGCTCCCTCTACTGACTGGAATGTGGGCACATTCTCCAAGTACTTCAGGAGTTCCTGTGTGATAAACAAAGAAAGAGTGATCAGGAGCTAGCCTTTCCGAACATTTGTGGTGTTATTCCGACGGTTCGTTATTCCGAAGGTTCCTTAATCCAAAAATGAAATAGGGTTCGTTATTCCGAAGGTTCGTTAATCCGAAAATGAAATAGGGTTCATTATTCCGAAGGTTCATTGATCCCAAAATGGAATAGGGTCTGTAACGAACCTTCATAATAACAATATACAGTATTGCTCAATCAGTTTATATACAACAAATATTGGCTGCTGTATCATTTTTAATAGTCAAAATGCAAATCCCTAAAGGCCGTGTCACACCATTCTGGGCAAGCTACGCGGGCTTGTGGCGAGGAGGTAGTTTCCAGCACGTAGAAGATTTTCAGCGGGCGAACAAGAATGTTTGCAATTTTCATTCATGCCTTGTCATACCGTACGGGGGAACTTCTGCGGCTTGACTTGCGGGGAAACAAATTTACTCCCGGAGCTCTCCGCAGTTGGTCCGCACCTGACAGTATCTAGCGCGTAGTTGCCCGGAGGTGCTCACGCAAGTCCAATTTAACCACAGCCAAGTTTTGAGCATGACCAAAACTTTTTCCGGGTGAGTCGCGGGAATACCCGTAGAGGTCCACACAGAACGCCAGTAGGAGACCCTTAGCGGCAGTACTTCCCAGGCAATTCCCACGCAGGTACTTCGCAGTCCCGTATGCAGCCAAGATAATAAAATTCTGTGAGATTTCAGCCATTCCATTAGAGGAATTCCTTCACTGAGTTGTCAGCCCCCACGCGACTGGTACAAAGGTCACACAGCATACTCGCAAGTATAACGCGTCCAGCAAGTAAGACACATGCGCTGACTCGCACAAATCCTTTTCCGCCCTCAGGAATGTCCAGTGTGGTAGAAAATCCCTACACGTAACAAGCCCGAGTAGCTTGCCCGGAAAGGTGTGACAGGGCCTGAACACGGTTGCGGGTAAAATAATATGCGTGCGCACCTCCGGGCGACTACTTTTGAGATACATGCTAGGCACTGTCATGTGGGGATCATCTACGGGGACCTCCGGGTAGTCAAAATTGTTCTTTGCAAGTCGCACGCAAGGCTGGTGTGACACGGCCTTTAGGTGCTACGACCATCCGCTATACCTATAGCATGTCACTTATGATTAACTTGAGGATTTGTGCTGTGGTACACAACATAATATTCCTTGCACAAGAAAACTAACAAAAATAGTTCCATCAATTAGAACACAAATGCTGGTCATCTCATCAATGGAGGAAAAGTAAGCTTTATATTCATAATTGCTTTCTTTTGGTAACATACCTGGGTTACTCAATGCACAGAATGTAAACAATGGTAATGTGCTACACTCACCACAATAAGGTCCATGTTGATGATGTCTGGATTGAGTCTGGTTATCACCTGCCGCGTGCGTTTGCTGTATGTGTCGGGATCTATACCACTCTGGAGTTACGGTAAACAATGGTAAACATGAATAAATCCACATTTTACCCAAAACAAAAACAGGCTTGTACACAAGATCTTGGAGCATACAAACAGCACTGAGTTGCCATTCCTCTCATCATGTAGCCCACATTTTTGTCCTTTTTTTTTTTTTTTTTTTTTAAACAAAAGCGTTTTCAGCCAAATATAAATATGAACACAGTCTGCATTTCACATCCTTGCAATGTGGAGCTACTGATCTCATTTGGTTTTCATTTTCCATCTGTACTTGACAAGATGGTTGGACAGCCCGTATTCAGCTGTACTATCAGAGTGCTGCTGGTCTTCCATGGGGTCCAGATATATTTACCTGGAGTGCACCACATTACTGGGTTATGCACCCTGCTCCAGTGTGATGAATTATTCTGAAGCAGGATCTGTTACATGCTTGTAATAGGTTGTGACTTTCTCACACAGGTACCTCCATTTTTAATGTCCTGTCTTAGGGAAAGAGTGCTTTGCCTCTACATACAACGTTGCTCAAAAAGACTCACTAGGATTCGAACCCAAGCCTGCACCCGAGCCACATGATTGGAAGGCAGATATGCCACCACCTGAGCCACCTTGCCTTCCTCTGATCATATCACAAAAGTGTTGAATAGAATCTACATTTACTGTATACCAGAACTGAATAAATAATTTATCTTTTTTTTACAATTTGTTTTGCTTACCTCATCCATATTATTCACATCATTGGTCTCCCAAGCCAGCTACATGTGAAAAACATTAAAATAAAGGTATGAAAACAAAATCGATTGTAACACATAGCCAAATACCAAGAGACAAAATATTCGAACATCTAGAGGAACATCTTGGTTAGCTGTTACGACGATTTCATCGAGCAATACCAAAGAATTGAGTGCCTACCTTATTTGAACAGAAAGTTACAGGCAGAAACCCACTTTAAAGAAAGGACAGACTGCCTCACATTCTAATCTTTGTTGCCATCTTTGTAGAAGTGCTGTGGAGGTCTGATTTGGAATCACAGTTCAAATCTCAACTGCATGACAAACTACAATCTATGCTGCTGAATTACATTGCAAAGCCAAATAATGACACCTAACAAGGCTAATTACATTGCCCGTAATATCTCATATACATATAAAAACCACAGAATAAGCCAGATCACAGCTACATACTTGTAGCAATGACCTGCAATGTCTTCTGAATCACAGACTTTTCAAAACATGGATTAATCATTGAAATGGAAGATCAGCTGAGCAGAAAATGGTAATTTATACGTATTACAGAGCTACATGAATGGCTCTTACACCTTGACATTTGAATATTATTAACAACAATGCACTTAGTTCATGTACATGATTATTTATAGCATAGTTTTCATGAGGACCCATACAGCTTTTCAAATACCTTCGTTACAAGTACATTTCACGAGAAGGTTTGCAATGACCTTCATCTGCACATACTCAAATCATTACTGTTAACCGGCTTATTCTCCCCAACGCTCCCCCCCCCCAAAAAAAAGTTGAAACGAAACAGAAGTCAGTATATTAATGTATTAACATGTAGATTTGTTTGGTACATATTTTCACATATTAGCTGTATGAGACACACCAGACGGCTTCTCTTTCCTGACGCCCATCAATTTTTCAATCACCTTCCGTTGCAAAGGCATAAAAAAGACGGATGGCATCTCAAATCACTCCATGTGTTTTAAAACAGTCACACACAATTCATACCAATCTGCCACGCTTTGACACGCACCTTGACCTGTTTGGATTCACCCCCTTTGGTCGTCACGGCGACCGTGGCACTGTCCTCCGACGCCAGTGATTCATACCTCAGGGCATAGGGTGAGTCGCTCTCGAGAACGTACTTGGTTTCCTCAACCACATCTTCCAGATGATACACCTGAAACCAAGGATCAAAGATGGAGGATGGGTGTCAGCTATAGGATGATGATTAAGGAGCAATTTCCTATGACTGCTGGATAGATAATTATCATCTTGTTTCAAGGCAAGGCTATAGAGTAACTAAGTGGTAATGTCACAATCTTTTGTTAAAGCTTGGGTTGGAACCAGGTGTGCACATAAGTACTCAGGCCAGGTGAGGTTTGATTGAACCAGTTTCTATGGCGATGAATGTTTATGACATCACACTTAGGCACTCTGTTTTGTAAGAATTTGTGTCATGTTTTTCAAGTCTTGTTTAACATTGTAGTTGTCCCCACACACATGTATATTAGCAGTTTGTCCAAGAGAAACTTAAACATTATTAAAGAACCATTTTCAATCTACTTTTTTATCAATGTACATTTTGGCGATTGCCACCAAATCAATTTACACACGCACAGTGAAATATCATGGTGATTAAAGTGATATGTGGAGAATGAAGGAATTTATCACAACTTCACCTTCACAGGTATGACATTCTACTTATCAGTTCCTTGGTTGATAAACTGACAAATTACATATGTACACACACAGTAAATCAGATGGGTTTTGCTTGATTGCAGACAAGTGGTCAAGGTGACTGCTATTAACCCTTTATGTGTCAGGGACTTTGAGCAGTGTGTACAAAACTATGGGGGTTTTCTGTGCCGAACAGCACACAATAGCACACACAGGATTAAAGGGATGGTACAGTATTGGTGTAGGCGAGGATTAGGCTTTTAATTTTTTGTGAGATACCAAGAAACCTCTTATGAAATAGTATAGAGCATACCATTCCAAGACAAATTCAAAGTTTATTTGATGGAAATCGGTTTTGAAATGGCCGAGGTGTCCAAAAACAAAGTAAAAGAAACTGATCCTAATAAAAGGTGGGTCCTGCCTTTTATTCAGATCGCTTTGTTTGGGATATCTCGGCCATTTCAAAACAAACTTTCATCAAATAAATGTTGAATTCCTCTTAGAATTACATGCTGTTTCATATCTTATGAGAGGTTTGTCATTATCTCATCTAAGAAAGTTAGAAACCTGTAGCCATGTCTCAGATGAAACTATACCATCCCTTTCTGTGTCAGGGACTTTGAGCAATGTGTACAACACTATGGGGTTTTTCTGTGCCGAACAGCACACAAAGGACACAGAGGGCTAAGTACCTGGACGGGGAAGGTCCTGCCTGGGATGGAGACGATGGGGCAGTGGTAGAAGTAGGCGGACAGCTTCTCACTGTCCAGGGTGGCACTCATGAGCACCATCTTCAGGTCGGCCCGCTCCCTGACCAGCTTCCGCATGATGACCATGAGGAAGTCAGACTGGACGCTGCGCTCATGCACCTGTCAAGGAATAGTAAAGTGGTGTAATATTACATGAGAAATTTGAGATGAGAATCATGTATATTAAGCACAACTTTTTTGTTTTTTTTTGTTTTGTTTTGTTTTGTTTTGTTCTTTACAGCATTTTTCCTGTGGTGACTGCTGATATGAATGCGGTATGCTACTTTAGCTTTACCTGTCACATTCAATTCTGCAGATGGCACCAGTATGGTGCTACTATCACAGATATAATTTTATGGGAATTAAACAATTCAACACCTTCTGTTTATAATGAATGATGCAATGGCAATATTTTGATACAGTTCAAATACATGTACACTGTACCTTACTGCTTCTGTTCCTGCTAATAAAGCAGACACTACTATTCAGGTACAATTAATGCTATCAGAAATGTGAAATCTTTCAGCACTACTACTATTACTATTACTGCTGCTCTTACTACATGTACAACTAGAAATGTCGCTATGGCGACTGGTATGCCTCCGCCATAATGCATGATTCTCCCAATAGGTCTATAGTACATGTGGACAATGTGTGATTACATTTTCACAAAACTGGCAAAATATCAAAATGACATGTTTGTCACAAAAGTGTTGAATGTTCACCTTCCTTGACATAGGTTTAATTGGACGAATAGGAGAGCACGTATTTGGGGATTGAAGGACTTCAACTTGACTTTGACTACTTGACCCTTTCATAAGTTTATGCCTTGAGTAAGTTTCAAGGTATGGAGAAAAAATGCAATTTCTGTATTGAATAGTAAATTGTTACCATTTTCATCTGGCCATTGACCCTAAAACTCATAAGAGAATTACTGTCAGGCAGAACATGCATAAATATGTACTAAGTTTCATGATAACTTGAGCCACTTCCGAGATATGGAGGAAGAAGTAAGTTCAGCACTTTCACTTGATCTTTGACCTTTTGACCTTTTTGGCAAAAAACAAAAAACAAAAACAAAAACAAAACTTTCTAGAGAAAACTATCAGGTTAAAAATGCATACACCAAGTTTAAAAAAAAAATCCTGCTGGCATTGCACAAATATGAGGGAAATAGTAAAATTTTGAAGTGTTGCCCTTGACCTTTGACCCCTGACCTTTGACCCCATGAACCCCAAATTCCCTAGCTAATCACTGCCAGTCAGTACATGCATATATACTATGTTCCATGAAGATACCTTGAACTATTTCCAAGATACGGAGAAAAAAGTTAAATTTCACATTTTTTACATGACCTTTTGACCTTTGACCTTTGACCGCATGATCCCAAACTTTCACTAGAGAATTTTGATTGAGTAATACATGTATACACTAAGTTTCAAGAAAATATCTTCGGGCATGGCATAGATATGGGGGAAATAGTAAAATTTTAAGCATTTGACCTTGACCTTTTGACCTTTGACCTTGAGCATGTGCACCCAAAAGTTGATAGGCACAACTTCACCCCCTAATACACATACATGCCAAGTTTCATTAGGATACCTCAAAAGGTTTTGGTAGTTACCCTGTCCACAAAATTCATTACAGACGGACGGACGGACGGACGGACAACCCAAAAACATAATGCCTCCGGCACCACTTCGTGGCGGAGGCATAAAAACTACCTCCACTACTAATGCTCTACATGTTTTTACTACCAATACTACTACTACTACTACTACTACTACTACTACTACTACTACTACTACTACTACTAGTGGTAGTTCTGCTACTTATTGAATGTCATCACTTTCAGGTAGGCCTCCTGAATTGTCTAGGATGTAAATGACAGTATTAAAAGCAGTACTTCCTATGTCTAATATGTACCTCATCAATGACGATATGTGAGACATCTTTCAGGGTGGGGTCCAGCTGCAGCTTGCGTAGTAGAACCCCGGTAGTGCAATAGAGCAGCCGCGTGGTGCGTGTCTGCCTCGACTCCAGCCTGATCTGGTAGCCACAGAGGGTGTCCTGCAGTCATGTTGATCACAGGAATAGCTTGTAATCACCGTTCATGAGGTGGCTTTAGTCCTATGAAACTTTTCCTTGAGTTTGGATTTGGTTTATGTGGCCCCCTATGGAAGCAATTGACTTGCTTCTATAGCAAGGAACACAGGACAGATGGCTTTCAGTACCATATTACAAACAAGGTACTATTGGAATAAAGTGTCTTGCCTTGGGGCACAATTGCTTCTTCCAGGGGACTTAAACCAGGAGCCTCAAGATTCACATGTTGGAAGGGGAAGTTGTTATCCTGGTTTGTTTACGTTAGTGGGTGATGTCAGTGTTCTGGGGGGAAATTGTCCCAGTCTCAAATATGATTTTGCCTGTTGGTTTTCATTTGGTGGAATGAACCTGGTCGTAAAGTTCCTGGTTGCAATCTTCACATGTGGTTATTGTAGATGTTGGATGGGGGAGGGGAGCAGGAGGGGCTGGGGGAGGGGCCGGAGGGAGGAGCTTGGAAGACATGGTGACAACTCTTCACACATTATCATCTTAAGTGTAAGATGTAGTCATACAGAGATGCCAAGTTTCTCAACTGGCGGGGGGGGGGGGGGGGGGGGGGGGGTGAGAAACTGCAATTTAGCGAAGCAATCAAAGTGGTGGGTGGGGGGGGGGGGTGGAGTGGATGTCCCCCTACATTGATTTTTTTTTGAATTACAAATTGTGCAATTTGGCGCACTCTTATATTACAATTCTTCTTTGCATAATTCTCATCTTTTCATTATGGAAGTGGTCCTGCAAGATATTGGAGCATTTCTGCCCAAATTTTGGTCAAGGGTGAATGAGTTAAGAATGTATGACTGACATGACTTTAATAGTTGATTGCACAATATTTTAAAAACGTTTAAATTATTCATTTAGAGAGGTAAATAGTTGTGAGATACAGCCACGTAGGTACCCTTCAGCCAACAAAAAGAATTAGGAAAATGTTTACCATACTCCGATCAGCATAAGGGGGCTTCTCCTCCAGTGTCTATTATTGATCTACCTGCCATGATTTTGTTTTTCTTTGTTTTTCTTTGTTTTCTTTTTTTTTGAGGGGGAGGCATGAGATTGCTGGGGAGTGAGACTCATGCCATGGGTGTAAGACTTGGTAGGTCTGAGTTATGTAACGTATTAAGACAAGACGTGAATAACAGTGTAGCCCATCTGAATTACTGTAAACAAATGGAAGGCTTGCAGACATTACAAATTTGGTGACACTACATGTAAGTGCCATATTGTGCAAATTCTTTCAGACAACTTCAACACATTGCTCAATGTTCATTGACACTTTGCACATAATGGCTGAAAGATAGAGATATGTATAAACCTCAGTTGATAGAGGACTAAATAAAATGGTGGATTTTCTGGTGTGCAAGGTTGTCTGTGTTGGGCAAATAGCCTCATGCTTTCCATTACATTCCATTTTGCTGGTGTAGCCTAATAAGGCCAAAAAAAAAAAAATTGTTGCATTGGCGTAACATGAGATTTTCAAATAGGGTCGGTCGGGCGGATTTTTTTTTTTTTGCTACCTGCATTTTACGTGTAAAATGTTAACAGTTACAACTGCTGCATCGAATGTGCTGTGTTCATCTATTCTACAAATCATTTATGAGGCCGATATTACTGGAATTATACCCCTTCACAGAATTTAAAGATGTTGAAATCCCTATCCTGAATATTTTCACTTCATATTTTACTATTTTGACTTAGATAAGATAGATGCAAATTGACCCATATGTACGATCTTTTCATCGCACACGGCGATCTCTATTACAGTCCCACATATACAGATTCGTGTAAGTTCTCTACACAAGAAACCTATGGCAAAACTGTGCACAATACATCGCAGTCTGAATGCTACGTATACACTGAATAAATCTTGTTAGAGTACGTGTCCGTGTTGGAAACAGATGACGTACTGATCAAGGAAGGCTTATGCGAGGCGCTAGATCTCTCCCTCGTACATCCGATATCCCCAGAGCCGTTTCCACTTCCGGGTTTGTGCAATCGCGATCGCAATCAACAAGATATTTGATATCGATAGCAAAAAAAAATAATAAAAAAACATGGGGTCGGCGGAATTTTTAGGGTCGGGCGGGTTACACCAATGCAACAATTTTTTTTTTTTGGCCTAAGGCCATTCAGCTACCACAATCTCAACTTTCATGGTTACAAAAATTGCAAAATTCAGCAGCTCGCATTGTTACCCTTACCAGGAGAAATACTCAAATTACCTCTGTTTTGTCCTCATTGCATTGGTTACCTGTTGAATCTCGCATTGTATTTAAACTATTACTATTTGTTTTTCATTGCATACATGGATCTGCCCCAGAGTACAACGTTAATCTACTGACATTTTATAATCCTTCCAGATGTTTAAGGTCATCCAATTGTAGATTGCTTGTTGTTCCAAAAACGAAGAAATCATGGGGGGATCGGTCATTTGCACATGCTGGACCTTACCTGTGGAATCAGTTGCCTCAAGCTATCCGTCACATTTCGAATGTTGACTCCTTTAAAGTTGCCCTCAAGACTCATTTGTTCATGACCATTTTCCAGTAGAATTGTATATTATGATATATATTTTTTCATTATCATTATTGTGTCATTCATTGTCATGTGCATGTTTGTGTAAGGATTTTTGTATTTCATAACTTACTTCTTCTACTGCGCCTTGAGCACGTTAATTATGTGGAACTGGCGCATTATACGTACCCTGTATCATTATTATAAAAAAATTCCAACATGCACACAACTTGGTGTGATGTGACCTAAACGAATTGTTGTGCAAGAGATTATCATTTCAAGTGTAATTTCAAGGACAGTATGGATATAACAGTGCACTTTTGTATCACAGAAATATTCTCTAAGTTTGATTGAAAGAAAGGAAAAAATACTCAGTGACATGGCCATGGTACATTACCTTTGACCCTGGTGCCCTCTCCCCTAGCTCGTCAGAGACTCTTCGGGCCAGACTCATGGCTGAGATTCTTCGTGGCTGGGTGCATACAACAAGGCCATTACTGCCCTTGCCTGACATTACCAGATCCTGAAACCAACAAGATGATAATTCATTCTTCTTCTTTTTTTTTCTAATTAGAACATGTCCACACAAACCAAAAATAATCAATGATCGTAACCAGCCACAGACTACGAAACAGACACAAGAACAAGATTTGGGTTTCAAATTTCTTTGCTTTGCATCAATGATTGCTGCAATGTCTACATGTGTAGATTAGCTCCACAGATATGAAATAAATGTGTTTTTTCCCATATGCTTTGTATCATATTATATTTTGTTTCATTTCTTGTTTGATGGAAAAATAAACTGAACTGAACGAAAATTGTGTTTAACTATTAGCATGTCTTTGTGCTACTTTTGCGGTGTGAGTAGGCATGTGGTTAAAGTATATTGTATTCTACTATATGGCCATGTGAAGCTCATGTGAAGCTCTACCATTGAATACTTGCTTGCATCAGAAAATGAGGAATGATCAATTGTATGCATTCTCTTTATGGGTGTGATGGTGAAAAAAAAAAAATAATAATAACCCACCCACTGATCAAGCACTTTTTCATTACACAGTGCATATTGAACATTTTTGCTCTCTTGTGATAGTTTTGATCTTTGTTTTGTTTTGTTTGTTTGTTTTCCTTTTTGATGAACATGAAGCTGCCTAGTCTGTAACATCCAAGCTCTGCGTCTGACCAACAAAGACTTCAGGTAACAGAAAATTTATTCTTCTCCCTTGGCTGTCCTGCCATCCTTGTAAAGCCCTTTTCACATGATCACTTACTTGACATACTGAACGGACACAATTGGACAATCTGTCTTCAAAGAACAATTTCTTATGGTCTAAATAAGAGAACTCATTTTCTGAAAGAGGTGGTCTCATCCCTTCTCTTGACTATCATTGCCCAGTGACCCTGAGGTCCATAATCCCTCCATAAACCAAAGATCCTCTCTGATCACAAACCTCTAGGAGGAACTGAGGAATCTGGGTGCTCTTCCCGCTTCCCGTCTCCCCGGCAACGATGACGATGGAGTCCCTGTGCACCTTCTCCAGGAACTCCGCCCTGCGGTGGAAGACAGGAAGTGTTTCTCTCACTTTCAGCAGTTTATGATGCTGAGCTGAGCTCTGTGCATGACCCAAAACAGAAACATACAATAAGGAGAAAATATAAAAACGATGATGATAAAAACAAGAAACTATAATAATGATGATAAACATCATTTAACTTAATCATATTCATGTCAACATATCAAGTGTCAATTGCTCTGCTCACAAATCTTCACTAAATCTGAATGTTTTGAAATGAAATAAGAATAGATAGCTTGTCTCTTTTACCTCAACTTATTGTTGTGTTGTCATTACTATGTAAAGATGACTTCCAGGGGTGCAATTGCCAACTCATCAACCCAAAACAAATTATCTTGATCATATCTTTGTACAATCCAATGAGAGAATGGTGAATGTATGACACAAGTGATTGCAACCAATGTCACATTGCTGCTGAATGAAAAAAAAAATCCAAACTCCTTATTTTACGTCCAATAATTTTTTTTTTTAACTTTTTACCATTCTGTGCATTTGACTTTACAAAATCTGTCAAGGTCAACTTAAACATACATGTAGAATGGCATTGTAAATAGCTAGCCTGCCAAACCTTTTAAACATAAAACGACTTTACTCCAGTGTGAATAGACAAAACAGAGAGAAATTCTGCATTGTAATCTAATTTTCAGATCCAACACCCCCCACATGCCTGGTCTTTGCCTTTCAGATGTTTAATTCCTGTGTTTGCCTTTTGCCATAAGGACTTCCTCCTCTGTGACCATTTACCTCCTTGCATCTCAAATTTCACTTTACTTTTCCATCCCTAAGACTGATAGAACAGCAAACCGACACTCACCTGATTCTTCTTGAGTATTCTCTGCAGCTGACTATGACTGACAGTTTTATTTCTGGGTCGACGACTGACCGGCTTGGTGTCTGCCTGCAGTAGTCAGAACCAAATCAAGCATGACAAATATATATAACAAGAACTGGGTCATGGAAGAAAAAATGAATTTCTCAAAAAAGGCTGCACGCTGCACTTTACACTATGATTACATACGCATATACGGTGGACTCCCATTATATCAAAGTCCTCAGGACTGCCAGTTTTCTTTCGCTATATTGAAATTTAGTTATAACCGAACAAATAAACAATAAAAATACATAGACCGGATTATGCTGGGACCTGAATTTTTTCTTCATTGTAACCGGAATTTCGTTATATCTGTGCTCATTATAACGGTAGTGTACTGTATACACATTCATATATACTTTTTTTTTTTTTTCGCAAGATGCACTGATAACTCATTGTCTTTTGGTCCAGAAGTCAAAGACTTATTCAGATTTTGTTTTTTAAATTGGTAGGCCTTTACCTCTAGTTCTTCTACCGGTTTTGATGATACTATCGTATTACAAACATCTAATTCTTCAATGTTTAGCGATATTGCACAATAACATTTCTAGTTTTACAGTACATGTATTTGAATGATTACATTGCTTTAAATACCATAAGCCCAAATTGAAAGCAACAAGAAAAATGGCACTGCCTCCAGTTTTGATTGCCATTAGGTCCCCTTAGCAACTGATCTCATATGAACAATAAAGATTGAACACCCCCCCCCCCCCTTGATCATTCCTATCTTGTTTGATTAGGGTCTACCTTTGTGTTTTGTTAGAGAGGGGAAAAAGAATGTGAGAAAAAAGGTATACATGATTCATGATCAACTCTACTGATTCACTTGAGCCCTTGACTCGGGTCAATTATTCCAAATTAAAGGTGGAAAAAAGGAGGAAAAAGGCTACAAACTATCACTCTGGCACACTGATGAAAAAAGCACATCAGTTTTACCTCATCTTCATCCCATGCATCCTCCCAGCTCTCTACCTCCTCCTCCTCTTCATCCCCACCTCTGGCATCCTGAGTACCTTCTCCGTCTGTGGCGGCTGACTGGGAGGACTTGATTTGTTTCAGCAGCTGGCTCACAAACTGATCCCTGGGCTTGTAGTGTCATAACAAACATAAAACAAATTCAGAGGAAAACACAGTTCATTATATGCAAATTTTTTTTTCCTTTTGTGTGACTGGGATAGTTTCATTTTAAATCATAATCTTGCTGTCTATCGTACAAGGTCATATCTAAATTCACATCAATGGAATGACTTGTGCCAAAGTAATGATAATTCTGAATAGGGGGGCTTATTCACTGCATTGTGGTGCAGTGATAACTTACAGCTTATCATTTATCCAAACATTCACTTTTCTCTCTGAAGAACAGTTTTCATCATGGACTGATCAAGATGAGGAATCTACTGTGTACGTCATATATATCATGAGTCTAAATTTTCGCGAATCGGGAATTACCGACGATTTCGCGAGTGGTTAAATTCGCGATCGTGGAGTCCTGTACTGAACAGAGAAGTGTATATGCATACATCACATTCACATCGTGATCAGAGTCAATATTTTCGCGTGTCTTTAATTTCGCAAATAGCACCTGACTCGCGAAATTCGCTAAAAATAAAAACCTCGCGAAATATTAGGCGTATACAGTACCAGTTATTGAAACACATTACTATTTGCTGGTTGGTTTGAAAACAAACCAATTCTGGATGGGGTGAACTCACACATGTGCACAGACACAGACACAGACACAGACACAGACACAGACACAGACACAGACACTGACACTGACACTGACACAGACACAGACACAGACACAGACACTGACACTGACACAGACACAGACACAGACAATGACACAGGCACAGGCACAGACAGACACTGACACAGACACTGACACAGACACAGACACAGACGCAGACACTGACATAGACAGAGACACTGACAAAGACACAGACACATACACATACACACACACTAATCTTGAGAGTTTCTCACCTTATTTTTTCTCTCGGTTGTCTCCTCTTTAGCCTTGGCTTCAGCGTCCATCCATTCAAGCCAGACTGACCGATAGGGTGGGGGCAGGAGCTGATGGATGGACTATTAAATTCCAGATTGAAAAAAAAAAATAAAGGACAAGAAAACAAAACACAGTCTGGTAAGTTCATCTCTCTCTCCACTTTGGACATGAAATAAATCGGATATGATGTTGTTTTCTACGTAATAGGAAGCAGTGGTTTGGGATGAATCGACTTTGAATATGCAAGGTTCCTGTCCCAACTTGGTTCTAATTAATAATGGCCATATAATGTTAATCTTACTTGTGCACCAAGAAGCAAGCATTTTAAGGTACTGCATTTGCATTTTTTCCCAAATTTCATGCATGGATAAAGACCGAAAGAGCAAATCAATTTTGACTGTTTGAATTATTCTCTTCATGATACAACCCAGCACTTACACTCAATCCTTTTTTCTTCCACAACTCAAGCAGGTAAGAAAATGCAACAAAAGCCTGCATGATCCGCTCACCTGTCCCCGTGCGAGATGCCACAGGGCATGGATGCTGCCTAGATGCTGCGCCTCTGTAGAGTTCTCTGTGAGGATCACTGTGGTAACCACAAGAGGGCTCATCTTTGGTCTGTCTACTGTCACTCTATTTCAGGCAAAAATATCAGAAACCAAATTAAAAAAAAAAATCATAATCATGAAACTACGGCATCACTTTGACAATAAACTTGAAAAATGAATAGGTGATAACCAAACATATACATGAATGAATAAATGAAGAAAAAAAGCTAACACAAAATAAACAAACAAACAAACATACAAATTAAAAAACCAATAAACCAATTCCATGGGGGAGACATTGAATGCCAACCTATTGTAACCCTGTAAGCATTTGCACTCACTTGCATTTCCACAGATTGCTGTGCACCTGTATCTTCTGGTACTTGGGCGGGGCTGCCCTGGGGTGGTGTTTGCGGCACCAGTCTATCAGGAACTGCTTGGGGGATTTCCCTGTCCATACCTTGTTGGTGTACGAGAAATCTCTGACATCTGGCGGCTCAGAATTCTCTTCAGGAAGAATTCAGCAAAAGAATAGAGGAGGATTCAGGAGCAGTTGATAATTGGGAAGAGCACTTTTTGACACTGATGTATAGACTTTGGGTGTTTGGGTAACAGTTACCATGGATGCCAAGAGCAACTGCAAATCAGTTGAATCTTAACAAGAAAAAGGGTCTGAAGGAAAGTCTACTTAAATTAAGTTATTCATATGAAAATGGTATGCAAATGATAGGCAAGTGGCATCTAATACCTAGGCATGTTAGTCAAAACATATATTTAAATTCTACCAGCAGAAGAAAAATAAACTATGACTTTTCAACAATCAACATGTTGAAACTTTTGTCCATTCACAAAATAAAGAGGAACACCTGCTATTGAGGACATATGATACATACACTACACAATCATTTTCTTTCATAGAAAACTGACATGACGGTTGACTTGATACAAGGGATGATTTATTAGGTGTCCCAAAACTAACCTGCTTTCTTTGAAACCTTCTTTGTACTTGAAGGAGTAGCAGCCTCCGCCTCAGCCTCCATAGCATCAAAGAGGGCAAAGGCCCCAGGGGAGTCCTCTTCTTCCAGCAGGTTACCCGATGAAGTGCCTGGTGCGGGAGTCTGCTCGGGGTCTGATCCCTTGGGCTTTGCCGGTCTTGGAATGTCCTTCAGCTTCATTCGTTGGTCAAACAGGGGATGCTCCTCCACTTCGGCCATGGCTATGGAGAGGAAAAGAGACAACTAAGGTGATTGCCAGTTTTGTATAATCTCTCGTTTTGGTTTGTATTTTCTTCAGCACTGCCCGAGAGCCAACTTCTCAAGTTGTATTCGGAATTTACGAAACCTCATTTTGCATCAGCTGTGATGATGCACACCTACTGTGAGAAAGTCCATCCCCATGAAATGATCCCAGTACACGTACAAGCAAGCTTTAAAGGGGATGGCTAGTAACTGATCAGTGGGAATCAGTGGGAATGCTGGAGGATGATTGTTCCAAATCTTGTGAGATTCATTCAAGAGTACATTATATATGTATTGTTGTGTGAAAATTATTTGCTTCAGAACGGTCTCATATTCAAGTAATGTGCATTTTAATGTCCCGTCACTGTACAGGCATGCTAACCTGGAAACACATTAAACTGCACATTACTTGAATACGAGACCATTCTGAAGCAAACAATTTTCACCCAACAATAGATATATAATGTACTCTTAAATGAATCCCACAAGAATTGGAACAATCATCCCCCAACATTCCCACTGACCAGTTACTAGCCATCCCCTTTAAGGAATTTGTAAATCCAAGCTTGAATCACTCCTGGTGATGGGCAGTCAAGACCTCTGGAATCCTGGTTCTTGTGACTGCTCACATCTACTTCCTCTTTCATGCACAGTCTCTTCATCAATATAGAAATCATCTTAAAGATAATAAAAAGTTTTGGTACCTCAAAAGCTTCCCTGAATTTCCTTGTCTTGGTTTGTGTTTCAGGTTAAAGTACGTTGTCTGTGAGAATTACTCGCCCCGAAGTGCTCTCATGTCTTAGTAATCATGCAATAATGGTTTCGTACCAGAGCCGACGCTGTACAGCATCGATAAATATTGTACGAAACCACTGACTGCGACCAGCAGCGTGCAGCCCCTTGTATGCATAGCTAACTGCGACCAGCAGCCCCATACGCATAGCGTAATGGGGCTTCGCATTGTAGCATTCAGGATCATGACAGAAATAGTATTGCGGGTAAATGTCAACTTAAAATCCAAAAATTTCTTCGATTTGAAGACTTACCAATTAAGTTGAAGTATTGAAAACAGGCTTCGAACAACGTTTGGTTCTGCCAATAGTCCCTTTCTGTTCGAATTGATGACTGAATGTGACTCGGTCGAGAGGACCTTGGGAGAGCTACATACACTGGATACCATGGCCAGCGCATGCGCGCACAAACATCTTATCCGTTCATGGATTTGAAATTTGTGTGCATGTGATGTGTTCGCATGCACTGGCTGTAGTATTCAGTGTACTGTGTGTAGCTCTCCTAAGGTCCTGTCGACCGAGTCACATTCAGTCATCAATTCGAACAGAAAGGGACTATAGGCAGAACCAAACGTTGCCCGAAGCCTGTTTTCAATACTTCAACTTAAAGGTATACTATTTTAATCTAGCAATGGCCTTTCCAATGAAAATATGGGTCATATAGATATCAAAAATGGGAAAGTTCGGTTAAAAATTGTATCCATATTTTTTAGATGAATTTTTCATTTTCCATATTCTGACACTTTACCCGATGCTACGCCCCGCCCCTAAAAATAGGCGATATCGGATTCTCTCGATCATGTGACCTGTGACCTCACAACCAGAAGACCGACGCTTGATCCCAGTCGGTCATCGCGTATGTTACGTATGTTTCGAGTGGTGACACTTTCTGTTTCTTGAGTTGTTTTCGGATATTTAGCGAAAATGCCACAGCGATGTGTTGTTGCAGGATGCAGCAACACCACAAAAAATGGTGTTAGTTTGCATCAATTCCCAAATGACGAAAACGTTCGCCGAATGTGGACTGCAAAAGTTCAATTGATAGAGCAAAGTGGAGTGTGCCATCGATCGGAGAGCAGTGTGATTTGCGTGCCCATTTGATGACTTTCAAGGAAGACGATTTCGTCGAAAGTGGGAAGCATTCCCACCAGTTTGGAATTAAAAAAAAAAAGGCGAATGCTGAAGTCATCTGCGGTACCAAACATCCAGCTTGGAGCTGGACCTAGATTATCTGAGGAAAAAAACACCCAGGAGAGCAGCTGTGTAAAGCGAGAACGAATACGGATGAGGGAAGCAGTTAGCCAGGCCAGGCCGTGCCCGTGCAGTGTCGATACGGGAACTACCACTAGTACGTGTATAATCTCTTATGTCACTGATCGCGGAGGCTGAGTGATTTACTACCGGTACGATTGTGATCAAGTACTGTATACAAATGTATTCGCTATTACTTAGCTCAACTATTCATTTGTGAAAATGACTCTTCATTTAGTTATGTCAGCTTTGTCAAGAACTCCAGCGGTGTTATTGGATAGCCGAACCTACAACCCAGGTCGGTGCGGCTATCCTTACCGTATGACTATGAGCAGACTTGACTGGGGATGCATATGCATGAAGGCGAGGGACGCGACTGCCGGCGCGGCCCCGCGCGCAGAGCTCTTGCATTCGCTTGCGCTAGCTCCTCCGTGCTACTAGCCTCAGCCAACTGAGCCTCGTACAGTAGTCGGCTCAGGGCCTGCTATCTTCCCCTCTCACGTTGAATCCTGCTTTTTGTGTGAAGGTTGCAATTTGAATGGACTATGAATCAAAGCTTGAATTTTGCTCTGGTATTCAGTAGAGATTTATTTAGTAGAGATGTCTGCAGTTACAGGTACTTGTAATGTTACTAATTTTGCCAGAATGTCCAAAATGCGAGGGTGTTGAATAATTTTGCATGCAACCGTACTTTCATAGGCCTACTATAGTGCTATTACATGTAGGCCTACTAATATCCCACGTGTACACATTTGTACAATATACTGGGAATTATCTGCTTCATTGAAGGAATTTAATGAAGCAGGTCAGGCATCAGCATAAAATGTATCTTGATATTTCGCTTGGTCTAAATTCAGTGACACATGCAGGGGTGAAAGAATAGACAAAAAAACAAAAACAAAGAAAAAGGGATTTTGCGTGTTCTGCTTTGTATGTTTATGTATGCGGTGTGTGTTTGTATGGGTACCGTAACTTTTTCCAAAACTAATGAACCAAAAGTGGTCATAAACATTTCAAGATTTTTAGGACAGTTGCAATAGTCACAGTGTTTACCATATGCCTCTAATACCGCACAAAACTGAACAGAAACCAGTAGAAAAGTGTAGCACTAATAAATTTTGTATTTGCGGTTACAAAGCTAGGTTACTAAGTAAATCCCGCTTCAAAAATGGGCTAAAGCTGGACTACAGTAAAAGGGATATCAGACATTTTGTGTGATACTCTTGCACTGAAGTGTGAATGCAATTCAAAGGAAACCTACAGTTGATGAATTCCCAAAATTGTTTTCATACCTTAGAGCCCCAAGAATTCATTTGCTGGAGGTAGTACCAACAACCATTTTCTCTTTGATTTGCCTCTCCAATTCATTTTTTTGTTCTTGATATCCAGATACGAAAGTCGCTGAAAAGTTGGATGACATCATTTGCAGCACAACTCTTCTCAAAGATATCAAGAAGATGTCATGTGGGCAACAAACTTCCTCTCTGGAATCATTTCACAGTGTGATTGATCAGTTTGCACCAAAGATGAAGTCATGTATACAGATACCATGGCATGCTTTGCAGGCAAGTATATTTTTGTTTGTATTTTAATAGTTAATCTGTGTTCTTACCCTTCCCCTGCCCTTCCAGCACCCCCACCACCACCACAAAAAAGACAGGAAAGAAATGTACTGACTTGACTTCCCAATCTTTGTTTTACAACAAATATTTGAGTCTTCAGGTGTCTAAACAAGTCTTTCCTTATTTCAAAGACAATGTTTTAATGCACTTTACAATTTCTAGGGACACATTGTTCCTTCCTACAATGACAATGGCCATGAGAATGAGAAGTAGAATACCTAAATTCACAAGGTAAAATCCAAGTGCCCCTCCCCATCCATTAATATACTTAGCTATGCCATTTTGTCCTTTTATTTGAATGGTTGTTCCAATGTTATGTTACTACTGAACATCATTTTTTTCTACATATAACCTTGTGTCCAATGGCTGAGTTTCATCACCAAGTTCTTAATATTACTGTTGCAGGCTAAGCCAGGCTTCACCTTGCAGCATTGCATCACAACCCTAACAGTGACCGGCAACAAGCCACAACAGGTGAAGGAGAGCATCATTTCATCATCATCAAGCCCAAATACAAGCCTGGATCAGCGACTGCGAAGCCCATCAAAGAACCTCCCACCTACTGTAAGCTAAAACTTTGATAAGCAAAATAAGATGATGTCTAGTTTTGTCGTAGTAAGCCTACTTTGTACATAGAAAAATTATACAGTATATCACTTGGTAATGGTAGTTATAACAGTGCTTCCCCGCTACAAAAAAAAAAAAATAATAAATGCAGAAATAGGGAGAAATGTATCATTCAAAATAAAAGATATACTACATTTTAATGTAAAGAAAAACATCTGTGTGTTAATTTGTTTTATATCTTCCCCCTTTTTTTCTCTTCTATAGCATATGCTGAGGAACTCATGACTGAAGTTTCAGAGTATGACAGTGAGGCATCTCCACATGCAAGACAGCCATCGCCACCTCCACTGTCCAGTGAACACACTTACCCATCAAAAGAAGATGTCATTCAACAGCATCAGACCCAACTCAGTTCAGCCCATGAATGAAGTGAGGTCGAGTGGATAAGAGTTCTTAGGACACAAGGCTACAAAGAAAAAAAAATGCTGTCCAGTGGTAATTTATCATAGGAACAACCTTTAGAATAAATAAAAGGACAAAGTGGCTTAGATAGGATATATTGATGGGTATGGGATGGGGTGCACCATACAATTTTTTTTCCATTTTTGTCAGCCCACTGAAGGATAAGAGACTGAGGGATTGAAATGGTTTCTATCATCTACTTGTCTGTCATAACTTGTCTCCACCATGCTCAGTTTTGTCCAAACCTTTTTGGAACATGTACATAGTTCTTAGGGACAGTGGGATTTGGATGGAGTCAAAGGTCACACAGGTCAATGACTTTTAGCCTGCTTTAAATTTTTTTGTGCAAGTTTTTCTATGTGCCAGTAACTGGGTGAGACATCCTCATGAAATTTGTCAGTATTGGAAGTAAAAATATGTCACTAAAACCAAAAGGCATCAGTACATCAAGTTTTAGAACCAAGGAAAGAGTTGATTGGATACTTGAATTTTGCAGTATATGTTGTAAAACAAATAAGCATTGTGTACATTTATGATGGAGGACTTACATGTATGTCAAAATATGTTTTTATTTATTTCATTTTATTTATTTACTTATCAAGTTATTATTTGTTGTATTTTTGTTGTATTTTTCTTTTATGGGGGGAGGGGGGTGTTTAATACAATGTACCTTCAATAAAGTTACCCCATAAAGGGTCTCCAGAAAGACCCATGGGATGTTTTATTGCACCAAGCATTCTTGAGAGAAGAAAAATACAACGTAGGTGTCACAGAAGTATTTTGACAGTCTGGTTGTTAAGTATTGTTAGTAAGTACATGCATCACCACTTTTTGTATGCCTGATGGTATGGCCTGTATTGTCTGTCCATTAGCAAATTGTTGTGAAGATAACGCATTTATTGTTTGGTAAAATTCATGCATTCTTGCATAGATGGATCATATTGAAGTGTAGTTGTGTGTAAAGGTGAGATAACTTAGGT
This sequence comes from Diadema setosum, assembly GCA_033980235.1. NCBI lineage: Eukaryota > Metazoa > Echinodermata > Echinoidea > Diadematoida > Diadematidae > Diadema > Diadema setosum. The sequence continues at coordinate 14,008,476 of CM067067.1, forward strand.
AGGTCAAAGGTCATGGATGTGGTATGCCTGAAAATACACATTTCTCAAGATAACCAAGTATTGTTCAAGATACAATTAAAATACAATACAATACAAAATACACAACACTCGTTGAATTAGCAACTGTAAGAGAGAGCTTTTTAGTTTCATCCATGTTTTAGATTTTGAAGTACGATTCAGCTCGTACAGTGGAACCCTGTTATAACAAGTATTGAGGGACTATGAAAATTAGAATTACCTTGTTTTATGAACTATCTCATTATAATACCTGGGTAGAAAAATAAATGTAAAAAGTTTGCTCTAATTTCTGTTGATATTTTAGCCATTCAAAAACTCATATTTGAACAGTTGGTTAAATGTTCCTCACTAAAACGGTATTTGTATCCAGTATCATAAAACATTTCTACATGTATGTTGGTTGAATGTTGATACCTTTGAATCATCTCATAGAAGAATTCAAGCTTACTTCATCCATTGTGAGATGAATAAATGTAGAAGTACTACACAGCATTACATGGAAGGTGTTCTCTTGATAATTTTAGCCAAATTCTACACAAGTTGTTTGTGTATATGTGTGTGTGAGGGTGTGTGTGTGTGTGTGTGTTGTGTGTATGTGTGTGTGTGTTCTGAATTAGTAAGAAAATCGCTATTTGGGTATTATCATAATTACGGGGTCTAATTTATAAAATTGGAGTCCGTTACATCTGACAACCGCATGTTTTTGTTGCTTAGAGTACAGATACAGAGAGCTGAGAAAGATTGTAAAAGGATTCTGTAAATGATATTACATCATCATGTTTAGAATCACTTTGAAATCTCTCTGTACTATTTGCATCTGTACTCGGCACCACAGAAACATGTGGGTGTTAAATGAATCAGGGCAAGAAACATTTCAAGGGAAGGAGATGGGTTGCTATGTAAAACCAAAAAACAAAAAAAAAGATTTGTCACTCAAGAATACTTGTCACTGCATTGCATCACTTACATTTATTGTTTGATCATATGTAAATGTGTTACATGTGAGAAAGCCATTACATAACTATAAATAATGCTCCACAAATCTACATTTTCATGGTCAGCAACTTTCACCTCATTTTGAAAGAGCAGGGAACATACCGACACTGGGGAAAAAAGTACAATGTACAAGCATTTCATGAGAACACAAAACTTGTCATTTCCCCACTTCAAAATGTCATAGGAAAATAGGAAATGGATATGAATAGAAACAAGCTACATTAGTGGCAAAAATATGATTTACAGCTTCATGACCTATCACTCTCATTAGGCATTTCCCTTCTCTATTTACAATTTATGCACGTTCAGTCTACCAGTATATGCTCTGCTTGAGTAGCATAAACATACTAGTATTGAATTATGATTACAACAGATTAGGACAATATAAATACTATGTATAATAACCACATGCAGGAGATGTAAATCAAAGCTACAAGAAAAGAAACAAATGCGGCACTATATTTGAACACATTAAAATTTGTATCACTGCAATACTCTCAAACTCGATAATTTGTTCTAAAGATAGATAGTAAGATACTAAGTAAAACAGAATACATGACAAGCATCCAGAGTCTTGTAGAAATGGTTTCTGAACTTGACTTCTGGATTCTACTCAGAGGTGTAGCCATGGGTAATACAGTGCAACATACAAGAAAAATAATCCCAATCCCAGTCCCTCAAATGTCACACTTGAAGATCCAAGAAACAAATTTTATATGTCCTCGAATCCCCTGTACACCTTGGATGGATAAGAGTAGGGGATGGTTGTGACGGCACATGAAGGAAGGCGAACACGAACCCTCCTGCCCAGAAAACCCCAACACCACTGAGCCAGCCGGCTGTATGCAATGTGCCTTGATCGCCTGCAAAAAAAAAAAAGAGGAAATACAAGAAAGACAAGGGGGTTAGCAAGCATGTTCATACACTTGCATATTATGTCTATACTTGAATGCATAGGCATAGAATTGTTTTTCCCCCCTTTTGATTTGTTCATGAATACATTATTCTCCTTAAACATCACAGGATTTGATGTCATAGCATTGTACATGTAATTACCGAAAAGGCCTGAGGCTATAACATAGCTAGACAGAGAAGATCCCCCCCCCCCAAAAAAAAAAAAACAAAAACAATAATAATAATAGTAAAAATGAACAGGTCCTAAGGAGGACAATGGAACTATGAAAATTACTTTGTTATACTATGGTACAAAAACACAAATTTCCATATAAAGAGCTGGGACCTGCAAAATGTTTAGATACATGTAACACATTGTATTAGCACTTTGTTATTTTTTTCCAACGAAATGAAGTTCCGCTGTACAACCTTATAACATGGTTTATGAATTATACTCTTACTTATCAGCAGTTATTTGCTATGAAAAATGTAACTAAAAGTGTTCATTGTTGTTTCGAACTACTTCCAATTTGGGGACATGTCAATAACATTTTTTATTTTACTGATGATACATAACTTTGTTATAGTGTAAACCATTCTCATAAATTTGATAAAATTCTAAAGTTCAATGGCGTGGATGTAGTAGCACATTTGCACTAGTATAGGTACTCACTCATTCTCAGTTACATCCTTCCGGTGGTGACCCTCATACTGCTGTACATACTGAAAATACGCTGTCTCCAGTACCCACTTGTCTAGACATACTGGCTGGACTCCTGGGTGCTCCGTGATGCAATTCAGGTCCTCCTCACCGTCAGTGTAGTCATTCATCTTCCTCACCAGTACAGGAATTCTTTGCAGCATATGGACTCCCTCACTGACTGCATTGGGATACACCCACAACTGCATGAACACCTGTATTACCAAAATAGAAAGCATGAACATAAAGTGATGCTAAAAGAGGTTGTTTATATGTAGTTACTTCTGCAACAGTGAATTGTCTGCACACATTAATACATGAAATAGCCATGCAAGCGTGTACATACATGCAGCATACATGTACTATTCACATCCAACATTGCTGGGCTGCCATCTAGAAGTTGAGATGACCTCCGCAAGATGTTGTGTTATACACGCAAAATATCTACAAAATGAGTCTATCACTATACACATACCAGAGGCGTCTCCCATAAAAACACCCCATTGTTTGTGAACATTGGCTTGCCACCCCATGGCAATGCTCACCTGCTATATGCACATGTACTGTACTAAGTTTGTGGTAATCATCCACTTTAGTGGAATGTATATTTTTTGGTTGCCTGGCTTATTTCAGTTGAGGGTTTATTCCCTTCAAGTTTACCCAAGAGCTAAGGCTAAATATAGCAACCAAATACAATGTATATCCCACGAAAGTGAATGATTGCCATAATCTCTATGCAGTAAATAGCAGTTATTGGCACTATCATAAAATATAGTACTAGCTTTGTCACTCCATTGCTGTGTATTTTCTGCTGTAGTGGCAATATTTAAACATGATCTAGTGATTTGGAGACTCTACTTCATACTTTTACGAGAAGAATCATAAAAGTTACTTAGGAAGAAATTACAGCTATATGGCTATATAGGCATAGCGTAGCCGTAGGTCTATCACAAGTACATTATACCTGGTAGACCTCTACTAGTAATAGGCCTAGGCAACTGTTCTTCTTTGTGTCACCAGCAGCCCACTTCCGAAGTTTCTTTCACTTTTGTTGTGAATAATATCTCACTTTATACTATAAAGTATAATGTACAAAATACTGTAAGAAGACTTCAGTAACTGATCTGATGTTAGGCCCTATGTTGTCCTTTTTCAAAACAAATTTCAAACTTTCAAAGTATATGTAACAAACGTTAGACTATGGATCAACAAATGAGCATAATACATTTGAAACTATGACTGGTAATGAGAAGTACAAGTTAACTTTAATTTACCAGTTTATTTCCCAGTCTCACTGTACTGCTCCTGCAGCAGCAGGCGCAGGTGCGTCGCCGTCAAGATCAGCGGCACGAGCTTTAGCATCTTCCCCGAGCCCGCCCGGAGGAGCGTCCACCGACTCGGCATCAGCCTGACATGGGCCTCCACCTCTGCAAGCGGCTCAAACAAATAGATCTAGGGCCGCGCGCCGCTGGCTCGTCTCCACTGTCGTCATCTGATTCCTCCATCTCAGATTCGGGTTCAGACCACCAAATCCGACTCAAGCCCCAGATCCATTGTCAAGAAGCAGCGTTTTCTCAAATTTTCAGAGCTACAAATTCAGTCCGAACGCAGACGCTAGCACTTCACTGTAACACGTTAGTGAATCCAACAACGCCAGTCGCGCTAGTCAGTCGTATATTGATCAAACTATTGTGTACGCAAGACAATGCTCGTGTTAGCAAGTGCCCGAGTATTAGAGCGGAGAAATAAAACGCCTGTATTGACGTCTACGTATGCAACACATTTTCGCACTAACATGTTCGGGAAGAATAAAATAACGTTGACTATAAATAAGATAAACTGGGTAAAATATGGGCCCAAATCAAATTACATCGTATGTGTATGTAGAGTAATGTTCAAATTCCTTAAACATGGGCTTTTCCCCTCAGTTTACAATTTCAATACTTCATAATCGTGCTTTCAAAAGAGGGCAAAATTATCGCTCACACGTATTTTTTTAACACGCAGTGCAAGGCAGATATGCGAGCTCCTTCGAAGGCGAGCTGGCTCGTATATTCTGGTTGTGACGTATACACACATCTGTCAATCACCCGCCGCTGAGCCGGATTTTTTTAGGGGCGTTCCCGATAGACTTGGGTTTTGGCATTTTTTCGTGAAAATGAATCATATTTTTGAAAATCCAATGACGGAGTCGAACTCAGACGTACACAATACGTGTAATTAGCCTTTGTTTACATGTTAAAATAGTATACCTTTAATTGGTAAGTCTTCAAATTGAAGAATTTATGGGATTTTAAGTTGACATTTACCCTGCGATACTAAATCTGTCATGATCCTGAATGCTACATTGCGAAGCCCGTGAGAGCACTTTGGGGCGAGTAAGTCTCACAGTGTTAGTTATATGAAAGGTACTTTAACCTGAAAAACAAACTAAGACAAGGAAATTCAAGGACACTTTTGAGGTACCAAAACTTTTTATTATCTTTAACTCTTCAGGAAAGAACACTCCTCTTTTCTTATATACTTCTCTCTTTGGAAGTTCAAGTATTTCTCACCTCTTATGGATCTCTCCTCCTCTTCTCCTTCCTCCTCCTCCTTCTCCTTCCTCTCTTTCTCTCTCAATCTCACCTTGACCAATGTCTCTTTGTCTGATCTATGTTAAAATCCATCATGATATGACCAATCTAAGGAAATATAACCTAAATTTTTCCCTACAGACTGATCATTATTCACAGACTGATCATTACTCACAGACTGATCATTATTTTCAGCATCACTCACGAGCCTCTCTCAGCTGCTCATTCTGCAGCATCTTTTCCTCAGCTCCTTTTACAAATTCTTAACTCGAAAAGCACTCTGACAGTGCACACCTCCGCCAAGCAGCTACTTTCCACCAATGATCTTGCTCTTCCCAAAGAGAGTTTTCTCCTCTCCACCACTGGGGAAAAGCTCTTAGGGCTCTTCCATAGAGATCAGTGATTTCCACCTATAGGTATATATGCTGAAAAATCGAAACAAACAAACCAACCGACAAACCAACGGTAATGAAAACATAACCTCCTCCCTTGGCGGAGGTAATAAAGACCCCTGATCATGAATGTCAAAAGGAAACACATCCAACCTCCTGGTATCACGGTCTTCAACTATAAAGAAATGACACAAAATCTAATTTGTGCTGCTTCTTTACAGCATAGCAGCTTTAAGGTTAGAGTCACCCTTCGTCTGGTACTGACTTTCTTAGTGTAGAGTGAGAAGGTGAAACTTACTCTTGACGAGGTGTTGAATTTTGTCGCTCGCCTCCTTTTTCTTCCCGGCATCTCCCCTCTTCTTTGCATCGGCTGCCTGTTCCTGGGCATCCATCAAGTGTGCAGACAGCTCCAGGTAGTAGTCATTCTATATAATATTGGACATATGAGAGCAAAACAAACGACACTACATAAACCAAAGAAACTTTTTCTGGAAGAAGACTGATAGTGACTGGATCATGGGGAAAAAAATATCTAGAAATGTCAATTCAGACTGAAATTTGGAGAGGATAATCCTTGTGATTCCACTCCCCCCCCCCCCCCCCCCCCTTGTATTGGAGGCCCTCCTTCTTGCTTTAATCAATCAATCAATCTTCCAAGAAATCAGGTGTCAAGTTTGTAATTCACAAAAGTATGTGTAATGTGCATGTGACCTTGCATAAAATGAAATGTAATATCGGAAGGACTGCAAAATTTTTTGTCACATTGTCACAAGGGGGACACACACACACTCACATAACCAGTGGTGGCTCCTGTGACAGTCACAACACCATTTTGTTGTGGTCTGCTTCAAAGCATTGAGAAGTACATAACATGAAGTAAGACACTGTACTGCATACCTTGTGCTTGCGAAATTGTTATATTGCATCCTAAAGCAAAAAACAATCAAACAATCATCAAACACCAGAAAGAAGTGAAACAAAGCAAAGAGCAGAAATCATGCAAAAAAGCACCCACTTACTGGTTCCTTCTTCCAAGATTCTGGTTGGTCATCTGCAGAATCCTCACTCTCTTTGTCACTCAGCTGTTCGGCATACCGTAATGTCCATTCTTTGGTGGACATTCCTCGTTGCTTGGGCCTGACCTTAACCTGACATGTAATAATAACCATGAGATGTGTTCAGCAAATATCATCACAATTTACACAGAACTAGTCAATGTACCCGTTGTAGTGATGTAGGTCTGAATTTGTAAGACTACAGCAATCTAGTACATTGTGATCAATGCATGTGTTTATTAATGTATTGCCATCACCTATGTAGTAATGCATGCAGTGTGTAAACACACACACCATGACACTTCACTTGTAAGCAGACTGCAGACATTAGCAGACGTGTGTAGCACAATGCTACAGAATAAACAGCTATGCCACAGCATGAGTAACTCAGCATTACTTTTGTAATAGTTGTGTGTATGTCTAAGAGTTGGAGATTAGAACAAGATCTCTACATGGCAGCAACAAGTGGGATCTCATGGCTGATCAGATGCCCAGAATGGATTGGGAAGGCCCAAATGTAGCTGAGAACTTTAGACTGTTTAAACAGAGGCTGCAACTGTACTTTCAAGTGAAACACACTCCGGAAAGGGACAGAGTGCCCACATTGCTGTTATCAGACGGCGAGCAAGGGCTGAAACGCTTCAATTGTTGGAATCTATCCGAACAGCAGCAAGCTGACATCAACACCATACTCGGTAAGTTTGAGGAGCAACTTGAGCCACAAGAGAACTTTCGTGTGTGGACTGAAATTATCGAAATTGAAGCAGAATCCGAATGAAAAGCTGGATGACTTTGTGAATAGATGCAGAGTTGTTGTGTCGAAGTGTGACTTTGCTGAGCCTGAAATGAATGAGCGCTTGATTAAACTGATCATTAACAGCACGCCAATCCCAGAGTATCAAAAAGAGTTACTGACTAAGAACAAGCAGTTCACATTACACCAGGCATTGCAGCTTGGGCGCACGTATGAGGCATCACAGGTGCACATTCAACAAGCATTGCAGTCACTCGAAGCTGAAGCCTCCTCAACACTGACAGCAGCAAACAGGTGGCATCGATGGGCCTGAAACACAAGCAGGTTCAGAGGGAAACAGTCCCAGCTACCATGTGCAAGAACTGTGGAGGTAGCCACATGAAAGACAAACAACACTGTCCAGCAGCACACATCACCTGTTATAGTTGTGGAAAAGTGGGGCACTACGCCAAGATGTGCCTATCGTCAAAGAAACCTGCAAACAAAACGAAGTTCAGAGGCAATTTCAAACGTAGTTCATCACGTGGTGGAGCTAACAACGTACGTCGTGATGATCGTCGAGATGATCGCCGTGGACAAGCAGTACATAACATGAGTGAACATGATGAATTTGCTTCTGCTCAAGATTCTCGACAGCTTGATGACAAGACGTTTGATGTGATCAACAAACCAAAGACGAATTCAAATGCATCTAAGCGAGATGAAGTCATCACAAGCTTGAACGTTAGACTCCACAACCACCCTGGAGTTTGCTGTACACTAAAAGGGAAAGTTGACACTGGTGTACAAGACAACACCTTGCCAGTACGAACTTTCAGCAGGATGTTTCCTGAGAAATTGACAGCTACAGGAACACCAGATTTGAGATGCCTCACCACATGCACATCAAGTTTGACAGCCTACAACGGCACCCAAATCAAACAGTATGGAACAACAACAATTCCATGCCAACATGCAAACGGACCGTGGGTGGAGACAACATTTTACGTTGTAGAATCAGACGGACCTGTGATTTTTGGCCTACACACCTCACTGCACTTTGGCCTTATCACGCTCCACTGCCCAGTGAGCATTGATACGCCTGTAGCAGATGTCAACTCATTAAAAACAGCCTACCCAGAGCAATTTGACCGTGAAGGAGAATTCGAAGGAGAGCAACATTTAGTCGTTGACCCTAACATCCCAAGCCATAAAGATGCTCCAAGAAAGATGCCTATCGCACTAGCAGACAAGGTCAAGCGTGAACTCGACAGGATGGTGGAACAAAGTGTGATCAGAAAGATCACCGAGCCAACAGAGTGGGTCAACTCCTTGACATATGTGACGAAGAAAGATGGGTCAATCCGGATATGCCTTGATCCATGACACCTAAACAAGTCGCTGATCAGACCGGACTATCCTCACGCAACATTAGAGGAGCTGAACCACAAATTCCACGGAGCACAGACATTCTCAAAACTTGATGCGAAGTCGGGGTACTGGTCGGTGAAGTTGGATATTGAAAGTCAAAAACTGACGACCTTTCAAACACCATTTGGCCGGTATGCATTCATGAGACTACCATTTGGACTCAACGTAAGCCAAGACATCTTCCAGCTTGAGATGGACCGTGTCCTAGAAGGATGTCCTGGTACTTTGTGTATTGCAGACGACATCGTGGTATATGGAGCCACTGAAGCAGAACATGATTGCAACCTGCTGCATCTCATGAACGCAGCCAAGAAGCATGGCCTGACATTCAACTCATCTAAGTGCAACATCAAGCAAAACAGGGTCACCTTCTTTGGTAATGTTAACACCAAGGATGGCATCAAACCAGACCCGGAAAAGGTTTCTGATCTTCAGTCCCTGCCGGCACCGACATGCAAGACTGAACTCCAGCACTTCTTAGGCATGATGACGTATCTGTCGCCGTTCATCAAGGACTTCAGCACCAAGTTAGCTGAGCTAAGGGACCTGCTGAAGAAGAACACAGACTTTCTGTGGGAAGTTCACCACCAACAAGCCCTTCAAGAGCCTGAAGGATGAAGTATCAACAACTTCAGTTCTGCAGTACTATGATACCCAAGCCTGCCCAACTGCAGTATATCTGCAGTGTGATGCTAGTATGCGTGGTCTAGGGGCAGCACTCCTACAACGCGATGATCAACAGCACCTACGACCAATTGCCTTTGCAAGCAAGACACTGTCACCAACTGAGCAAAGGTACTCCTGTATCGAGAGAGAGCTGCTAGCCATAGTGTTCAGTGTGGAAAGGTTTCATACTTACCTGTATGGACGAGGATTCAACATCATAACAGATCACAAGCCCTTGATCCAAGTGACACAGAAACCACTAACAGTGGCACCAGCACATCTCCAACGAATGCTTATTCGTCTTCAGGGCTACACCTTTGACGTAACATACCAACGAGGACAGGACAACATCCTCGCAGATGGGCTCTCACGTATGCCAAACGAACAGAACGCAGAAACCATCAACCTAGATGTGCGGGTGGACCTGGTTCAATTCTCCACAGAGAGAGCAGACGAGCTGAAACAAGCCACAAGACAGGATCCAATCCTAAGCAGCCTGATGAAAGTGATCATCACTGGATGGCCGAACACCATCCAGGACCTGCCAACGGACCTGAGGCCGTACTGGAACATCCGTAATGATCTCACTGTGGGAGACGGCCTTATCTTCAAGGACAATCGTGTGCTTATTCCTAAGCACATGCAGCCATACATCTTAGGTAAACTGCACATCAGTCACCTAGGTCAGCAGAAGACTAAATTACTTGCGAGGAACAGCGTGTATTGGGTCAACATCAACAAGGATATTGACAAATTGGTCCAGTCATGTGAAAAGTGTCATTTTCATCAAGCATCGCAGACACCTGAGCCTCTGATGCAGCATGAAATCCCCTCCAAGCCATGGGAAATCGTGGCGATTGATTTGTTTGAGTTCAACAACAGCCAGTACCTTATCGTAGCAGACTACTACAGCAAGTTTCCTATCATCAGGGCACTACCTGACCCAGTCCCAAGCAGTGCGGTTGTAACAAAGATGAAAGGAATATTCTCAGAACATGGTGTTCCACGTGTGGTAGTGAGCGACAATGGACCCCACTATGCCAGTCACCAGTTCCAGGAGTTTGCCAGGACATGGAACTTCAACCACAACACATCTTCTCCACGACGCCCCCAAGGAAACGGCTTCATCGAAAGGCAGATACGAACAGTGAAAAACACGATGAAAAAAACAACCAATCTGCCTCTAGCCCTTCTACATTGGAGAATGACGCCGATGAATGAAAAACCTGCCTAGCCCAGCAGAGCTGCTAATGGGTCACAAGCTCCAAAGTGACCTTCCTGCCAGAGCCGTGAACAGTAACCCCAATGCTGACAACATACGGCAGCATCTCCAGCAACGCCAGCAGGTGCAGAAACAGCAGTACGATCAGCATGCCAGGCCAGTGGGACTCCTGCCGCTGTACAATGGTCAACCAGTGAGGGTACAGCATCCAGTACACAAATGCTGGGAGCCAGCAACAGTGCATTCCAGAGCAGAGGAACCACGCTCATACGTCCTCCAGAGTCCCAACGGAAGATTCTTCAGACGTAACAGGCAGCATATCAGGCCAAACTACACTAACCAGACTGATTGCAGGCCTGTGACCATAAGCAGCTCCAGCGCAGAAGCAAGTACCCACGTTGCCTGGCAACCAGATCCCTGCGAGTACAGCTCGTAGTCCGAGGAGACAACTCCAACCAGATACTGGCCATGCAGCATCACCTCATCGCCATGGAGCAGCCAGACCAGAAGCTGTGACCGCAGGAGCATACAAACCATCGCCATGGCAACAGCAAACCCGTCCACAGCGTGAAACCCGTCTACCAGCCAGGTTCAAAGATTACAAAATGTAAAATTCACGGGAGAAATATAGGTGATCCATGTAACGATGTAATCATGCCATGATTTTAAATGTTGATCTATGCAGGATTCACAAATCAAAGCATTATGTGTAGCATGGCATTTCCAAAGTGTTAAGTCACACATGGATTCCTGAGTAGTTTTTTTTTGTTTTGTTTTGAAGATTTCACAAAAGTGATTGTGCATCACCCAAAAATGTTAAACGCAGGAATTTTATTTTCAAATTTGTTCCAAATGAACAAGAAAGCTTTGTTTGTGAAAGAAACGATAACTGTGAAAAGTACGAGTGTGGAAAAAGAATGTCTCCACACGTTTTTATGGTCACATGATTGGAGTTGAGGGATCATCATTTGGATAGAAAAACCAACTGTTGCTTGATATGCGTACATAAATGAGTCCTACAGTATAGATCAGTCTAACATTGGACATGATATTTCAGCGTGTATTTCGTGATAATGCCACAATTACAGGGCATATCAAGCATATTTGACATTGTACCATAATATATGAATAATGAAGGAGCATGAAATATGCTTCATCTGTATTGAGCAAGTCACATCATTCAACCGCCAGCAATCCTGAAGCGGACCTCGCAACAACACATTCAACACAGCACTATTCCACGAAGGCCAGCCAATTGAGGGTGGATGACACCAGCTATAGATTATAGGGAACCTAGGTGGTAAAGACATAGGATGAGGGTGTACGTTCTGGAACCTCTCCCCTCTTAGTTGAGTTGTTATGATGATGAACTGCAAAGACTCACAGTTATGAAGCTTATGTGACTCAATAAACAATGAAAAGAGCTTCAGAGATTTTGTTGATTTTTTTTGTTTAAAAAAAAAATAAGACAAAGACAGTGTTCATGGTCTTGTGTAAAATAGTGATGAATGTTTTTTATTTAGTCAACATGCAGACGATGTATTCTGTGTATACGATAGATACAGTGTACATGTTTGTTTGGTTTTGAAACATTTATTGTTATACTTGCCAGTTTTGTATGAGTGGAAAGCATTAGGCCTATCATAAAGGCACTATGATTGCAACAGTATGATTTGGATTAAAAAAAGAAAAAAGAAATGGTATAATACAAGCGTATAAGGTAGCAGCAAACCAGATAAGACAGCCCGTGATTAATTGTACTGTGTCACTAGTATTTGGTACACAAAATTGTCATAGATTGTTTTGAATTATTAAGAAAGGCAGGGACCTACAAAGTGTAACAACACAGTCTCTTACATTGGTTTGCAAGTTTTTGGAGTCTTATGCAAGTATTGTGTATTATGATGAATGGAGGAAAAGAATTGGATAGCATTATCAATGGCATAAATTGAAACACATCAAGTAGCAGTTTTCACAAGGACCTGGGAGGAGTAGAGGAACAAACAGACAGACAGACAAACAGACAAACAGACAAACGTTGCTCGAATTATAGTATGATATAAAATGTAGAACTAGGAATTAGCAGCAAGTGAAGATTACAAACTTCAAATTTTAGATTACTTTAAAAAACGTCATCAATTTTGCTATTGTTCACAGGAGATCCAAAGCCTTCTTCTGCAATTTTTTTTTTTGATGTATTCAGGAGAACCTTAGTTCTGGGTGGTTCAGGACAGTAAAGAGCTCGTATGTCTACCAAAGAATTGCACTGGAGTGATAAACAGGAGCTATGAACCTTTGCATTGTCAAACAAGAAATTAATAAAATGAAAGGGCAAGAACATTGAGAGTTTGAAAACAAAAACAATAAAACAAACACATGACATTTCTAAATTTATAAGAACTGTAAAATGTTCCCCTTCACCACCAAAAACTTATTCTGATCTGTTATATATGATTGTACATGCAAAGCAAACAAGAGTAATAAAATTCTGTTGCAACTAAAAACAAATATTGTGACTGTGAGATGGAAGATGAAAAGATAAATCATACCTTCTCCTCCTTTTTTGGTTCATTCTCTTTCCTTGGAATTTGATCATTCTCTTCAGGAATGAACTTTGCCCTCTCCTTCTCTTTCTTCTTTTCATCTTCCACATACTTCTCTGAGAATCCACTTGGTAATTGATCTGTATGAAAAACAAAGAAATACTGGTAGGTATGACAATTAAACAGGAATGATAAAGAAGGATTATAGATAGATCTCTCATATGAAAAATTAACCACCTCCATCAGGGTACATCAATGTGTCTAATTTCCCTACATCCGCGTAAATATCTACAACTGTATGTGGAAAAGACATCTTGTTGATATTCCACTTTCAATAAAAAGGCATTAGAACATTCCTTGTTTTATAGTATGTGCAAGAGCCTATTTATGATTACCTCACTGGAGATAAGAAAGCACTATTTTGCATTTTGGTGCTGTATTTTTAATCACATGTGTTGTCATTCCTTGCAAGAGCTTCATAAAGTAGAGAATACTGAAAATGTTCTTAATTTAGTACCTATTTTTGTGTTACACATAAAGTTTGTTTTAGTTGCGCAATTTTTAAAAGCCTCTTCATTACTACATCTATATGTGTATACAGGCTCCTTACGCTCTATCAAACTGACAGTTGTTTGTTTGTTTTTTTACATTTATTTCTGATTTAATGAGTTACATTCAATCAATCTAATATTCAAATTCCATCTCATCTTTCCTAATTACATGGTGATGATGATAATAATAGTACTAGTACTAGTAGTAGTAGTAGTAGTAGTAATAATAATAATAATAATAATAATAATAATAATAATAATAATAATAATAATAATAATAATAATAATCATAATGATAATAACAACAATAATGATGATGATGATGATAACAGTAAATGCAATGGCAACACTGAAGAGGCTACCCTGGATAAAGAAGACATTAGTTTTTTTTATTATTATTATTATTATTATTATTATTATTATTATTATTATTATTATTATTATTATTATTATTATTATTATTATTATTATTATTGTTATCATTATTGTTATCATTATTATTATTATTATTATTATTATTATTATTATTGTTATTATTATTGTTATCATTATTATTATTATCATCATCATCATCATCAACATCATCATTATAATGCTACCAAATTTACTGTTGCCAATCAAATGATGGCACCTAGAGATTACAATTTTTGTGCAAAATTCTCCAAGGATTTGAGAGTCAAATCAGACTCTATTGTTTCTATTGAGTTCCCTATGACAGGCCTACACTGCAAATCAAATGAATGTAATCTGCAAGCAGCACCTGCAGAGACAGCTGTCTTACCATCAGACAGGTTCAGGCAAAGCCAGTCCAGAGCCGAGTGAAGATCACCCCCATAGCTTACAGTATTACGCATGGAGTCTATGATCTGGCTGTGCTTGAATCCAACATCTTCAAGAGCATTGTACAGGTCCTTTTCAATAAAACAAACAAACAAACAAACAAAAGAAAAAAAAAAGAGAAAAAAACAGAAAGTGAAATACATGGGTGAATAAAAATGTATCGGTTCTAAGGTCTCAGATCATGAACTATTGCTGGCAGAGGGTGGTCAAAATACGGTCAATTATAAGATGTTAACATTATAATCTTTTGATCATAAAAATTGACATCCACCTAGCTTCATCATCACACACAAACACAAACACGTGTATGACACAAAGGTCATTATAAGCACACACACAGATGACATGAATGCCCTGTGAGACACACAAAAACACACACGTATGCACATATACATGAAACAAAGGTCATGTAAGACACACGATACAGACACACACAAAAAACAAGCAAACAACAAACAAACAAATATATACAAGCTCTAATTACTGTGAGTTTCTTTTTCGTTAGTCTCCCAGATACATTACTGCTGTCCTCACTGGCCTGTTTGTGCTTCAGGATTTCGTCGACAATAGCATGCTCTTTGTCGGGTGCGATGACAACCTGTATGTGAGAAGAGAAGCAGAGTAGATTTACAGCAATATTTTCACAACCTGTGCACAGTATTAGATAATCTGAACAGTGTGCCAATTTCTGATGAGATTTCTCCAAAAAAAAAATAACAACAATAATAATAATGTTAGTGTAATTGGGAAAACTGCCAGGAATCTGTACTCATCATTGAATCTGTGAATGAGCAAAACAAACACACAAAATAGTATGCAAAAATCCTATTTGTTAGCTAAGAAGTAGATGTTAAGAGTAATAAAAGCTGCAATGACACTTATAATGTTGCATTTTGATTAAAGAGCCGCAGAACATATTTAGTGTGTGTGTGTGTGTGTGGGAGGGGGGGGGTAGTGGTTGTTTTGAATAGGTCAAGGGTCAGTTCCCCCCTCCCCTTTATTGAACTTTAATGTTAAGAATCTCATGGGGCTTCTGGCACTTTTTTTTTCTGATGATTTTTTAGCTGGAAGGGTAGGGGGCAATGTGCATGTGTTTGGGGGGGGGGGGGGATCCCCCACAATGCCCCACCCAGCCCCTGTGATTGTTGCTGCTTTAATTTGCCCCTTTCCAGTCTCCAAGCAATATAGACCATACGGACAGCAAATGATGCATTTACACTGTATCATATTCTATCAAAATCAAGCTTAACATGTTACAGATGATGAATGACAATAATGCCCCATAATGACCTGAGTATCACCTTTAGGGCAAGGCATGTAAGGAAAACTATAAAAATCAAAGAAACTTGGGGAGGTAGAGAACAAAATCTAAAGCTCTTGTATGCACCATGCGTTAAACATCACACATTTGCAAGTAATTATCAAGCATGAATCACAATATGTTAATATTTAACTACATTAATGTGTCATTAACGTTAAAAGCCTTCTCAGTGTTTGCTGTCTCACTGTCATCAGCATTGCAAATTGGTATTAAACAGATTGTGTAGTTTTGGTTGAGATTGGGATTCAGGTTTCCAGGTTTGTGAAATAATGAGAAACCTCTTATGAAATATGAAAAAGCATACAATATTGAGAGAAATCAAATGTTTGTTTGATGGCAATTTGTTCTGAAATGGCCGAGATATCCAAAACCAAGGTGGTCCTAATGAAAGATGGGACCAATCTTTCACTGGGGTTACTTTGTTTTTGGATGTCTAAGCCATTTCAAAACCAATTTTCATTGAATATACTTAAATACCTCTTGGAATTGTATGCTCTTAAGGTCAATTCCACGGAAAGGTTGCATTTTATGAAAATCAAACTATTGAGTATAGATGATTAATGAAGCTTAATTAGATGATCTGGTATTGTTTACTCAAAGCGGCCTTTCACAACGGATATTTTGATACCTCATTTGTGAACATCGGTGAACGTGGAGTGGAGTTTATGTCCGAAAAACCTTCATTTTTCATGAAAATTGCCAATTTTTGCAGAATTTATGTATCATTTCTGATACACTATTATGACCATAATACAGCTTGTGTAATTCTCAGATGGCTTATTTTCTGAATGTTCTTTGGTATTAGATTGGTTTTATGATGTTCTAGAACTTGTTCCAGCATCAGTAAATATTATTCTCTCAATCTCAAAATGTGGTAGTTGATAGCGTCCCATAAGTCACGTTTTTGTGTCCAATCAGTCACACTGGTTTTCCCTATCCTGCTACTGTACCAATGAGTAGATATTCATACCACTTGGCTCAGGGTAAGCACCAACCCTTTGCTACATTCAGGAAAGAAAATATCTTTCCAGAGACTCTGTGTGTAAGAATATTTCAGAACTTACTTTCCCATGTGAAAAACGGTGGTCCTCAGATGTCCCATAAGTCACGACAGCAATTTTTCATTGCTGTACGTAATGCAATGATACTTTTCAAACTAAGTATGGTGTTTTCATAAACTGTGATATGATGGATCTAACCATGAACTGAGAAAAATGCATTTGATGCAACTACTTTCTCAAAATACTGGTTTGAAATTGCCGAAAATTGTCACTTTGTCCCATAAGTCACAATGGAATTGACCTTAAACATATAGTGGTTTCTAATTATCTTGCCAAAAGTTAAAAACTGAATCTCCCATTTCAACCAAAACAATACCATTCCTTTAAGGGTGAGCCCACACTGTGGAAGTGTGGTGTGAGGCAGCTAACTGTGGTTTGACTCTTTTCAAGGTGCCTGGTTCCAGCTAGCTCCATGAACCCTGCCACATTTACTTGTAATAGGTGGGGTCAGAGGGTCTTCACTTCCCTGCTTCTCCTAGACAGAATACTCCCCCCCCCCAAAAAAAAAAAAAAAAAACCAAAAAAAAAAAAAACAAAAAACAAAAAACACACACAAACCAAACAACAAAACAAAACAAAACAAAACAAAACAAAACAAAATGAAACAAAAAACAACAAAAACAAAAAAAAATCAAGAACACACTTTCTCCAGATTGTCTCTGAGTTCCAGAGACTACTTTAAAATGGAAAATTTTTGCTGTGTGGAAATTTTCAAGCATTTTGCGTGACCAGGGCCCCGTTGCATAAAAGTTGCAATTATGGTAACTTTGCCATCCAATGGTAACTTCCATGGAATTCTTGATATTGATTGGCTGTTGAGTATTGTTGCCATGGTAGTTACCATTGGATGACAAAGTTACCATAATTGTAACTTTTATGCAACGGGGCCCAGAAACTAGCATGAAAATAAGAGCACGCAAATATTTGTGCTTATGATATGTAACACTACTGAATGATTTGATTACATGGAATCAAAAACACACAAAATTCATTATACCAAGGCGAGTGCAAAAATTACCAGTGCAAAAATTTCCACTTTCACAGCAGTATGGACAAAATTTTAAAATAAGATTGGATGTTTCTCACCTTTTGCACAGACTTATCACTTGAGTCTGCAGAGGCGGATGCACCTTTCCCAGACTCAAATGCATACTTTTTGGGAACTGACAAAAAAGAAGAAGAAAAAATAGACATCCATGATCTCAAGAAATTACCCTGGTTATGATCTGTGTACATAGTGTTCAGTTTTATGTTACTACTATGCCTAGAATGGTGTCGGTACTAGGGAATTCAGCAATGATTTAAAGGATATGATTGAGGGCTTTAGTGGTGCTGCTATTGACCTGACCATCATAATGCCCTAAATTTCCTAATTGCTTTATTACAAACAAGGACTCTTCATGAGGAACAAATAATTGTGAAGGCTTCTTATTCTTCTTAGTAGTGTACTCTGCCTCCTTTAAATCTGATGGTTGAATAAAAATTAATTCTTCTCAAGCACAATGCAGAAAATTATCATTTCCATAAATGTATATGACAGTGAAAATAATGAACTAAAAGAAGCCCTGTCCCCCTCCTCCCCCAACCAAAGAAAAAAAAAAAGGAAAAAAAAAAGAAGAAGAAGAAATGACCAGCATTTGGCAATACAAAAATCTTGTACTTGAAATCAATGATACACATCTGAAATGGCTGGAAAAAAAACAATGACTGAAGAAGTACTTTCCTACTCATACATGCTACTTGTTCAAATCATTCATTTTGTCATGGTACTAAACATTTAGGGAGTAATCATTCACTTCATTCAATTTATTTCTAAACTCTCATTAAAAGAGCACAAAGCACAAATGGCATCCACTGTCTGAAGCACCACACCATAAACCCTCATCCAGTTGCTGAACAGGCTTTGATGAGAAGCACCATAGAAGAAGTAAAATACATGTAACAAAGAACAAAGTGAAGATAATAACGTTACATTAGGTGACAGCTAGTGTACATGTACAAGAAGAAAAAAAAAACACAATGGAGAGGAAGAGAAAAAAAGATTAAAAAAAAAGGAAATTCTAAGAGACAAAATGGAGGAGTCAGCAGAGGCCATTGGCCTTTTTGCGGCTGGACTTCCACTTGAGATTTTATGTGCATTGTATAATATAAAGTTTGCTTAAAAATGAGGGCAAGAAAGACAAATAAAAACAAATAAAAACAGGCAAACTATGAGTGAAAAATATGTAAAAAATACACATTGCAGACATCACATGAACATTTGATTAGATTTCTGCAAAAAAAAAACTTCAATCATAATTATTCAACAGATATCTTTTAATAAATAGGTAAACTGTGATCTGAGGAGAAAATGAAGAAGAAAGAAAGAAAAAAAAAGATCAGTTTTTAGATTACCTCAATATGTTAATGGCATTATTTACCATTTGCAGATGAAACGAAAATAGTTTTAAAATGTGACTTAGGGATAAAAACAACCAATGTAAAAATGGTCACAAAAACTCCACTTTCTGTGACGCAGATTCTCAATTTGAGTGACAATACGGCTGTCCCTAATTCGACCACCAACTACATGGTGAAACCTATGTATTTTGTACGTGCAAGGTCTAATTTTGGCAAGGGAGGTCAAACCTACACTGTAGTTTAGCCAATCAGAAAAACTTTTGGTAATTGCCAAACAGAGAAAACTCTTTTATTTCAGTTCAGTTCAGATGATAAATGACGATGCCGACGATGAAAATCCACGACACCAGTAGGATCAATGGCCGGAACAATGTGCTAAGAAACAAACAAACACGAGACATGAAACTCGTCACACTGACGAGTTAGGTGATACGCCTGGGGTCATCAGATGTCGGTCATCTGTGATCGACAAAGAAAAGAATGTGATATAGGCACTTTGAAGTTATATTGAGCGTGCATGCAAAACGGTTTCTCTAACCACTCGGCCACGAGACATCCACGGAAACGGTAAGGCAAAAAAAAAAAAATGTTTAGATATTTACAGGGGGAAAAAGTCAATGCCCACTCAACAATCGTGGCCGCGTGAACATGTATTGCATTGCTAGAAGGAAATGCGGCCTTGTAACGACTGAGGTCGCTGTGCCATTTCTGGCAATTTCGGAAAAATACGTCCCGCACACATAAAACCTATAATCGGCTGATTTTGATACCTTGCCTTTAATCACAATTTTCAGTTTGATGACGTCATCAAAGTACAAAACAATGACATGGACTTGAAAGACAATTGCTCAAAGTACAACACCTCCGTTGTCGTCATTACATACTATGATCGGTTTGACAGAGTCAGGATGCAACATTTTGCAGCAGTCGAAGTAATGTGGTCTCCAACACAAAACAGAGGGATATTGTGTGTCTGCGTGTGTGTGTGTGTTTGTATAGGTGCGTTTATATACGAACGTAATTTCTACATGGACGAATGTGTAATACACCATTGAAGAAAAAAAAAGTAAAATAGCTAGGTATTTTGTTTCGTGATCTTGTGGGGTTCGAACCCGCACGAGTGCAACCTCACGTCTCTGAGACGGCGCCTTTAACCACTCGGCCATACGTCTCGACGAGAAAATATGAGGAACGTAAACTTATGTATGTGAAAGATGAATCAGGAATCGATTCGTCCACATTCCATTCTCATTTTCAGTTTTAAACTGCAAAATTGTCAACCTCATGAGAAGATTTCAAAGAACAAAATGCATGATTACTGCAGCTTATTGTCTCAGCTACAACATACTTAAATTTCAGAGGAAATGAAGCAAAATCAGCTGAGATAAAGGTGCTTAAACGTTGTCAAGTCAATGCATGGTTTTAAAAAAAATCACCTCCCATAGACATAACACGTAAACTTGTCCGATTTTGCATCTTTACTTTTAATCACAATTTAAAGTATGATGACGTCATCAAATTTCAAAACCATGACATGGACTTGAAAGGCAAATGTTTAAAGTACAACATATGTGAATTTGGGATAATATTGATCTTAAACAACAGAGATATGAGCAAATGAATGTCAGAAACAGTACCTCAAAAAAATCAATTCCACTTTTTTTATTCAAAGTGACGATATGATCACGTCATCGCGTTTGCCTGGCAATATTGATACTTGGAATGTTATTTACAATTCATATGCTTTTGTAATATGCAATAGAAATACCGGGTCAACGGACGATTTAAAGAGCTATGGCGAAATAAACAAAGACATGTTTTTTCACTATATTTGCAGAAAGACGCGCGCGCGGAATTTCAACTTTGACGCCAGTGCATTCCTTTGTTATAGGTCAACATCGATCGGAAATTAGTGGATATTGTTACTCAAAGTATCAGGAATCCAAATCAGTCAAAAAAATTGCATTTTCATGTTGGTTACGCCCTCTGCGCGAGAAATTGCGCGGACGGACGCGCACGCGAGAAAATGTTTGAAACGCTTAAAATTGTCTGAAACTTCGAGATTTCCCATTGGGAAGTCGTTTTGAGCCTTTTAAAATTTTGACGCGCGCGAACGCGCGCGTATTAAATGAAGACATGGGTAATTTAACTAGCGTTAAAAAGTAAGATAGAGCGTGACCTGAACTTTATGTCCACCGAAAATGATGCAGAAATGACATCTAGTTATGAAGTTATGATCGATCATGTGACAAGGTCCGAAAATCACAAAATGGCGCCTAAATGACGTCATAGATATGTTACTGTCATGAAAACCTTATTGTGGCTAGATATTGTTATGAGACATGTTGACTGAAAATTTCATGTCATTCCGTAATGTCATTGTTGAGATATTGACGACACAAAATTGTCCAGAAAGAAAGAAGAATAAAAAAAAATAAAGAGAGATTTTGACAATCACAATAGGTGATACGCTGATAGCGTATCACCTAAAAAAATCATGTCTCTGACATAAAGCTTTGCACGGGGTTTCCCCAGGAATCAATATTCAAAAGAATAGATCATCTATCTACGTGTCAGTACACTACACGTTTGTCTTCACTGACACATTTATCGACATATGGGACTGACCTTTATTGTCCGCTCCGTTTCCACTAGCCTTCCCTGGGATGCTTTCCGTGCAAATGGGTCTACTTGATACCTTTTTCTTCTTTCCCATATTATATGCTTACAAGTCGACTTTCAAATTTTATCAATGTCGATGTAGAGTCCTACGACAGGTACCACGGACAGCTAGCGCAAGGTAATTAACACTCGTCATACGTCGTACACTCGTCATACGCTGATGATGTTGTATGGAATACAATCGCTCGCTGTGCATGTGTATAAAAACACCTACAATTGTACCTGTATGCGGCACGTGCACTCTCACCCCCCCCCCCCCCCCCCCCCCCCGGCCCGGCCCCCGAAATTTTCCTTGTACAGTACCCTACGGGACCCTACCTCCGATTGGGATCGCCCACATCCCAAAATGTGGATTTAATGACAATGCCGCAATATCAGTAGAACAACCCATCAGCGAAGTTCGAAGAAAATCGAACAATCTGTTCAAGATAAAGTTATGAATTTTCGCTGAATTTTCGGTACCCCCATCAGTTCGATCGTAATGATATAGGCCTTATAAAGAGAATGATTATGAAGAGAATTACGCAAAATTTCATTTTAGTTTTTTTTTTTATGAAAGTGCATGTTTTATTCCTTTTACTTGCTACTGCATGTCGTATGAAATATCATTGTCTCTGCTTTTTGAAAAGAGGTTAGTTCAGTGCTCTTCCATTATGCTAGAAAGGTGAAAATAGGCTGCAATGTATTTTGAATGTTTTTTCTTTATAGGATCGTTGTCTATACTTTAAGTCACAACAAGTCATGTTGTATTATTCTTATCCAGCGATAGTGGCACTCTGAAACTTTCAGAATTCATAGTTGTTCAACAAATTGTCTGATTTTCCTAAAGCTTCGAGATGTGTTCTATTACTATTGCTGCATTCCTTCAATCCGCATAGCGATAAGTGTCATACTCCTTTTAAGTTTTTGTTTTAGACTGTTTGTTTGTTTTCTTTTTTTTTCACATACTTTCAACATTTTTTTTTTTGTGTGTGTGGGGTGGGGGTGCATGTAAAGAACATTTAGAGAATTGTCACGGAGTTTGCCACATACATATCACTTTATACACATGTTATGCTTCAGCTTACTTTGACCATTCTTTACATTTTGACCATCAAAGCCACTTTTTAATTTCAGGTAGGCCATGATAGTTTTTTTTTATTATCTTTTCATTTTTGTAATGTTTTAGGCCCATTATATTTTCGTTTTGTTTCATAACAATCATGCACATGTTTCTTTTACAAAAGTCATACATTCCACCATATTATCATGATACATTCCCGCTATCCTTGCTTTGTCATTTTTCAAAACCTATTTCGTTTGTTTACCGTGATTATTACTTCCGCCACATAAGGAGGTTGTGTTTTTGTCGGCATTTGTTTGTTTGTTTGTCTCGTTTGCGAAATAACTTCAAAATGAACGGATCATGAAACTTAAACAACCGGAAAGTTTTTTTTTTAAAATCTATAATGTCTTTATTGATTTCCATAACAGTTACATAATAAAAATAAATATATACGATAAGACATCACAGTATGCCATAGTAATACTGTAAAAAGGGAAAGTGAAAAAAGGGGGATGCGATATCAAAAATAAAAAGGGGGCTGGACACAGGTAACATTAAGGTATAATTCAGGACAATATAAGCAATATAACCAACAAGGTCATGATAAAAAAAAAAAGTTTGAGATGACAATGTTTCACAACATTCAAAACATCATAGACATATAGAGAATGATATAATAGCTATAGGGTAATACAGGGTAAATATAGTGTAAAACCAAAAGGGATTACAGATCAAATTTCCATTTTCTAAAATGAGCAGGAAGGTTGTTTCTGCTTTTAGCAACATGATATTCAGTTTCTCTAATTGTTTTGAAAAATAGACTTAAAGGCTATGAAATTTGGAGAAATATTTCTAAATTTACATGTATGAATATAATATTTCAACACCAAAAATGAAAAGGTTAAATATGTGTCACCGCAGGAATCCCAAACATTTTTTTTATTAGATAACTCAAAGCCCATATCATCTCTTTCATGGATTATATGGATTATACAAAACTTTCTCACAATCACAAAAAAAGATGAACCATTGTTTCATCGAATTTATATCACAAAAGCTGCAATTAGGGGAGTCTCTCCTTGTTATTTTATGCAAAAAGCCATTCAAGGCAATAGTTTTATGCAAAATCTTAAAATGAAAAAATGTAACGTTGAATCAATAATACACTGAAAGTTAGTCTAATGCATTTTCCCAATTTGTTAAATCAGGTATAGGCCTACATTAAAACTTTTTGTTTTATCTTCCCAATATTCATAGGTTTATCTGGGGGACTTTTATCAATCAAAATACTGCATGCATATAAGTGGGTATTTTCTTAATACTAATCGTCTTGGCTAATAACCTGCCATGAACATCAAAAACCTGATTATTAAAATTTTTAAGCCATTCCTGAGGATTAATTTGGATTTAGAAATTACATTTCCTTCTATCTAACTTAGAGATTCCATATATAATCCCAAACTAAGTTCTTCAAAAAGTTTGTGTCCTGCATGGCAATGGGGGATTTAATAAGTCTGATAAAGTAAGCACATACTTATCACGCCATGAATCATAATAAAAATACCGCTTTGACAGGGAGCGAATGTGTCTATCATTGTACCACAAGAACTGGCAGGCAAAGAACTCTGAATATTTACAATAAAAGATATCCTTTGCTGCCTCTTCTCTCTCTATAGGCCCCTATATATATATATATATATATATATATATATATATATATATATATATATATATATATATATATATATGATTATTTATATATCATTTATATATCATATATATAACAGGTAAGCAAAGTTTCAGGTAACTGAGTATTTCCTAACTGACTGCAAGTTCAATTGTTTTCCAGTTACTGTATCAAAATTATCATCCAACATACATTTTACCCAGGTCATCTCTTGGGCAAGAGAAAAAAAATATAGGGATCAATCATTCGAAGACCACAATTTGATTAATCATTACATATTAAGTTTTATCAGTACTCTGTCTCTGCCTCCATTCCATGTAAATTTATACAATATCTTATTCAACTCTTGAAAAAAAAAAAGATCACCGTGATCTTTATACACAGAACAGAGAAAAGGTATCGTAGTTGAGGTAAAACAAGAGATTTATATATTCTACTTCTCAAGGAAAGATTTCTCATATGCCAACAGTATGCCAACATCTCATTCATCAACCCTTTGTAAGAACTCAAACTGCCCAAAATTCATTCGTATATGTTTGTATTAGAGAATGGAATAATTTGCCATTGAGAATTAGGTCAGCCTCAACACTATCAAACTTTAAACGTACATGTCGCATATATCTTGAGGGAAATTTGTAAAACAAGAATTGATCAGGGAAGCTGAATTTAAAAGTATAATAAAATAGAAAGTATCTTTCTGCAATTTCATGTGAACTACGATGTACATGTATGTGCATGAGCGTTTTTGTGACACGTGTTTGTGTGATTGAATGTGTGTGTGTGTGTGTGCGTGTGTATGTGTGCTTGTGTTGCATCTGTCCTATGTAAATATGTTACTATTATACTTCTTGTTAATATGCTTAAACTTTAGTATGTTAATATAATGTTTATCCGGGACCCCCTTTTTTCAAGCTCTGCTTCTTTTGGGGTCCCAAACCATTCATTATTCTTAATGCTGTATCCTTTTGTAAAATGTCAAATGTTTAATGAATTGGTTTAATAAAACTTGAACTTGAACTTGAACTTGAAGGGAGTAGGGTACGGGTGTGGGGTACTAGTAAGAAAGAAAGAAAGAAAGAAAAAAAAGAGCCGGCCATTTGTGTACGTACGTGTGAGTGTACATCCGTACATCCGTACATCCATGGCCACATGTATCAGTGTGTCAAGCAAGAGTGTATGTGATTACGACATCAGACGAAAAAAAGGAGAACCAAGCGTGTGAGTCCCGAGTCAGGCTAGATTCGATCTCTTGTACTCTGAAAGCCGACTAGCTAACAGTTTGGAAGGTTGGCTAGATTTAATGGATGAAGAGGTGAGTAAATTCGTTTCGAGTGTAGACTATGACTATTATACTATAAATTCAGATTTGACTGCAAACCGTAAAAACGAAACGTGCAGAGACATGTGCGCAAATGCCAATTATTAGTCCCATTCGTTTCTTTTAATGTTGTAATATGACAATCAATCCAGCATAGTGGAATGGGTAATTTACATGTCATGGGTATCATCCATAGTGCCAGTGGAATGGGTAACATTCCATGTCATCAACACTGTATTGCGTACATTTGTATCAACTGATAATCATGAACTGAACGATTTAAGGATATAAAAACCCCTGTAACATAAATGCATTGCTTGTATTCAAGGCAGGAAATTTCTTCTCTCTGGAAAAGGTTGTAGGGTAACACTAACATCCCCAGTATTCGGTCACTTAAGCGTTTTTGCAATAATTTTCAAACTAAAATACATCATATCTACAGCAATGTATGTGAAATATATCAAATTTCTTTAATCTCAGTTTTCATTTTGTTAAATATCACACAGAATTTCGCAAAATCCCAAAATATATCACCTTGAATTAAATTGAAAATTCCCCAGTATTCAGTCACGCGAAATGCGCATTCAAAGTCAATGCGTGTTCAAGGCAGCTGAAAAATGCGCGTGCGCGCTACCTTGTTGGCGCAAAATTGCATCGGGGACCTTGCGGCGCCTGTTGGTGACCGAATTCTGGGGTATCGGCACTTGCATTCAACCCATCTACATTGAGACACTGTATCGGCATGTACGGAAATTTTGTTTTTCTTTTGTGTTTTTGACGATACCATCACACTCCGAGCATGCGATAAGCAAAAAATCCCGCAAGAGAACGGCGTATTTCTCGATTTTTAGCACTTTTCCGGTGACCCGTACTCTTAAAACTGGGCCTTATCCACGCACGCTTTTGGAAAGTAGTGCCGATTCTGCACTTTTGACTGTAAAATTTGGGATTTTGGATAGATTTTTGGAGGGGGGTAAGGGAGTTTCCTGTTGTGAACGAGTGTGCAAGTATGTGAATTGATGTGATTTGCATGTGTTGTGACAGTAGAACTTACTGGCTGGTGACTAGTGATAAGTGACCGAATACCAGTAGCTGACCGAATACTGGTGCTCTTACCCTAGACCTCTCTAAGCTAGGGTAGGCCTATGTGCTTTTTTTTTTTCCTCATTCTGACACTAATAGTGACCACACGGTGACAGTCACTATCACAGATCAGTCGGTGTGGTTACATTCATTGAATTGCACACTCAGCCACTTGCAGAATTGTCTTACACATGTTGGAATTTATGATACATACACGACACACGTATTATAAAGTAATCTTGAGTTCTACCCTTAATCAAATCATTAAACTGCGAAAGCTCATTTGGGTTGCTGTAAAATAAATGTATGCCATTTGTACTCATACATCCTTCTAATTCTGTCCCTCCAGGTTGACATGCCCACTGTAAGTAAGGAAGTGGACAAGGGGGAGAGATCAGCTGGTGGGACTAAAAGGAGTGCACCATGTGAGTTCTCTGAGGGGCAGATCAAATTGACGCCGACAATATTGGGTCACAAGTCACCACGCCGTTCACAGAAGAGGAAGATGCCCAGGAGGATCTTACGGCTCCTGGAGAGCAGTAAGAGACTTCACTTTCAGAGCGTGAGTCTCAGCAAAAAGCGTCAGATGTGTATCACGCAGGTAATGCCGACAATACGGCACCCAGTGAGGAATAGAGAACTACCAGCAAATGGTATAGTGTCTCGGTGTGATATTGAAGGAGAACTAATCAAACAAAGTAATGCTCCAAAGGGTGACAAGCTTTCTGAACATCCAGATGTCAACAGTGTGGCACACAGAGTATTCTTTGAAGGGTCGGCGAGTGCCAAGGCTGATGAGGATGGCTCTCATCAAAACGATGTTCGAGAAGATGCGAGTGGACCATCGCAAGTGAAAAGTAGTGCAGAGCGACAAATTGTTGCCATTGACTGTGAGATGGTCGGGGTTGGACCTAAAGGGCGAGTGAGTGCTCTGGCTAGGTGCAGTGTTGTTGACTATCATGGCAAAACGATCTATGATCAGTATGTCAAACCTGATGTGCCAGTCACCGATTACAGGACCAGGTGGAGTGGCATTAGGCCCAGCAATATGCGAGAGGCGCTGTCGTTTGCAGAGTCCAGGGACCAGGTGAAAAACATTCTCAAGGATAAGATCATCGTGGGCCATGCTATCATCAATGATCTCCGCGTGCTGAACCTGCATCATCCACCAGAGAACATCAGGGATACGAGTAGATGCCGTGCTCTGGTAGAGCTCCTTGACAAGATGGGTGTTTCAACTCAGTCTACTGGTCTGAAAGCACTGGCAAAGCATCTGTTGCATATGGAGATACAAAAAGGAGAGCACTCCTCAGTGGAAGATGCAAAAGCCACCATGAAACTGTATCGACTTGTAGAACAGACATGGGAGGAAGAGAGGGCATCAAACTTTCCAGATCAGGCTTTCAGGACTTCCTTCCTAGATGATCATTTCTGGCCAGATGATTTGTTTTAATCAAACACCTTAACAAACCAGTGGCGAGAGAAAGAAGCAAATTCCTGATGACACACAACATACATTTGTAGGTGATCATTGTGTACTGTAAAGTACACAAAAAAAGGTTCAATGACAGTGTACCAGTGTGGGGGAAAACTTGTTTCCATTTAAAGTATCTGGTAAACTTTTGTCCATTCAGGCATGCTGTTTTCATAAAGTGAATCAAGTGATTTGGAGAACATTTGGTCACCATTACTGCAACACGACAATAAGGGCATTAGTTGTTCTGGTACAGTACGTACACGTGTTATAGTATGTCTGTTCATCTGCTGAAGCAGCAACAATGTTTTCAAGTCTACAGTATTTGATGATACTTAATGATACGTAATTTGCAGAGCAACATTTAGTCCCAAAGTGTTTACAAATAAATGATTCATATAAGCA
The DNA here is from genome assembly GCA_033980235.1 of Diadema setosum. NCBI lineage: Eukaryota > Metazoa > Echinodermata > Echinoidea > Diadematoida > Diadematidae > Diadema > Diadema setosum. The sequence continues at coordinate 14,037,569 of CM067067.1, forward strand.
GTGAGGATACAGTGTCTTGATTCTTGCATCAAGAAGTTTTCATTTTAGGCTAATTTTGGTGAATGGAAATACATGTACATGTATTACAGTTTTTAATGACTTTTATTTTCAGACATTTTTACTAACATACTGTATTACACTTACATGCACACATTCTTCCAACTGACAAAGCAAAAGTGCACCAAGGAATGTTTTACTGTGTTATGCTATGGCTTACAGTATATTCTTTTATGGCAACCGATGGTAGTGATTTTCCAATACATTTTCTTCACAGAAATCCTTCAACTTACTTTGTGAATTTGCCTAGAGTTATTTATTTGAAGCCATTTTATATGCTGTTTTCTGCTTGTATGGATATGTGCCTCAAAGTGTTCCCTACAAATGAGATTTCCAAGAATGGTGGTCGCATTACGATAAGCTTGAACCCTATCACATTCTTTTCAGTGGTTTGTATTTGTTTTAAAGAACATACAAAGAGCTTGATGTAGTAGTCATCAGCATTTTAAAGACTTCAGTTTTCGTCTTTGTCCAGAGGTGACTTAAAATTGCTGATGGGTTGACTCCAAATGTGGTCATAGCAAGTTGAAAACAAAAATACAAATTGTTGCTGGCTTTTGGTTTATTGAACATACATTGTATTGTGTATGCAAGCAGCAAGCTATTTTCAAAAGATACATTGCGCAGTATGCTTCTGTGTCACTGGCTCCGTTATTTTACAGTGGTTTTGTCATTGTGCTCAAACAATGGTTATCCCCATACAGTAGTAGAAGAATAAAGAGTTTCCATGTCACTGGTGTCATACATTGTACCTCTGAGATTGAGAGATACAGTATATACTTATTACAAATCTGCACATATCAAGCCATAACGTGATCACTGACAAAGCTCCCCAATCGCACAGTTACAAGCTTGTATGTATCAAAGCAGATATAAATGAGGCAGACTTTCATGTCAAATGTGTTCAAGTGAAGTACTCTTCACGCTGGCTATCGGAGCTCACCTGCCATCATGAATGACCCTAATCATCAATATTTAATGACTCAGATTTAATCTTCAGATGTCGCACATACTGTACATAGTACTGGTACTTCATAGTGCAGTCTGTATCAGATTTATTCTAACAAGCCACAAGGGTGTAACATTGATAGGATCTTGTATCCAAGGCCATAATTTGAATTATTTGCAGATACAAAATTGTAATCCATATATAGACTGGTCCATCACAAAGCAAACTACGTAGATGCATAATACTGGCATTCTGTTGTCTTTTATTTACAGGCCTGCATTGATTCATCTTGCCTAGGAAATGATTTGATAGTATGCTGGAAAAAGAGAGCATGAAGGAGGAAGTTTGAGCTTACAAAAAAAGCTTAGTTTGTAACATTACCCCTTAGTACAGTATGTCAGCAGCCACAAATTAAGTGTTCAATCTTTGACTGTATCAACATGACCTTCGAACCATCCTACATCCATAAACAAAATGCATTTATTAGAAGTTCTAAATTAAACATGTACTTACTTGTCTGGGGCTGATTTGTTAATTATTCTTTCAAATTATTTTTAATGGCAGATGTGCATCTATTCCTGATGAGGAAACTTTCTGCTGCACAACAAATAGGTCCTTATAGTCACTGTTCATTTCAAAGTCCCGTGTAGCTCTGGCAATATGGAGTACATACACTTGTACACGTACACTGTATGTCACCTTGTGACCTGTGATACATTGTAGCACTATGCTCTCTTATTGATGATACAAACATATTTCCAATATTATATCAAGATGAATTTGTAGTTCAATTGATCTTGATTCCTGCGCAAATATTTGGTTTGTCATATATAATTGCTTTATTTTCAGCTTATGCTATTGAATTTAATTGCTTGGGCAAGTCAAAATCAGTGCAAATCACAGTACATGTATCATATAATCTTTGAAAACTATATATTTAAAAAAAAAATATCTGAGGTATAAATTTTATGCTGCATACATACCATGGTGTAATGTACATGTACTTGTATGTGTACCTCAAATACTTGTACTGATCAAATATTTGTATGTATGTATATATATATATATATATACTGTATATATATATATATATATATATATATATATATATATATATATATACACACACACACATATGTATGTGTATATATATATGAATGGAATAAATGTGCCTCTGTGATCCATCTTTCCATCTCCAATAACATGTATTCATGTTATACTTTATTTGACTGAGCTGTGGTTGAGTGAAAAGTACTGTGTAGGCACATGCACACACATGTATGTCTGATTACCATAATTTGTGGAGTTAAAGAGAAAATCAACCCCCAAATATATAAGCTTAAAAAAAAAAGAGAAAAATATTCCCCGACAGAATGAAACAAAAATGTTAAAAATCAGATAAGAAATAAGGATATGACATTCTGAAGTTTCATTTCTTTTTTTTGAAAACGTTTCTTGACCAGTCCTGATGAAAATTCAAATCAGCAAGTTGACAATGTCATGCTCTCAATTTTTTTAAAATAAATTTCATATACAGTTATGACAAAAACTATAAATATAAAACTTGTCTTAAAGACCACCCAAAAAAAAAAGAACGAATGTTAACTCTGATATATCTTGGTATGGGAAAATGCTTTTTATACTTGTATATCACAGCTGTATTTTCCCCCAAATTTCATGTATAACATACAAGTACATGAAAACTTGTGAGGGTATGACATCAACTCGCTCATTTGAATATTCAGGATTGGTCAAGAAACGTTTTAAAAAAAAAAATGTGCAATTTCAAAATGTATCTTATTTCTTATCTGATTTTTGTCATTTTTTAATCATTTTGTAGGGAATATTTTTCTTAATTTCTTTTGAAGTTCATTCATTTTTGGGTTGGATTTCTTCTTTAATAGTACAGTGAAGCATTCATACCAGTATGTAGGCATCTAAATCCCCTTTATGGTGTAGAATTCATATGCACGCAAACACACACACACACATACACACAAGATGCTACATGTACAAACATGGCACCAAATTGTTTTCAGCACCGTAGAGGATGACTAATCTTCAGCAGAATATTTTGATCTAAAAAAAATGACAGTATGTGTTCTGTACATTGCATGATATGTAATTAGGGACATTTCCTGCACCTGATTTCAGAGCTACATGACCAAGAAAGGCATTTTTTAGTTGTAAATGTATTATCGTTGATGTGATAGGATATCAGCCACATACATATACACTGTATACTGCACTGGATGTTCAAACAACAATGTCAAAGCTGTCTTGGTGGCCGTGTGCTGATGTGGATACCATTGCTCAGTATTAAAATTAGCAGTCTGCAGGATAAAGTCTTCTAAAAACCACCCCAAAACATGAACATGATTTTGTTTTTCACACTTGGTGTTTCTGTACATTTCTTATTTTTGTAGGTACATGACTATTGTGTTACCAGTTGTATGCCGTAAATCATTTTAGAGACTTTTTTTCCATGATGGCCAAGTGGAAAAGGTATTATGCATTTTGTTTCTGAGATTTCTAGCAATGTGATATAATTCTTTTCCTTTCATCTTGCTCTGTTTATACCTACATGTATATTCACATGTACCATTAATCTTGCATTTCTTGCTACATACATACAACTAACTATACACAGCCCAGTCACTGTAAACACGCGTGGTTGGGCTAGTATACAACATACAATCCTTCATTTGTAATTAACCCCCACCATGCGTTTCAAGTCCACAACCTACAACTTCGTACATCCGCATACAAGATTCCTTGTCGGTGTATATACATTCATTTATTATCTTCAAAGAAATACAAAAAGGGCTGACACATCATGTCAACTACATCTATTCACTGTACAGGCATACAATGTAATTGGCACACCCACAAAGTGATCATACACATAGCATTCACACATCTTACATGTGATCTTACATGTACAGTGCAATTTCATTTCTAAACTTTGGGGTGAAGAGTGGATTTGTACAAACAGGGTTGGTTTTATTTAATTTTGTTTTATTTTTTTTTTTTTTGTTCAAGGGGGATAGGGTAAGCATACAAGTTGCTAAATTAACATACAACTTGTACATGTACTTTTAAACAGGAAATCTATAAATACTGAACTTTAACTCAGTGTACACTGAGGACTACTTTGGACAGAAGAACAAAATGAAAAAAAAAAGCCAAAATATCTTAAAATAAGACAGATAACTACTGACATTTAAACTCATCACATCTGGTTGTTCAATGTAACCAGGGAGGTATGAAGAGACAGGGAGCTTCCCACCTCCCTGATGTTACGCTTTAAGTAACCTACACTAATCATTCAGAGTTCTAATAGTCTTTACATGGTCTCTTATAATCTTCTCTGTATTTGTGTGTAACACAGGAAACTCAAAATAACACCTTTCTTCTTTTAAATTACATCAAATTTCCATGAGTATAATTTGTAATGTTACAAATCATACCTTCTGTTTTCTGTAATAGTCTTTTATGCATTATTTCTTTAATTTTTGTCTCGACCATTCAGTCAAATTGTGTCATGAATTTGTATACCATGTTCAAGGCATTGTGTCAAAATTATCCCTATACATTCAGATGATCTCCATTCTCCTGCCATCCCAATCTCCTCATTATCAATGAAATGAAGTTGGCGACTATTTGTGCAGCCACTGCGACCTCGACTATCCTTGTACAACATTGGTGTAGTATTCCTTGGAAGTACAAGGCATCAAGCTGTGACTAGTCTTCAGTTCCACACTCAATGCAGCTACCAGCTGGATGGTAGTGGGTGAGTTGGTGTGACACAGCAAAATGTGATAGTTCAGGCATTCGAGTTTCAGCAACTTTTCTCTTCAGTTGACCAGCTGCAGTAGGGCTTGTACAACATCCCCTTTGTTTTCACGTAAACTCCTTTCCGCCTCCGATCGAGATATTTCCATTTCTTGAATCTGTGTCCATCACAAAGGAAGAAAAATTTGAAACTTTACTGTCTAAGCATAACCTCACAAGCACATACACATGTATTATACATTGTATATGTAATAGCTTATAGTTGCAGTATAATCTCGAACATGTGCATCACACACTCTCGTTTTTCATTTCAAGTCTTTCTTACACGATCTGCCCTTCAAATGATTCACTTTTAACCCACTGTAGCTCCTTAATATGCATTCAATTGGCAAAACATTGTCTCTCACTGTTCCTCACAAAGAAATGTGGGAACACTGAGCATGTAGAGATTAAGTATCTTAGGACCAAAATCTATAACTTGCCTGTCTTTTTACTTGTTTAATTTATATTTAACATTTAATATACATATACGTATTTATATATGTACATATATATATATATATATATATATATATATATATATATATATATATATATATATATACACGTACATACATATGTATTTATATATAAAGTACTCTCCGCATAATCGGGTAGGCTCGGGCAGAGCGTTTCTTACCCGATTAAGCGGAGTACCCGATTAACAGAAGAACAGGTCTCATTCATAATTGACACACACACTCTGTGTATATACATGCATTGTACACTGCACCAAACACCTGTACACTGTATGCTTATTAAAACATGCATGCTTGCACGGCACATTATACATACATTACGCTTAACTCCTAAGTCACGAACAATAATTTACACTCTTTTTGTGGACAAATATGTCCTTCAGAAAACTTTGTTGTTTGACTATAGACTCTAGCTCGCTAACATGAAGGCGTTTTCCGAAATGAACATGTCTCTTTGCGTGCACTGGTCACGTAGAACGTCGGGTTACTTTTCGAGAATTGACTGGGGAAAAGCAACATTATGGAGCTGCTGCATGACCTGATTTTCTTTGCAAATTTCTCGTATTGTGAATGTTGTTGGGGAGCAAGGGAGGAGCGCAAGTGTGTTCAACTCCTGTCTGTCTATATCTAAGATTGCCAGCTACATGTGTAATGCTCGTTTACGTGTGGCAAGTCGGTACTGGTACATGTGTTTTCACGTTTGATCACTCCCCAAATGATCGGTCTTCTTTTCAAATTAAGCAGAGAATGCGGTTAGCCATGGAAAATTTGACATTCATGATTTCTTAAAATGTTATATCTGTGATAAAATGTGGGTAGAAATTAGATTAGAAGAAATTATTTACCAATTTATGCGGAGAGGCAACCCGATTATCAGGTAATTTTAATGTGCATTGGAACTGATTTTGACATTACTACCCAATTAAACGGAGTACCCATTTAAGCGATACCCGATTACGCGGAGAGTACTGTATATATATATATATATATATATTAGTATGAAAACCTATGATAATAACAATATAATAATTCATGGAACTCAAGCCAATAGAGCTTGACAAATTACAAAACATAAATGGAATAAAAAGTCTGTCACAATGACAGCAAATCTGCAGCACTGTTTTAAGTAGGAACATCAATATGGTATCAACAACATGTACTTCAGCTACATGTGCTTGATGACATAGCATTACTGTATGTGATTTCCATTCTGCTTTTATCATACAAATAGTAATCAGTCTCATACAATGAAGCAAGGGGGTTCAAATGAAATGACTCATTCGCTAGTCCTGGAGAGAGAAAAAAAAATAGGCTTACAAACTTGATTAAAAACAAAGCAGCAAGATGGACAGAGTCAGACCGTAATTGTTAGTTCTTTTTCTTGTTAAAGTTTCCTTAGCATTTCTTTGATCAAGATCATAACATCAACTTACTATTAAATCAACATCTGTTTTCTTGATGGTGACTTTAGCCAGTTCTCTTTCCCTGCATAAAGACATCAAAGTCAAATAAACACACATGTATCATCAAATCTTGGAAGCTTTCTCTTTTCTTGGAACAACAATATAGCACATCCAGTGAGTAAATATAATATCTGCTTAAAGATCCAGTTTACCTTTGGGAACAGTGATTTAAAAATATTCGAACATATGACATTTAATACATTGTATGTGTAGGTCGGTTCTGCCACAAAACATCCTATCATATAAAACTTTTGCAATAAATCCTGAAATATAAGGAGATATACGGGTATGTATTTTCTTCAATAAACCGTAACTGTAGACAGTTTAGTCTGGAAACATTCTTATCATAACTATTGTTCATGTTTTGCATATTTAATATTACTGAACATCGATTTTACGGATTCAAATTTTTACAGTGGTTGTTTCTATCCCTAACTCACATTTTAGAACTATTTTAAAGCACTGATGCTGGGTTTTTGTTTCATCTGCAAATGGTAAATTATGCCTTTACTGTTTTGTAGACAACCATCATTAATATTCAAAGTAAAAAAAAAAAAATGATATGAAGGCAGTTCGGTTTACTTACAGTATTAAACTTTTATTACAAAAAGAGTCTTATTATAAGTAATATAAAACACAATTTCATGCCAATAATGAATGAATAGTATGCATGTAACCATACATATGTACATAATGATGTAAAATGTTGAATAAATTCTAGTGCATTATACACACCAGAAATACCATTGTACTTGTACCTGTGACAATTGATGGAAATGCCAAAATACTGTAAAAAATGAAGGCATTGTACATAATAGCTTTTATTTGAAAAGGTTGTGTACACGGTAGTGTGCAATGCATGATCTTTAATTTCAGTTCATTTTCAGTTCAACTGACATTTATTTCTGTTCGTCAAAAAAAGAAAAAGAAAAAAAAAAAAGAGGAACAAAGCTTAGCCCCAGACAAGGAATGTACTGTGAAACTAGAAGCCTAAGAACTTTTGCTTGCATTTTCATTTCATGAATCTTGGCTCTTGCAAAATTTGTGAAAATTTCACGCAGGTGAAAATTTCAGGATTTACAGCAAATCCACTTGTCACAATATCACAATCTGCCACATATTTTCCTCTCCCTACTAACCAGTTTGGCAAATTAGGGGCACTTCATGGACCACGACTGAATGTCTTGATCCTAATTGATTAAAAAATCAGTAAATAGACAAACTGAATTACAACAAAATAACATTAAGGCAAACTTTCTGTCACTACTTTAACAACAACAAATCAAGAAATCCCCCCCCCCAAAAAAAAAAGAAAAAGAATAAAAAAATTCTATTAAAAATTCATAAGTACATTTTGATTCATCTTGAAGAGAGAATAAAGTGCATACTGGTATTCATGACAAGACTTCGGAGTCTTACAGGCAAGCAGGAGAAATGATTCTGCACATTATTGGACCCTATCCTTGTGGTACTTGATCACACATTGCCACCAAAACTTGTTTTCACTGTTTGAAATTTCAAGAACAATTACAGCCATGGCTTACTTCCATACAAGCACATAATAAAATGTACAATTATATTGTAACTAATACTGTACCCTTTAGTAACCAACAAAGCACAAACATGACTTTATATCCAAAGTCTCAAATGAATCATACCTTTCTGCTCTTGCTGTCTGCTCCTTTGTTCTTTCTCCACCTAATGCTGCGAGAGCCTGTGTGATATGTAGGAGAGGAAACCACAAGATTACCAGGTGATATGAGTTCCATTTGTAAACACAAATGTCCCTTACTTCTTATTCCACAAATTAAAAAAAAAAAAAAGAATAACCTAGCAGGTAAGCACAAACAATTGCACATAGTATAATTTTTATTTATTTTTTTTTCAGATCATGTTCTTCAGAAGGCATACATTAGGAAGAGTTTGTTCGCAAAAACCGATAAGTTCATATTTGCCAAATGGAGATATTTGCGATTAAAGGTCAAGAAAAATAATGAGAATAAGAAAATTTTTGCTTCTTTTGACCATAACTTCAAAAATGTACCTTTACATGTAGTGGCCAATATATCATTTAAAAAGGTATTATTTTGTACTGTATGACAGAGACCGTACTTCAAAATATTCAAAGATGGACTTATCGGTTTTTGTGAACAAACTCTTCATATATAGAGATTTTTGTTCAAAACCATGATATGAATACTGACAGATGATTATTTTGATTCTTCTTCTTCTTCTTCTTGGATACTGTCCAACACTCCTTAGTAGGGGCCAACCGGACAGGAGGTGCACTGGTGTTTTAGTGCGCGGAGAGAGAGAGAAGTGTGGGGTCTAGTTGCTTTGCTCCTGGATGTATTGTAGGGTAGTGTAGGATTGCTGCTTTGAAGGGGTCTTTGTTTTGTGATGTCGGTAACTGTCAATGGGAGTGTATTCCAGTCAGTGATCGTTCTTGGGATGAACAAGTATTTATAGCAGTTTTTGTTTGTGAATTTTGTGATTTGGAAAGTTTGCATTGGACTACTATAATCAATTGGGGCATATCGTTTGCATTTACAGCCATGCTCTACTATGCACCTTGACAGAGACTGCCAAATTCTGGTAAATGATCTTTACACATTGGAATTTTGCTCATGCATCACAATTATTAGAGGACAGCAATCTATTTTCTCAGGATCGTTATGTAATGCACATTCAGCCATGATAAGCCAAGGATAAGAGTGAGAGGCTAATTTGTAAGCTATCACTAATAATACATATCAGGCTATCTTAGTATCTAACGTTAGGCCTACTAGAGTAAAATATCCCGTTTGCGGCAGTTTAAGCATTGTTAAGAGTTTTTCCAACTTGTAAACAAATCAGGCAAATTATTTTCAACCATTTCATATATATCATAGACAAGATTATTCATTAACGCAATTGTTTTCATGAAAGAAATTTACCATTGACCAACGCAGTTTTCATGATTTACCAGGGCAAAACCCGGCACAATTTTCGCCGATAAGGGCGATATGCGACGTAGTATTTCTGCTTGCGGCACGATGTACAATCCCTATGCAATACGCGCGTGCTCCGCGATCTTTAGCTGAACGCCTTCACATGTCTCGCGAACATTGCGTAAGCGCCAATTCCCATTGCGAAAGCACATGAAAATAGCGTGCGCACATGCATTGGCCGCAAACAAGATCGCACTTCTGGCGGTGTTGTTGATGTCTTTCTCGTGTTTTTCTCATTTTTTTTCGATGGTAACATCCACTTTCTGAAAAAAATGGCGGCCCACATCGGCTCGCGAAAATTTTATTTTACGTGAGGATATATTTCCAAAATCCATGAACGTCGAGAAAATGAAAAAAATCCAGTTTCTTGGACCATTGTTTCTTAACTGTTATGTTAAGAAGTACCGAAAATTTCATTTTGGATGCGATATGTTGTCATTTAGGTGAGAAAATTTCACTTTCGTCAGAGATCGTGCCCATTTTATCGGTTGGTTTTTGTTGATTGCTAGTGTGTTAGCATATGTGTAGTGTGCATGTAACAGTGCAATGCTGTGTTTAGCTGTATATTACCGTGTATGTTGTACCTGCCGCGAACGGCTGCACGGCCGCTTACTGACGCAGTTACTCTATAGTACAGTTGAGTTGTCTCAGCAGAACATGCACAAAAATCACAACTCACATCACCAGCAGCAGTACATGTAAAATTAAAAAGACTTACATTAATAATAAAATAAAATTAGCATATTCGGGCAACATGTTATATCCCAATATATCGTTACCTTTGGTACAAGCAGACATCATCAACAGACGACCCACAACACAATGGCTACATAATGTTACGTAACTTGATTGATGCAATGCAGCACACTATGGAACAACGTGCTACACAAATACACACACATGGGACTATTCCCTTTCTCGGCTAGGGTGTAGCTCTGTGTACTTACCGTGCTCATATCTTGCCCTGATATGACATTTTCTTCCGCGTAATCTGTAACCTTTTCAAGATCAGCAGCGATCAAGGCATGCTCTTTAGTTTTAGGTGCCGAGGAACCGGCATCCTTTTCAACTTCGTCTGTTTCCATTCTGATTCTTGCGAGGCTGAGACAAATGCCGTTCGGGGAAGAACACGTGTAAACATTCGTATCGATCGTGTGCATATAGTTGTTACGAACTCTTTGATTACGAGTATAAAGACTGTGACTATTGAGGGCGCATTGAGGTTTTTACGTACTTAGTACATGTACTCACGCTACTACATATAGTATACGACTCTTTTTTACTTACAGTACTCTATATTATATATATTAAAAAGATAATACATTTAAATGTACACGTGTCTGTTGTCCATACAACGAAAATCGACCACCTTTGTGGCCAAAGCTGCCGCTTCGTTGACATTAGCAATGCTTAAACATTTTGGATAATGAATAGGTACCTGTAAGGAATTAGGCAAGGACGGAGAATTGGGATATATTCTATTAAAAGGACTTTTAATTCTACGTGTATCAAAATTATATACTTAAGTTGCCATTGTCAATATCCATTTAAAAAAAGATGAAGATGCAGAGTAAACTAAACATATAGAAAGTGATTTATGTCAAATGCAGCTAAAGGCAATGTAGCAACACATTGAAAAATAGTAAAGAACACAACACACACGCAAAAACCTCTAACAAACTTGTAATATAAATCATACTTGATAGCTAAAGCATAAATCGTATTATCTTCCACATTAATTGTGAAACTGTAAGATATTTCGAAATATGCCAAATGATTCATTCAGGAACATAAAATGGGCTCAAAGAAAATTCTAATGTACCTTCCATGAGTAACTGAACAAGTTAATTTGATTAGCACAACAAATCACTTGTAGGCCTAAATGACTAAGTTTCAGAATCGCTAATGGGTTGTCGATATTTACAAATCGTACACTTTTGTAACCAATAATAGGGTTATAATAATAATTAGTATTAAAGTGATATCTATGATCATTAGCAGATAGTTTTGTTCTATCTTGAAAGGTCACAGATTTGGACACATCCCGACAACTCACAGTCTTAATGCAGGTACATCTATATACTTTTTTTTATTATATAAACCATGTAAAACTTATCACTGCTATTATTCTCACCTAGTTATGATACAAGCACTGTTGGAATTGCCCTAGGTGGCGTTTCCTCCCAAAGTTCCCCACAAAGACGTTGTAATGCCGACATAGGGGCCCGTTAATAGCCCCCACCCCCACCTTCACACACACATACACATGTTTTTGTATCTTTAAAAAATCGAGCAAAAAAAAAAAAAAAGGAAAGTAATCAGAGAAAAGGATTCACAGCACCCGTCCGAAGGTTTCGTCCTTAGACCCCCAATACCGTGTAGCGCCGCTAATACTAGTACCCATCGCAGAGCTCCGTCTTCATGAAATTGTTAAGTTGAAGAGCGCCATCTGTAATCAATGTCAAGATACGCGTTGTGTGACGACAATGCCTCATTTGCTTCTCTTTATCAGATGTAGTTCAATTAGGGCACAATCATGCCCATAAACCGCATTTACCTTTCGTAATTTCCATTTTCCAGACAATGATAATTCAATTTAAACAGAAATTCCTTCGCTCTACCCCTAATCTAACAATATAACTGCTCCACAGTGTACACCTTCGTAGCTATCTATTATTTCTCCCTCAAGTTAATTGTAAATTCCACAAAGTTTCTTGCATCCACAATATTTATCATGATAATGGTTATTGCTTCTCAGTTCGTGTCGTTAAGAGTCTTCAATTTAGCACTTTGCTCTTTATGTGTGTGCTTTTGTTAATATTGATAGTTGACAATAAATGTTCTAACTTAACCCAGTTCGAATCGTAAGACAGTCGAGAGCAATGAAAATTAAGTTCCACACTTGCAACTCACCTCTGACGTACAGAAAAGCTGATGATGTTGACAAGTTTTAGTATTAATAGCGCCATCTGCGCCAAGCATGTGCCGTGGCGATTTGCGTTCATGAAGAAGGCACGGCAGTTTGGTATTCTTACAAACCAAGGATTGTTTGATTATTCTAAAACTACACAAGGAAATATTTTATCAGAGGATCATATTTGTCACCTTCTTGCAACGCAATCGTCTGTTTGGCGCACATTATCATACATTATCATACATTATCATACACTATCTCTCGTCCTTTTTTCTCTCTTTTTCAATTAAACTTCATTCGAAGATGGTTGGGTTGTCTTTTTTAAATTAAAATCGTGTAAGGCAGTGAGGTATTTCTAAGGAATGCATTTCTAATTTCGTCGAAAAGCAGTTATATTTCTGGTACACGTAATGTAATTCCCATCATAATCCATATCTGAAGGGCTTGCTTCCAAAAGGCGTTAAACCCATCTTTTTTTTTTCAATGGAATTAGCGCCTTTTGGTTGGAAGCTCTTCTGTCTTTTTTATTTCCACTACTTTCCTCCAGTCAACGGTTTGCTTAATCATTTTAAACTCACGGAACGCATCGAGATGAATAAATCCTAACGATCACGCCTCTCACTTTGCCGTCCTCTAGATGCCAGAATTTACCTTTCTTTTCTTTTTCTCTTTTTCTTTCCCTCCTTTTTCCACACTTTCATTCTTTCTGGGAATGTGGAATATCTTTAATATCACAGCTCTCGTTTAAAACAGGTTAGTGATTTCTGTCCAAGATATTCCTAATCCTTTTCTTCTGGCGCGCAGCTTTTGAAATAATGATGATTAAAAAAAGCAATCTGAAAATCCTCTGAGTGTGTGCAGTTTTTTGAAGCGATAGTGATGGCTTTAAAGATTAGAGATTTGTGCCTAGAGGCATGCTTTTCCACCATCAATAAATTCTCTTGGAGAGATTCTCCTTGACCTTTATGGCGACAGCTCCATGATAAATTCGCTTTATGAGAACAATTCTTTATAGTGTTGTTTTTTTGGTGTTCTAAGATTAAATCCATAATTTATTCTCATCCTCTAAATACACTATACAGTTTGCATCTCGTTTTAACCTGTCATGCCTTGTGCCGTCCTTTCAAGTCGGTCCGAGTGCAGTCCGAGTGCGGTCCGAGTGCAAAGAGTTATCTTCCTATATCAGTTCTATACTGTCATGCTGCGAAGTAGCATGACAGTAAAGAGTTATCTTCCTATATCAATTCTATACTGTTATGCTGCGAAGTAGCATGACAGTTTATGCTAATACTAATATTTTGTAGCATGTTCTTCCTACATGCAGTCTGTGCGAGTGTCGCTCTGGCGGCAGAGGCGGATTGAGAGGGAGATCGAGTCTCACACATGGCGCCCGGGACTATTTAGCGTTACCTCATTGCGGGTACCATGAAATCAAGTGAAACTGGGCTCCACCATATCAAATTTAGCTAATCACACAAGGAGGAACAAATTTTACGCAAGAATTGAGAGAGTTTTATTACAATCACGTCATATACATCATGATAAAGCTGGAAGAGTTCCAAGTTACACGTTTTCGCGAAGTGTTGTTATCCGTCATGACGCGGTAATGTCGTCCCATCAGTTTTACACTAGGTACGAATGCAAAATGAATTTGTGGTTGATTTGTTTTGCTTGAATTCACAGTTGATAAATTTCAATCAAAAGAAAACTGATTTCAATATTTTTCATGTACAACTCAATGCGAGAGACTTGTATGGAGCTGACACTGTCGCCTCTCTTATTTTGCACACGATGTGCCCCAATCATCATTTTGGCGAAAACTGAAACAGTGAATTAGTATTAGTTTTTTGTCCGAATCCAGTGGCACTACTCTCACATCTCTGTAGGTTTGAAAATGGTCTTTTAAAATAAATTGTATATAGTTAATCCGAACGTCTTATAGTCTGATCCCCGAAATGCTTGTAAACTTGAGCGATTATTTTGATGACTTATAAGGCCCATGTAGAAAATGTTAAATGTTGTTCTGTGAAAACTGGTTTGACATCAATATACAGAGATATACTCGATTAATAGTTCATTATGAATCTTATGACTTCACTGCCCCCTCTCTTCCCATCTATTTTTCACGTACACAGATCGTGACGAAACATAGCTTACATGTATGGAGCTATCTCTCTGTTTGAATGTATGTGAACATGACAGTGATGTGTAAAATGTATAGTACGAGACTGTTATATGTCTACCTTTATGTTATCATGCATGTACAAACTAGGGGTCTTATTTGCACATGGAATAGCTTCCTCATTGTGTTAACAATGCTATCCTTAAGGGACCTGCCATTTTCATTACTCCAGCGTTGTCAGGTAAATGTGCCACTTTGTATACATGAGTCATGTGGAACATCGTGGGCAAAGTATCTCGTCGAACGATAAACGCACCAGGCGGAATTCGAACCTGAAACCTTCTGTTCACAGATCCAGAGCCTCGTTCTCTTCCCCATTAATTTCCAGCAAATGCTTTTTTACTTTATGTATATCATATTTCAATTGTTTTTCATACGTGGTACGTTTTTTTTTTTAATGCTTGCATGACTGTATAGTATGTACGGATGTATGTTTTTGCAGTATAGTCTGTCTGTCAGAATGTATGTATGTGTGTAATGTATGCAAATAATAATTTATTGTGACATTGTATTTGTAGGACGAATTTCGTGTATATGCGAAATGTCCGTTTCACCTATAGTCATTTCTCCAGTTCACGTTAAACTTAACGACTCGTCTTTTTCCTTCTGTTCCTCACACGCATCACGCCGTCGCCACCAAAAATGTTCTATACTTTTAGTATAGAACCTTTTTGGTCTCCACGCCCACACAACGAAAGCACGCACGCACATGACGTACGCCCTATCATGTACATACACGAACACAAACCCGCAGACACAACATGCAATTTCAAACGCGGATATAACACACCATACACCCACACAGGCCTCCTGGATGTATTTACAGAGGAATATTGTGTTCTCATTCTCCAAACTGCTTTCCACTCCATTCTCCATACTTTGCTCACAATCTTTAGTGTCGATGCTAAATCATTGTCGATGCTTAATTCATTTACCTCCCGAAGGGTGGACAGAGTTTACCAGGCAAATAATATACCCACAGAAACGTAACGTGTCAGGTTCAAATTCAATATAAATATATTTCAAATAATTTACACACTCATTTAGTACAACATGTAAAATGCGGTATCAAGACATGGCTTTCTCGTGCAGGTAGATTCATTATTATCAATGTCCAACAACTTAGTTTTGTGCACACTATTACACTAATTACAAATTTTGAGCAAGAAAAAGAAAAAAAAAATCTTTGCAGTCGTCTCACGAAGAGATATAATTTTTGTCGATTTAGGCAAAACTTTTGTTATAAGTTTTCTCTTTCATGTTCATTTCTAACCAGTAAATACTAATCTCCGCTCAGAATTTATTTCTGAAGAGGTGGTCTTCTTTTTTGCAAACTAATTCTAAGTCTGCAGCTCAACGCTTGGGTCACAGCATACAAGAGTCAGCACATTAATGTTGCAACGCACATTGCTTAGTATTTCAGGGGGAAAATGTCTTTGCAATATTGCACAGAAGTACTCGCTAGAGTCGCGGGGGACTTTCTCCTTCAATGTCACAGCGCTGCCACGGCAGTATACAGTCTGTCCACGAAAAGGCAACGAATACAATGCAAGCTTTGACTGCACTGTCCTTTATTGTGTCGAGCAGTGATGGTAACAAGTGTATAAGATTTTAGAAGGCAAGTCGTCGAGCATAATTCTAAATGTTTGTGTGTCCATGGACTTCCCTGATAGTCTCTGTTTATGACGAAATTTATCTGAACAAGTAGGAAGGCACTGTGCTCGATGGCCTCCCTTCCCATGTGTGTGATATTCTCAGGGAAGGACGCTTGTGGGAGCCGCTGGCGATGGCGGGTTCGTGGGACACCCGCCGTGTTTGGGTCTGACAGGTTGAGGGCCGTAAATCGCCCATAGCCTTCATTGAGAATACTCTGCTTGGGCTTTTCTTTGGCACACGGGGACTCGGGACTGGCGAGGACTTGGGGCTCTGTGGAGGAGACATCGCCGTTGTTGGCGTGTTTTCAGACTGCCGCTCATTTGGGGACGGGCTGCGGGACAGGCACGATGTCTCGGGAACAGGCGGCAGTTTCAGCCATTCGGGCTTGCCCCTGCCTCGGGCTAGCCTGGGCGAACCGGACGCCGTCATGTTGTAGAAGTTTGCACCGCGATGGAGCTTGCTGGACGCCGAGCCGTAGACACAGTGGCGAGCTGATGGAAGGGAGTATCGGCGCCTGATTGGAGCTCGCCTCCTCTCTTCCTCCATCTCAGCTTCCTCCCGCATCTCTCCCTCAACATCCTCAGCAAGACGCTGCAAATTCTTCCCAACCTGGAAAACCATGCTGTTCGCCTGGAGTGCACACTCGGTAGGGAGAGGAACTGCCTCGTATTTCGCAGCGACCGACATGTTGGTGGGCTTAATCCATTCACTGCGAGGGCGACGCATGTTGGTGTCCTCAATAATGTCTCTGAGAACCTTCTGGCCACAGGCTTCACGTTGTTGACGGGCTTTCACCTTTCGCTGTGCTACGGGCGAGAGAAGGAGCAGCTCCGGCGTGGAACAGCGCCCACTTTCGACGGCGTAATCCCAAGCAGTGCTATGCGCCGAGGAGTCACGGATGTTGACATCGGCTTGACCTTCCTGAACCAGGGCCCGACAGATCTCGGCGTTTCCTAGGCGAGCAGCCTCCATCAACGGTGTAACACCTGTACAAAGATACAACATGAATCACCCATTGAGTAATAGTGCAACACGCTACAGAATCGAAGAGACGATAGAACACATCTTTATGGCAGGCAATATACGATTGAACGTCATAGAAAATAACCACAGTTTTACTTTCAGTAGTGCTGGTCCTCATTATGATCGATGCGTAATGAAAATAGGCATTGTCAACACACGCGATCAATTAGGTTAGGGCGGGGAAGCATTTATGTCCTTGGGGCAGCTAGGTCAACGTGTTGAGTCAACAGATGACACAAGCTGCCACGAGGGAAAAGCAAATAATGGAAAACGGAACTACAAATTGTGTTCAGATTTTCTTATTAAATAGAAGAATTACATAGTTCATAGCTGTGACCAAAAACGAATAACCTTTTTGTCTCTCTCTCTAAAAAGAACTCACTTACATTCTGTAAAATTGTCTCGAATTCTTTATTTGCTTTCTTCACTTTTGTTCTGTCCAAAATTATGTGAATAAACTAGATCAAGATACTCACCATCTTTGTTTTGCTCGTCGACTTTCAGTCCAAATCTCTTGAAGCACACGATGAGAGCGTTTACGATGTCAGCGGAATTACTCCGAGTGGCGTGGAGGAGTGGGGTATCGCCATCCTGATCGGCGAGGTTGGGGTCGATGTCGGCATCGTCTGCCAGCTGGCGAACCATTCCGACGTCGCCGGCCTTGCAGGCGATGGCCAGGGCGGTTAGCCCGTGCTTGTCCTGTGCGTTGACGTCCACCTGCTTGGCGAGCAGCAGTTTGGCTAGATCGCGGCGAGCGTTGGCGGAGATCTCGGCCATGTCGCAGACCCTCATGAGCGGCGTGCGGCAGTCCGCCTCGGTCTCCCGGTGGTTGAAGTCCACGCACGGCACCCTGATGGCGGAGCGGATACGGGAGAAGCTGTTCGACTTGAGCGCGTTCATCAAGTTCTGTGTCGGGTTCATGATGATGTCTCGTGACTGTTTGCCGCTGAGGAGACCAGTACCCAGGGTATTTGTCGTCGATCGCATGATGGATGAACTGTGAGAATTATCTCAAACTCACGCGTTTTCGTTAGACTAACATGTGACCCTCACAAGGGTGTCGTCGGCAGTAGCGATTGGCAATGTTTGCTCTTGGTGTGGATTATCGCGGAACTCTTGAAGACTGCAAATTTGTATTTCAGGTCCAAAGGTTCACTCGTTGCTTGTCAAAACTCTGCAGGAAGTGGAAAGAGATAGAATAAACATAGTCAATGCATTGTCTTCGTGATTTTACAATACAACATTAGTAGGTACCTACGTAAAAGAAACTTAAACATCACGCAAGTATTTACACTATTCAAAAACGAAAGTGAAATATACACAGAAAAAGAACATGAAATTGAAAATAAATGTTTTACCGTAAAATCAGTAGTAAAATAAGGAAACAACTTAGAAGGGAAAAATAATTACTTACAGATGATTGTCAACAGGTAGCAGATTATAATCCAGAAATTTTGGACGTAAGATGAAACTGGCTGGTTGTCGAATGTAAGAAAGAGAGCAGACCAAAATTGTGCAATAGGTGCACAACGATCACTTCGCAATTGTCTCTAAGGTGCAGAGCGTGTCTCGTTCTAACGTGTTTGAGAGCAGAAGAGAATCTAACCAGGATTTGGTGTGCACCGCCTATTTATTGCCTCGCGATCATCAGTTACTCAGAAATCGGAGTGCTGCGAACCGCGATGTAGCAGTGGGTACGACCAGTGCGCCTGCAGCGCGCGTGTGCTCAGTACTCGGAATGCCATTGTACGGTGGGTGACTCACTCAAGCGGGCATTGACGTCACCGAGAAACGCGTTGCTTAGAATCGCTGCGACGGAGTCACGAGATCGATCACTCCCCAAACAATCGCTTTGTGTCGTCTGCTAGTTCTCAGCGAGCGACGGCTTGCCGCGGCTGCGCAATTAGCTCCACACACGAAAGGGAGCTTCGTTGTGAAGACTGTATGTACTACAAGCGTGAATACTCAACGCACGCATCAATATTTGAGGTTTGGGAGTGGAGTGTTGATAACGTACAGAATCATTAACGGCAATGGTCCAGGGTACTGGAGGCCACCATAATTACGTATTATCCACCAACGATTTTCCGTTTTTTTTTTCTCGCTCAGAGTAGGAATTACAACCATGCTTGCTTTATTTTTTGTTTCGTCTATTTTTTATGTGATCCTTCATTCCAATCTCAATGACCTACCAATAGCAATCCCCTTTCACTTTTCTGATACATGTTAATTTCATTCTGTTTGTGATCAGGGTAAAGTAACGACTTGTTGGTGCTGATTTAGATGTGAGACAAATATCATAACCAAAGTGATAAGCTTGAACTCTCTGATTTCATAATCATAGAATCATTCCCTCCTTTCTATTTAGCATGGCAGGTTGTATTATGCCAACACGAGTTCTGTCTTTCTCCGTAAACTTAATTGCATGAAGAGTTTTTTTTTTTTTCGATTTCACATCAAAAAGCATTTACACTTTACATCAGATTGATGATTTTCTCGGAGCATTTCGCTGCTCCTGAAGAGAAACTAGCAGAGAAAATCAAATCATTTAGTACGAATCCTTCTCATTGATTATTCAAACCCGCTTATTCAAAGAGAAAACACTTATTCAAAATCACCATTTCTTGCGTCATCTAACACACTTCGGTAACTTCGTTACGCCACCTCGTGCATTACGCAATGCTTTAGATGCGGGCAACGTTATTTTTTGACTGTTTGCCAAGACAGTGATCGCTTTATAGCATCACATGCACGTGATATCGATTTGCGTCTCAATGAGTGCTATGAAGGGATCATCACTAGCTATTCAACACTCACATAAAAAGCTGAACAGAGCGAACGGAGGGTTTTGTTTACATTTTATTTTGGGGTGACTTCTCTGAAGAGGTGTCGATAATATTAAACTCACGACCAGCTTTTCATAAACTTCTCAAACTTATCGAGATAAACATTGAAATTTGGAGGTCTGCCAATGAAGCCAAACATATTATGATGATAAAGAGAATAAACGACCCCATTCGGGCATCAGCCGTCCAGGGTTCACTCGAGAAGTTTTCTTTTCTGTATTAATATTTTCTTTCAGCTCAAAAGTGTTATTGCATCACTGCGCTGCGCCACACGTAATTCGGTTACAATTCATCACATTTACCATTTCCCTCACTCGCTGTTGACATTCAACGTACGTGCGTGTGTAAGCGTTGTTGGTGGTGACATTTTGATCCCTGTGTCTGGGAGAATTTTCGTCTCTCTCCCTCATTCTCTCGCTGTCTCTCTATTCATTGCAGAAATAACTGGAACAGCTCCAAAAATGGCAGTGGCAGGGAGGAGCAAAACAGACTGAATACGTTTGGCTATGTAGCTTACGTTCGTAAGCAAGTGTCTTTTGAATCGGGTATGATGTCCACTCGTCGACATAATGCCAATGAATAAACAGATAACCCAGATCATGTATAAAACTACGTCACTGTGTTCTGAAAATGAGATCGTATAGGCTAGCAGATGAGCTGGCAAATGACATTGCCTGAACTATACTTGCAATAAACAGTTGTGATAAAGTTTGTGACTGGTAATTTTTCAGGGTAGTCAGATTATGAGAAGAATGGAAATGTTGAGGTCATTACGCTCTTTCAAGAAGCATATTTGATACCAGGTATTAATCTGTCTAAAATTCTAGAACATTGAACGGCTGAGAATAAATAGATAGGTCGTAAGGTAAGTTTCGCAATGAGGTAGATACTATATATAGTGCAAGACAAATGTCAGTAGGTTATGAAACCATGCAGAAAAAATGCGGGAGAGGCAGAGATCTTTTTAAAAACCTTTGTATAAACATCATGTTATTCGCATAGTTGAATGGCTTCATTGTCATGCCTACTTATCAAATGCCAAATTTAAGTTCACTAAATATCAAAACTATACTGTCAAAGATCTCAGTTAAAATCATATCTTCGTGCACTTTTATTCAACATCCACCATGAACAATATATTATTGAAATAATATGAAGAGTTTCGCAAAGCTTTATGTTCATCAAATCATTAGCCGCACAGGTGTCCTTATACAAATTCTCTTTGCTGTCTAAATCTATCCTATATTTTTTTTTTGAAAGTCCCTTGGTAAACTTGAGGAAAATACAGCACCATAAAAGACACCAACGTGAATGAGAAGAGCAAGGAAACATATAGGTGATGTTCATCCGCCAGGGCCATTGAAATTGAAATTGAAGTAGAAATAGAAATTGAAACTGATCAGGTTTATTGCCAATCAAAAACATACAGACGGCTGAAAAGTCCGAAGACTTATAATTCCCGATTACAAAATACAAAATGTATTTTAATTTACGCCGGGTAGCGATGGTGTTCAAGTAAACGAGCTCATTGCATGTATCCGTGTTTTTATAGTCTAAAAAAATCTAACCGTGCCCCAATATTGTTGACTTAATACTACTTGAATGATAATCTTTTG
This sequence comes from Diadema setosum, assembly GCA_033980235.1. Taxonomy (NCBI): domain Eukaryota; kingdom Metazoa; phylum Echinodermata; class Echinoidea; order Diadematoida; family Diadematidae; genus Diadema; species Diadema setosum. Next base: position 14,059,578 of record CM067067.1, read on the forward strand.
TCCATAAAGAGAGCTTTAGTTTTTGTATATTGTTTGTTTTTTCTTCTTCTAACTCTACTAGTATTACATTTTGAGCAACTGTTTTTGACACATGTACTTATACGGTCTATATCTAGCGAACTCTATAAGAATTGCGTTCCTGATTTCATCTGTATAGTTTAACACTGCCAAAAGAGGGAAAATCCCCAAGTGAAATGATACAATCTTGGAACAGTTCACTAATCACAACAAACAGATGATGCGCTAATTTGCGGCATAACAAGCAAGGAAGCAAACGAGGGAGAATACAAACAAACAAACAAACAAACAAAAACATGAATACACTCATCTAGGGGATGCTGGTGGTGGATTCGAGCTTTGAATACCTGTCGAAGGAGAGTCAATTTCATACACTAGAAACAAAACAAGGGTAAATCCCCCTCTCTCTTTTATATTAATGGTTCAAAGACTTTTGTCATTTTGGTTGCATAAGCTCCTCTGTTAACTCGTGACAACACTGAGCAATGAATGTTAATAGATTTTGTGAATCGTTCCTGTGTTGAGTTCTGAAATTCGTGATGATATTGTTCCACTGATTCTTTCTTTTTCACTAGATCAAACAGAGTTGATATAGGGCGAAGCAAAACACGGGATGAAAATTTATTGTACTTCGAACCCAAACACCGTCTGAGTAGATAATAAAACTGTCCTTGACTTGCACGAAGTACACGAACCTTCGCGAAGAATTGTTTACAAGACAGTAAGAATCGTCGGTCAAGTTAGGGGGCCACGGGCCAAGGCTGCGTGACGTTGACACATCAGGGTCGCGTGAGGGTAATGGACGCGGGGGACTAGCGCCTTTCGCGTTGTTGACAAACACGATTGCGTAATCCGTTCCACCCCTGTTGCAGCTGTCGCCCTTCCGCCCCTCCCAATGTGCTTCCAGACGATGAAATATGAAGGGATGTCAAGTACAGTATCACATACAGTCATCGATCGATGATTGCCACACCGCACATCCTACCTCCGCCTAGTTTGCAATCGATTCTATACCTATAATACTCGAGGGACATGCCAAATACTCGAGGGACATGCCAAATACCTCTCGCTGGATGTTTAAGGCGTATTTTGTGGTTACTATGACCATTCCTTTAGTGTTGGAATTAAGTTCGGTTAAGTCACTACCATTTTTTTTCTTTTTGGTGTATTGCCCTGTTTGATAAAAATCCACCGCGTCACGCTCGATTTTTGGTCAGAAACCGGACGGGAAAGAAAGCGACTTTCTTTTGTTTTACAATTTGATCGTCAGCATTCTTCACAACAAGAATCACCTCGCGGATTTGTAAACATTTCTCCTCATTTTCATGCTCCGTCTCTTTTTCGTCTGGATCTTAATTAATTCGCCTCTAACGACAGGTGTCATGCTAGGGTCATACCCCTCTTTTTTGTAATAATTCTCACATTGTAATTCTTTTTCTTTTCAGAGGTGCGAAAGGAGCGTAGAAAGCTGCTCGGCTAAGAGGTTTTCTGTGGTTCCCAAACTGACTTTGACAATATGAAAAGAAGAGATTTCACTCCCTTCCTATTCTTCATATTAATTACTTCTTAGGTATAAAATTCCACCGCCCCACCACCAAGACTTACGCATCTTCGTGTACTAGACAATCATGCATGCACTTGAGCTGCGCGTGCAAATGTTTTAATACACTGTTGACATGTCATTAGTCATACAATATGATTTTTTTTTTCAACGATTTGATTGCAACTGTATTTGCACCTATACAGAAACCAGACAGATGAAAGTGACAGAGCGGAATATAGACACAAAAATTTATGCAACTGACCTACATACGTATTTAAGGTTATACTTAGGATTATAATTGGCTATATCGGTTAATGAAGTTATATTGGCTGCGCATTGGTAAACAAAGACATTGGTGCAATTATCCGTTGAAAGAGCGAGGTTCGTGTATAAACAAAATATTGTATAAGAAACAAAGAGGGTTTTTTTCACATATAGATTGTAAGGGAATTTCCAGAGTCAAGAAAAGTAAATGTTGATCATAGCAAATGTGGACGAAAAGACCATGGAATGATTAGTTAAGAGAGCACTTAGATCTCGGCATATTTCGTCCATAAAGTAAACTTTTTTATTTTATGCATATAGATATTGCGGTTTTCAGGCGACTGAACTACACCATCAGTTTTCTATACTAAAATAGAACTAGCCAATAAAAAAAAAATCTAGAGATTTTCCCCATTATGTAATATCAGAAACCATCTGATGTAGCCAACGACTAGACTAAGTTCGTTAAGTTTTTGAACAAAGGTAAGACACTGTTCAGGCACTATAGTACCGTAAAACCTTTCATACCCACGAACAGGACAACCATGTGCTCTGGCACTGGCACGTACTGTGGAAAAACGAATTTTTAAGACTCCAATTCTGCCATGATACCATATTATAAAATGGGCTTTAGAATCTCTGCAGTCTGATTTGTCAATATTGTCATGCATTGATTCTCAGTGATCCACACTGAGCCATGCGTCCGGTAAAATCCACACGCATGGCTCAAGTTGTATAGTGTTGTAGGTGTACCGGACGCATGATGGGGAAAATGGTTGCATTTCATTAAATTACGGGCCCATTTTATAACACAAATATTGCACAGGCCTATTTTGTGGATCAGTGAGAATTGGATACTCTCGTTTAACTTGGGAACATGCAGTCTAAACACGAGCGCAGCGAGTGGGTTTAAATATGCATCATTATTTTGTACACTGTACGTCGATAGTTGATTTGTCATAACTTCCTGATGCTGTTAGCCAGTGCACTGGGTCGATAGCAGATCCGCGGGTTACGGACTCATCACCTCAGAAGAATGAATCTTATGTCATATTATTGTTCTTACGCTTAGGTGTCAAAGCAGCTCATTTCACGCGCCGCGGTTTATTCCACATAACTTTGGTAAAGAGCCTGACGTAACTATCAAGGGCGTATTCTTTGTTTTGCTTTGTTTTGTTTTGTTTTGTTTTGTTTTTTCTGGGAAACTCTGATGAGAAGGGACCGTTAGAGGTACCCTTACCCTATTACGTCTCCTAAAACACTTCCGGTCTTCGATGCGGGCTCAACAGGGTCCGTTATGTATAATTGTGGGAGAAGACGTCGGCAAATCTGACGTAACTGTGGCTACCAGGGTGTAACTGTGCTCTCCTCATGAAAATGAACCATGCCTATTATGACTTGATAGCACGAGGGAAGGTACTATCTCAAACAATGAGTAGGCACCCCATTATCGTTAAAATTATTAAACCTCCCTCTCGGCCCTGATCTTTTTCCCCCTTTATCGTCCTTCGAGGGACTTAAGTTCATTTCATATATCTAAAAAATTCCCCAGAACATAATTATTATATGGGAGAAACATGTTAGAACATAAGAACATAAAAAATGAGGGTATGAACAATTATTTGTCAAAATAATATCACATGAATTTCGACTCTTCTCTTAGTGAAAGCATACTTCAAATATTTTTCTAAATACCTTAAAAAAAAAGTTCATGAGTGTGACATTATCACTTGATATCACCCCAACATAATAATTTCTGCTTCCACCGTTAATCACATATAATTCTTATGATTCAGCTTCTGCTCTAATTCATGAGGTTGGTTTTTTTTTTTTCGTGAAATCAAGTAACATTTTTTAACCAAAAATTTCAAATTTATAATGAGTTCTTTTCTAAAATCTGTCAACAATGGGTATACATTTGTTACTTTTTTATTCACATATTGCTATATATATATATTATATATATATATATATATATATATATATATATATATATATATATATATATATATATAAACGCCTTGAAAATAGAGTTTACACTATTGGAGCTGCCCGGAAGGTTTCTGAAATAGCAAAGGAAAAGGCGGATCGGGAAGGAGAAAAGGAGAGAGAGAGAGAGGCAAACAAAAAAAAAAGAAAAAGAAAAAGAAAAATAGAATCTCTTACTATAACGTAACAAAGTTCTTGTTACGAGATTATAATGGATTAACATTTAATAAGGATATTTAGCTTTCACCCATACATTTCATTTTCAGTTCCAAACAATGTATTTGCATGTTACAAACCACAAAATAATTGTTTATTTCATGTAACATCATATCATACAAAACACATGTTGCTTCATGAATGACTGGAAATTAAAGAATGAGGGGATGCTAAAAATCAACCTGTATAGCATAGTCCCTCGACTTACCGTTATATAGGCCTATGCATTACCAGAAAACTATACAAGATAAGTAAACATGAAACTTTATGAGCATAAAGCAAAGTAACCATGCAGTGTGCAAATGAGACCACTAATGAGTCATAACACAGTACAATCGCTGGTCAGTGGCGTGTTATTATTGACGACCACTACACAGTAAATCCGCAAACAAACAAACAGACAAACAACAACAACAACAACAAAAGAGAAAACATACATCATGCAAAGTAAAACACTCACACAAGAGACAAGAGAAGCTGTAACAAGTCATACACATTGAGGGCTTTTGCTGAACAGACACGTTTGATCTTTATCACTATATATATGTTTATATACCTTGAACTTTATCACTATGTTTATATACCTTGATCTCTCTCTCTCTCTACCCGTGAGACGATATTATCTCCCCAGTGCAAATAATCCTCATTTGAAGTGGCTGTAAAATGTCTGTGATTGTGGTTCCACAATGATTAGTATGTGCCTATATCATGGTGTGAAAACAGATTAGGATCGGCTGTTAAACGCCAGTTGGCATTATGCCATAATCTGACTTGTATAGTTTGTGAAATATCTTTCTTTTGAAAGCTTAGTAAAATGACATGCCCGTAAACTCTTGAAGACAGCGGAGAGGAGTACAACCTCAAGAAAGCAAAACAAGTTACTTCCAGTTAAGCACATTATGTTACAACACTTTCAAACAAACCTCTAGTCCGACTCGGCCATGCGAAACTAATGCCCGAATCACATCCTTGATAGGGCTTCGCACATATAACTCAAGCGTAATACGGCACACTTCTCAGTCGTATTTTCGAAGAAGTAGGTGTTCTCATAGTGATAAAGAGTGTAATGGACTTTAGGAACGTTACCAGTGTCTCAGTGAATTGAATAGAATTTATGTAAACGATATCATTTTTTTTCAGCATTTTTTTTTTTAAATCTCATCGATCCCCCTCAATCGCGAAGGTCTCAAAACCCAACGCGCAATCTATCACACATTTACCATAGGATGATGTATTTCATAAGTTCGGTGGACCAGTTGAAATGGCATTGATACTGCAACTTATTTACAAATTGAACTTCGTAAGTATAAAGTTTGCAAAACATAATGTGAGCATCGATTACTACAGTATTCAGCGTCCAAGTACATGTAATGCAAAAACAGCAATAAAAAAAAAATGATGGACATACTTTTTTTTTTTTTTTCTGGTTCACGTATACATACCCGAGTCTGGCAAAACAACATGTAGGTCCTACACGTATATAGCAGCAGCAGCAGCAGCAACAACAACAACAACACAGAAAACACCATCAACAAGAACAAGAACAACAACATCATCAACAACAACAACAACACCACAATATTGTCTCATATTTTATTCCTTACGCAAAATTGGATAAGTAATGTTGTCGTTTGTGTGTGTGTGTGTGTGTGTGTGTGTGTGTGTGTGTGTACGGGTGTGTGCGTGAGTGCGTGTGCGTGTGTGTACGTTATACATGACATAATGCTATTTGTGTTTACATGGAGGGAAAAACACACGTAGTTTCAACTTCATTGACCATGACATTAAACAAATCACAGCTGGGTGGTTGTAGCCACAAGACATCATGCGTTCTAAATAGATCCTTAACTATAGTCTTCTTCTCGAACATCTGGGATTACGAGGGCAGAAATCCGTTATATATGGTTGTGTCATATAAGCAAACAAAGAGTCCCTAGTACTTTCATTGCATCACACATTACTTAATGACGAATAATGGTTATATCTGCAGAATATGAAAACTTCTCTGAATAGGTTTACGAAATAGGTTTACGCGATACGGTTACGAAAACACACTAAGCGGGAGGATGTCTAAAGTGTCTCTTGGAAGACCATGTTACAAGGGAATAGTTACACCCCAACTCCACAAAAATAGGCAAAGTATCTCAATGTACTTTGATTACATCACACATCATGTTACGCAAAAAAAAAGACTACCTGCAGAACCAAGAACTTCTCTGAAGAAGTTTTCTCTAAAAAGAAGTTTACGAAATATAGCGTCACGCGATAATGGTTACGAAAACAGTCCTGAGAGAGGGTCTCGGCGGTGGGGTCTCTTTAGGCGCTTGGAAGGCATGGGTATACAATGGAATGGTCACCTTCCAGCCCCGCCCCAAATTACATCACGCACCACGAGCGTTGGGTCGATCGATAAACTTCTTCGTTGGTGTAGTGGTATAATAGGTGCTTAGTTAGGTATTCTTGTACACATTGTACTCTTTGTATTCTTGTCGGTAAGCGACCATGTTACGCAGTTTCAATTGCGTTTACGACATATCATGATTTTTTTTCGGCTTGATTTACACACACACACACACACACACACACACACACACACACACACACACACACACACACACACACACACAAGTTTGTTTGAATGAATGAATGTACTTCGTGCATCATGCAAGTGGCGTGTCTGTCATTGTCATGTACATACCTAAACCACATTGAAAAAAAAAAACACGCACACACAACAGCAACTTTATATAGTGCTAAAGAAAAACAAGAATGGGTTGCTGTCGCATCATCATAATATGGTTCATATTTTCTTGGTATCTAATGCGGATATAGAAATAAGAAATAACAGAGCTCTACAGGATGTAGGTCAGAGTAATCTGCGTCAAAAACATAAGGAATTCGAGGAAAGTGAACTGTTTAGATACCTAGCTAGTCAGGATGGCTTCCTTAAGATTCTCAACCGCACCACGGTGGAGCATTCAGAGCAGTATTCTTTCTCTCCTTGTTTTGAATTCGTCTGTTCTATCCTGAAAGGCAGCATTATACACATTTATACACATTCTTATAGCTATAGCATTTGACCATCTTGAATAAATTGACGCAGCTCCCCTTTTTAATGAATAAATAGCTTGATTAACACCGTGTGCAACACCTGCACTCCGTTGTGGAAAATTTATCAGCGAGCATCATGGTTATATGGGAAATTAATGTTACGAGCACTTCGTCTATATAAAGATACGGGAGACCTTTATGTTAACTATATAAAGTGACCTCTCTGTTAGCCTGTCATTACTCGGCCGTCAGATGGTAAAACGGTCTAACTCGAAAATTTGACTTTTTGAGGTAAATTCACTTTCCGGGACATGTGAGGGTGCTCTTTCCAATGGTGCTATCGAGAAAATCCCATCATGTCTTGTTTTAGAGATAATTTCTGCTATCTTGGTACTTTTTTGTATTTTTCCTTCAGATTTGATGGTAAAACAGTCTATCTTTGAGTTAGCCCATTGTCGGTAATATCGTTTGGAGGTAAAACGAGCTATCTTTTACATAAATCATATAACCTTCACAACTGAGATTTTTTTTTTAAATCATCGCTGTCAGATGGTAAAATGGTCTTTTTTTACTCGAAAATAGATCTTCGAGTTAGACCAGTTTACATAGTGTTTGTGGTCTATCTAGAAGATAGACCATTTTACCATCTTATGATGTGTAGCGGGCGTGTATACATGTGCTGTGGTTAAACAGTCTATCTGTACAAAAATCTCATTTATTTTATAATTAAAACCCCAAGTAAGCACAAAATTCTTCAGTTATCAGTGTTTAATATGCTTCTTCTTGTCCCATTGCTAAAAATGCATTATACACATCTCCTAAAAAAGCTCAAACCTCTAAACTTTAAAGTCATTTTTCTCAGAACAGCAATTTTCGAGATAGACCGTTTTACCATCTGACGGCCGAACTGCAGTCACAATCTCATTTAAACTCTGCAAAGGCTCTCCGTGTTTGATTATATTCGTTTAATTACGACATTATCTTGCATCATTCTGATCTGTTTAAGCCTTATATAACAATGAAATTGCATAAGGCTAGTTCGGATAGTAGGTTTAAAGCGTTTCCATAAACTGACAATAACGACAACAGGAAAGAGTCATCAAAATTTAATGTAGTATAGATAGAAAGATAGATAGATGTATGGATCGAAGCTCATGAGGAGACAAAAAAGTACCAGATCTCGACCACTAGATAAACGCACTATAGACACACAAAGACAACAAAACACAAAAATTAAACGAATCAAACAAAATATGCAAACAACAACAAACCAACAACAAACCAACAAGCAGCCCAGGAAGCAAGCAAGCAAGCAAGCAAACAAACAAACATAGTTATATCAAATTTAACAAAGCAATCAAGCACACTGTAGTCAGTAGCGTTTGGTTTGAAGATGAATCATGAAGCCTGGTACTGACGTGTTCTTGACCACGTACAATTCGTCTCGGTAAAACTCCCTAAAAGACAACCAACAATACTCAGATCAATTGTAACAGACTGATGAAATAGTAAGATCTGAATCATATCACTCCCCAAAAGCGATTAAGAATGCGCCAAAGAATAATCATTATCTCAAAAAAAAAATACAAATAAGTAAAGACAATATAAATATCTTACTGTTGGATCGTTTCGTTGGATCGTTTCGTTTTTGATATTGTAGGCCTATTCTTGTGAAAAAAAAAGTTGAAGAAATAAATTGAATCGAAAGAGCCCCAAAAGAGTATCACAATGTATTGGAATTTTGATTACGTTTTAAGGATAACAGCATAAAAAGTCTGTAGGAATAGATATATAGATCTATTTATAGACTTACGCAATAATTTTTATATAAGTCTATAAATATTTCTTGAAAGTATAGGGCTCAACGTCTCGGATGGATACAGTTTCACATGAAAGTACGAAGACATAGAACGAGGTTATTATTTCGCCATGACTTGATAAACGAAAATAGATTTTCAAGAACATGTCAATATATTTCGTTATGTAGACCATCGTGTCCTCATCGGTCGTGAGGGTTACAAAATGAGCGTTGCGCAAAACCATAAAGACAAAGATACGCTTTATACCCACTTCTCGCAACGCCGATTACGTAACGATGGCGTTTATGCTGGTAATTGAGCTAAATATATGATTTATGACAATGGACACATGAGCGCAACATGATGATCATATTTCAACAACAACAACAACAAAAAAAGAATGAACAGAGGATATTGATTAGTCTTGTCCTCGGCTCAAAAGAACAGCACGTATCATATATACTGTTTTCGTAACCAATCACGTGACACTTTATTTTAAAATTGATTGGGCTGGCACCTTCATTGATTGATCACTTCTTGTGATTTGCCACATGTGACCACCGTAATGTTTTTTTTTTTATATTATGTCTTTATATCATTGTTTGTACAGAGCACTGAAATAATCTGTCTGTTTTTATAATTATGAATGTAAACATGTGCAATTCAGCCTTTGGCTGCCAGACATGATTTTTGATAAAGCATGTTCAATTCAATTCAGTTCAGTTCAATTCAATTCAATTCAATTCAATTCAATTCAATTCAATTCAATTCAATTCAATTCAATTCAATTCATTTCAATTCAATTCAATTCCATTCAGTTCAATTCAATTCAGTTCAATTCAATTCAATTCAATTCAATTCAATTCAATTCAATTCAATTCAATTCAATTATTCGTGGTGTATTTATATAAGGAGTGATTCGTGAGGAGTACTTTGCCTTGTCGGTGCTTAGTAAACGCAGGGAGGTCACCTCCCTGGTAAAAGCTAAAATGTGTCTGTGTGTGGGTGAGTGTGTGTGTTCTTTATCTTTACGCTGAAGTATTTCAGTCTTTTAGATATCAAAGCTGCTTAAAAAATGGAAAATATGAAAATAGGGGATATTCTTTTTTTTTTTCTTCAAGAATATTCCTTATCACGTAACAAGTGCGGTATTACTGAAAAGGTTTTATTTCACTCTATCGGATAATAATGGACTTACTTTAAATTGTTTAAAAATTACGCTTTTAAACCCATTTTCCGATTAACCCTTCATGTGCTGTTTAGTGTGGGGATAGATGTAGAAATGAACGGACATATGTAATCTGTCACTTTGAACTTTCTGCAATTCCTTTGTCAACAATATCGCAAGAATCACTGGATTGTGCGATGGTGATAAAGGAACAGGAAAAAAATCGGCCACGTAAGAGATTCTGGCACGCTGATTGATCAAAACATGTTGCGTGCTTGCCAATGCCTCGTTACGTGCCATCTTTATACTCCATTAATTACGCACCCGTGGTACATCGTTGACTTGTGGTAGCTTGTTGTATCACTGCGGTTTGAGGCTATAGAGCGATGTGTGAGTTCTCTTTATCGAGGGAGATAGAGTTAACTCACCGTGACCCGGAAACGGGAACGGCCGATCTATATATTCGCCTTGACCGAGTGTACAATGACCTTGTGCACCGATTTCATGTTCCGGGATAAAGGTCGCAGCTCTCCCACCACTCATGCCCTTGAAGCTAACGACAGGGGGCAATCGCTTAATGAACATAATGAAATTATTGAAATCGCATGAGCGGTGCAACAAAATAAAATTTTGCCCACTTCCTGAAAAAAAAAAAAAAATAAGTACATTATCCAGCCATTTTTTTTACGTAAAGACAAGGATAAACAGTTTGTATAACAATAGACAGAATGATGATCTTACATGAGTTTTTTTTTTTTTATCATTTTGATTTTGATGATGATATTTGTTTCAGGTGATTTTTCTTAAAAACTGGGAATTGTTATTCTCTTCAAGATAGATCATCTCAAATCTCCTCTGGGTATATAGGGCATGCTTTGTCCTATCTCCCTCCAAGACAAGAACTTAGTAATCCAGCTAGGGAGAAAGTGAAAAACGGGAAAAAAGAACAATGATAGGACAAGTATAGAAGAAGAGGAGGAGGACGAGAAGAAAGAGACGAAGAGAAAAGCGAGGAGTTGACGAAAAAAAATAAGGAAATACAGTTATTGGATTCAAGTTCGGAGCAATTCGTGTATAGGCTCAGGGGAAAATTCAAATCGTAATTGCACCTGTATTCCACGTCATTACAGTGTAGGCTGTAGCTCGCCAATGGCACAAACGGGTTGTCCTGTGAGGGTTCAAAGAACAACAGAGAGATTTAGCTCTTTACTCTTGAAACTGCAAAATGGACCAATGAGAAGAAAGTTCAATATCCTTCCGCTATTTTTTAAACAATACCAGCATCGTGAAAGTTATAGCCATATTTATATTTTTGCATACAAAATTTGTTTGTCTTGATAGTGCGAAGTGATGTATACGAAGCAAACAGTTTTCACCCTCATGTGTGTTGAAGTAACTTTACAGCTAAAACACGCCCTACTTTCATAGGTGTTTTGGCAAACATGTTTTTCCCTCCGAAGGACGAGTTGCTAAATGTTATTTCCGCCCTTCAAGCTGCAGAGTATTTCGCCTTCCAGAGCAAACAAAGCCAACCGGGGAACCATGGGGGAGATGGTCTGAGATACTGTCATAATTTTCCCTCTTTGTGAGTTGAGTGGTGGGGTACGAGTAGATCATCGTTGAGTTTTGGATTAAGAGCAAACTTGGCACCAGATTTAAAAAAAGAAATAGGTCAGTGAACTTTCCCTTGTTTTTATCATCTTTCAGAAACTCTGTTCTTCAGTCTGGTGGGTCGTGCCAACATCAACATGCTAAAGTAGAAAATTCGTTTGTTTTTGTAAAAAAGAATAGATAAGATGCGTTAGATACCCTGAACGTTATTTGAATTAAAGGCATTGTTTACAATTTACAAGTGAAACAAAAACACAGCCTCAGTGCTTCAAAATAGTTCTAAAATGGGAGTCAAGCGATAGAAAGAACCAATGTAAACGTATTTATTAGTATAATCAGTGTTGAGAATTGTTAAATATACAAAATGTGAACAATAGTTATAATGAAATTGTTTCTAGAATAAACCGTCTAGAGTTATGGTTCATTGAAATAAATATTGATATCTCCCTATAGTTAAGGTTTCATTGCAAAATTTTTATATGGTAGGATGCTTTGTGATACAACTCACCTACATTATGCATCAAATGTGATAACTTCAACATTTTTTTAAATCATTGATCCCGATGGTAAACAATCTTCCCCTCCTCCTGTCTTTCTCGTGGTCACCGTCCTTTTAACCCATCTTCATACCCACCAACAATACAATTCTCGTTTTTTGTTGTCATTGTGTCCTTGTTGTTCTAATTAGCTGCTCCTTCTGCCTCTAAATGCGGCATTGCATTTTGGTATACATACGATTGCCAGATGTGAATGTGCACTCCGTATGTTCCAGTGACACTGTTCGTATCGAGGGGATTTCGAGGACAAGAAGTACACAGGTGTAAACGCCTCCCCGTGCCTTTCTGCCCATCTAATTACACGTGGGACTCGCTCTACAATGAGCCTTGTTTGTGATACTTATGGGCCACTCGGTGTTATTTTGGTCAAAGTGCTTAACTTCTTCTATATACTTTCTTCTGTATATGTCACGAAAATAAGAGTCGAAAACATCTGATTCCGGTTATCGAATTTGAAAATAGAATCCCATGGAAAATTGATGAACCTGTTGCTTCTTTTTTTTTTCTCACTTACAGATCAATGATTACTGAGCGGAATATTTCCGCCATGATCTGTCCATGGGCAACAGTTTACGACGAAGAACACCCCACATTCATTCACATACAAAGCCAGGAGCTATCAATTTCTAAGTCTTTCGAGTTCCCGAAATTTCTGTTGAATCTTATAAAAGAAAATCTAACTGGAATCACGATCACCACCACATTAAAGCACGGTCAGCACTTGCTGTTGTTGTTGTAGTTGTTGTTGTTGCTGCTGCTGCTGTTGATACCACATGAACAACAACATTCGAGATTCGGCTTCATCTTTCTAATAATCAATCAAATAGTTGTACAGTCCTGTATTTACTGCTACATCAGCTGCCAATCAAGCATATTGGAGCATAGGGAGAGATTTAAGATTGCTTGTAATATGGAAGAACTCAAACCAAGATCAACTTAAGATTGAAGCTTTCTCCTGTGAATGTAATGGTACTATGTCATTGGCAGGTCATTGGTAAGTTGTTTGTTCTTTAAACAAAGTTTTCTTTTGCTTACAATAATCTTTATTCATATCATGACAATATTACCATGAGGTAAAAGGTTCATCGTTATGACGTCACGTTTGCCTCACGTCGAATACCAATGTAATATAAAAACGTGACAATGTGTCAGCCGATGGAACATTAGATGTTTCGTGGCGTTTGATACGCTTGTTTGTGATTGAGACTTTAAGTTTTTCCTCCTACCCTTATCTTTACGATCATTAAAAGATACCGTAAACATGACGTTTAAACTCAAGGCTACCTTGGAGGTCCCAAAACTTTATGTCCATGTTTAGACATACCAATATAGAGACAAAGACTTTTACTCGCTCTTTAATCAAATAAAGTTCTTCTTCCTTATAAGCATGAATTCATATAATGACGTAACTTTTACTGCCTACGTATTTGGTGTCTGTAGCTGATAAGTGTCAGTGTGCCCTGCCTGCAGTGACATCATACAAGCGAATTCTTCGCACTCGCAAACGTACACGCATTGAGCTCAAGAAATCTGACACGATGCCTCCGACTTTCTTCCTTCAAGTAAACATAAACAAACAAACTTTTGTGGGGGAAATCTTCATGATCTTGACGTCAGACGTCAGGCGAGTCATCATATCTCCCCCCCCCCCCCCCCCTACGTTTCTCCCGCGCAAGAAGAAAAGGAAACAAAATAGAGGAAAGTTCTGCGTTTGGCGGGCACATCGGCATGACGATGCACAAGTCGCGACAAATGGGTGTTAATTCGTGACGCACTCACACTCTATTCCCGTCTTTGTTCACTCAAGTTAAACTCACCTTTAATCGTCGGTAATAAGCTTTGTCATTGTCATGATTGCAGGGTATATACCTATGATTTTGTTTTCCCCGTCTCTCTCATCCCGACTGGTTATCAAATAAGAGCTTCAGTGGCATCCCCGTGTGTCGACACGGTGATGGCTTGGTCTCACGATCGTTTGTCGAATGTGCCGTGGATCATTCTGTCTATTTCTCCTTCGAACGGAAGATACTATTTACCTGCTGAATACTGGTACTATAGGTTAGTGTATAATATTTGTATAAAATACAATATACATATGTATATAATTGAAACAATGAAGACAGTAGATGTCACACGATGGCGGCTGGTGGTAGAAACTTTCGACCTTAGATCTTCGTCAGCTTTATTGTCTGTTTGTACAAATGGAATAGAGGTTTTGAGCATAACAAAACATAATATGGAGTAATGAACATAATAAATTGAGTGTAGCTTATTTCAGGACATGCTTGGCAACATATTTAGCGAAAAGTACAAAACATTACACAATATATTACTGTAAGTAAACATAATGAACATAATATACAGACATATCATACAATGAAAAATGACAAACGGAAAATAAACATATCATAACTAAACTTTATAGCAATTATGAAAAATCACGAAGTAAGAATTGGTAAGAATCATGATAACTTTTTCAGTCATCAGTTTGTAGTTAATTGTGTTTACACTACTTTACCCACCTGCCTCACAAGACGTGAATGGTTTTGCTGAAATGTCGAAACAAATGGCAGAAAACAAGACAAGGACCTTCGTGGGCGTTAATGTAAATCAACATGCTGGGGCAAAGACATAAATACTGTGCGGTGTCGGCTTGAAAATGGGAGAAAACAGAAGATATATATCATTTATGTACATTTTTTTATCATATTGGCTCAAAACAATGTATTTCTTGCTCACATCTAGACGAAAATAGCATCATTGTCTCTGTTTTCGTGACAAACCTAATGTCCTTTAACTGTTATTTAAGACGCAAAAAAATATATGGATTCCTTTCTCAGAACAGGAGTGTGTAACCCCATTTATTGTTCTTTATATGACTGCATAAAGAGACTATTTACCGTTTTACTTGCGTTTTGCAACCCATATACGGCTTCATACGGGTCAAATCAACAATGTATTATGCTTGTGTTTTGTAACTGACAAAAATACAGATATATATATATATATAATAATATAAGCACATGATTTAGAAAGAAGACACAAGTTTGGTGTCTTGTTTCTAAATCATGCGCTTTCCTCGCCAGGATAAAACGTTTTTAGATCTAATGCCATTTTAGGTTTTTATCACATATACATATGTATATATATTATATATTATATATTTATATTTTATGTTTTATAAATGCAGTGAACATATCTATTCGAAGAGTTTTACCAAACTCTTCAGAGGAAAATTGGACGAATGAGGATGATCATAACCTTGCTGTCGTTCTCTGGACAACGTGAAAAACTCGGCTTGGTCACATAGCTGTGACGTCAAATCGCGTGCACAATATTCCTTGGTTGTTTCGTCCATGAATAAGGTCGGCAAACTTTCAAACTTCTCTCGAAAAAGAATAATATTTTCTTCGTGACTATGATGACTGTGTCATACAGTGATACACGACAACGAAAGTTGATCATTTCCGTGAAACTCAAGACCTCACAAACTAATATGAGGATGTTCAAAAGAACGACTTCACTGCCGTTGTGTCCACAAGACTGCAAGAGCTAATTCGAGGTCGTCCCAATTTAACGCGCCGCGCATATTATAAATGACTTACTAATTTACTTGTTCTTTTCCTGATCTATTTTCCTGTTTTATATATATCTTTTTAACCTCACATTATGTGGGGCAATTGCCTATCTTGAAAATCACTTTTCTTCGTTAAAAATAGCTGATGATTTCTTTTTACAAATGCGTATATATAGAAAGAAAGGCCATAGAATAAAATGTACAGGAAGTTGTATAGCTATAGGAATCAATCAAATAAGGATCCGTTTTCCCCTTTTCCTTTATCTTTTTAATTTCTTGTGTGTGTGTGTGTGTGTGTGTGTGTGTGTGTGTGTGTGTGTGTGTGTGTGTGTGTGTGTGTCTTATTTCATATCAGTTGAACTCAAGTTGTTATTTTTTCAAGATTTAATTCGATTGGTTGAAGGGGCTATTACCTGTTCACATGTTCAACATCAGAGGTATACACAATACTCACAAGTCATTTATTGGGTTTGCAAGAAAATAGTACGTTGTACAGTGAATGTAGAGATTCGGTGAAAACCATCATTATAGTCAAAATTGTTTTCATGAAACCTCGACATAGCCGTGCCCCTCCTGAATCCTCATACATGTAAGTCTATAGACATGCAATTTATGAGCATCTATTTTCTCCCTATATCGTAGCAGTATACTGTCATTGAAGACCTCATGATAGTAAAATTGCCCCAATAAATCTCATGCCCCCTCATAAACAACGAACAACTATACCATTCGAAGATGAGTTTGTGTCAGTGCAACACGTATGAAGATGTATAAAAAACAGCTGCAACGTTGAAGGAGATGGGGAGGGCGAGGATCCTAATGAGCCCTTTTATCTGCTTTTTCTTCCTTAACATATTTGTGTTATTTTGGATAAGGAAAACTGAATTAAACTGAACTAAATTCGACACTATTATGTATGGCTGACAGTCAGATTTCTGCTGATGTCTTTAGATTGCATGGTCATGGAGAGTATCGCGAAGTATCTCTTTATGGACTTTCTCAATAGTTTCTCGCGAAAAACTTTCTTATTGCCACACTTCAACTGTGATACTATTTTTTGTTTGTTTTATGTCTAATTTGGTGTTTCCCTTTTTGAAAAGTGAATCATTGTCAGCAGTTGTCTAACAGTGTATGGATTTTTGAAGGAAACCTGGATTAGTTCTCGTGTATATAATTCAGTGAATGTATTTTGAAAATAACAATTTAATATTCAATTTAAGCACATTTCCTGGGCATGAGAACGATCCAAGTTGCTTTTTTCTTTTTTTTCTTTTTCATATTTCTTTTACAAAACAGAAAACGTGCATACGGATTTATGCAACAAGTTGGCGTTGAAACGTTAAGCAGAAATAGTGTTAGGAAGACAAAAATTAAGTCCAGTGCCGAAGGAAAAAGAAAAATCCGTGATGAATTTCGCACAACACTGCAAGCCTAAGTTCTTTAGTTAAGAGTAGATATACAGTGAGGTATAGCCTTGTTGTTTCCACGTCCTGATTAGCAGAGCTCTGTGTAATTAGGAGACAAGACAAATATAGTACGAGGAAGGTCGAGGCACGAATTACAGACAGCAGCGTGAGACCAGGGGAGGTGAGCGAGACAGTGTTCATATCCGCTCGGGATCGCTCGTCCAGGTCTGAGAGTAAAATCTGCGGGATTTTTTTCCCATACAGTCAAGGCTTGTTTGCGCTTTTATCATTTTTTTTTGAATCGCCAGAAATAGTTCGTTATCTGCTTTTCTTTAATTCGGTATTGTGTTTCTTGACCCTTCTGAATTCTATGTATCTTTTCATTGTTTTGTCTATATGTGCTGTCGTTGTTGGATTAGAAGGTGATAAAACTTTGTAATGTCACTGTATAATAACTCAACGGTACAAAGAAATTTTAAAGAGAATTCCACGAAAATTTCTTTAAAAATGAGAATCACACATATCCCTCAACTTGTAACTGGCGTAAATTGCGAGTAACTCCATCCTCGGTATTTTTTAAAGGTACATATCAAGTACGTTGATTTCCGAAATTTGCAGTTGTATTTATCCTCAGAAATCGAACGCCGCAATCGGGCAGGATTATAATTATGAAGACATTTGTTACAATTAAATTGAATTGGCGTTTCTTAGCTGAATGAGAATATGAAAACAAAAGCCACAGATACGCAACAACTTCATGTATTTCCAGCGAAGTTTTTTTTTTTTTTTTTTTTTTGGGGGGGGGGGGGGTCAAATTTTTCGTGCCTGAGTGGCGTACGAACGTGTGCATTTTTGAGGCTGAACTTTCAAGTGTATAATATATTCAAATATTCGTATCTGTGAATGGAAACATGTAAGCTGAAATTGTCTAGGGCTGATGGCACGTCAGGGGTGCAAATCAGAAGATGGTGCAGACTCACAAATTAAATCCATTAGTCACAGACGAGAGTTTGCAATGGAGACAGGATGTATACTGTGTGTCACATGGCACATGAGTTACGCAACGTCGATCCTAATCGCCTCTGGACTAATTTTCACGCAAGGGTGGGGGTTGACTATGTTCATGATGGGTCCAATCAATGTTCAATTCCGTTCCTTCTTAATCTTGTTGTTGGTAATCGAAAAAGGCAACCCTTGGCATTTGTATGTACAGGTACGACATTTCCGTTAGAACGACAGAAATAAACGTACAGTTGCCTGTTATGTGTATCAGTAGGACATGATGCGTTGGTTACTTCCATTAATCATGCATCAACAAAGAGTGATAAATGGAGAGAGAGAGAGATAGATGGGTACAGGGAGAGAGGGAGAGAGAGCGGGAAGGAGGTGAGGGTACGAGGTTAAATCTTTAATGAAGTAAGGCCACTATTAACTTGTTGTTTTTTCTATATGTGTTCTACATTATATTATTCCGTCTCCCAGTCTTTCGTAATATGGTATTATAATGTGTATGTGTGTATGTGTGCATATGAGTGTGTGCGTGGGGGGGGGGTGAGTTAGGACCTGATTGTTCTCTCTTTTTTTATCGTTTTGGAGTAAGGCAGATTTGTCTTTTTGTGCTTGAACTTATACTAGTTTCTTCAGTAGTTTGAGGTCACGCACGCCAAAAGTTTCTGGTTAACAACGACAACAACAGCCTCTATAAAGCTACATGCCCTTTGACAAGGCAAAGCAAGCGCTCGTTCTCCTGGAAACGATTGATAACGTAAGTCATTTTCTCGTCATATATAGAAGAGATCTCGTGTTCTATGTACATATAATGTGACAAGTAAAGGCATGCATGTCCCGATTCATGAAAACACGGCCGCGATGTTTCATGAAGTCCGTGGCTCGGGGTAATTGTGATGTGTTTGAGCGACATGCCTAATAACTATGTGCATTATGACGAACTGTCGCGAGCAAAGGTTGCACCGGATGTGACCTCTCTGAATGATATCGGCAAGAGGTGGAGTCAATTCGTATGAAGATATCTGTCAGCTGTGTAAAGGCGATGTAATCAGATGGACCGCCTCGCGCAATACTCTGCGAAACATCGACACCGGAAAGATATCTACTCAAGATGACAAAATTATTCTTGCGGGTGTACACTGGCTGCCTCGGAGGTGGCGTGCACGAAGGTCTTGAAAAGAGGAGCCAGGGGCTAGATGGTATAACGAAATGCGATCCTTTGCGCTTCGTTTTGAATCAAAAGGGTAGAATTTTTGTGTTCCTGACGGCAGACGTAGGCGTTATGATGACATAACGTATTCTACTCAGTTCTTGATTTAGGAATTCTCTGATCTGAATGGACTTCAGATCAAATGACAACAGGGTAACAAAGACAAAGGCGCAAAAGAAGATTGAACTGTATGACTAATGACATTGTGTATCTAGTCGAGCATAGAAGTATATGTGTAGTGCAGAAAGAAGACTTATACACACACGAAAAGTACAGAAAATATATTATGTGAATGTGTGTGTTTATGTGATGGAAAGAGGAAGAGGGGAATATCAATAGGAATAAAACTGGCTCGAAATAGGAGATTATGGAACATTTTAAAGTAAAAAATAAACATTTACCAAACTACAAGGAAAGAGAGAATGAAGAACACAATTAGTTCCACGACATTACGGGACCAAGTGATAAAAAAGAGGATGTTTTTAAGACTGAACAAGGTTGATCTTAAGAGAATTGTAGTGCTCTCTGTCTGTCTGTCTGTCTGTCTGTCTGTCTCTCTCAAAAACAAGAAATGCCTCATGTTTATTCTATGTTTTCCGAGAAAAAATGACGAGCTGGTTTACGAGTATGACAGTGTTTATGTTTTTCATGCTCAGCATGCTTAAGCTATTCGTTATCTTCACATCCAGCTCACTGACCGATGGGGTGGATTGTACTCTCGGTCAACTATCATAATGGTGCACCCGATCGTCTGACTTTCGCACCGGTCCGCCATTTACCGCGAACTGAAAGGTCAATAGCTCCGCAATAGGTGAAACGACGAGGCGACTAGCACGTAACTATAACATAAAAACAAACAGGGTCTTTGTACTGTGACCCATATGCACCGATGGACATGCCGCCGAATTCAGAGGAGAAGCTAGAAGATTGTTCCTGGTTTTGAGGGAATATCTACCACGTATACAGACTACTTCTGTCTGAAAGTAATTAACCTGGTTGAATGCCCTACTAAGAATTTCACAATATGCTCCCCCCTAAAAAAAGAGAGAAATTAATATTTAGAACTAAGTTCAAGAGCGCTGCGTGTCCCTACAGCATCAGCAATTTTCTCTGGCTGTCACGTGTAAATTTTAATAGTGCCTATATGATAATGAAGGTAGGCCTACTCCACGATGCGACAAGTATATTACTCCTGTTGTCAAAATTTAAGCATTTCTTTCTCCTAAATTAATAAATTGTCCAATCACTACGCTTAACGCAGAGAGAGAAGAAAACATCATCAATTATGACGGGGGAAGACTAAAGTAATTATCAAATTTTCCTTGATTTTTCCCCTTTTGTAGAAGAAAACGTATGCTTTCTTGGCCAGACTTAGTTTTGGCATCACGTGACTCAAGATGAAAGTTCTGAATAGCCAACAGTGAAGCCAAATAAGTTTTTAGATGTAAAAGATGTGACACTTTTGCCTATACATATCGTATGTGACATAATTATCTAGCATTGAGCACATTCACACTGTCCAGAACTAGATGACACACGTATATGCACTCGAAAAAACTTAAAATATATGTCCTGCTATGACTTGTCTATTTGGCTGAAAAATCCCCACTCATCTGTTGAGTAAAATAACAGTTTTATAGACTGATACATTTTCTCCTTATAGTCTCTGTCTCGTTAGTATGCTGAGGCAAAAGGCAATCGAGCCGAGTTAAATTTGCAAAATAATGATAAGAAGTACAATTCATGCGACGTCGATGCAACTTGCAACAACTTATGTATATTCAATCGTTGTTTTAAACAACGGAGCAATCAGTCAAAAAAAAAAAGTATGCGGCAATAAAGTATCTTCTGTTAACACTTGGTTAATATATTTACGTGACGTTTAAATGCTTGAAATAACATGGACGAAGTTACCGATAATGTGTACCATGTCTTGTGCTGTATCAATACCGATATTTCAAAATAATCATTTTACAATATATTCAAGTTCTAGTCGTTTTATTATACATATGGTGCAATCGATATATAAATGGTGCAATCAATCTTTTAGTTTCATAAACTTCAACAGAATGACATCATCATACTATCTTGAAAGTTGACCGGCCACCGTCATTAGGCAGCTATCAGGATCTAGCTGCTCAGATTTTCAAGTTCATGTTCTGCTCTGTGTTGTTGTTGTTTAGGAGGACGAAAATAGCTGCGTGAGGATGCGTGCATCTATAAATAGCAACCGCAACACTTCACACTTTGAAGACCAACTTGAGCCCATTGCGCCCCCATTGACAGGTGTGATTCCCCTCACCATTGTTGTACTTTCACAGTTGGTTTTGCATGAGGATCTTCCGCTTTCTTCTTTCCGTTACGGCACCGACTCACGGTCAACATGCAGACTTGCCAGCCAGTTGCCCCGTTTTGTCACGTGTATACCACCGCGTGTTTTCCCGAACTCTGTCTAGCGGCCACTCGTGATGCCTGAAATAGTCCACTTCCGGTACACTCACATACACACGTTTTCTGTCATGATGTTTGTTCTGAATGATACACAACTGTACTTTTCGGATGGGGAGGGGAGGGGAGGGGCAGCTGGTTTTATTTGACGGAGGACTCATGTATACACTAATGTTAGTCTAATGAGGCACTCGGGGCACTCGAATGACCGCTGTAAGTGATCGTGCGCTTGAATGCTTGTTGGTGTCATTGTGGGTTTGCTTCTTTTGCCAAGCTGCGATTGGTCAATGATGGATGATAAATTCACCTGTTCCTCTTCTATAAAAAGAAGTTATTAATGACATCCTTTCTAATATAATATATCGTAAGACTCACATTTTCTTCGAGAAAGGTTCTTATTCCTTTGACTCTGATGAAGACCCATGACCAAATTTTTCTACTAAAGAAAGAGAAAGCTAATGTTTTATAATAGAATACAACAGACCAAAATATTCTTACGCTTTCTTCCTTTTATTCTGATGTTTTCATTCCAACTCACTCTTTCTCTCTCTGGATTTATTTTTCCCTCCTTCTCCCAGTAGTCCGTCGATTTGCTTCAGAGACAAGCTAATGTTGAATCATGTTTTCTTTTTCTTCTTTGATGGAAATAAATAAACTATTGAATTGAATTGAATTGAATTGAATTGAATTGAATTGAATGTTTAATCTTAGTCACGAGAGATGAAGT
The DNA here is from genome assembly GCA_033980235.1 of Diadema setosum. NCBI lineage: Eukaryota > Metazoa > Echinodermata > Echinoidea > Diadematoida > Diadematidae > Diadema > Diadema setosum. Next base: position 14,082,170 of record CM067067.1, read on the forward strand.
CATAACTGATCTTTGTTCCCAAAGATGTTTAAAATGCCACATGAAAATCATGTCAACATACTAGTAATGATTTATGATCCTTACGTCAGTTGAAAAAAAAAAAGAAGAATACGGCTGCTTTTGGTGTATCTATACGGAAAGGTACCTCGATTTGGCCATGCCGTTCTGTCGATTGGTGAATGCTTTTACAAAGAAGAAGAAGAAGAAGAAGAAGAAGGAGAAGAAGAAGAAGAAGAAAACACACTCGATGAGGATTTGATAAATAAAAAAAAAAACCTTTCGACAGAATGCACCGCGCTCTCTTCCCGATCAGACATCGCGTCTTATGAATAGTCATCGTCATGATCGCGCGCTCGCTATTCTATGTAGAGCTATGGCAAAGGGCTCTTCAAGACCGACGTTCTATTTCTGAACGTGATTATGGTTAAAGCCTCTTCAACCGCGAAAGTTATCAGCGGAATTAGCTAATGATACCCCCCCCCCCTCCCCATGCTGTTTGGTGTTTTTGTGAAGACCGAGTCGCAGATATAACAGCATAAACATTAAATGACATGACGGCACGAAGATGGCTTAATGAAGTGGAATATCCAGTTGAAGTCGAGTCGGATGATAGTGAGAAATGTTTAACGGAATCCGGCAGAGATGAATCAATAGAGAAGGAGACCACAAAATTTCGCCATTCCGCCGTGAAACACATCGATCGCATCAATGGCTATTCATATTCATCACATCCGTGGAAATGTCACTGACATTAAGTACATCTATTCGTGATTCTCCTGGCTGTCTTCTTTTTTCTTGGAGGGTATTATGAAAAATGGTACAGATGATGATATAGTCTTTTATTGCTTGACTCTCTGACTTCAGCAATTTATTGTACACGATGGAGCCGATCAATATATTCTTCAGAATACTCCTTCCGAAGGTTCATTTAAGAACCCATGATTATTTTCCGGTTAACATGTATACATGAAAAGAGAATTATTCTCAAGGGAAAGCGCTGAATGCATGTTGCTGTCAGTGAAACAAATGACACCAACAGGAAACAAATCGGGCGACACAAAAAACTGTTCTACATGGCTCAAAAAGGATAAATTTGCACAACGTTACGCACAATGGTGGGATATGTGTCAGCAGTGGCGCTACTTACCAGCATACTACCATAAAAGAAGCTTGTAAATTTCTCACATTTGAATATAAACTATTAAAAAAAAAAGAAATTTGCTTTCGGTTTACAGCAATAGATAACATTTTATGTAATAACATTTGTGCTTCCACCTATCCTGTCGATGGAGTGGCGTGTTACATTCTACATTCTTCTCTGCTCTTTTTCCTTTCTTCTGTCCTCTTTCTTTTAGTATTTTGTTGTTTTGTAAAATGTTATCTAGTTCTTCTTGTACGATGTTGCGTCTGTTGTATAGTATATGTTATTGTTTTTTTGTTGGTTTTCATTTTTTTATAACATGATTGGACAATCGCTTAAGTATGCGTGTATGTATTTACTATTGTGTGGGTTTTTTTTATTCTTCTCCATCTCCATCTGCATCAGGCTGTAACATTGTTAAGATTTGTCTGAACTTTTGTACTTAATGATTAATGTTTATAGTGATATTGGTTAGTGATATATATTACTACGTTATGAGTGATACACGTATTACAAGCCATTCATTAAATTTATTGGATCACTCTTTTTTTCATCCTTTTCGTTCAACCTTTCAAAGTATGCATTGATGTTCTTAGTTCTACTTTGTTTTACATTTCATATCTTATATAGTTGACGATTCATATTACATTATGTATTTTCTTTTTCAAAGTGATCGAATAATGTGATGGTGGAATACAAACTTTGTATCTTGTTGTACCTTTTGTTGGATGTCGGATGGAAAATAAATGAAACTGAACTGGAAAAAAACCCCAAACTGAACATGTACAAGTACTCCTCATATTTTTTTTTTTTTTTTTTTTTATACGTGTAGTGGTCCAACTTTCAGGGTCTATTTTCAAGGAAACTTACCCGTATGACATCATGGCTCAGTTCAAGAGATGATAAACTACACCTCATGCATCCCGCGATTTATAGGATGAAATCTTTACTTATAGACAAATTTCAAGAAAGGAAACATATTCGCGTTTTGTTTATATAAAACGACTGCGCAATTCCATCCATGTGACGTCATTGACACGTGAGAGAGACATCTATAGTCTGAGGTTCTCATAGATCATTATACGCAGGGCGCACTGAGTGATAGTTCCTCAAGAGCTCACCGTTCACCATACTAAAAAAACACTTCACTTTAATTCCATTCACAGAAAACACATCCCGAGGAACTCTCCCCTATGTTCGTTTTTATGATTCTTTTTTCCCAGTTCTGAATCTCCTCATAAGGCATTCAATGCGTTCTACAAATGAATCTAATGTTTATATCTCTAATTTTATGCTCTAAGCTATATAAAGTTACCCCACCGGAAGGAGCTGACATGTTTGTCTGGGTTTTTGTTAATTACCATAATTGACAAAAGCTGATAGCGCAAGAGACCACACGTATCATGAATGAATAGAAAATGAATCTAAGCCGTTTTAACACTTGCAGCTCGCCTATACATACGAGGGTGTACATTTCCAGAAGTAACACTCATAACTGCCGGACTCGGTGAACTGAACTTGGCATAAACAACACATTGTCAACGTCAGTGATTATAATTGCGTAGTCAAAACGAGTCATTTTAGTCTACATATAGAGTCAAAAAGACCCGTACAACATTCCTGGCGCGCGCTTGATACACCGGCGCCATTCTGTAGATACCAGAAAAGCAGGTGTGTGGAATGTGTGCTTATCTGTGTATGCTGGTATGCATGTATGTTCGTATGTACGCTTGTCTGTATGCATGCTACAATAATGTATGTACAAGTATGTTTGCATGTATGTACTTAGTATGTGTGTATGTAGGACCTAATGTGTGTATGCATTTAGCTGTGTATGTGTGTATGTATGTGTGTCTGTCAATACGTCCATAATTCCGTTAGGTAATAGCTACAGTTCTGTAGTAAGATTAGTAGTTAGGTAAAATGTAGAAATTAAAGACAAGGAAAGAGAAGGAGGTGGGGGGGGGGGCAGAGAAGAAAATTTCTGTCTGGTTTGTTCTTGCTAAGTTTAAACCACTTTCCTGATTGCTACCGGAACAGAGTCTGCAATTGAGAATATCGGCAGCGTTAGATAGAATAGATTAAATTCAAGTAAATTGTGTCTGTAAATCACCTCTATTTACACCGTCACTCGCAGTGTAGCAGTAGAGAGAGAGAGAGAGAGAGAGAGAGACAACCATGTAATGCTAAGCTTTCTGCAGTTTCTTGGATTTAGGAGTATTTTAGAATGGAATCTGAGAAATGTTTAGGCTCTCTCTTCAGTGATCACTTTTATTGAGAGTCGATGATAAGTTTGCAATTTTCCCCCTGAAGACATCGAGGCATGAAATTCCATCACGAAGTAGTTACTGCTCTATATTCTCTTCAGATCTCATGCTTCACTGTCTTCATTTCTTTCTCCTTATTTTCTTTGCTGGGAGGAGAATAGGATGTTTTCCCACTAACGCTTTATTTTTAGGAGCTTAATGATAATTTTGATCAATAAGGTTCATGGGTGAATGTGATGACCCCTTTCGGGTGTATCTCTGTTGTCATTTTACTCTGTTTTATCTGCATTTTTGTGAGATGAAAGAGGCTCATGACTTATGGAGACGGCAAAACCCATGGCAAGCATTTTCTCTAAGGACGTTTGAGGGCATTTAAAAGCCATGAACCATACTAGATCTGAGTTTTGGGAAATCATTGTAGGAGGAAAATATTGATGAAGTGTTCCCGCTTAATATTCTTCCCCATTACAGTCTGTGCGAATATATCCCTTCTCAAGTGTGGGAATGAAATCTAGGAAAGTAAATCCCTTCGAAACCAAACCTTAGACGAGTGGAATTCTGTTACACTTTTATCTTTTTTTTCCCCCTTTCTACATCTCTGAGCAGAATATCATGATCGTCACAGGGCGACATTGTTTATGGTGTGGAATCTTTCCAACGCGTTTCACCGAAGTTTTCCAAACTTTGCGGCTCAACATGTTCAGTAAAATATGGGTTCCTTTACGTCATCAATAAACCACAGGAAATTTAATCAATCTCCTGTTGTTGTTTTCATCCCGCGGAGGATGACATTAAGAAGAAATTAAATGTTTTTTTTTTTTAATGCAGCATCGTCTGAAAAAGAGGGCGACAATGATGATTTGCTTGGTCTATGGGTGCTGTTCTTGATGCCAAAGGGCTCGAACCGGGGACCTGCAGGATTAAGAGCCCGTGACCTTATACAGTTCCTTTATCCCTAAAGTACGTATGTTGTCGTCAATATAGCAACGATTAAAGGGAATATAACCCCCCCCCCCCCTCACTTTCAAGACATCGTGGTAGAAGTAGAGACTTGAACAGAAAATAATCCGCGATTATTTATCATGATTATGGAAGCCGGATATGACTACTCATGTGGCTGGCCTATTCAAACAATCCCGTTGATCTTACAATGACATTATTAAAATAATTATGTTGACACTTTTTTCAGAAAGGCATCCAAAAACACTTCAAGTATTAATAGAGAGAGAGAGAGAGAGAGAGAGAGAGAGATAGAAACAGATAGAGAGGGAGATGAAAGCGGTATTTCATGAAATAATCATGTTAATCAGTCATCTCCACAAGAAATCAATTCACAATTTCAATGTAGTGCCATCAATTGTTACAATGGACTTCTTGTTGCTAGAAGGCCAACAACTATTTGTTTCCTTGATGAAATCGTGTGAAAGTATGCAACTTTCATTAATCCATTCATTAATTGAATTTCATTTTATTTTATTTCCACCAACACAAAACATTTACATACACGTACTAACCCAAAATCACTTCTCTGCACAATGTATCCCTCAGACCGGCTAAGTCAAAATTAATAATGATGAAACCTTGATCCACTGAGATTTCGATCACACTTATGTCAATTGATTGAGTTTTAAGGACGAGCCATGTCCGTGGCATCAAACATACATACTTCCGGGATTCACATCCACATCATATGCAAAGCATCATGGGAAGGACCCGTGTTCAGTGGTCGTCGAATGAAGGAGTGACGTAAATCGTAAATATTTCATTTACTAGATTATGAGACAGCTTTTGACGCGTGTACAGTTTCGATGCGCTTTCCTCTGAATTCGGTATACTAATTGATAATGGGCATCATGCCGAGTTTTTCATCACCGAGTTCTCTTGAATCGTTATACCGTTATGCGCTGTGGGTGACATAAGCTCATACAGGTCGGGTATCAAAATCCTATTTAAGCTTGTAAACTTCCCCCCTTACAACAAAGAATAAAGAAACATTAGAAGCTTAGAAATACACAACAGACACCAAAAGATATTTAGTCATTGTCTGTCGCTTTGGTCGTATAATTTTAATGCTACTTTGGTAGAACTCTCGCATTTTGTTTATAAGAAAATGACTTTATCTTTTGCAGTCTATTTCATTATTGTCCTATGATTGACTGAACTCTTGATTAACCTTTATATTAATTAAAAAGAGTGTTGAAGAAATCACATCTTTTGAAATCAAAATCAGTGATATATCTTTCACCACACCGATGACACGTTTTAAAAGGCAAGTAACGTCGCAGTCACAATACATGACCAAAATGGCCACCACAAGCCGTACCCAGAGCAAGCATATCATGTCTCACACCAGTAAATGTTATCGCTATTTTATATAAACACGTATTATAGATTTTTTTTTTTAAATCAAAAGGAATTATTATTTGAAATACCAAAGATTCAGTGTCTTTCGTATTTTCGTGTGTGTGTGTGTGTGTGTGTGTGTGTGTGTGTTTGGTTGCAATTTCCAAGTAGACCACCTTGATTCACGTCAGTCTTAGAGGTCCTGTTTACATTTGGGAGAAGTGATATTAAAAATGTTCAAGATGTCACATTTGATGCTTATGTGTAGGTCTGTTGTATCACAAAACATCCTACCATATACAATTTTCACAATGAAGCCTGAAATAAGGAGATATCAGTATTTTTTCTCAATAAACCATAACTCACATTTTAGAACTATTCTAAAGCACTAATGCATTTTTTTTTCGTCTGCAAGTGGTAAATTACGCCTTTAAATCTTCCGGGGGGGGGGGGGGGGGGCAGAGGTTCAGCTAAAAACTTCACCCAGAAGTCCAAAAATAATGACTCTTAAATTGTTTCACCGCTGAAAAATTTCACGTGTTTTTCTTATCTATATGCCGAAACAAATATAGTCCTCCCAAACATTAAAAGCGTGTCCAGCCTCCAACGGAGGGGTATTTTTAGACAAGGATTCACCCTCATCAACCACAGATGATTAGTTTCTTGCAGTCTGGCAATTCTTTAAGCACTATTTCCAGGTTTATCAGTATAGTATCTCTGGAACGAAAAGGTGATGGGGCTCTACGACAGGTGTGAGACATGTAATCAGTCTATAGTGTGTGTGTGTGTGTGTGTGTGTGTGTGTGTGTGTGTGTGTGTGTGTGTGTGGGTGTGTGTGTGTGTGTGTCGTTTCAACCTTACAGTCATCACGCTACGACTTCATTCATGCGACTGAAACCAAAGCCCAAGTATAAATGTGGATTGAGTGAAAGCAGCAATATTAGTAGAACACATCAATGAAAGTTGAGAAAAATCGGATAACACGGCATTCAAAAGTTACGAGTTTTTTTTAAAGTTTCCTTTCCGTCGTTGCTGGATAAGAAGACTATTAATGTTCATGACACCATTACGGACAACAATATAAAGAAATTTTGAGGAGAATTCCACAAAATTTCATCTTTCATGAAAAGTACACATTCCATTGATTTGTTAGTGACATATGACATGTAATATCATTCCCCTGCTTTCTGAAAGAGGTAAGTCAAGTGCTCTTTCATTATGCTAGAGAAGTTAAAAATAGGTTAAATTTTCTTTGTATTCTCTTTATATTGTTGTCCATAATGACGTCATGAAGTATAGTAGTCTCCTTGTCCAGCGATGACGGCATCAAAATTATAAAAATTCTTAACTTTTGAATTGATAGATTTTCCTCAAACTTTTACAAATGTGTTCTGCTAATATTGCTGCTTTCATATTTTTGCTTAGGTTTCCTTTGAGATGATCATTTTTATCTAAGCCACATGTCTGTGTCCTTTTTTTCCCGAAATTCCGTCAACTGCTGCGTTCTACCAAGTTACATTTGCCCCTATTAATCGCCTCTAAAGTCGGTAAGCCTGCCTTGACAGTCGTCCCGGCGAATCGTGGATGCCTTCGGGGAAAAGAGTCGTCATAATCGACAAAAAATGAAGAATTCCCAGCAGCAAAACATCATAACATTGACATCTGTTTCCTGAAGCCCGCTTCCCAGCAATGTCAACGAAGTTACGCGGAGGACGTGAGCGAGAGAGAAACAAGAGAGAGAGAGAGAGAGAGGGAGGGGGGGGGGGGGGTAGACAAGGAAAGAAAGGCAGAGAATGGGAAGGAGAGAAAAAATCTCGGCGCAGTGTACGCGGGAAATCGTTCAAATCATTTCCCTTGGATGAGAGACCAGAAGCTCCTCTCGTTATACGGTGATAAGGCGTACGTGAGAGAATCAACCATCATGCTCCAATAATGTTACTATCGGGAACAGACGAAGTGCAACTTACGGTGCACCTGTAGTTCTAGCGTGCGTGTGTACTATCATCAGTAGACGAATTTACGGCGGATTAGGCCAACTGCAGAAATGAATTCTCAACAGCCCACTTTGCCTTCGAACACAATTCACCTTTCTGCATACTGTGGCCAGGCTACAGCGAAGTAAAGGAGAGGAATTCGAACGGAAAGTGAGAGATAACGACTTGTAAGCTGTAGTCGATGATGGGAGGATTGCACTATATAGGCTGGAAAGGCGCTCCTTCAAAATTAAATTGGTCATTATACAATTTCGGCGCGTGCGAAACCTTGAGGCCTAGTCAAGTGCTAGTGGTTGGGAAGTCTGAGAGTCGAAGCGATCAAACACACACGTGTTCTATAGAATTGATACACCTTGAATCATGATTTGTTTGATATGATACCTTCGAATCTGACGTTTACCTGGCACATTTCAGATGACTTCAGTTTGAATAAAAAAGAAATACAAGCAATTAGGAGAAATCAAAGACAGTAATATGAAGCAAGACATAATGAACTGGGAGAGAGAGAGAGAGAGAGAGGGAGAGAGAGAGAGAGAGGAAAGGAAGGAGTTTTGACAGCAGGGTGGATTAATGTATGGCAAAATGAAATCAGTCGACGCCACTCGAGCCTTGGTGATCATTCATGTGTTCAGTTATAGAAATTGGCGCTATAAGCAAAACAACATTAACACAACGCGCATGAGGACTTTAAAGGCATTATTGAACATTGGGAGCAGTGAATGAAAAAAAAACCAACGTTTGAACTATCACATTTCATGCAGAGAGTTCAGGTGTATCATTAAACACCCAACCGTTTTGCAATAAAGCCGCAAATATAAGAAGATATTGCACATTTTCTCAATAAACCGTCAGAGTGACGGTTTATTTCTAGAAACGGGTTTTAATAACAATATTGTTCACATTTTGTATATTCAACAATCTACTTAATATAGATTTTACTGATTAGCATTTTCATGTCTTACTCACATTACCCACATTTTATAACTATTTTGAAGCACGTAAAGCTCATCTGCAAAATGTTAGCAAGGGACTTTGCAAATTGTAAGATGGTGGGAACTTGGATGACTTGAGAATTTGAATAGAAACAGAGAAGGCTAGTTATAACTGGCATTTTCATCACTCATGTGACTATGACTAAAGACAGCTGAATAAAAACGTGCGAAAGTGAAAAGTGTCATGGTATAAATCCCTGCAACACTCATAAAAACCTCAAAGCACTAGAGAGTACATGTACATCTGTATCAGTATTGTCAACTTGGGAGGGGCGGGGGAGCTAGGGTGAGATCTCATTTACGGTGTTTGACTTCATAGCTTTGCTTGTAGTTGTTAGTCATGCTGTAGTGGGTGCCGTTTGTTATAGTACCTGAATGTTCGACTTTGGTTCCGTGTTCGTTATCACTTGAAAAGCAGATAGGACAAAAAGACGAGGTTTCAATTCTTAACTCCGCAGCTTCCTCAATGTACGACCTCGTGAGAATAATGTCATGTAAAAGACGGCTATTATTCCTTCTTTTTTTTGTGGTCCTTTCATACTTGTGTTTTGCGTCAAAGTTTGGACTCATCAAACTACTCACCGATGGATTAACTTTGACATGGGAGTGAGGAATTCAATATAGGGTCATTGATTTTTGAGGAGACGTCAAAGTGAACTCTCATATCCGTTTCCTATTTTTTTTTCTACTAATATCATTCTATGAAATTATTGCTATTGATAGACCTCTTCCAAACAGCCGGATTCTATATATGCCTGTTGTTTCTGTGCGGAATTCGCGCATCTGAACTGAGGACATGATGGAAAATAAGCTGGAAAAGAAACGAAAATAACACGAAAATGAGCAAAAAGCCCTTTATTTGTCTCAACAATACTACGGTCATTGTACCCTTTAATAATTGTGTTTCCGCTCCATATAACTTTGTTGTGACAAAATTAATGGTGGAACTAAAATAATATGTATGTATCCATATATAGATACGCATGAATATTTTCGTACCGGCGAGGCAAATCAGACAATGAAGACCAAATTACCAGTGGATGTGGCCCCTATATCTTTCCCCAGCTCAGTCATTGCTATATACGACACGAAGAGAAAGCGATGGTATACTATGATAAACGCAATTATATTGTTAAGGTTGTACTGTTAGAGACAGTCACTGTCCATGAAGACAACTGCCCACGTAATAACCGCCCATAACAACGAGTCTCTCTTCTATCTTCACGACAGAAGAGCTATGTCTATTATACCGCGGACTTTGCACCGTATCACTCGTATTGTAATTGATAACCAGTTCATCGACTGTCGCGATGGCTCGGGGTTGGGCGTGATTGGCTTTTTATAAATAAGTACAGAGACAAGAAAGAACCAGTAATAGCAAATAATGATATATGATCGTGACGTCATTCATGCACAGAAAATTGATAATGCCAGTACAATTTCAGATGTTTGTATTGTAGACAAAAGATCGAAGGGGGAAATGGACTTCAGTCCCTCACGATATACATTTCCGCAGCGACCAGACAGGGAGACATATTCGGATGTTTGTCATGGATAGTCACTTCACATTCTCCGTGTGACAAAAAAGGGTAAATATAAAAAAAATAAAAGAATGATAATTGAAAAAGATGAGCTCTAAGGTCAGTAATATATATATATATATATATATATATATATATATATATATATATATATATATATATATATATACACACACACAGCCGCCTATATAGTTTCATCAAGACTTCATTGGGCTTGATATCGTCTGTTTCACCGAGTAATAAACGTGTGGTGATATCTTCATAATATACTTGACATGTAAGCATTTTACTACATACATTCCGCTGAATACACAAATCAACTGTGAGGAAATAGTCATAGCATTATAGAAGGCTTCGTTTATAGTTAATAGCTCACGTTCATCACATTTTCAACTAACTGTCACCATTTCCTCATTTATCATGTTAAAAAAAAACAATGATTAAAGTAACAACTGCTTGATGCATGCATATCCTTCGGTAGGCAATCTATCTTCAATCACCAGTTACAGTAACCTTGCAAAAATAATTTCTGCAATTAAATCATGATATTGATGATGATGATGATGATGATGATGATGTTGTTGTTGATAATCGATGAAGAATGACAAAAGCGCACCGCATAAGTTAACCACATTGTAAGATTAAGTCAATAAGCCTGGAAGTGAGACTATAAATCAATGCATTCTGTCGCTGTTGTTGGTGTTGTGTTGACAGAATTACTGTACACAACTGTGTAGTAAAAAAGATATTCCGTAGAAAAGCGTGTGTGACACACGGCGCCAATCACATCGAGGTGTATGATGCATCCTTATATCATATATTTAATTCTTACCCGAAGCAGAATCATGAAAGGAACGTTGATGAGAGTTAGAGGTAACGAGAGAGGGCCGAAGAACATGATTAGGTGATTCACATTAGAAGGGCAGTGTGATCAATGTCAGCTGGGCTGAACAGCAGCATGGTTTCATAGCGAACCGTTAATATCAACACGGAAAAAATATCGTGAATCATAGCATACCTATCGTGTATGGCCAAGGTGAGTCACGACTAGTCTTGTGTACGCAGACGCAGTTTGCCCCGTAGACAATGTTGTTCTCTATGACACGTTTACTGTAAGGACACGTTCACGCTTTGCTCACGAAGGCAGTATTAGCATACATGCTATTATAGTGATCGTTTTGTGTGTGTGTTTTTTTCTTCCTGTGAGGTATTTTCTGAAAAATCAAGGCAGTTATAAGAAGGATATACCTTTGAAATGGGTGTGGACGAAGAGACCTTCATACATCTCACTCACAAAGATAAAAAGCAGCAGATACACGTACAAATGTTACAACTTCAAACCAGGAACTTCGCGATGATATATTTCCGTATATCCCTGGGGGTATTCTCGTATTAATTTTTTTTTCTAATGTTCAGGGCGCGGTCCCATGGCATTAATGACAGGTTCTATCACGTAATTATCACGATAATAGGACCGTGGATTGATTGCCATCACGTGGCTTTCAGTCAAATTGTCATTAACGTTATGATTACTCGAGGAGCCTATTTTTATCCGATGATAGTAAGTCTATCTGAAAAACCTGCTTAGCATGACTTTCATGGCCAATCTTTCAATAATGACCACTTCTCTGACATGTACATGTGACTGCATTACCCTCTCAACCCCATCGGTAATATGTTTACATACAATGTCGACAGCATATTAATAGGGTGGTTGCGAAAATGTTAATCCTCTTCTCGATCGACCGCACTGTAACCATGGTCCCATAGCATAATTCCAGTCTAGTATCATCTCCATTTGAATATCCCAACATAACGAAAATACAAATAAATATCTCCAGGCATATAAGCATGCAAGCACACACTAAATTCTGTGTTAGATGACCCGACTTTCAACCTAATGTTCAAATCGTTATGATTTTTAAGGTCTTTATTGTTGTTGTTTTTTAACTCATACTTTATACATATATTATTCCAATGACAGCCCACAGGGAAATATTCTCCACTGTTTGAACTTTTCCACTTCCAATAACTAAATGTAGTGAAAATGTTTAAAGTTTAAAAAAACAAAACCACGCCATAAAAGTGTATCAATATTGCTCATCATCTCAAATTTGTGTTGCAATATCAGAACATTTTATATTAGTTAAATTCTGATCAACTCGAAACAGGAAAGAGAGAGGAAAGCAATCATGAATTTGTTTCGATGCTCATTTCCAAACCAAAAGGAAGCCTAACTTGACACACGCTCTTCCCACGACCCTTGCCAAATGCGTGGGTGCAATGTGGTCTAGTGCATGGAGAGTGGTTGGTGGTGTAGACTAAAACAACGGCTTCTGGGTTCGATCCCAGCCCTGGCATGCGAGTTTCATCTCTTGATCATTCCTCCCCTCCCGGACTACCACCACCAACACCCCGGTGATTATTATCTTCTTGACCTTGTTAGGAGAACATAAAAATAAATAAATCATTATTCAAATCATCTTTAAGACGGCGAGGCATTTCGGAAGAACGAGTCCTGGTTAAAACAAGGCAACAAACATGGTATATGGTTGTGAATCATTACAATCATTTCATTTCATTTTATTTCGTTTCATTTCATATATATATTTAGTTTCCACACAAATTATACACTATATTTGCAATATACATCCATGACAATGTAAAGTAACACATAAATTACAAGTTCATGATCAACAATGATATTACATATACGAGGTACAGTCAATTCCATTCAACTTATTTTCATTCTCCGACAAAATATAATAACACACACACACACACACACACACACACACACTCTCTCTCTCTCTCTCTCTCTCTCTCTTTGAGCAGACGAAACATACATTGTGAAATGAACAGAGTAAAGAGAAACGTTGTGATAGTGAAACATTGTGATAGATCATTGAAGCGAAAAATATAGGCATCATGATAATTATAAGACAATAATGAATATATATACAAATAATGATAAAAGCAATGACAATCATGATGAGATTAACCAACAATGATGGCGATTTAGCATTATTATCATCATTAACATTACCATCATGATAACGCAATACAGTAGCTTGTATAGTCTGTGGTTGGCACGAATTCAAGGTGTTTCCCCCCGTATATGAGTGGCCGACCGTTCAGACATTATAGAGCTATAGAGTAACAATCTGCCATTATCAAGGGCAAAATCATCAACGCAGTCTGTCACCAACATTGCGATGTAAAGGAAACAAAATGAGATTCATGAAATACAACTATCGCGGTTAAAGGTATGGAGTAAGAAGACTAGGCTGTCTTCTCTCGCCATGAAGCAGCACCACTCTGCATCTCTTTGAATCATATTTCTTTTTTCATGTTCATATCTGTCACTCATTATTTTTACAACGCTCCATCAGCGCAAGTATGACCACCCCTCCGTGCGTTATAATAGCGAACAAACAAAATTGGGTCGCTCCCCGGTATGCAAGGGGGCCGTGTGCCTCAGTGACATCAGCGTCCGTGTATGTATTAAACGCTGATATTGATCGATAAAAAGCACAGTCCTATGCTCAGTCATGACTCGATCGATGAATCACGAACAGCAGAATGATTCATGATCGATAGGCGTTCTATTTGCAGTTCTCGGTGAAAAAAATATAGAAGTAATGACAAGGTTTAGTTTAGCTGTGAATCATATCCAGTAATCAGATGTGTATACCCAAAATACAAATTGGCAAAGCCTGTGCTAGGTCTCGGTAAAAAAAAAAAGAGACAGTTATCGCGAGTTAAAAATGGGCTCTTATAAAATATAAGTCATAAGATGTAGCAAGACTCAAACATTTTGGGAAAAAAATGCACTCTTATAGAGTCTTCAGAGTTTGAATTCAAGACACCGGGAGCTCACTGAATTAATGCTTCATAATTCAGCCGAAGTAGAGCTGAGCGAATAAAAAAAAAAGTGAACTTGTCCTTTTACCCTTTTCGAAGGCACTGCTCGAAAACATGACACGCAGTTCTCTGGCTGTGAACATGCTTGACATTGCATTGCGGAATAAGCTCCATAATCAACTATAATTACTTCCTTTTTCCTGCTCGTAAGTACGCCAAAACAATGACTAATCATAATATTCAGAGGGATGTTAAACCTGGGAAAAACACAGTATTTGCTCACAATTTCACGAGCACCACATATACAGTACAACACAGTGCTCAGTTTCCACCTTTCGGCCGTACTTTTTTTTTTTTATTGCGCGCACGTTTTGTTTATTATATCCTTTTGTCTGTTGTCTGTCTGCCTGCATGTATGTGTGTAAGATGTAAGGGTGTATGTATGCATAATTATAATGTATGTATTTTTGTATGAAGTGTGGTTTTTGTTTTTTTGGCTTGTAATGAAAATTTGAAAGAAAAAAAGACACAAACAAATTGCAACTTGATGATGAGATGCAAAAATGAATCAAACCTATTTCGACAAGCAAACATTATGGCAGGAAGGAGAAAGTATGTTCCTTAAAAGTATTATACTAGTCAATCCACTAAAATTCTTGCGACTTCCCGTGGTAGAAGAAGATAAAAACAGCAACTACACGACAACAACAAATTACAACGAAACTTGCCGGAAGTAGAAAGATGGCATCGATTAATATGGGATTAATGATGCTCACGACATTTAAAATGCATTTCATTGTGCCCGGCTTAACCCTCGCTCATGAAAATCTAGTGGATTTTCGCCTTACTGCAGTTCATGAAGAATATCCGAAATTCAAAGGACAGGGTTGAAAAATATTTAGTATCTCATACATGCAGGAGGGGGTGTTTCCACCTAAACCACGCTTCAGCATCAAGGATTTGCAATTCGAAAACAGCATCGTGACTGTATACTTCCACTCATTTTAGCTCATTTGAATTTGTATGATTTGTGAAATGCTGCATGTTTCTTATTCTCATGAAATTCAAGTGCAGTCGATATCCCAATTCATTAGCATCGATTCCCGTGTTTTTCTCATTTTTTTTTTTTCATCCATTTTCACCAAATCTGGCGCTGGCAAAAATTACCCGAATTACTTGAACTTGTTGCATCGAATCACCCAAGATTTTCGGCGATAATGATGATATCAAAGGGAGATGTTTTGTTTGAAGACCACTATCTCCACCCTGTGCTTACCTCCTCGCATCCCGATGGTGCTTTCACTAGCGAATTTTATCTGACTCAAAATCTGTGAAAACAACAAGATGGTCACGTAAACGGCTTTTTTTTTAATGAAAATCAATTCTATTTGGAGAGAAACCGGCATCTGTGTTATTACAGCGATAATAATCATGCTCTAGAAGCTTCCCCATGATATGGGGCGTATATAAATGGAAATGAGATCCGATTCCTGGGGTTCAGCATGATTATTTGTTTTCGAAGCATCACGATCGAGATCGACCTAAAAAGGCCTGATCCCCGGAATTGGAGAAAGGTGGGCGACTCGTACATACAGCTCCACGTTTCCGAACACGTGTGGCTGTGTGTAATAAGCCAGATACAGATCTGTCATTCATATTCAGATTGTCCAATTGTTTTCAGAAAGCGGGGTACCTATATTAAAAGATAGAGAGAGAGAAAAAAAAAACAAAAACAAACCAAGAACACACATTTGGCAGTTACAATATCTTGACAGTACCACGTTTAGAATTCATATCTAAACTTAGTATGTATAATAGAGTATGGCCTTTTCCGTGGTCTCACACCATTGCACGCATGGTCCTAAAACAGTCGATCTTTCCAGGGAGGTGAGTCACCTCCCTGATCTTTCCGAGCCCTATACCTAAGATACGAAACTAAATCGTGAAAAACAAAACACCAACAGAAAATTCAAAACAAAACAAAAAACAGACAGACAGGAGCTTGTACATGCGTTGAATGAAAAATTGGTCTTTTTCTTTTCTAAATCCTGAGCCAAACCTATACATTTCTGTGATTTGAAGTGAACCAGCATGACCAAGTAGACTTGTGAAAATATACGTGTAGAGAGAAAACAAAAACAAACAATAAAGAGATTTCAGATTTGTTTTCGTTTCTGTTTACGCACGTTTCTATTAACGGAAAACCATTATTCATAATTATGTGGGGTCTGTCCATCAAGTCATGATTTCACATCAAGTCACGAACAAGAAAACAAACAAACAAACAATAAACAAAACTGAGTGACTAAGACACAATCTTGCTTAAATAGATGTAAACAAAATCTGAAGACAAGTGACCACGAGTTTCCCCTTTTAATGCAACTGTCGCTGACAGTCCTGTCATGCATTCAAATTGACAAAGCTTTTAAACTATAAATCTCAGCACACAGTTTTATGCACGTGATGGGACCTGCAATACACCGATTCCTTGAACAAAGTTGACATAAACAGAGCATGATGTTCGTATGACTCGCATGGCATTAACACTGCCAGAGAACGGCAATGATTTTGGTCACGCTTGGCCGGCCATCAGGGCCTACGTCATCACCCAGGATCGCTTGCTGTCTCGATTCCTGTCACAACTCTCATTTTATGACGTCACAGTTTCCATACGCGTTTGGTTTATCAATCATGTTCCCTAAGCAAAGCAGTCTGCTCAAAAGACATCGGCTGAAATCATTTCCTGACCAACCAGGAAGAAAAGGAACGATCTCTTTTATTTGACATAGTTTTCATATATTCATATCAAACTTGGTCTATAATTGCATATCTGCACCGGTCCGGATTCACTGCCATTATTGTTTTGAGCACGCTCTTTCATATTTTTTTGTCTTCTTATAGACTTATTTCCATTCTGAAAATGTCCCCAGGCATCGGGTTTGCAAATTTACCATCATTTCGCCAAATCATAAACACGATTTCAATTCATGATAGATGTATGTGTAACATGATTCATTTTTATTCAATTATATCTGTCCTCTCTATGACGTATACTCACAGGATAAATAAATTACTTTTTTCGAACCTATAGCAAAGATATTAAAAAGGAATTTTCTTTTCTAAGATATTGAAGGCATCGTTACCCCTTATAGGTGAACACCTATATCAATCTTAAACTTTTCTTCTGAATTGAATTCGATATCTTTTCATATTTCTCACAACGGTTTATTTTTGATACAGTAATATGAACACAAATCATTGTAAATCAAAGCAGGAGATTATTAAACAGAGGGGTGAAGATTAAGGTGTGAGTTTTCTTAAATTTGTCTCCGTCTACAAATGAATTTTGTTAGAAAACAAATTCTGATCTATAATTCAACAAACGTGTCGGAAAAAGGAACCAGCGGGAACCGAACCTGTCATCTACTGCTTTCCGGAGATGTCGGAATTTCGGAGCTTGGATATTTTGTTTCAAGTTCATCGTGTCACTGCCTGCAACCAGGGATAGCCAGGTGGTATGGTGTCGCTGCCCGGAAATCAGTTGCGATCCTACAAATTTCATTTGTGAGAGGCAGATGAGCTGAAGAAAACTCTCACCTCATAAAACATTGTAATTTGACAAAGACAACAATATACACGTAACCCTATATATAGACAGAATACTTATAATGGCAGTTGCGTCAATATCGAGAGAGAAAAAAACGGGTTTATGCTGTATAAATGTTAGAGAAATATGACTGTACCAACACAAAAGCATGGCTTGTGTGATTGTAAGCCCCGAATTATCAGTGCTACTTTTCGATCTTTAAAGGGATCGTATAGTTCTAGTTGAGACCTAACTTCAGGTTTCTAATAATTTTTGGTGAGATAATGGGAAACCTCCTATGAAATGTGAAAGAGCACATAATTCCAAGAGGAATCCAATGTTTATTTTATGAAAATTGGATTATAAATGGCTGAGATAGCCAAAACAGAGCGATTGTAATAAAAGGTGGGACCGCACCTTTTATTGCACTCGCTTTGTTTTGCCTTGTTTTGGGATATCTCAGCCATTCCAAAACCAATTTTTATCAAATAAACTTTAAATTCCTCTAAGAATGGTATGCTCTGCACTATTTCATATGTGGTTTCTCGGTATCTTGCAAAAAGTTAAAAGCCCAATCCTCATCTTCACCAGTACTATACTATCCCTTTGATGCATGCAGTGTTACCTTTTACCTTATTATCCATTGTCGTCGATTGCGGCCGATTATTGTTGATGTCGTTGTATTACTAACGCAGATGTTGAAAATGCAATATTGGAAACAAGTGCCCTATACACCCCCCCTCCCTCTCCTCTTTTTCTCTACCGTTCGTCCATGTGATAGCCTACATACATTATGGCGGAAATTTTGTCGTGTGTGTACTTTAACCCCTTGTGTTCTTCGTGTACCGATTGACACAGAAAACTCCATAGCGTTGTACACTCTGTACCAAAGTCCCCGTAAAGAAAGGGTTTATAAAGGCGTCACTGATAACCGTATGAGAAGTCAGTTTATAACATGCCATTATCAAAGCTTACAATTATTATAGACGAGAATCTTTCATTCAAACGGAGTGAAGGAATGAAGAGGAATGGAACCTTTCACACCCCATCCGTGCATCCGCTTTGCCAGATGTCGTAGAAGAAATTGCCCGGGACTTTTTTGCTCTCAGTTCTGATTCGATCCTGCTGTAACATTGACTGATTTATTGAATCAATAAAATGTAGGCGTTGCTATTGTCAATAGCGCGTGCAATGTCAACCATACGCATTATGTACAGCAACGAACAACCCCTGCATCACTAGTTGGAGTTCACGTTGCCTTAGAAAAACCAAAATCTTACTGTATGTTGTTGTTTTCCCTTTTCCAGCAATTGCATGTATATTCTCCATATTTTTTCAACTTTAAAGTGTTACGTCACCACTCTGACAAGAGCAGTGTGTGATGCTTTTTGTCCTGGTGTACACCTTGGTAATAATAAACTTACATCTTGCCACACCCACGCCACTCATGCAGAAGGTGCAAAAACACGTGAGAGACCATGTCCTGGATACAAGTGGATGGTTTAGTCTGCTTTGATATACACTCAGCCAAAAAAAAAAAAAAAAAAAAGTAATCAGGTTTGCTTTTTTTTTTTCAGCACATATTTTTATAGAAGGTTTTGATCAAAATCATTGTGTCATATACCATATCAAAGATTATTTAATTGGCTATCGATCTGGTAGGTTAATACGAAGGGAATTTTCATGCATGAGTGAACACATTGACTTTTGTCCTTCAAGACACAAAAGTAGAAATTGCAAAATTGACATTTTGTCGTTCATTTGCAAACGCTCTTCAAGATAGCACTGATAATAAAAGAGCAATGTAACACAATGAGAGACATGAACAAAATAGCAAAAATAATTTTTCGTCCCCTTTGATCTCTTTATATCCTGAAACACTAACAAAGTGGGAAATTAAAGGGAAAAATAAGAGTTCTCTGTCGAATCTAACTTAAAATGACACAGGGAGTAAGCCGCAAAGGTGATAAAATGGACAGACTTTCTTTATTTCATTCTTTCTTTTAAGAATTCATGAGGCAAATTGAAGAACCAAATATCATTTTCTTAATTTGACATAACATTTGAAATTTCTACCATTTTTGTTAATATTGCCTCTTCACATGCCATTTGAATTTGGTTTTGACAGAAGATTCTTAATTTCTCTATAATTCTTTTCGCCTTTTTTATCCTTTCCGGGCTACAACGTCATTAGTAAATAGAGATCATAGGATGATTTTTGAAACTTGATTTGTATTTCTTATTGTTTTGAATCGTCTTTTGTTGTCATTGTTACATGGAAAAGCACATATGCATGAATGGCAACTTGTCCATTTTTGCAATTTTTACTTTCGTGCTTTGGAAGAAAGAAACGGATCTGTTCACTCATGTGTAAAGTTTGCCATTTTATTGACCTGCCAAGTTGATAGCCAATTAAAGTACATTTAACATGGTATATACAAAAAAAAAAAAAATTAGTCAAATTTTCCATGAGAAATATGAACTTGAAAAAAAAAAGTATTTGCTTTCTTTCTTTGCTGAGTGTAGATATCACAAGATGGAATATGAATAATAGGGAATTATCAATTAGAATTTCTTTCTTTTTTACCATGGAAGATGTGGCCCGAATCTTGTCGAAGATTCTTCATGACTCACAAATATCAGCCATGCAGGAAATTGTCGTTGCTATGTTACGCTGGATCGTAACCTCAACGATCACTCTCTTTGAGGTAGCTATCAATCGGAGTATACAAGTTTTAGCTCACATGAGCTTAACAAAGAACGAACGTGAGTCCTTTACGCAACACCCGAGTGACAGATTATGACCACTCATACTCAATTATATATATCATAAATCAAGTTCATCTCCGTCTAGTACACCTTGCGAACGCTTCGTTCCGGCTCTCAATCCTCATGATTTAACTCGCTCATTATCATCGACATCCTGCTTCCGCATAGTGTCCATGCAAATTCAGGTATGTCAGGTGGTGGCACTGACAGGGTTAGATCGTAGCCATGGCAGCTCTTCAACTTCGAGTAGTTTTGAGTGGGGAACAGCTGCTGGTCTCAGTCTCTTGATGATGGAGTGCTCCCTATAGCCATTAAACCCCCCAACTTAAACCAGAATAAAACAAGAGAAAAACAAAGCTTTTATGGTTCCTCCCGAATTTTTGTTACTGATCGTTTGTATGTATATAATCATGAGTTTCGCTGGGTTTGGTAATGGAATCTTAAAACGTTTCGCTTCCATTACGACACGTTTTCTTGTTTGGGCGTGCATTTTTTTTTTTCAAGCTTGCATTTGGTAAGAATATAAGGTCTTTTTGTTTCTTCTAACGAAGATATCACTTTGACGCTTGTATTTCTAACATGTTCTTCAAATTTCAAAGTCTGTCGTAATCTTAAGTTTGCATTTGTTTAGTTATTACGTAGTTGCTAGTATGTGCTGCTCTCAATAGAACCTTCTGTTGAAACTTAAGCTTTGGCCTGAAGTCGTCAGCAGAGGAGTCAGCTAGTCCCATGTTCATCAAGTCATTTCAGACTCCGATGAACTATACGGGAGCAGCATTACTGTTGAGCTGTAAAGTAAGCTTTATGGCTATGAATATAACAAGCAAGAAAAGAATTTATTTTCCTCAAGGCCTATCCCAGGAAATTCATCCGAAGTGATCATCCGGGAATAAGCATCCTCGTGGATGATTGACAGACTTAAGTCTGCGCTGCAATTGTCAGAGGTATAGTTTACCAGCGATGCAGTGTTCCCAAAACCATTACACGTCGTTGACAAGAGCGTTTTTCCGAGACAATACAAAGAATTTACTCATTAACACCAAATCATCTGAACTGGAAAATTGATCTCGTCTCTGTCAGGGGAGAGACAAAATGTTGAAGCAAGAAAAAAAATAAGTCCCCATCGGTATCAGAAAGGGGATCATTAATTACACATGCAAAGGACAGAACGATTCTATTCTCCGATTGTATTGTGCGTGAGAAGAATTCGCGTCACCTTCTTCATGGCGCATGCGTAGAAAGGCTTTAGTCACCAGCAGTTACAAGAACGGGCAACTGATGCGCAGGCGCCGGACAAGCAAAGGTTGACGTTTCATGTCACTTCCAATCTGCTCTTCCCCCCCCCCCTCCTCCATTAGTGTCAGGAAAATTTTTCTCCAAGGACATTTATGTAAGGGTTTTTAATAAGCCTAAGCTTGGCACCATCTTGTCTTTCATCATCCCCATCACTCAGGTCACATCCATCGGGTATGATATACTTGAAGCTCATGTTATAATAATTATGAAAGGTGACTTTTAACGCCAAGAGCCCCTGTCCTTCTCGATTAGGTCGTTTAGGTGGGTCCATAATCTGATTTCATTAGATTTTCGCCATCATACGTGTCCTCTGCAATGTCACAAGAGAGTAATGGCAGTGACGGTGACGTCATAATGGCAAGAAAGACAAGAGGAAAAAAAAATGGCCATGTCCTTGTAAAGAAGAGCGGTGGACATAAATTCGGTGCAGTGGCGTGGCGGTGGATGATAAATCGGTTGACAAGTGCATTATCCCGTAAACGTCATGAACACCTCGCACCGAGTCTCGCGCGCCCATGAAGGGGGGGGGGGGGGGGGGGCGGGGGTGGGGGATGGCATTTACTTGGGACATTAGCAGCCCAGAAATTCACACGGATGAGGCCCGTGGGACAAGCTATAGTGTCACACCGTAATGCCATTAAAAAAACAACAACATTTGTATGAACATCCGTTATCCACTTGAAAACATATTTCTCAGTCTGTGTCGGACATTTTTTTTTCTACCATCATCAGCAAGGAAGTAAATGTCCCAGAGGATTCAAGGCAACTCTTAAACGGGGACGTGGCAACGTCACGTTCACATGAGTTTTCAAGAACTTTCTCAACTAGGCCATACAACAGTAATGTATATTCTCAGTTGGAAGAGTAGACAATTTGCCGTCAAGGTTACCAAAACATTATTGATGAGTGAATTCAAGTTCAATTCAATCCAATCTTATCTTAATGTAAGAAAATTACAAATGCAGTTCAGGTTTCATCACAAATGCTCTGGGATACACATTGACTTTACTGATGACACACATATCTGCATATAGCTATGAAAACTTAGCCATTATTCAACGGAAAGCTCTCAATATCTCGAATTAATAAAACATTTTTCTTTTCTCATCTACACTATACGTCCCAGCAACGGGGCAACTCTCTCCTTTCATGATAAACCTTCCCGAATACAGGGAAATAGATATTATCACATCTACTTGATGCCGCCAACCCACTACGGGTGTAAGTTATGTTGTATAATCGTGTGCAGCAGCGTCCTTTGTATACACTTTTTGACCATTATTGATGTACAGCAAAAACAAAACAACACGAAGGATAACAAAAACTAAACAAAAAAGCAACGAAAGCAAGCAAACGTTAGTTATCTATCAAAATATGAGTGATATTGTCTGGGCGACGAAGAAAACATAATTAATTTCGAGAAAGGTGTATCAGTAATCATTTTGAAATGCGCCAAGTATATAGGTCAAGTAGGCCAACTACACTTTGAAATGAAAATGAAGCGATTCCAAAATTAATAGAGAAAGAGAGAGAGAGAGAGAGAGGGGAATACACGGAGGGGAGGGGGAGGGCAGATATTTTTGACAGATTGACAGTCAGTATTTTGCTCTTTCACATTCCAGATAGGCAATTACACTTGTTTCTGACAAGCAAAGAAGGGTTGCCTGCTACAGCAATCAAGATTTCCAGAGAGCCATAGCGCCAACGCATTTCTGCTACATTTCTGCTGCATTTCTGCATAGGCAATCAAAATTGAACACCCCTCGGTAATAATTCAGTCTTTGATGGTTGTCTATAGTCTGCGACTTTAGACCCCTAGGAGTGTCGGTCGGTTATACATCTCTGAGACGAAATCTTACCCTTGAAGGCGCTAATATTGTGACATTTCTCGAAGCTCTGGCGCATTAACGTATGAATAATATACAGTTTTCACAGGTGGAGAAAAGACTGAATAATGGAGCATGGAATCGTACAATAATGACTATAGAGATTAGAACCATAATCAACTACTGATCTTGTCCATTTTCTGTTTGCTTTAGAATTTGGGGACCTTGCCTCTTGGGCTATAAAGTCTACTGATAGTGATGATTATCTTGACTATAGACGATGAAGCCTCAGAGGCGTTGATGGCGAGCGTAACCTTCCAGTCGTCATAAAATCAGTACACAGACTTTATACACACACACACAGTCACACACACACACGCACACTATCTCTGCACCTAACGGGTCTTCGTTAGTAGACAAGCACATGTGGCTACCTAATGAGACACAGAGTTGAAGATACTGTGTGCTCAGTGTGGCTTCTGGGAATTCTGCAGACGGAGCGTGTTTTACAGCAGAGGTCGTCAGCTGTCTGCATGAGATGTCGACGTATTAATGCCTCCCAGGGACTCCGGGAACCAGAGGGGTTTGATGTTAAGAGTTAGGGGGCAGGAGGAAAGGGGCATGAAGGGGGTTGGGAAAGTGGGTCAGGAGGGTTTGGCCGGAGGGAGGGTGGCAAGATTATAATGCTATAGAGGCTTATGTATATCACCAGAGTTGTTTCAGATTCTGTCCATCTGTCTGTCTGTCTGTCTGTGTCTCTGTTCCCACCTCTTTCTTTACACATGTATAAAATATATACATCTTTGATAGATATACTCAAAGATAGATATAATAGATGGTATTTGACAGGTACAATGATGTATATATTTATATATGAACATTTACATAATTATGATTATACGTTCATGCTTCATGTCCACATGTATATCCATATCTATGTGTTTGTGTGTGTGTGTGTGGGTTGTTTTGTCTTTGTATTTCTAAGTTATATGAATTGATGTGGACTTTTCTTTTTGGACCATTGTCTGCCTTTGGACAAAACAAAACAAAACAAAACAAAACAAAACAAAACAAAACAAATATAAAAAACAAAACTCAAAGCCCCAATTCGCGATGCGAGAGTTTACATCAGCCCCAGCTGTACGGTATGGTATATAGTCATGTTGGAGAATTACCATGGAAGACAGTGATGTTTAGGATAATATATAGCATTGCAGTATAATTCCTCACAAGCTTAGGTTAAAGGTTCTTTCTGAACACATTATAGAGAGATTAAGCTAGAAAATTTTAAAGTTTACGTCGAATAAATACTTGGTCGTGACCAAAATGTGAAAATCAGCTGAAGTGATGTAATTCACCCACAACTCTCCAGTCTGTCTGTTGTATTAAAAAAAAAAATAGATGTCATAAAAATCTTCCTTTAGGTTGATAATTCAGCAACTAAAACTCTTTTTTGTTCTAAATCTCCATAGGAACCACAACAAACATTGTATTGATGTGAATGGAAGCAGTTTTTTTCTTCTTTTTATTAGGATCTTGTGAAGAAACTTTGATGAAGGATTAAGGATAGCCAAAGACAGACTTGTGAGGTCGTGACCTTATACGTTTTACATGGTGTGCTTGAAGCTGATATCAAATTTTATTGAAAGTTTTTAAATTTCGGCAACTTCTATACTTCACGGTTTTTTTTCCCCATGAAACTTGTGTCTTTTTGTTTGGTTGCATTATGTATCTTTATCTTAATGCTTACATCACGGGATGGGTCGATTTGCCCTTTAATAGCAATGCCGTTATCAAACGGCTACAGGACCGTCCAGGACGTCATTAACTCAAGGTGCATGTGGAAGTAATGAACGGTTCTTCCATGATCCTTTTTTTCCTCTCATGGGGTGGCTATAGATTGCTCTTCCAATTTCCAAATCTATACTTGCAATCCGCTCCAAACTTTTCTCCGTCTTTGTTTTGTTTTGTTTTCTTTTCTTTTGTGTGTCTTTTTTTTTTTACCTTAGAAGCCACGCAATAGACAATGTTCTGTTCTCATTCTCTGTGTGTATAGACGCATAATATGAGCAAGAAGTCAAGTTCGATGTGCAGGCATTCCCCCTGTTCTTTGGTCAAGCAAATCCGAAATTTTGAAATTATGTAAATCTATTAATACAAAATAATGTGTGGGGGCTACTGGTAATATCTGGTAACTGGTTACTGAAATATATATATACAAATATATATATGTATATATATATATATATATATATATATATATATATATATATATATATATATATATATAATCTACTTAGTTTTAGTGGCGCATGAAATGAAATGGAAAAGTTTTGCCGGATGTGACGCTATATATACGCTAAGATGAAATAAAAATGGGGTTTAGAAGAAGAAGAAGAAGAACAACAACAACAAAATGAATTGTACAACCAGAGAAACCGTATGAGTCATACACACGATCGTCTGTTCGTTTGTTTGTTACTTAGTTGTTGTTTTTTCAAGATCTCTGTGTGGAGTGCCTTTCAGGGTTACTGAGGTTGAATGAAATCGGGCTGGCGAGAAAGACATAAGACATTAAGAAAAAGAAAAAAAAAACCAACAAAACACACAGAACATCTCAACTACTCCTAAGGCGTTTTGTTTTTCCTTTTCTGCCGGAGTGTCCACAGAGATGGGGGCGCGCTTAAATGCCTTATCCTGTTAAATCATCCTAGAAAACATAGCCCCAGGAATCGGCCGCTCTTTCCTTGATAGGTTGGTTCTTTTCTTCTTCTTTTTTTTTTTCTTAAAGAGTAAGTGAGCTGTTCAATTATTGAGGCAGACATCCTGCGACACTATAGCAGTCTCCTTCAATTTATTGGTAAGTGTGAAACTGACTCTCACTTTATGGAAATTAATTTCCTTCTTGTTTTCCTTTCTCCCCTCTCACCTAAATTCAATTTGATGTGCCACTTCTCCCTAAGTAATTCCTTCTTGCTATGCGTTCTAGTTTTGGAAATCTAAATGAATGAAAATCAGACTAAGGAAAAACATTACGACAGTGAAAGTTATAGGGTGGTAATAAATTGTATCGATCTGCTTCCAATATTGTGCCTGTAAGTCATCTATAAGATGAAAAAAAAAAACACCCAACAACAACCAACAATCAAACACAATCTTGGTTGATGGGTTTTGATGGACAGTGTTTATCTGAATGATCGTTCACTTTCGAATTTGAATACATAGTAACTGAGATATAGATGCTGAATCGCTGGATTAAACCGACCAGAATCATTGGGCTGGTGGTCGCATGAAGTGGCCAGGTGATTGAATTGTGCACCAGCGAGAGGATTTAGCATTTCATGTTCCCATACCGTCCTTTTCTTGACCAATATTAAGAAAAATTCGTTTTTCGTCAAACATTTTCGAAGACATAGCATTCAGAATCGTCGATTGTCATTCAAATTCGTCCCTCCCGCTGACGGATCGCAGAATGTGAAGATCAAATTCGTCTTTGTTCACACAATTTCATGAATTTTTCATTCAAATTAGTCAGATGTTGTTGATTCTTTATTTTGATGGTGAACCAACTTTGAGCCGACATATTTTTACTTTCTCTCGTAAATTGTTTCGTTACACATTATTCCCTTACCATTTTCATAGACAATACACACGAAAAACATGACTGCCAACCAAAATTGATTGATGGATAAACGACAATCGAAAGTCATATCCCAGGACAGTATGTCAGTGTCACATTTTGAACTTTAACTCGTAATGTTTAGGTTTTCGCATCATAATGCATGAAGCAAACTTTAAATTTGTACCCTGGAAAGCAGCAAACATAATTATGTTATCGATTCTTTGACATTAAAAAGGCAACAATTCTACACTTAAATTTTGTCTCTAAATAATGTTTGCCTAGAAATTGTTTGTCAGTGTTTTCGTTTGCGAGACAGTACGTCTGTTTGTATCAATGTGTACTCGGATTGCCTGTGTGTGTGTCTGTATCTGTGGCTCTATGTGTGTGTGTGTGTGGGGGGGGGGGCACTTGTATGTATGTTAACTCCTGAATATAAAATGTGAACGGTTACAGAAAAAAAAATACATGAATGACTGAAAAATCACACCGGATATAGATATGAGACGAATATGAATGAAAATTTAACGAAAATGATTGACAAAAGACAAAATCGATCCTGCTGTTTTGAGTGCTGCGAGTGAGACTGACGAATTTTAACTGTAAATGACGAAAATGTATGCCAAATGACTAAATTGAATGGACTTTATTTGAAAATGAACGACGAAAGACGAATTTGAAAGTAAGATTTGCCTATTCCCAAATTCCTGCGACAAAATTGAAGTAAAAATTTGTGAAATTGAATGATAAAAGTTTGAAATTGAATGGGAAAACCTATAATAATGATAATAATAATAATAATAATAATAATAATAATAATAATAATAATAATAATAATAATAATAATAATAATAATAATAATAATGATAATAATAATAATAATAGTAATAATAATGATAATAGTTATGATGATTTTTATTATTATTACTCTTACTATTATCATTATCATTATTATTATAATAAAAACATTCCACAAAATGGGGTTCCAAGTTAACTATCCTTCAGAGCCACAAAATCGAGTACTCGGGTTGTAGACCCATGTACATTATCTCTCGTCTGAGTACAAGTTGTCGAATTGGCGATAAAAGTTTTCACATAAAGAAAAAAAAATCGTAATCATTATGATAAGTCTAATGCTGCTGTAAATCTACGTTCTTTGTTTACAAGTCACCTTACATCTGTCTTTAAGTCGTGAAAAACCTTTGATAAAGCTTCTTGCTGTGATGAAAGTGTCTATGATAAAGCTTCTTGCTGTGGTGAAAGTAACGAGGACGAGATGGGGACAACCTGGTTTTCTCCGTTCTTTTTACTCGTTTTTTTTTTTTTTTTTTTTTGTAGTTACAATGGCCGAACGCAATTAAAATGGATCGTCTGCTAATTCTGCGTGATGGTGAAGTTACAGTTAAACCAAGCCCCTGTCATATACCATTTCCTCGATTGGTATGAATTGGCACGTTCTGATTCGAACAATACGGCGCCAGTCTTCTCGAACTCGTTGCTTATAGACGAAAGAACAAAGGCTCTCGTGCAGCCCCGCCTACATTATTGTACTTGTACTCCACCTATTCTTTCTTCCCTATATCTTTTACTGCATTTCTTTCTTTCCTTCTTTCTCTATTTCTGTCCGTTTGTCTGTCTGTCTGTTTATCTGTCTGTGTGTATCTCTCTCTCTCATTTACAAGATTCTTTCTCTGGTCTATAACTACTTCATGCGCGGGGGTTGGAGGGAATTTCAAACGAATGCATCATCACACGCGGTCAGAGACTGAAAAACGTGGATAATCAAATGGTATTTAGAATTACAGATAGTCTGTGTATATACAGAGTCTGTGTATCGGCTCTTCCGCTCTTCAGACCTCAAAATTAAAGAACTATTTTGACTCGTGTTGATTTCCCTGTCATGGAAGCATGCAAGTTATGTTTAATCTTTTGGGAAAAGTGTTCTTCATTGTCTTTTATTCATTGTCTTTTATTCAGCAATAATCTACAGATGACATCACGGACAGAATCTTGATTTGGAAGGTTTTTTGTGGGCGTGTCTACATATTCGGAAGAAAAATAGTAGATTTTTTAATGAAATATACGGCACCTATTTAGATTTTCATTTGAACGCATAGATTAGAGTATCATGAATCCGCACTAGTCAACATGCATCTGCCTTGCACAGTTCCTTTAAACGCTAATACAGACTTGAAGCAATGCCAGACAAAAACCAGTCGAACCTGACTGTGAACATGGTGAAATGGGAAAAGTTTTGGAAAAGTACCATTGATGATAGCGCATTTTGTTTTGTCACTTTAAGTAGTCACTTTAGTAGTCTTTTTTTTTTCATGTCTCTATGTGTGTGTGGGTTTTTCTTTCTTTGTTTTGTTGGTTGTTGTTGTTGGTTTTTGTTTGTTTTTTTTGTCTGTCTTGCGGTCGTGGTCACTTGGACTCCTTCAGGATGACCTTATTTTCAGGTGCCTATTGAATTTTAATGGAGTTGATGATGGTTTACAATAAATATTTTCTAATTACTGTTGTGTCACAGTATTTTGTTATCATTCTTACTTGGTAAACTTTATTACAAAGTTACTAATTTACTCCCTCAGAGAGTGATTGTCCCATTGAATTCAACAGTTTATGAAATAACGACGAATACAGCATTTCGATAATGTCAGAAAATGCGTATGCATTCAAATACATATAAGTACACACTATAGGATAGAAATCTGGAGACTGTGTATGTAGAGGTTATTAGCATACTGCATGTATTCACTGACAATTTTAGGCCGAGATTAATACAGATTTGATATAAGCAAATCAAAGTGCTAGCAATATGTGTATTTACTTATTTATTCATTCATCTATGTATTTACTCGTACCACAATGACAAGATGAGAGAGAGAGAGAAAAAAAAAATAAATCGAAAAGGGGGGGGGGGTGAAAAAGGAGTGTTTTCCGTATTTGCTATATTCAGAGTATAAAACGTGGAAGGGCTTTGATCGTTTTCCTAGTAAACGAAAAGGTAGAATATTTCAGCAAAATAGGCCTACTCGAACTAATGCGACGAGTATTGTACAAGAGAAATCTCATCTCGCGGTGAATCGCAGGATTTCTTCGTCGATCGATCGACAACGGTTATTGGCTATTCTCCCAATCTGCCCCCCCCCCCCCCCTCCTTCCAT
This sequence comes from Diadema setosum, assembly GCA_033980235.1. Classification (NCBI taxonomy): domain Eukaryota; kingdom Metazoa; phylum Echinodermata; class Echinoidea; order Diadematoida; family Diadematidae; genus Diadema; species Diadema setosum. The sequence goes on from CM067067.1 coordinate 14,112,575, forward strand.
CAGCCAAAACAACAGATACATCGCTTAACGCTTAGCCCGCGAAACGGGCATATGGAGTGCTGTCACTCACTGTTATTTTCGGAGAATCGGCGACAGTTCGAATCGATGATCGAACAAACAGGCCTCGCGTGGTAATCGATAAAGGGAGGGTCGACCGTTTAGTGGCCTGCCACTTTGTCTTTCTCTCCTTCTCTCTCTCTCTTCCTCTTTCTGTTGTCTTCTTGCAGAGAGTTGCCCACAAGTGGTTTAGTGGTCAATGAGGCAATTAAAGCCACAATGCATTGTTGTTGTTTTTTTTATGCGCGAGTTGCAATGGACGCTCGCTGTCAAATCTCACAAGATTTTTTTTTCATGAATTAAATGTACTCCTCTTTCCACTAACATTAATTGATAGCTTTAAAGAAAGAAAGAAAAACTATAATATATATGTATATAATATATATATATACATTATATATTAGGAGGCACTTATAGGTTTACTCCATACTCTCTCTTGCATTTTGAAATCGCAGGTTTGTTTTTGTTTTTGTTTTTTAGACGAATTGGCAATAAAAATGCAGGTAATGTCATCCTTTTGAATAAATAAAAAAGGTATAAAAAAGCCAAAGTAGACAATCACAATTTCTTCAAAGCTTATTATAACTTGTTGTCATTTTTCTAATTTTGATAATTCAAGTTTCGTCAGTGTTTTATTTCACTATACTTCACATGTATGTACTTCGTGGATAACGTTTAGTAATTGTAGTAAATGTAATTATTTGAACAACTTAAAGTAGCAATTGAATTTTATTGAGATTTATGCAACAATATAAGTTGATTAAATATTATATGTTTATATGATATTATTAAATCCAATGAAAACCCCAAAACGAGTCAATGCAATATTATGGTGATGAAACGTTGCAGCGACAACACTTTTTGACAACAGTGAATGCAAATATATATATATATATATATATATATATATATATATATATAGTGCAACAAAACCGGTAAGCAAACGGCACCACTGTGAGACGATCATGTCGTAATTTGACCTCTGTTTGCACGGGTTAAAGGAGGCAGCCATCCCGGATTTCATTTGTTTTGCCCTCAATGCGGGAAGTTAATAAGCGAAGTCTCAGAAATCAGCTGGAAATTGGCAAGTTGACCTCAGAAAGCAAAGACCACAGGCAAATGTACAAACATTATTTATTCCTGTTCCGATTAACATCAACGTTGTTGAGTCTTTTAAATACGCACACACACACACACACACACACACATCAGGGAAGATAAACCAACTTCATAAGCCACAAACCTCAGACCCTAACACCAAACTTGCGCACACACGTAGACAAGAAATTGTCATCCAACAATACGCTTGGCGCCTTTTCCGTTGAAATATGTGTACGGGTTATGTTATATAGTACAGTGTAAAATGCATAGGTAATGGTATAATAGTAATGTAAATGTATAAGACGGGCCCCATCCCAGTCCGGCCCTGCTTATGATGGCGGTCTCCACTGCAATTGATTCTCCCTCTTTTATGTAGCACAATATGCTCAAGGAGTGGTCAATTCCCGCATTCATTTGAATCCCCTGCTTTCGTTGCATACTACATGTATCCATCTATTACTGTACCTGGAGAAAAAAAAAGAAATTGACCCTGACCAAACCAATGAATACGTGCAAACGAACTTCATAATGTTTTATGAAAATACACACTCTAACGATGGCAGATATTGAATACACCGTACAACAATACATGCCTATAACAAAGTTTGTCTTGCGAGATTTGTGTTTATATATTGATTTCATTATTATCATTATTATTGTCTCTATCTTCACAAGATATCTCTTGGAAATCAATATCACGTCAGGTTCCATCCTGGAACCTTAGACTTCTGGTACTTTTCTCAGGATTCGCGCCGTCCCCAGCAATGCTGCTTTTTGGAGCGTTTGCACTCGATCGGGCGCTCTCACATCGTCCAAGTGCCGTCGCAGCTGCTTTGGCGTTGTTCCGAGTGCTCCAACGACAATAGGGATCACCTTCGTTTTCATATTCCACAGGCGGCGAAGTTCTCTGGCAAGGTCCTGGTACTTTTCTTATCTATTCCTTCTCCTTCTCGGCTACTCTGCTGTTTCCCGGTACCGCGACATCGATGATCGTGCACATCTGAAGAGCCCTTTCTACGACGATGATATCCGGACGCCTATGCTGGGTGATATTGTCAGTTTGAACATCGAAATCCCGCAGGATTTTAGCTTGGTCATTTTCAGAAACTTTCTGTGGTTCGTGCATATACCATTTTGCTCTCACATGGTATTTTATGTTTTCTGCAAAGCTCCCAGTGAACGACTTTTGCCAGTTTGTCATGTCATCTTTTGTACTCTTTTTGGGCCAGTTTACTACAGCCACATACGATATGTTGCACTGTCTCGTCTCTTTCTCGGCATATCCTGCATGCGGCATCCACATCTCTCTTCTGTACCTTGGCTTTTAGAGCATTCGTTAACAGTGCTTGCTCTTGGGCAGCGATAATCAGTCCTTCTGATTATAATAATAATAATAATAATAATAATAATAATAATAATAATAATGATAATAATAATAATAATAATAATAATAATAATAATAATAATAATAATAATAATAATAATAATAATAGTAATAATAATAATAATAATAACAATAATAATAATAATAATAATAATGATAATGATAATAATGATAATTATGATAATAATGATTATTATTATCATTATCATTATCATCGTTATCATTATCATTTGTGTGTGTATGTGTGTGTGTTCCAAGGGTATACACTGCTCTTCATCAACAGGGGATTGCCTCGCCCCCCCCCCCCGAAATTGAGTTGTTATCGAAATTCTAGAAAATATTTCATTTCATTTCCTTTCATTTATTTCATTTCAATCAACACGAAACAGATGAATATACGCCTAGTAACATAGAAGCAGTATCATAAAGAAAAGTTCTGTGAACTGAAATGAATAAAAGGACGGTGACTTTTCTAATTATACCGAATCAAAATCGCAATAGAAATGGAAAGGACTGCAGGGCTTGTGATTTGCAGTCTCCTCGTGAAGAAATTTAGTGCTTAAATCAAATGGCGGATGTATTTTTCAGTATGACAGCCTTGAAAAAAGCAGTGAATAATGATAAGGGACTAGCGTAAAGTAAGAAAAGAGTATTTATGTATACGCGGAGTATTCACGGCCTAACAAAATCCGTTACATATTGATAGGGTATCAAGGTAATCTGGGTGGATACAAGTGTTGCGAATATCTGCACGTACGTTCTGACTGACGATGATTACAGTTTCTATGGCAACATTTGGTCAACAGCCAATCAGATGTTGGTGTTTTCTTTTTTTTCAACAACCATCTGCAGTATTATTTGCTTTCTCTTTCTATCTATCTATCTATCTATCTATCTATCTATCTATCTATTTATCTATCTATCTATCTACCTATCTATCTACCTATCTATCTATCTATCTATCTATCTATCTATCTATCTATTTATCTATCTATCTATCTATCTATCTATCTATCTACCTATCTATCTATCTATCTATCTATCTATCTATCTATTTATCTATCTATCTATCTATCTACCTATCTATCTATCTATCTATCTATCTATCTATCTATCTATCCATTGTCAACATACCTCTTTGTCTGTTTGTTATCGGCAGGCAACTATTCATCTATCTCTCTTTCTTCCTGTTACATTGTAATGCATGTATCGTGCACCTCTGAATTAGAAATAAATCTGCATTTTAGTACAGTGCACTCCCGTATATAACAAACGGTTCTAATGAAATTCCGGTAACAAGGAAGTAAAAATTCAGGCACCAACATTATCCGCTCTATTTTTTTTTTTTGTTTATTTGTTCGGTTAAAGCAAAATTTCGACATAATGAAAGAAAACTAAGAGTCCCGAGGACTTTGTTATAACGAGAGTCGGTCGCATAATAGATTATTGTATTATTCTATTATCGTCCGTAACAACAAGCTCATACCAAGTAACCATAATACTGAACAGAACAATGCCATGGATGGTCATACAATCTACAATCTGATTTTAAAGGGACATGTCTAAAGAGCGCTATGAACCAGAAAAATAAAATCAACATTTTCCGATAAATAAAGTTTCGAGTATATTTCTTAAAGAAGAATAATTGACAGTCTACATGTCAATAATCATTCTACAATTCCATGATGCATTTGAGTAATATAGGTCTCTCAATTCCTTTATGGTATTTCTGCTTACTCTATAAAAAAAAAAAAAAAAAACCAAAAAAAAAAACCCTCTTCAATCAGAAATCTTGTTCAATTTCATTGAACTTAACAACACTGCAAGCACCACTGCTAGGGAGTGAGCTCATGAATACTACTGAAAAATTGCTTTACGCTGTATGCAAATTTATTCCACCTTGTGTGTATTACATCTTTATAATCTATCCCCCGCCATCAAACATCTTTCTTGAGATGTAGCACTGGTGGTTAGCAACGTGTGAGGATGGATTGACAAAACGAGAGAAAAAAAAAAAGAGAGTGGGAGAGGACTCTAAGAAATAAAACGTAAACCACACAGTCTTTCATTCTCATGCAGAGAAACTTTTGCTGTGATGAGGAGATGTGCTGAAAATGGGATCAATCTCGTATCTCTGATTATGTTGATGCTTTGAAAGCCGCGGGCACCTCATTATTATACTTCCATAATATGCTTTAGGTTATTATAACATTGAGCTCTCACGTCAAACTTTACAAGTTTTGAGTTGAACTATAAAGTGACATTATGTATTTTTTTTTCCCATGCGTAAGAGTTAATCAATGATAAAACAAAAGGGCATCCAACTCCGGACCCTGGACCCCGGTCCTTCCCGATACACTTGCAAATTTTTGCTTAGTCCCGTATCAACGGTGGGGCCTTAGCCCCATCGTTGGTACCGGACTCTCCTTACCCCACTTTCTGTTTACACTTGTTTTTGCCAAAGTAGGCTAGCCCCACCGATAATCCCGTACTATCTGGCCCTGCAAAAAAGCAGGGTTGGCACCGCAATTGCGGTGCCAAGCAAGCGAGTGTAAACAGAACGAAAAAATAATCCGGGGCTAAGCGACGGAGACGAAGTCCGACCCCCCACTGACCAATCAGAAACGAGGTAATCAAGTGCTGCCGGTGCGTGCGTTGTACTTGTACAGTGCACAGCGTAATCATGAATATTCATGTGGTTTGGAAAGTACGGGACTAAGAAATACGAGTGTAAAAAGGTCAGTTTTCTCCTTAGCCCAGGACAAGAGTTTAGTACGGGATTTATTGGCGAGTGTAAAAAGCTGAAAAAATTGGTACGGGACTAACGATAGTCCTGGGTCAGAGAAAGTACGAGGTTAGGAAACACAAGTGTAAAAAGGGCTTAAGAAAATTGCCAAATCGTGGCGATAGCGGTATCGTGGGACAGAGGAATAAGAGACACATGATATTAGAAAGTGAGGCAATGATTAACGTGGTCCATTCACAGGAAAATATAAACAGTATATTAATTCACAGGAAAATATAAACAGCTGGTATACTTCAATTTGTACTTGCTGACGTTCCCTCAGAGACACGTATACCCTTAACTATCTGTCCACAACGATGCCATACGACATTCTCAAGTTTCAAAAATATTGTTCTTTTGTGCGAAATTGTATTTCTTCTACTTCTCATAACATGCTCTGATCGGAGTTTTGCATCCTGAGCTTGTATCAAGTAGCAAACATTCTTAAAAAAAAAAAAACTCACACAGCAACTTACCTGATATTGTATCTACAATTCCCACAATCATTCGTTACAAGGATAGATTTGACTGCTATTAACCGTAGCCGGGTAGTGCACTCTCGTCCGCTGTAGTGAAAATCATCGTTCTGAGCCGATCAACATAGTTCATCAAAATTCGCACGTAAAGTACTAAATACCAAAGTTTATGTGATTCTTTGTGATCTATTCATTCCTTCAGTATTAAAGTTGACTTTAAAGGTAGTTGATTATTATATAATAACGAACGACAAGTGGTTATTCCTTAGCTTGCTCTTTCAATTCTAAAGTATAAATTTGATCGAGAGTATATAAGACGATATCATTATTTTGAGCAAGAGTTCGTGTATAATAGACAAAAGATGTACGTAGTTCCCTGCATTATATTCAGCTGTTATACCTGTATCGCAAACACTTTACTTGAGAGCCAGAAGGCTAATGATAGCCCGAGGCTCGCCTGACTGAGGGTTGCCCAACATAGCAATGAACAGCTGACGCGTGCTATGTGTATTTCCTGCATTGTCATACTTAAGTCTGGGCAAGTCGTTGGGATACCTTGTTTCTATACATGGTTTGAAGAGGGAACAAAGTGCAAATGAAGTTGTTGTAAGCTGCCATATAAGGAATCGGTCGAGACATATCGTCACATATTTTCAGGTGCATGACTATGAAAGACTAGGGTGATGTCATCTTAAACGGTAATCTCACATTACATGCACTGCACAATGAATATCCAATTGCTAAGACCGCATCAACAACGTGTTAAAGGACAACCAACTGTCCTTTCAGTGTTGGCTTCTTCCGACATTGCGTATGACGCAGGACTCCTTTGCACAGGGGATGGGTGGATAATGGCATCGTAACATAATACGGCACTGTTTTTATTGTTCAAAATGTCTAACAATACCATATACCTTCTATATCTGACCATTCAACTCCGTTCTTATAGTTACTGTCACTTTTGTCATCTCTTTCATCTTCCTTCTTTTACACCTCTTCCTCATCCTCCTCTTCCTATTGATGCTTCTCCTCCTTCTACTTCTATACTGCTAACCCTACTCCAAGTAATATTGGATTCAAATACTAAATATCACATTTAATGATGATAATTCTCTTATGACATAAGAACTAAAGAAGTGTTAGCGCGTTGTAAAAATAACAAACGTATTATATTTACGAAAAATCACTCATTTCCCTTAACGGAGTACGAAAACGAAACAAAAGATCCGATAACAAAATGCGTTTGGAAAGCAATCTGGCGTATAATTACCAAATCAAGTGCGTATACAATCAGTATTTAACAAAATATTTGCCGTATGCCGACGTGTATCACTTTCAGTAAGTTGTTGTTGTGCTTTTTTTTTTGTCTGCATGTGTTTTTTTTTTTCTAATCACGTTCCTCGTACAGTGTTCCTCGTATGATAGATGTCACGAGATTGCCCTCATTGGACAGACAGACAGAAATTGATGTTTTTATTTTTTATTGTTTATTTTTTATTCATTCTTTTTCTTTTACAACGGACAGCATAATGACGGTTGAGCCATGAAACCCGAGTATACTCGGAGATTATTATTCATCATGCCATGCGCTCGTACACGTTCAAGCTACTCTCAGACAACAAATTGCTCCTTGACAACAAGTACGCGTCCTTAGTTTTACGCTTTAAAAAAATTATATATATTCGATATACAAAAAGCCCTTTCTCGACATTATACGAAATTATAGTTTCAGGCTGTTTTCTTTCTCTGTTGTTATGTTTTTACAATTAGTGTACTCGCGTGCTCATGTTATACTGTCCATTAAGTGCGTACGTGGGTTTATCCAACAGACCTCATCCGCGGGGTATGAAGAGATGATGTTACTTTTCAAATCTTCTTAATGACATCATGTTAGCATGCTTGCCTTCCGATTCTCTCACAACATCGCGAAGAGTTGCGAGGAGAATTTATTCATCTCAAGATGAGTGTTATTTCTTAGGCGTTGAAACCAAGACAACAGCTCGGGGGAACTAGGGACGAAACAACATATGCCAAATAGCAAACAGCCTGCGCGGAGTGTGATCTGGTGATGGTCAAAGAAGTAGTGACAATGAGGCGACAAAGGAGGCTATCTGCACGGGAAAAGAATTGAGATAAGTTTCAAACATCAGTGTTTACAATAATCTAAATTAATGATGAATGACAGCAAAGTAATGAAATGGCTTTGTGGTAGGCCCCCTATATCGTTATACGGCATGGCTAGTATGAACAAAACAACGTAGTATGCACGATAATTAGCAATAAATATATCATACCTGTAAACGGTGGATAGCCCTATTCAAAAATGTCAACAGGATGTCGCCGTTTTATGAAGGGGTCCGAGTGTCAATCACAATATTGATGTTCTTGCTACACTACAGAACAAAATAACACAAGGTAAAACTTTCCGTGACGTGAACTATTAAAGGAACAAATTGGCATAAATCAAATGAAATTGACATCTGAAACAGCATAAGCACGTGATGATAATCAAGGTATAACGTAGTAATGATAACATAAAGATGAGAATATTACGCATTAAAACAAGACTATAACAATGATAGTATTAAGTAATACTAATAGCCATGATAAATAATTGATTTCTTCTCGAGTATTCTAACATGTAATTTTTGTGAAGCAACAATCATGCTCCCCAAGTGTAATATGAATCTCCGATGTCTTCTGTTTTCCTGATCGCTGGTGCAAGTTTTCCCCCATGAACTGATTATAAATAAGGTTCATTTCAGCCCTATGCTTTTCTTCTATGACTAGTTTTATTGTTCCTCTCCTCCGCTCTCTCTCTGTCTCTACATATATATATATATATATATATATATATATATATATATATATATATATATATATATATATATATATATATTTCAGTACAATTTTAAGTTTTCTTAGTTTTCTTGAAGCAAGAATGCATGATCATAATACCTACTGGTGACATCATCAACTCGCTCATTTGAATATTCATAAGGACTGGTAAGGAAATGTTTCCCGAAAAAATGCGAAATGTCAAAATATCATATTATATTTCTTTTTTCTTATCCGATATTTGCTATTTGTGGAAAGTTGTGTAGTATTTTTGTCTCTTTTTCTTTTAGAGTTTATTTACTTTTGGGATGGATTTCCTCTTTAACACAAGTTATCGTAGATGGAAGCCTGCTTGATGAATTCCGACTCGGACTGTTTGTGTAGTTCCAACACGGAAGTCAACGTGTGTGTATCATCCTTGATTTGTTTACTTGGGCACTTGGTAAATTGTCATTCTTTCACAGTATAGTAACAGAGCGTTTTTACCACTGACAAGAGCGCCAGTTGAATGAACTAATTAAAGTATTTGAAAAGGGGACCAACCTCTGACGTCAACGCTCAATGTCATTGACGTCATGAACTTAATGTTTCTTTGATGACGAGAAAGTCCTGATGTTGAGCTCTGGTGGATTAAGCAAGCCTAAACCTCCTTTAAGCTCATTAAAGCCTTTAGGGAGAGCGAAACATAACTTACAGTATTCAGACATGGCGACACAGTCATTTAACAACTTATACGAAGCTGGTCAAGCATAAAATAACTTGTGTCCTTTTTAGAGTCAGTGCACCACTCAACAAACAGAAGCCAACGAAAAGGAATTACGAAGGATGATCCCTGTGCTTAACCCACGCTGATCTCGCGTACGTGTTGAAACGATCATCTTTTTCAAACTTCTTAGACAAAGTGAAAAGTTGTAGGAGACACTGCAAGTCAATCCGGGTCGCTGGTTTAACAGACTGAACTGCTCTGGTGCTGATCCTCATCTTGCGGCCATCGGCGACGACATCAACTGCGCTGGACACGAATGATTTCCCTGTCTTCTGTCTTCTGTCTTCTGTCATGAGGGCTGTGAATTCAGTTCATGTTCAAGGGTCAGGACTCGAACCTATGACCTACCATGGTTGCCAAACCAACACGTCATGCTTCCATAACCTAACATCGTGACTAACGTCTTGTCTTCAAGCTATTGGACAACAACCTCTTCAAGTCGTAGAGAATACACACACGCACACACACACACACACACACACAAACACGCACGCACACAATATGTAGGCTTATTATTGTTGCACACTACGCTTTAATAGAATTTCCCCTTCCAATTACATGTAACATTCACTCTTGAAAATACTTTTATTAAGATGACCTTTTTGTTCCCTATGGAGACAAAATGAAAAAAATAAAATAATTATGTATTGAATGTCGTTCAGATTCAAAGGCATGCAGCAGACAACTCAAACGTCATGATGTTCCAGCTGTGAATGTTGTGAGTTGCCAATGGCTTGGACGTGACATCATGTTCACCATAACATGTCTTTCTCCTTACAATGAGGGCGTTTAAAGTCGATACTAGTTATTTTTGTGGGATTTGATACGTCGTATTATGGGAACACCAGAATTGAAAGTACATAGGGTTTGTCGAGTTCACTTGTTATTGTTCGGTTCATCATGCTGAGTCACGTCAACAATGATATCTGTATTTCTTTATCTTACCCAGTTGATAAACGTTAACCCGATCATCCTGCGCAAAACGCAAGTTCTGTGTTTGGATGTGAGAGTTCTAGTGACTGTTGCGGGAGCTTCCTCCATGCCCCATGGTTTGTCAGTCGGTCGCCATGGAAACGTCTTCATCCATTCGGTTGCTTCCTCCCGAGATGCCGGGATATCCCCGACGCTTGTCACAACTTTGCCGCAAGTGTCATGAGAATTGTGCGCGTGGGAAGTGAAGTAGTATAATATGCCATATCACATGTTTTGGGCTATCACGAAGCGTCAATTGTAACGGAAGTATTTGATTGGGAGGCCGGTTGGGTCTATGGAGACAACGTCACTAACGTATGATAGTAAGTAAATTATCATCGTTGAGGGTCTCCAGGAGACATGCACTATTGCTGAAAATAATGGAATTGCATCACAGAAACATCAATGAAGTCCACAGAATGCGAAAAATATAGATTGCATGAACTTCCTTTATAGTATGCCTTTCACAGACAAAAACCTATCTGCAGATGAAGTATGGGTGGATAACACTGTTGTAGAAATGACAGGCAGCGCGTAAGCAAGATGTTCAGCAAGCTGTTTCAAGTAAAAGCAATACTGTGTCACGCAAAATCAGTAATACAATGAACGATAACTCGAATGGTCATAAAGTATACAGAAGAGACATAAGAACCAACCAAACATCACGTCATTTTAAGATAATCGTCCTTGTTCAGCAGAAGACATTGATCGTGATCTTCATTGTAGTCTTTGTAGAATTTGTGCAAATACAAGCAAGTGATTCTACATGTATACGTAATTTTGATGGAACTGTTTTCCACTGTTGATGAGGATGCAATGAGGGCGACATGTCCCTGAGTGCAGACGTTAGAATTAAAGGGAGAATATCGGGTGCTTTGCAATATGTCTAAAAACAAAGAATCAAACAAGATCCCAATGTGGATCATTCAAAAGCGGCATCATGGTTGCCCATACCCAAGAGAAGGGGAACGCTGCAGAAGAAGATAATAATGTTTTGACATTCATTATATTCTCCTCTATCCTGATTTCCCTTGGTAGAGTCATCCAATGCAGAGTGCGGGCGTGTACCTCATTGTCGTTTATTTGAGCCCCGCGAATGGCCGCATGACCATATTTGTCTTTCATGTAAATGATATGACCCTGTGCCATATTTGGATATCTAGCAGAGGTTTGGCAAACTGCGTGCTTACGTAACCACTGATGCCCCTGCCCGGGGGATCGGGCAGAGCGCCCCTCTGATTATCGATTTCTGTCTCATCTTATCGCGCTCTTGTTGACATCATAGCTCAAAAACAAAACGTCATAAACTGATAATAAACCGGGGCTTTTGTCATAATTGATTACTGTCTTACTAATCCCTCTCATCAAATAGGTCTTAAAGTGGCGCCCACTTTACCATGTTAACGAACCTGTACTCTGTTGTTCTACGTCATCAATGTCATCGTCCTCCCAACAACCCCCCCCCCCACTTCATGGGGATCGTGATGACGCCTACTCGATGTCGTGATCTATGTCACTCAAGTTATACGTAGATGATCCAGAATACAATTTACGTGAAGGTTCCGTCAACGTTCAGTAGAGATATAGTGGTGGGCCTACATAATAGAATATCCAAAAGAAAAAAAAAACAGGCGAGATTGACACCAAAAGTAAAACGCGAATGTCATTTTGATGCTTCAGTTATATTTCAACCCGTATACTTTTGCGTAGGAAGCAACTCTCTAGAAGCACCTGTACACCTAGCATTCAATAGAAGCATTTCTTTTTTAAACCGGTATCACCATTATTGTCGACATCTGCCGTTGTCATCGCCATTAACGATCGTATTGGTACTCTGTACTGCTACATCATGTACATTGTACTAATTCAACTAGTAGTACGACCGATGATCACCTGACACGTATTTTGGTAATGTTGAACTCGTCCGAAAGCAAATCGTCCTCTTACAAAACATAGTTAGAAAATATAACCAAAAATACTAATAATGTTGATGATTGAGAAGTCGACCTTGTGTTAGTAGCTACTTATATACTATGGTAAAAACCAACAACGAAGTAATGATCCGATGTGAAAAAGCCTGAATTTAAAACAAAATATTTAATTGATTTGAATGTTGCAAACGGAAATGTCAAACAAATCATGTTATTTACTCATCATGCTAATTCACATCGGATGTGTAAGTGTGAGATATCTAAATATACATTCGCTTCAGGAGTAAAACGGAAATGAACTTCAGTCTTCTATGTACATGGCACATCCGGACTTATAAATAGCGCGATTGTTTATCATTTTCACATTCCCTGGTCTTCGAGTCTTTGTCTATACTGTTGTTCTTTCTCCCCCGATACCCTCTCCCTTTATCTTTCTCCTACTCTCGTCCCCCTCTCTCTCGTTATATTTTTCTGTCCACATCGAATATAAATTAATTTTCAATGTCAGATCCTCCCGAAGGAGCAACTGGCTGAAGGATCCAAACTGCGTTTCCTGTTGGTAGTACAGCTGTTTTCAGGTAGTCCCCAGATCAACGTGGAAAAATGGCGTCATAGGCAAATGATTGACTTTAACACTCGCATCGTATATTTTCCCGTGATTTTCACGTGGACGCTTTGCAGCTACAGTACACCCTCACCAGCGCTCACGCTCCAAGCTTCGTGAACGGAGGGATGTCCTTGTCTACACGAAACCTTTGGGGGATAACTGATAACTTCCGCCCAAAGTTGTCCACTTCCGCACGTCAATGCCAAAGCGTGTGTTTACCCCTTCCATCTGAATCGTTTCTGAACATAACACGAACTTGGATGTGAGTCATTCATGGCTCGCGCGTGACAGGGGCAAGGGGCTGAACGTGGCTACGTAGGGGCTCCGAGCTGGCCTTGGCTACAGCCGAAGCCATTATAGTTCAAGTTACCCCACAACCGGCCCGCAACTGACGTATACTTTGGTTGTCTCAGACGTCAGGTTTTGATAAGGATACTGATAATCGTGGTGATAAAAACAAACAAAAAACATTAATATTGCCAGCGATGGCGATGGTGCTCATGATAATGACAAAGATAATGCTAAACATCGTCATATCACCCATATTCATGAAGTCTCTTTACCCAGGGTAGCCTCTTCCTTCTTAACATTGTAGATCCATTATTGTCTTTGTATTTGCCTTTATATCTAATGACAAAGCTAAGCAGGTCACGCATTAATGTGACTCTTTCCAAGATACTAATGGTAAAATGAAGTCAGTGCGTAGAAACATACTTGTACTTTTCATAAAAGGAATCGAGTACCGGCATAAACTTTCGACCAATCACTGTTCGTCAGTTAGCGCAGTACTGATCAGTCAACAGCCAATCACAGCGCGCAGCATCTATTGTGGACACACAAACACACACACACACACACACACACACACACACACACACACACACACACACACACACAAACACGCACACACACACACACACACACACACACACACACACACACACACACACACAGAGACACTCATACATAATTGATGCCCCGCGGTTTGTGCTGAACAACGAGTTTCAGTTGATGCAGTGCTGTTAGATGTGTATGTGTGCATGTGGGCATTTATGTGTGTTCGTCCCGGTGTCTCAGTTTAATCGTACTGCACATCAAGAGCATTTTCTTTTCCATCCATATAGTTAAAAATCTCGACCTAATGAAACGAAATTGAAATAACTTAGGAATAATTTGGAATGGATCTGAACTTGGGGAAGTGTTCAAGATATTGGTTTATTTTGGATTCCGTTCTTGAAATGGAAACTCATTTAAAATAACAGTAATACAGTAAACACATGAATGATATATTATGCAGCTCTTTCGTGAACTTACTATATTAGCGTGCACGATCGACTGGGATGACGAGGATTCAGTCTTACAAAATGGTGCACTGTATTTGTTTTAAGGTGACTGTCTCCGAGACAGAGAAAGATGGATATACTTTACTCCTCTCGTTTCCTTTCCCTCAACGCAGGGCAGAGCGTGTCCGCCAACAGAATGGCATGTCTAAAATCACAGTCCCCATAATACCGCAGGTTAAGCCCCGACCGCAAGTGAAAATGAAGAATTATATTGCAAAATGAGCTAAGCGCCATTCTTAAAGGGATTGTATAGTTGTGGTTGAGACCTAATTTTATGTTTCTAACATTTTTGGTGAGATAATGAGAAACCTCTTATGAAATATGAAAGAGCATGTAATTCTATGAGGAATTCAACGTTTATTTGATGAAAATTGGATTTGAAATGGCTGAAATATCCAAAAACGAGTGATTCTAATAAAGTGTGGGACCCACACTTTATTATGATTACTTTGTTTTACGTTGTTTTTGGATGTTTCAGTCATTCCAAACCCGATTTTCATCAAATAAACTTTGAATTCCTCTTAAAATGGTATGCTCTGAACTACATAATAAGTGTTTTCTTGGTATCTCGCAAAAAGTTTAAAGCCCAATTCTCATCTCCACCAATACTGTACCATCCCTTTAAACATTTCAAAGTAAGTTCATCATCAGATAGAGTAGATTACACATTTCCAGTAATATCTCACTTGTGACATAACAAGGAATATTCTAGAAGTTATGGCGTCCAAGGCGTCCGGAGCAGGTATGGGGGGTTGGGGATTAAGAATATCCTGTATTTTCTTATTATTTTCTTTGTTTATTAGCAGCTTTAATCACAAATATCTCAACTTTTACAAGAACGGAGTTAGCTCGTTTTGCGATAAAACTCTTCAAATGTTCATCTCATCATGAAGCTATAGAGCATACTCCATGATCTCTTTTTCCCTCCCCCCCCCCCCCCTCCCCATACCTGCTCTGGACGCCTTGGAATAAATTTATGCACTTTATGAGATACGTTTTGATTCATGGTGATTATGAATCAAAGCTGTAGTTGACATGATAATGATATATATTTTACTCTATACAGTAGGATCAAAATTATTGAAAAGAAAGAACCCACACAAATAGACAGGAGGTAATGAGGGCGGCCTCACTCCAATATCTGATTATTGTTGTGTTGTAGTAGTCGTAGTAGTAGTAGTAGTAGTAGTAGTAGTAGTGGTGGTGGTGGTGGTGGTGGTAGTAGTAGTAGTAGTAGTAGTAGTAGTAGTAGTAGTAGTAGTGGTGGTGGTGGTGGTGGTGGTAGTAGTAGTAGTAGTAGTAGTAGTAGTAGTAGTAGTAGTAGTAATTTTGGGGGAGTTGTTCTTGTTGAATCCAGTGCAATAAGATTGATGCCATTATTTTGAGGTTTCCATGCAAAAATAAGAGTATCAATAAAAAGTATGGCTTTTGACAATTTTAGCACTTCATGGCTTCTAGGATGTTTGTGTGAAATTGACTGATCTTTGCTTTCTTTTACTGTGATTTTGAATGCCTCAGGGGATCGGACGATCGCCTTTAAATTCATGTTTCCCCCTCCGTCTTCTCGCATTTATATACTTCATGACCACAGATGAAATGTTGAGGTGGGCTTATTGGACAAATTGCCCGTGCATACACGTGACCACGTTGCATGCGCAAGTACGGACTTCACACCTCTGCGACTCCTCACACCGGCGTCCGACATCTTTTGAGTGTCGAGGGTACTCCGTACTCTATAATGATTACGTCGGCTTCAATCGGGCTCCGGAGGCTCCTTGGCTAACGAGCAATCGCGAAGGTTGTGGCGTTAATTAACAAGCGCAGGCACGCTACATGCAGTCGGCATCATGCAATCTAGCGGCTCATCAACTGAAGGCGTATGTACCTGTAGTACACGTCTCGCCAAATTATCCAAAGAAGACTGACAACTTGTTAAATTCACCTCCGGTGGTGCAGCTCTCCGCTCCTCGCCTTCCTGTCTGTCTGTCTGTCTGTCTGTCTGTCTGTCTGTCTGTCAGTCTGTCTCTCCCTCTCTTTCTCTGTCTCCCATTAAATTTCGTTTGAAGAGCACACATTGAGTGGTTTAATGAGGAGACATTTCGTTGAAAAAGTAATAATTGTGTACCAACCCCCTGGGGAATTTTCATACCTCCGGATGTTTTGAAGACAACATGCATGACATGGCTCATCGCTGTAGACGTATCCACCCACACTATCATCTACATCATTCTCTCCTTCTGTATTTCTTTATCTATTCTCTCTCTCTTCCTATGTATTTCTATATAAATGCATATTATGTTGTTTGTGTTAAAGTAGGCCTATACAATTTCCATAGAAATTCCGTATATAACTTCATGCGAATTTACCCGTTATTTAACTAGGGAGCAATTAGAATTATATGCAGAGCTCTTGTTTATTCACACAAACGTACACATGCACACAGACACCAACTTTGTTTTCCATAATTATGCTCTTCACTCGAATTCGTTCGTTCGTTGATATGAAAATCATACTTAGAATGAAACTTCAACTAATTAATGCTCCTTGTCAACATTAATACATAGATTTATTATATGTACAAAGATGTGCTCATGAAGAACATACTTAAAAATATACAGGTAGAAACACATTATATGATAAACATGTCTCGTTGTTAACCCCTTACATGCTTTGGGTGCTGACTCCCATATCGTCATACACACTGTCCGTAGTCCCTGGCACAGAATAGGGTTATTACTCAACATGGTTTCAATATTCAATTCATACATGCACAGAATCGATGAGCGGCGTATGACGTACCTGTACGGATTGCCTATTAGACATTCTATGCAATCAATCTAAGCGTTGAGGAGTAATGTGCTGAAAAACACCTGTGACAAATTACATGCGAATGTGTCTGCGTTCGTATAGTAGGCCTAGCGACGTCAGAGGAATGATACACCGCATGATGGGCACCTGTGCCTCCGCCTAGGTTTAATGAACCAGTCTCTCCGCTGACGTCTCCACAAGAACGCCACAGAACAATTAGAATTAATTCATGTGGTGTACGGCGAGATAAAAAGCGTCGAGAACGCATCCTCGTTTTCATAGCTGGCCCCTTTTGCTAATGAAAATCCTTTTTTTTTTTTTTTTTAAGTATCCTGGATCCAGACCGTGATCGGGATCACTACCAAAATTTAGTCATCTCTTCTTTGTGTCATTATCAACTTTGCCTCTAACTTTCATCCAAACCCTTCACAACTTTTTTGAGTTATTTTGCAAACAGACAGACAGACAGACAGACAGACAAACCAACGCCGACAAAAACACAACCTCCTTAGCGCAGTCGATTGAAATGATTAAACTAGTAAACAGCTACATGTTTAAAAAAATAAATGAAATGAATAATAAAAAAAAATGATAATAGTAAATCTATGTTAGATTTTAGATGAGTAAAAAATAAATGAGGAGATCACCATGTAGATATTCATGATTTTCTTGGTGATCTCAAATGACAAATCTACATACAATGAAATTAAATATTCAACGCCCAATAATCTGTGTCTCGCAAAGGACTTGACTGCGAAATATTGTTGATGGGCCCGCGGAGACAGGTTCGGTCGTGAGCCTCGATCGACTACCTAAAAAATTTAACTCTAAAGAGATGATTCTTGTAAATTAGGCCCTGGATGACATCCACGGACCCACGAGGCAACGACCTTAAACGAGATAGAATCGGAGAAAGGGAACATGAATCTACTAGTAAGATTGAAACTAACATGACACTCAAGTTTCAAGTCGACTCCACCAAACATAATATAGAGAGATTCAACAAATGGGACGCTACATTTTTTTCTAAGTAATTGACATCCAATTACGGAGTTTCTAAAGTTTCGGATTTTTTCCTCCGAAACAGTGGTAGTGTGTCCTCATACTCACATAACCTTCTCAAATTGTATATGACATAAACGCATATAATTAATGCATTCGTCTTAAAAGTCTCCCACAAACCTGTTCCTAAAGTTACACTTAGGGACTTTCCCCATCCTGATTACGTTGTTTTGTACGTGGGGGCGCTGTGGCATAGCAAATCGAAGATTCCCGACTCCCAATCGGAGGACGCGAGTTCGATTCCTACCCACCCAGTGCTTTCGCCCTTGGACAAGATGTTTTTACCCACCACTTTCCTTTTGACTCAAGTGTATAAATGGGTATCTGGCAACGCAAGGGTAATGACAATGGCAGGACCTCTGGTAGAGCGGTGGTAACAATGGAGAAACTACCTTTGATAAACTTGATAAAGAAGACATTAAATGAAAAATGAAAAATCAGAGAAAGAGATGAGTGAAAATTATGGGAAAAATCAACACACACAACACACACACGCACACGCACACACACACACACACACACACACACACACACACACACACACACACACACACACACACACACACAAAGTTATGAACTGAGCTAAATGAGCGCTGGGTGCCGTCCTTTCTTTTACCCGATCAGTCAGTTCCTCCCATAAGCGCAATTTTAATTTCATAGCATTTATATCCTTCAATATCTTTCAGTACCAAATTGTTACAATGAAAATTCACACACAATGACAGTATGTGTATACCTTGAAGGGGCGTGGTGACGTAAAGCACAGCTTGTATCAGGCACGCTGGTATACATGGTATACTTAAATATAACACATTGGAAGATAAACATCAGCGGCAAAAGAAGAAAAATCAAACACACACACACACACACACACACGCACACAAAACCAAACACCCATCAGTGCAGAATTGATATACTGATAGAGAAATACTTTGGATGGGATCTATCCCACCGAAAAGATTCGATACTATCCCCAAAAGCGTATTTTGTGGTATCTGTCTGTTCTATTCTTGGCAGTCTTTAGATGAACCGCCAAATAATTATGGAGATAGCGATGAGAGCAGCATCCACATTTTGTCCTTTCTTTCTTTCTTTTTTTACTCTGGAGGCATCCGGCAGCGCTACTCACATTATGTACTCATGAGCACACGCCATCCACGTGGGAGAACATCTGTACCTAGGATAGGATTACAGCAAAGATAGAATCGTACATCAGTTTGTCTATTTTTCATTGTCACCTCAAGCTCATTCAAGCAAACGGCTGAATGTCTGATATGAGAGTTGTCATATATATATATATATATATATATATATATATATATATATATATATATATATATACATATTATACATATTTTATTGCATGTAGATTTTCTGAAGCGTCCTCGGGCATCACTCTGTTTAATCATGTACGTTCTAGTTGTTCTTCCTTTTTAACACATAGTTGTTCTAAATGTTATTCCTATCTTTATAAATAGAAAATGCTGTTCATGATAATAATGATGACGACGATGACTATGGTAATGCTACAATAATGAGGGTAATAGCGATATTAACAATACTTACGATGATAATCATTATGCTTGTTTTTATCATTATCGCAATCATCAATGTTATCATTATATTCATCACCATCATTCTTCAGCGATAATCAACAATAATGACAAAACGGCTCCTCCCTAGCAGCTGGATATTGGAGCAAGCGTCATCAAAAGACACAAAGAAGAAGAAAATATGCAGGACGTTAAAGACTAAAGAAGGATCAATATTGTTAATATCCGTCCTATTGTTCAACACGAGCATTCTTTTTTCCTCTCATCTCATTCAAAGTCGAAGTCAAACCCACCCTTTCCGTGTCTTTATACGACACAAATGAGAAGTAATTGACATAAATTCGACACTTCACGTGAGGGAAGGAGAAGAAAGAGAGACAGACAAAGAAAAAAAAAAAGGGGGGGGGGGGTCACGGGGGGGGGGGGGGGAGTGATGGGCGGAAACAAGATGACTTGGACCTATGCATCACCAATCATTGAGAACCGGAGACAAACAGGGAAGCAATGTTCCAACATGTCATGGATTCAACTTATACTGTCCGCTATATACAGTCAATAACAGTCAAATCTCAACCTTGACAGGTAAAAAGGAGCTGTCATCCTTTCCGCACATCATAATCAGGGACAATATTGACAGGATAGCATTTTGTTGTTGTTATTGTTGTTTTACAAATTAAAGGCACTATTTTTTTTTTCCATTTGCAGATGAAACAAAAAAAAACTCAGCTTTGGTGCTTAAAGAGTGTTCTAAAGTGTGAGTTTAGGACAGACACGACCAGTGTAAAAATGTTACTCAGTATTATTATGATAAATGTTAAGCATTGTCAACAATATACAAAATGTAAACAATAGTTATGATAAAAATGTTTCTAGAATAAACAGTCTGACAGTTATGGTTAAGTGAGAAAAATAATGATTTCTCTTTATATCCTAGGTTGTATTACAAAGTGTTTGTATGGTAGGATGCCTGTGATACAACTGCCTACGTACACATATTCATCAAATGTGATAACGCGAACATTTTTTTTTTCGCTGCTCCCTATGGTAGAAAGTACCTTTAACATTTTCCTCTGTTTTTTTTTTCTTTCTGCAGTGTCTTTTGGTTGTTTACTTATTATCGATTTTTCTCTTTTTTTTGGGGGGGGGGGGGGGGTGAGGAGAAGAGATGCAATCGCACGGTGCTTGTGACACGCATGTTGCCAAAACAGAAAGGAAGTAGTCAAGCTCATGATATACCCGCATGACCCGGATGAACAGTGCAGCAGGAGGAAAAAACAAAAAAAAAAATGTCTGGGCTGAGAAAGGACAAGAGTGAAAAACAGTGGGAGAGCTAGTGAGGGGTGTGAGGGGGAGGGAGAGGAGAGATGAAGATATATTTATTATGACAATGTAGAAAAAGAGGTTGGAGATGATACAGACAAGAGGAAGGGGGGAGAGAGATAGTGTGAAGGTGCCTGTGTGTTTGCGCGTGGTGTGCGTTGAGCAAGTGGGTGTATGCGTGTGTGTGTGTGTGTGTGCGTGTGTTTGTTTAAAGGTCCTTGCAAACGAAATGAATTTTTGCATGGTTTATAGACTGGTTACAGAATAATGTCTCTCAACAAAATGTATTAAATATTACGGCAATTCACCGTAATTAAAAAAAAAGAAAGAAACAAAACACTAACCCTATGTCCCTCGAGAGTTTTGGGGATTTTTTTTTTTTAATTCACTGAAAATCTTAAGTATTGTTTCCCTCTCAATCATTAAAAGAAAAGTTTCCAGAATTATTATTGTGAGGAAAGATCTGAATTACCTACCCCTACAAGATACCAGCTTATGAAATAAATCTATTTTTCAGGGTTGCAAATGGGACATACGCACTTTAAGAGACATAAAGAGAGAGAGAGAGAGAGAGAGAGAGAGAGAGAGAGAGAGAGAGAGGCCGAGAACGAGGAAAATAAAAGAATCCACGAAAACAATTTCCTTTTAAGGGATTACAACCATTTATGTCCTTTACCATAAAGATATACACTTTTGTCAATGACGAGGATAATTAGCATCATTAAAAACACACAAGCAGGAGAAAACAGAACCGAAGAATGCGTACATCCTCAATTATTGAGGTACAGGACCGGGTAGCAGATTTCGTTCACTCACCTGTGTTTGTGAGAATAATATATGTACAGCTATTTAACCGACAAGAAGCAACCAAAACGTGCATACGTGAAATTATGTATGTGTGTGTTTATGGGGGGGGGGATGACTTCGGGGTGTAGGAATTAATTCAAACATCGAAAGTACAAATCGACGTTGACATGAACTTTTCACGGAAACCAGAAAAATAATCAGAATTTCCGAGCACCAAGGACGAATATCGCTCTCATGTTTCAGCGCAGCTTTACTATATTTTGTTATATTTTTCTTTTCTTTTCGGAAGTATTATGATATCATCGGTGGGAATGTCACAGCAGAGCGAGTCCCTTCAACGATTTTATGATATCCATTTGGTGGTTTATTTTTACATGTGCTGGTAGACTATCAGCTCACGCTACATTCTTACTGGTATATGATGAAAATGACGTGTACACTCTTCCTGGTTTATAGGTTCTTTAAAGGTACTGTTTACCATTGGGAGCAGTGATTTCCATATTCGAGTTATCATATTTGATGCATATGTGTAGGTCAGTTGTATCACAAAAACATCCTGCCATATAAAAATTTTGCAATAAATCCTAAAATGAGAGGAGATTTCACTTTTTTTTCTAAATAAAACATAACCGTAGACGGTTTATTCTAGAAACAATCATATTGCAACTATTGTTCACATTCTATATATTAAACAATATTCAACATTGATGATACTGTACTGATAAGCATTTTCACATTGTTTGTTTCTATCCGTAACTCACATTTTAGAACTATTTTAAAGTACTAAAGCTGGGTTGTGGTTTCATCTGCCAATGGTAAATAATACCTTTAAAGGGGCATTCCAGACGATTTTCATAATTTCATATAACGTAGTAAATGATTCGACAGCTCCATATACACTGTTTGTATAGACATATAGAATTTATTGTAGTCCCTGAGTAGAGAAACCAATACTCTGAAAAAATCTTACACAAATAAAACTGAACAGTGTTGATGACATAGGAGCCTCACATATTTCAGAAATGTAGCAGTGTAATTCCATTACAATACCGCTTGCTTAACATGTTCACCTGAGTGTGTGAAATCTATGCATGCCTTTTTCTTTTGTTCTGCTTCCTTGAGACCCACTCATACATTCTTATGGTGACCCTGCCATGTCATCATCCTTGTTCATTCCAATTTGATGTTAATGTTGAAAACATTCTTATTCCTCAACCCAATCACTATAAATTCTGAAACCATATACTCGGTATAACTAATTTATAGTTGTTCAAATATAAAAATTTGACAATCATCCGGAGGTCTCCTTTAAGCCTGACATGAAAGCGCCTCTTGCTGCTGTCTGACAGGGGAAGTGCGGAAGGAAGCTTGTGACAGGTCTGACAGAGGAAGTGGCTTACGAGAGGTGTTCTTCTGTTCGACAACAGCAACACGCTCACACACGCGAGCACAAACACATTATACAAATACAAACACAAACATGCTAAGGAAAGCAACCATCATTCAGAAATCATGGTAAGGATTTTTATTTTTTCTAGGCGGCGGTGGCAGAAATGTGGTGTGGGCCGGCAGACGGGCTCCGGACTGAGGAAGGTTCTGAATTCATACCCATGGGCTGGATGTTTTACCAAGACGCGGCAAAAGGTTATCAGACAATGCTTCAGCTACTAAACAACAACAACAACAACAACAACAACAACAACAACAACAACAACAACAACAACAAGAAGAACAAGAACAAGAACAACAACAACAACAGGGACTTTTATTTTATTTTTTTATTTATTTTTTCTTTTTTTTTTTTTGGGGGGGGGGGGTAAGGTTTGGGCGGTGGAGGGGTTGGGTATGGTGGGAAGGTGGGAACGAGGGTAGGTTTTTTTTTGTTGCTGTTGTTTTATTTCTTTTGATATAATACAGATTCATTTTCTGTTTTTCTTTTTAAGTGCTTGGCTAATTTGCCTATAATTACACATGTACTTTTTTTTTTAGTTAAAAAGAAATTGACCGGATATTTCATCCTATTTTTTCCCTGCTTGATTTCTGCCTTAAAATGAATTGAATGATTATTCTTGTTTTCATGGAATATCTTTCGTATACATGCATGAACATTTATGACAAATGTTATGTATATAATGTGTATTTTTGTTGAAACTGTTATATTTTCAAAGGAAATGGAATTGATAAAAAGATCACTGAAAACAAAAAACAACAACATAATAATAATGATAATAATATCAATAGTAATGATGATGATGATAATAATAATAATAATAATAATAATAATAATAATAATAATAATAATAATAATAATAATAATAATTATTATTATTATTATTATTATTATTATTATTATTATTATTATTATTATTATTATCATTATTATTATTATCATTATTATTACTATTACTATTACTATTATTATTATGATAATAGATGATAGATACGATAGACATGCATGTAGGGGGAGCCTATGTGGGGGAAACACCAAGGAAACATCGCCCCTTTCTCCTAAATAGATAAAGCACTTAGGAAAGAAAGTACAATAGTATGATTTCCTGCTCCCAGCTTTATTGACAATCTGAGATATATCACGTAGCACATGATAGGTTACCGGAATGTGACCAAAACCTATACTAATGATGAAATTCAGCAGACTCGGTGAGGACTTGTGCGAAAATATGACGGATGAATGTGTCGTAATGTAATACCAGGACACTGTGGTATCACAGCAGACGATCGTTAGTGGTAAATATGGTTTGAAACAAACCACCGTGCTGCAGTCTGTAAGCCATCGCCTACAGGATCCTGGTGGAACCTGCATAAAGTGAAGAGTTTGTGATCTAGAAGGAAACGGATTAATCT
The DNA here is from genome assembly GCA_033980235.1 of Diadema setosum. NCBI lineage: Eukaryota > Metazoa > Echinodermata > Echinoidea > Diadematoida > Diadematidae > Diadema > Diadema setosum. Next base: position 14,137,247 of record CM067067.1, read on the forward strand.
GAGGGAACTTACAGTTGCCCTGTTCTGTCTTTACTTGTCAACGTAATATTTGCGTCATCGGAATTAAGTTCCAGCTGATGCTTATCTCAAATGGCCGGACGATGGCATCCAAAGGACCTACACATTTTCCCGTAATTATGTTATACAGAGACAAAGAATCTCCTTGTAATGTTCTGAAGTCCATTGATGGCAGTATTGAGCATGGTTTGGGCAAATGTGTCGTGAAGTGTGTATGTACATACGTGTTCATGACAGATTGGCAGTGGCAATGATGATTATTATGGTGATGGTGTCATGTTGGACCTATGCGATCGTTCAGTCGCCATTTTCAAGTTATCATGCGAGATTAATATTTTTTGAACAATGGTTGAACGAATCCTTTTGATGAATTCCTATCTTGCGAATATATATACATGTATATATATATATATATATATATATATATATATATATATATTCAATTCAATTCAATAGTTTATTTATTTCCATCATCACAAAGAAAAGAAAAGGAAAGAAAAGTTGACATAATCCAAAGTGATACTTTTTTTTTCATTTCTCTTACACTCGTCCGATAAAGGATTTTTTCAATACAATATAAAGTATATTATACACGAATGATGTCGTAAAAAAGAAACAATGCACTTTGTCATGGCAACAAAAAATAGTAAATAATATTGTACATTTTACTCATTAATGATGTTGATACTATGAACAACAATGAATATATATATATATATATATATATATATATATATACTCATTATCACTACACTCAAACATATTAAATAGTTAATACCAAGAGCTACAAAAGGAGTAGATGAGTAGGCTACTTGTCGCTTGTTTTTATCAAGCTATATCTCTGTCATTGAGAAAAAAAAATGCAATTAGAGCCGTAGAAAATTGAAAGCTCTCTACCAGCACAATAAATTACCGAAGATATCATGCCACCTAGTCAATCATATTGTACTAATTAAATGCATAATAGTAGCAATGACGCACGAGATTCGATACAGTTCGAGGAAAAAAAGAAATGAGAGGGCACATTAAAGCAGTAGATATAAAAAAATTATATTTTCACCACTTTGTATACAGGAAGTATAGACACCCAGCACAATGGCTTCGATTTAATCTGGTTTGGATAATTGGACAAGCTACGTTGAAATGAGACAACAAGTGACAAGGAGGTGTTGATTAGACAGAGAAAAAAATGCTTTCATTAGAATTGTTTTCACTGTGGTCAGTTCTTGGCTCAATCACCAATGGCAACTGATTTACGACCTTTAACTATCACTGAGCGCTATCCGATAGTGAACTTGATTGGCTGAAACAAGGGCAGTCCGCAGACAAGCGGGCAAACACGTATCTTGTAATGAGAATCGCTGCCATCATTATCATCTTACCATTTCCAAGTTTCGCTTCGTGGAAAAGAAAGTTGTCCAAGAATCATCAACACCAACAACAACAACAACAACAACAGCAGCAGCAACAACAACAGCAATAATAATAATAATAATAATGATGATGATGATGCTGATGATGATAATAATAATAATAATAATGATAATAATAATAATAATAATAATGATAATAATAATAATAATAATAGTAATAATAATAATTATAATAATTAGGCCTACATCACCACCAACACAACAACATCAACAACAGCAACAACAACAACAACAACAACAACAACAACAACAACAACAACAACAACAACAACAACAACAACAACAACAACAACAACATTACCAATACCCAAACAAGAGACGACTTCTCATGAGCCGTCTGTTTTGCCTAGCATGCATGCATTTTTAACTATGACATCATAACATGTGCTAGCAGTACTAATAACATATCACTGCCTATGTGCGCGGAGAGGACGTAGATATCGGCGGTAATTTACTTAGAGTTCCATTATAACGCAAAATAATGAGGATTTGGCCTTAGATCGTTCGAGCAGGGAGCGATGAAAATTGAAATCGGAAGGTCCGTCTCTTCCACGGAACTCATCATCGCTTCGTTGTTATCCATCTTTGAACTTAATCCTCACACATACATTATACCAAACAAGGCTTTTTAAACTGCGAATATCAAACAGAAGTAAACGCTATTTGTTTGGATGTGATGAATCTGGTGAGATAGAACCAGATCAAGGGTAATACACCTCCACGAATTCGTGTCTTAAGAGTTAAAAAGAAAAAAGAATAGGACAAATAGCAAAACGAAGGAAATCAAGAAATGAATATAAAAAAAAACACATATGAAATCACAAATAGATATCATTTAATTATAGCAGTAACGTATTGCTTTAAAGCAAACTAATTTCTCAACCGAATAGTTCGACTATCAATTATCTTGTATCCACATACAAGGAATGGGTGAGAATTACAGGATCCAGTTACTTCCTACAAATTAAAGAGGGGATTCCTGACTTTCAAGAAGTGCCATGATTGTGCAAGTTTCCAACATTTTTTTTAACGAGATCACATTTTAGTTCCTTCGAGTTTGCAATATTTAAAGTATTCAAACTGCTTCAAAGAATTCCTCGTGCATGGGATATAATCAGTACCTTGTAAAAACCCTCCTTGCTCGAAAGTTTAAGACTATTAAAAACGCTGGTGACTCTTCTTCACTGATAAAGTTGAAATTTGGCCCAGAGTACTGTATATGCCGGGAAACTTCTGATTACCTTTGCTATCAATATTACTTCAGATATATTATTTTTCCTTTCCGCACTGCTATTGCAACCATGGTCTCCTTGTGCTGGATCAGATGAACTTATCAGTTTTCGAAGTTTGACCAATTGTGCAGCAGTTGGTATCAGGAGTGAATGAACTATTATAATCATGACACCGACTCGCAAATTTTCCAGCTATTTTAAAGGCGAAAACCTTTCAGTACTTACTTTCATCTGAATGCCACTGGGATTCTTCAAACAACATGACAGGAAAAAAAAACTAACAACAACAATACAAAGAAGGTATGATTTTTAATGTCATACATACAATATCGAAATACAACTAAAGATTATCAATTGACCCATAACGTTTAGAGTTGCAGGTGCCAGAAATCTTTCCGAAATCCAGTTTGCAGTGCTTTAATATAAAGAAAAAAGAAGACTTCATATAAATAAAAAAAAATAAAAAAGAAGACTTTGCTCAAAATCTTAGTTTTGTTCCTGTTTCATTGTCAGAAAAAGAAGGTCATCGGAAATCCCACAATATTGTTAACAATCACAGAGACAAAGGGAAATGGGGGTAAACGACCTGTAATCACAAAAGGATCATGTCTATTGTGATAACTTTGTAAGGAGATATAGCCTGAGAGAAAAGAAGTGAAATGGTTGACTTCAATAATCTAGTTTGTTTTGAAGAAGATTTAAGGCTTACCCACTAGGACTGGATTGGTTTCTTTATAGAGGTGGCCCCTTTTCATCTACCCCCCATAGCCAGAGACTGGATGGCGGGTCTTTGGCAGACCACACGATTTAATGTTATGATTCACACTACAGCATCTTAAAAGGATGCCCAAAATCTGCAGAATGTGATTGAAATATGTTTGAAATAAAGAGAAACAAAAATGACGAAGACATTTTGTTGTTTGTGTGTAGCGTGCGAATGTCTCCTTGGTCAGACGACCACTAAGAAAACAAATCGCGCGGAAACGTTTCGACGATTGTTCCGCCATTGTCGTGGAGTGACTTCTTTTGAGGACTCCTGTCCTTGATGACCATATATGGAAAAAATCTTTATCGCTTCTACCTTATTCGTTATCACAGGATGGACCGAAGGCTATCATCCCCGGAGTAATGAAGAAATGGGAAGGATATTCAAAGAGAAGACTGCGGAGAAGAGGAGGAAGAGAAACGGAAAAGGGGTGAATAGAAGATGTGAAGATAACCGAGATAAGTGTGTGTGTGTGTGTGTGTGTGTGTGTGTGTGTGTGTGGGTGGGTGTGGGTGTGTGTGTGTGTGTGTGTGTGTGTGTGTGTGTTAGAGAGGGGAGAGAGAGAGAGGGAGATTGTTTGCCATAAAGATAGGATTACGCTCTTTAACATTTTGTAATATATTTTGCGTTAGCATAGCTAGATGCAGCCTCATTTTTTTTTTCTATTTTCATTCACTCATACATTTATCCATCTATTTATATGTTCTCATTTTTCTTCCAACAAAACACAACACAGAATAAACCAGGAAAGGAGAAATGGGAGGTCCGCTAAAAAGCAATGCTACACAAACCGTCATTGTCAACCACTCAAGAGTTTCTTTAAAGATTTTCGGAAAATCCTTTTTTTTTCTCCCCGTGGGTCTCTTCCAATCCTTCGGTGCCTCTGACTGTCTGTGGGAATCATTTCATTTTTTTTCTTCATAAGCAGAAACCAAAGAAAATCCTTACAAAGACCATGTCAATCTTTCAAAATGCAGGGACGTTCCAATATAATTTTCTTAAAATGTCAAAGACAATGCGATTTTATGCATATTCCGCGGGCTATAATGCATTTGTACTCAGGTTCATCACCCACGCATCATCAAATGCCTCAGACTTCATGCAACTTCTGCTTTTAGCGCTATAATAAAAACAATTCATCATAAAACACAAGATCTGCATAATAGTTGTTCTCTATTGTTAGATTCTTATTCTTGGTCCTTTTTTCTTTTTAATGTGTTCCACGTGACAGCATGTGTGCTATATTCATGTCATTGTAAAAGTCGATTTTTAAATGGTTGAGGTTTGTATGTATTCTGTAACTCTATATATCCGCCAAAGGGATCCTTTAAAAAGCAGATGTGTATATAGCTCCGAGTGGGCCGACATCTTAGGACCACCAATATTGCCAAATGTCATTGAGATAAGAGAGGAAAGGTCTCCAGTGTTACTAAATGAGTTTAAAAAAAGTACTGGTGACAAAATGAAACACTTTATGAAATTGAAATAGGAACACAAATCAAGAGATAGATAAAGACTGAAATATTTAAACTTTATTTTTTGTCATCATATTATGACAAACAATGCTCTACCTGTTTTGATTAAAAAAAAAAAAAATAAGGGTGCTATGATCTTCCGGCGATTATAAGAGATGTCGTGTGTGGTCTTCGGGTGTAAGGTAGAAGTCGCACTATGGCGCTTGAGGTTCGATCAAAAGATTACACTTTAGCTATACTTTCTGAGCCATGAGCACCGTCAGACAATAACTATCGGGTCATCAACAATGGAAATGTCAATTTGACAGACTCCGGACAACATCACCTCGAAGCGTGCCCTAAATTAACCTAGAAAGTTGCGAGGACAATCAAATTACTGGAAGGATTTTTTTTTTTTTTTTTTTTTTTTTTTTTGCTAGGAGATACTCGCGGCAAATCATCATCATCACCTCCCGTGCAAAATAAAGGTGCGGACGTCGTGGCCATAAAATGTGAAGAGCTTCGCACTTCAGCAAGCCACCTGTGCGAGTGTTTCTGCTTATGTATGGGTTTGAGTGTAAATGTGTGTGTGTGCGTCTGTGTGTGTGTGTGTGTGTGTGTGTGTGTGTGTGTGTGTGTGTGTGAGTGTGTGTGTGTATATTTTTTTTTCCTGTGCATGCCTATTACACCACGACACCAAACGAAGTCGTTTAGTCATGTCAGTAGCCTAAGATGAATTCAAGTTCGGGTGGTGAGGCGCGGCGCCACGTTGACGAAGATTTTGCACAGCTTGAGATTAGATTGTACTTTGTATTTAGCTGATTTCATTTTTGTCAATCTTTTTCAAAGTAAGGCATTTTTTTTGGCTAAAAAAAACCAAACACCTGCGTTGTTTCAAAATGGTACATGCGACGCGAACTCCTAATGTTCTGGATAACTATACCTACATGCAGAAAGCTTGAGTCAACACCATTAAATCAATGAAAAAATGATTAAAGGAGACATGCCTGATTAAATTACAAGCTCAATGTATGCATTATAGATCGCACCATTTAATGTTGGGTCTTTTTTTTTCTCCCTAGAACCCGAGAAGCGTAACACAGTAGCATACAATTTCCCGGCTAAACTCGTGTGCTGACCTGGCTGAGCAGGAATGAAATAAATCAACTTGAACAGTTGCTTTTGTGTTGCCGTACCGAACAAAGGCCTAATTACCAGCAGTGTAAACAAGTTAACAGAACATTTTCTTAGAAAAACATCAGTAGGCCTACATCAAACAGAAACGATTCCATTTGTCAATATATCTATTAATCTATATATATATATATATATATATATATATATAAATATATATATATATATATATATATATATATATATATTATACAGTATATGAGTGTGTGCGTATATCTATGTATTTATATGTCTTGAGGCAAATATATCATCACTTAGTCTAATTCAAACATGCTCGCTATATCAAGACCATTGTTTTGTGAAAACGTGAAGTTTTAATCATTTCATAAAGCTTCCTCTTGAAGATTTTTTTGCTATGTGACCTCTGCCGTACCGTCCGTTTGATCTTTTTTTCTTTTTTTTTTTTTTACTTTATTCATTAAAGCAATCTTGTCCATGGTGCGGAATTGCACTGATAGGTAGGTGTAGGAGGATATCAAAAGAACGAGGGCACGTGAGGAAAGCGTCACCATGGGCAACAGCATCCTGGGGTGTTGGATGGCAGAAGAAATGCGTGAGGACCTAAACCCTCGATGTCACGATGATTATACAGGCTGTGTACATATGCTATGAACTTGACTTAAAGTTAAGGGGTCTCGAATCAAATCACGTGTTGATCGACATTCCAGGCACATTGTGAAGACTTAGGTATTGCTTTCTATTAATAAAATCTAACCACTCTGACATAACGTCTCCTATACCTATATTAATCATCGTCGAATTAGAAATGAATTCCTTACAGATTATTTTATATCCATTACTGTTGTTTGGCGTACCTATAAAGCAATCAGACCAAACCTGTGCTCCAAAGGGGTCAATATTTTCTATGTTGTCATCATAAACGAACAAAGATATACAGTTCACCTTGCAATATATTGACACCAAAGAGTCTATTGCGGCTTCCAAGCAAAATTTCCAAGAATACATTTGTTTCTTTCGGTAGAACCGAGAGTTATTATACTAGCTCTTATTCGACACATATGACCAGGAGCTAAACTAATCAGACAATGTAGGTCATTTAGTGTGGTGGCCTAAAACTTTAATCGGCTCATCTCGGTAACATTCGTCAGCTGGATTGTATGTCCTAATGACTGTGCATAAAACTCACCACATGTCCGATTTCCTCGAGTTTTTAACAATAAAAGCATGGAGAAGAGCGCTAACGGCTTTAAGGGCTCCGACAACTGTAGTGAACTGTGACTCTTTTTGTAAGCACGAGGAGATAAATCTCAATGCATCACTACAACACAATACACCGCGCCACCACGCTTCTCTATATGGAATGAATTTGTTAAGTTTTGAATACAGTAGACTCAAACATATAGATTCTCCACAGAAAACGATCGAAAACACGAACGTTTGAGAAGAAAAACGAAGTTATAAATAAATAATAATGACACTAACAATAACACACTGGAAAAACGGTAATGATAATAATAATGATAAAACTAACGACAATGACTACGATGATGATTGTAATGAAGAAGAAAAAGAAGAGGGCGTAAAGAAGGTGGTGAAAAAGACGAAGGAGGGGTAACATAGGAGGAGAAAGAGAAGTAATGAAAAAAAAGTACTCATTGGTAAACTTTGTCTGATGCTGATAGTCTGCCTGTTATACCCGCAGGCGATCGGCGCGGAGATCATTACCGTTGCTAGGAGCAACGAGTTGTGGGTTGCTCACCAGCTTTGCCAGCGTCAGTGCGGAAAGGTTGGGCCTGACATGTTAGCATCTATGTTCGCTAATCCCCTGCTGGAGAACGATTAGTATTACTGAAATTCATCTCCATTGTCACCATCATTATCAGCTCCATCATTGTAAGCATTACCCTCATTATCATAATCATCAATTCAGTTGTCATGTTCTCGCACGTTGAATATAACCTCGCCGGTAAGGTTTCTGTACATTCACAGTGGAAGATAAAACAGGACAGATACCGCGTTGCTAAGCAACGAGAATACACGTCTTCTTGGTGTTTATAGGGAGTGGTCTCTTCCAGGAAAATTTTGCTCTCTTGACAGCGACCATTTGACTAATCTAGCGTGGAATGCGGCTGCTCAAGAATTATATAAAGAAGGAAGTTTGCTCAAACACTTCGTCTTTTATTTGTTTGCATGCTGCTTTTTTCTTTTCTTGACGGACAAAGCACCTCACGCAGCTTTTTCCGCGTGACCTTACTCCTTAGCCTAGTTTCTGTTTTCTTTTTTTTTTTTGTCTTTAAAAACGTTGATGTGTGATCACATTAGCATAGAATACAGGGCAAAGTTCCCGATGTCTATACCATGCAACATAGAGATTAGTTTGCAAAGCTTCGAGGAGAGGCGATATTATTACTCCAAACAAATTACATGATTACTACGCTGATGAAATAATCATGTGAGAATTTAATGACGGCGCACGTAAAGCACAAAAGACATTACAAAAGAGCGTAAAGCACGCACCTTTCTCTTAAGTGGTCTCTTAATTTCGTCATTCCGTCACAATTTTATACTATTTTTTTTTCCAGAAATTCTAGGACAGTCAATCACGCCGCCTATGGAGAGTTTGAGACATGCACAGGAAAAAAAAAAAAATCTTTACTGTCAAGGGAAAAGAGAGAAGCATTCTTAATCCAGATGCCACTTCCCTTGCCTCTTACATACATCATTAAAAGAGAACTAGGAATCATGAAAGAGAACATTCATCAACAACAACCAAACAAAAAGAGACAATAGGATAACACTTCTAAAACATGATGAGGTTTGGATGCACAGAAAGATGTAAGGCACTGGTATATATTATTGATTATGGTATTCATGTCATGGTGATCAGAAGAATCATAACTTTACATCTTACCACGACTGCAAACAACAAAACAAAATTAAACTAAACCAAACAAAATTAACAAACAAGTAGGCCTGCACACAGACATACACACACAAAAAAGAACCACCCCAAAAAACAAAACAAAACAAAACAAAACAAAACAAAACAAAACAACAGCACATCCCGTACCAATTCTCACCGAATCCGTTTATGACAAAATAGCAGTGGTCAACAAACAACATATCGGAAAGAGATAGAAATATATAGAGAGATATGTAGAAAGATAACTAACCAAAACGACAGTACATTCATGTTAGACAGAATATGGACATTCAGAACATATGGATGAATAGATAGAGAGCTAGGTAGCTAGCTAGATGTTATAGCTATTGCAAGCTTGATAGGCGGGAAGAGAGAGAACAGAAATGGCGCCTCACGATAAATACAAAGCAAGAGGTGGGACCAGGGAGATGTTCCCATCTCCCTAGTGGGACACGGCATATATTACTCAGTCAATGTCAGAATACTCTTCTAGAGAACCGAGTTTCGCCTGACGATCGCTCTGCACGGCTCCTCCTCAACCCTACCCTACTCACCCGAAAAGAAGGTCACTGGACCAATTTAATGTTGGGCGAGTATCACCTGCGCTTCTGCGAAAGACAATTAATGTTTTGCACATCATTAGCGTAAGTTTGCAGCGAAACTCAGCGAACCAAGTACTCTATGGACTGTCGAATTTAATGGAACTGTTTGATTAATGACGTCAGATCACTAGCTCACATGAGGTCAAGAAAACTCAAACACCTGTTATCGATCACTGACGGACAGCCCAATGGTTCTTTGATTACATAATGTCATGACAGGAGACTGCCATGATGTGTCTTGCAGACCCATAATCGAAGGGAATAGGCGATCGTTCTATCCCGTGGCAAGTCCGTGCCTTCCCTACTCCAACCTATTATTAACGGCTTGAGCGAACAATGCGATCGATACGTATGTTTGCGGAGCTCCCATCACTCGCCCTCATCATTCACACACAACCATTAGGTCCAGCTGATGAATAGAGCACTTACGCACGGCGTTTTTTCAATTTGCATAAGTCGTATGACGTCACTGATTTTGCATAGTCAGCGACGTTCAGATTTGTTTTAAAACCTTTAAGGAGCATTTTGTTTGTATTTGCAAGTCACTAAAATGAATAAAGCAGACTTCACTAAAAGGCAATCAAAGGAATGTCTGCTTTACAAGTTTTGTGCTGTTGGTTACAAGGTCACGAACAAGTCCAAGAATTTCGTCATTGTCCAACTTATTTCATCCTCTTCTTCTTTCTGTTTGTCTGTTTCTCTCTTGTAAATGTCTTCTTGTTTTTATTTCTCTTTCCCTTTTGGATGATTTTTCCCAGAATAATCTTATTTTGTTTCTGAACGTCTGGTCATGACTTGCCAAAACCTACATGTATACAACTATTATGCCGTATTAATGACATTGCATGTTGTGCTGTTTTGATTAAAGAGACTCCGTGCTCTCTACTCTGCATTAGGACCTGAGTGGCATCAGAAGTATAATTATAAAGGTCTCATTCTTACATCTCCGACAATATAGTACTATCAACGTTTCATGGCTGATCAGACGAGAGGAAAACATCCACAGAGACACCAGCAACAAATTATTTGACATTGTTTGATTGACACATTTTATACTTTCACACCACTTGCATTCCATGGAAGTATTTCTTCTTATAATACTGAGCCTATATTTGATATATAATACTTAATAATATATAACTTGTCGATATCAGAACTAGTCTTGTTGTAACTGTTTTAAGTGTTTGATTGATTGATTGTGTGTGTGTGTGTGTGTGTCTGTGTGTCTGTCTGTCTGTCTGTCTCTCGCAACTCGAAAGTCATTTTTGTTTTGCTGTTTTGATGTTACCTGATTTTACCGAAGGCATTCATGCCTGATGTGCGATGCATCAAGTCATGCACCGAATATTTCATGAGTACATGATGAACACGAAAGAAGAAAATTCATCCTATCTGCTCCAATTTCACGTAATTTCTTAAAGTTATTCAGAGTTATTGCACTTTTCATCAATAACTTTTCACTTTTGTATCATTGAGAATTCGTTCCTCCGTGCTGAAATAGAATTTCTGAGATAACTGCATCGGTTTGGGTGACAATCATGACAAATAATAACAAGAAAAGAAATAACAACAACCAAGAGAACTATTGCCCTGGTGTTATTTCCGTCGACTGATGAGAGAAACAGACGAATAAAGAGCAAGAGAGAGGGAGAGGGGAGAGTTTATACAGATATAGGAGATTTGACCCCACCCCCTAGTCATCACAAGGATAGCTTGTGTCAAACAATGGAGGTATACGATGTTTTGTAGCTCTTTCATCAAACCAAGGAATGAGCACCTCCTTAGTCAAACCAGGGAGGTGGAAGCTCTTCCACCTCCCTGGTCAAACCGACCTCAGTTACAATAAAAAAAAAAGATGCGAGATCAGCTCATACTTTGATCACCTAAAAGCAGAGCATAAATAAATACTAATTCTGGCTGAAAAAAGAAAAGAAAATATGGACGTGGATATATACAACTGACTGCGCGCTATCTGCAGTAGCGTTACTGGTACACAGGCATGATTAAATTAATGCTTCTGCATGATTTGTTGATAGTGCATGCTAAGCACAGTCACCTTTGTCTTTTGTTCGATTGTGCTTGGTTGTTAGATTTGGCTATACATGCACCTGTTACTCTCACGATTCCCAACAACATTGAATCTCATCTTAGTACACTTCCTCGTTGACTTTTCCGCGTTACATTCAACCTCTCGTTATCTCGAATCCTCTACTTTTTTGTTTCAATCGCAATAACTAAAGAGTGATGTAATTCAAACATCCCTTTTGATTCTGTCTTTTATGCCGAGTCACTAAATTTAGCGGAAAAGAAAAACTAAGAGTCACCCGAATGATCAGCATAAAACTTGAAATGCGATAACTGACATCTACCCTGTATCTCTTACGAACACTTTTCCTTGTTTTTTCATAAACATGATAAATGTGTTTAACGGATTCTTTGAGCTGTCTTTGAATGCAGTTAAACACAGTTCTACCTGTCACAGGCGTGTATCATAGACAACTGGAACCTTCTTAATGTAATTTCTGCAAAGTATGCATTGTTTGTCATACTATTATACATTCATTTGCACATACACTATACTTCATATAGCCTGAACTTCTTTTCTCTGTGCTTTTTTTTTTTAATTATGTATCATGTATCGCCATTTGTTTCGTTGGAAATAAAGTGATTGAATTGGAAGGAACCAATAAGCAAAACTGATAATGAATGCGTAATGTTTTTTAACAAGTCCAGGGTATTCGTGCATGACATTGTTTTCTGAAGGCGAACGCCATATATGGTCAATATAATTATTATAGACACCACGCACGTAAGCAGGAACAACTTACGGGCACAATCTTTTCCCCGCACTTTCTGATTTACTCTTCTAATGGAGAACAACAGTCACTGGCATGTGCTTTTAAGAACACAGAGTATTAGACGTACTTAGTGCATAGTGCCTGGGTGCACGAACTATTATTAGCTAATGTACTCTAAATTGACCTGCATAGTACGCACCAATTACACCATACGATCACAGTAGCACGTAGGCTCAAGCCATATCCAGTATTGTCATTCCATGGTTTGTTTTGCTGTTGTTGTTTTACATTATACATCATGCTTTAGTGTTATACTGGCAGTAAAGCAAAGAACAAAACAAAACAAAAACAAAACAAAAACAAACAACAAAACAAATAAACAAACAAAAACACAACAACAACAACAACAAATACATTGTTTGGGTTTTCGGAGAGGGCCGACTGCTGCGCTTTTCAATACGGTGTCTGTCATACTATATTTTATTTTTCGTCAAGAACAAGAGCAAGATTTTAGATGACAAAGGCAATAATGTGTTTTTTACCTTAAATTTGAATTATAATGCCCGATTGAGCATTAATAAATTCAAATTCAAGCTCAAATACATTTTTTCACTTTTTTTTCAACAGAAAGTAATACACACACACACACACACACACACACACATATATATATATATATATATATATATATATGTGATAAATCTGACATGCGAGTCTTTGAGAATATACATAGCCAGACAGGGATAACAACATGTTCATGTCTACATCATCAGTACAAAAAAAGAAACATACACTCTATATCCACTCTGCGAAAAAAAGTGGAGGTATCCACTCAAAAGACTATGCTTGTATCATGTTGGTACCTTTGAGGGAAAGGGGAAATTAAGGGGGGGGGTGAAAAGCTTACAACTACAAAGAGTGCGGGAAACTGGGTTAATAGTTTCATATTCTTATACAAAGTATTATTTCTGATTATGTTTTAAATATTTTTAAATCTAATATGTACTTTATTGATTTGGAGAATTTGGCAGCACTGAGGTTTTACTACATAATTTTTTTCTATTTTTCATGACCGTATAATTATGTCTAATGCCGCTAGGAAAGCCGCCCGTTTCATGTGAATTCACGCACGGGTTTAGCGAACTCTGCCCGGGAAAGTAGTGTACATCCATCATGTAAATGGAAGTTGTACTTTATTATTGCCCCCAGACTTTGGCGTACCATATTGTAGTCTCACAGTAATAAGCTACAGTCTCTCATCGTCGTGTTTGTTGCTTCCCCCGAGAATAACATTCTGTGAACAGGCTTTCACGTTTGTTTTGTTTTTGTGTGTGTGTGTGCGTGTGTGTGCGTGCGTGTGTGTGTGTGTGTGTGTGTGTGTGTGTATGATTTGATTTGAAGAAGGAGAGTTATACATTGTAAGAATGATATCATTTGGTAGGATTGATTATTTAGGATAATGATAATGAAGATTTGCTTTTGTTTGGGAGTGCTGGTTGGGCTTACAAAAATATCTGAATGATTTCATTCTAGATTACAATGTATGTGTTTTTTTCATGCATATAATATTCTTATAAGTGGAATATAATTCACATGATCCAAGATGGTAAGAGATATAATGTCTGCATATGTCAGTATTTCTCGTGAAGACTGGTGAACTCGTTAGTTTGTATTCCTGTAGGTGTCATTCACCTTCAATGATAGCACAATAGTGGAAATGTCGAAAATTTCGAAAGATTGTGCAAGATACATGACTTGAAATGGAATGAGTATATGCATAATGTAAAATCAATCAAAACAACAGCTAAAATCCAATTTTGATGGTATCATTATTCAGCAATATATCTGCCTTGGGAATTACCGGCGTATAACGCGTAGTATTTAAATCGAACGGTTTTTTCTGTTTTTTCAAGGTTCGCTGTTAACCGCACACATGTCAGCGAAGATGTTTTTCAATTAATGACGAGTTGATGCCGTGAAATCATATTACTTTACTGTTTCTTTTCTTTTCTCTATCTCTGTCCTCAGGGAGGGAGTCGAGGAGGAAAAGCGGCAGTTAGCCTTAAGATCGTCCTCACGGAGCTCACAAAAGGACACTAGGATTAAGTTCACATGGGCCTCTTTCGATCCATTTCAGATTGAAAGTGGCGTCTAGCTAATCCTCATCAAATAATGCAAGAAATTCCTCCAGACAATATGTATTGTTTTCTGGAAGATACATCAAGGGCTTTAGTGTTTCAATTATTCCCCATTATCCATCGCGTTGGCAGAATGGAACAAACAGATTGTGACCCTTAATCAAACAGGTACAAATGCAGATGAAGTTGTTACATTTATCTGGTATTATTAGTTAAGGCATGAGCAAAACCTTTAGAGGTCGATCATGTTGTACACCCTACCCCAGCGCCTCCCCTCGGATAATGCTGCCTGCATAATGATATCAGTGTTTCTTCCCTTGGCGGCTAGAAGACGCCCCACGCACTCAATGAAAGAGCAAGATAAAAAGAAACAATCGATACCCATAGACAATGGCGGATTTCTCCTTGCCATGATTATAAGAAAATCTTTCGATTTACGCCGTGACATTAAGATTGTATAACAAATATCATTATGTTCTTTTCCTTTGTTGATGGTGGGGACTAGAAAGAGTGGATTGTTTGACCTTTTTGAAAATTGATTGCTAAAAAAAAAAATGTTCCTCTTCTATAAACAAGGACAACGAGTTCATTTTTACAAAACGATCTCCTCGGCAAAAAGACGCAATCTCTTCGGTCATTGGTCTCCGTGAATTAGGGGTGACCAGAGACTACTGGTGGGCGATCAACCTTCAACGACATTAGCTGATAACATTTGAAATGTCGTGACATTAAACAGTTTTTCTGTATGGCATATTCTCTCTCTATTTTTTTTTCTACGTATATATGCCTTTTCTCGATGGATTTACACAAAGATGTAGGGCTTAATATAGCTTCCAATACTTGGTTGTTGTTTTTTTTTTAAAGGAAAGTCCATGTTACAAGAAATCATTGAAATATGAGAAAAATGGAGACACCAATATATGTATATATATATATATATATATATATATATATATATATATATATATATATGTATGTATGTGTGTATATATATATATATATATATATATATATATATATATATATATATGTATGTATATATATATGTATATATATATATATATATATATATTATAAAAACGAAAATTAGTGAAACTTTGTGTACATAACTAAGTGAGAACTGCTCAGCACCTAGATTACACAAAGTTGCCAATTTTTCTTACTCTCTGAACTTTTATACATTTTTTTTTTAGGTGCAAGATTTCCTCAAAATTTTACTTACATATATTTACTTTTAGGATTTTCCTGTTTTCATACGAAGCACCAAAATATCGCGATGGAATTTCCCATTAAGCGAGAAAAGTTGCTTTCTTCTGAGCAAGAAGCTGCTTTCGATTTGAATGACCTTGTCTTTGTCTGATGTTGTGTATGCAAGCTTCTGTCTTCATGTGTATAATGATAACTATGTCTGTGTTTAATGGCAACGAGAAAGATGCGAGAAGATCATCCGTTCAATACTGAATTCCGAAATGCCCATAGACTTAATACGCAGGCCACCAGGTTCCTGTATGGAACAGGTTGTTTCGTAACGCCTTTATCAATATGTTGCGTAACTTTTAAGACTAAATAGAAATTTGTTCGGCCTAGGAAAAACGTACGCATGCCCGCCATATTATCTTTCATGAAATTCGGTTTCACTTGCGAAAGAAAGAAGAACTCTCATATTGAATTTTTCTTTTGGACAAAAAGAGACATGTCCGGGGCTTTCAAAATCATTGTAACAGAACACCCTACGAAATAATGTCCGACGGGATAGTCATTCTTACGATCGTTCAAACAGACAGTCGCCCACGGGTGCAATTCATAACACATACAACAGATGCTTCCACTCTTTCACTTTTTTTTTCTCTCATCCTGAAAATATCCTTTTGTTTATCCTCAATATATCTTTGTTCTGTCCTCAATGTATTCCTATTATTGTTTCGCCCAAAATACATTCTCATTTCTAACCATGTTCTTATATCTTTTGTGATATGGGGATAATATAGAGTCGTGTCAGTTGAGCTCGCACTAATACCACGCTCCTCATTTTCCGCGTTAAAACACTCGTGGGTGGTTTTGTCTTTGTAATTTGATGTATATTTTATGAAGCCACTAATTCCCCTCACCGGGGACGCTTATGTAGTTTGTGCAGTATTTTGTTTCGAATTATAATTTGTAGGCCCTACCGTTCATCTCCAGAGTACAAAACAACAAACTTCTCTTTTATTTCAGTCATTTCAAGTTTATACATAATGTTATTGTCTATTCCTGTCACAGAATTACTAACAACCTCGAAATAGTTTGTTTCTATAACGGGATCCTTAAAGTGACGTGCTACGCATTGTCGAATGATTGAGGCTTATTTAATTTAACACTTCCATAAAAATCAACATATAACAGAAACAGACATCAAAACAAACAAGTAGATATATATATAAAATTACAGCAACATTCATTAGAAATACGAGAAAAAAAAATAATTGGATAGCGTTAGGAGACAAGCAGGAAGATACAGCCTTATATTTAGGCCTGTCTCCGAAAAAAAAAAAACAATGCTTCATATCGAATGAATCACGCAACTGAAATTTTGTTTGATAAGTATAAAAACATCTCTAATTCCGCATTTTAAAATAAGATTGTAAACTCCTATATACACATGCACACACAGAGATACACACACACACACACACACGAAGCAGCCTAACAATCACCAAAATAAACGTTGATTTAAAAGCTATGATTGCATCTCCTGTGAAATAATCGTAATGACTTGCTTCTACAAATTTCATTAAGTACTTCCGTTCCATATATCAGGTCCTTTGACAAAAACTGATTTTTCAGACGGCAAGATTGTGGCAAAAGGAACAGTGTATCTATTAAAATTTCTCATTACAATTATACAAATATAACTTAAAAAGACATTTTTTTTAGGAATCATATGGTTGAAACATAAATACATAAATATTGCACACTGATAGATATAAATATCTTGAAACCTTAAAAGTTTTAGTTGGTAAAACATGGGAGTAAAATGGGCATAATAATCACTGTAATTACTCGAAGGAATAAGTTTCTTCTGAAGCGATGAATCCGTCATACGAAGCTATTTTTTCCTCTTTTTCTTTCTGGTTAATGTTCATGCACTTCAATCTTATCTTTCATAGATCTTAGAAATTGTTACTAAATGACATTCAGCGGTGCCGACTTAATAAAGGCCAGATTATGATTTCTCCAGCAAGTTTCTTTTTTCCCAAGACCTGATGGATTGAATTTAATCACAAGCAGGAAAACCATCACAGCGTTGCAATAGAGCTGTGGAACCTGGTTATATATTCCAGATGCAGGTATATCGACGACGAAATTCCTCGAATAGAATTTTAAGTGAAACACAGTGAACTTCGTATCAAATGACAGAAGACAGTGTGTGGTGTGAAGTATGATATGCCATTGATAAGTAATAGTTTCTTAAGCAGGAGCCCCAGGAGGGAGGGGGCGGGGGAGGGTCAAGGGGGCTGCAGCCCCCACACTTCTGAGAAAAAAAAAAGCACTCTTAAAAAAGAAATGCAAAAAAGGGAAAAGAATTGGGGAAACACCCTAAACAAACCGTAATGATATTCCCAAGGATCCTAGATTGAAGCGGGAGGTGGAGGGGGGGGGGGGGGGGGGGTGGGGGGGAATGGGTTTACTAATAAACATTGAACCCTTGAAACGGTCTACACCCTTCCCCCCCCCCCCGAAGAAGTTCCGCCGTCCTATTGAACACGGACTAATCATCGATCAATGATACATTGATTATGTATTACAAATCGATGATAGTTCTAAAATGATGCAACCATCAACGCATCAAATTTGCACAAGAAATTATAATCGATATCAAACTCTCAAAAGGGCGAGCAAGTTTTACCGGTTAAACACCCTCTTCATATTTTTCTACCCCCCCCCCCCCCCACCCCACCGTGCTGTTAATTTGACTTTACCAAATATTATAGTCATCAAAATATCTTACAAACGACGTGGTCAAGGTGGGTTCCCTTATCACAAAATTCAAAGAGTGTTTGTCAGCTGTGTCTCCTTCGTGCACACTGCGACTATGGATAGAAATAAGATGGATGGTGTATACATTAAACCTGAACCTCAAAACGTGTCGGTAATCACGCCTGGAAAATTTGTAGAAACTGATCACTCGATAGGGAATGAAAAGTGCGACGATGTAATGGATTGGAAAATTATGTTCCATGAAAAATGCGTACATAACTACAAATAGGATTTTCATTCCTTATGAACGAGCACTTTTGATTGTAAGCTTAAATTCAGATTTTTGAGCCAGAATAGAGATTAATTTCTTTGGAATTAAAGAGAAGACATTTTAAAATGATTTAAAAGAATCCCATAAATTTCTTGAAACCTTAGAACTCCTAAAAAAGACTAAATTGATTGCTTGTAATGAATGTAATTTCAAACAAGTTAGAAGAGCATTTCTTTTTAGTGAAAATCCACTTCAATTTAAGCGAATGAACATGACAACTTCATCAAAATGGATCAATGGGAAAAATACAAATAAGAAAGATATTCTCGCCTTTCAACCAACAACATGTAAAACTTTTAAACACTGTGATATTCTTATTCTTTGTCTGATCTTGATAACAATTTCACGGTTCTTTCTGCTGTTTTACTTTAGTATCCTCATCGAGGTCGTAATATAAGCGTCAAAATGGAGCAGAGTTTCCCTTCAACGTGCATATGGGATATCGCTTGGAAATGGAAATGATACCCATCTTTTCTTTCTCCTGCGTGTAGTGTCACTTGATAATTTTGAAAACAGCTTTTTCTGTTTGTGATTCTATGCAAGACATTCTTAGAACTCCATATCAAAAGGGGAACAAACTTCTTCATGAAAATTCATGAAATGTTTTGTGCAGACATAAAATCATAAATTCTAATGTTTCCGTGAAAACGGAAGCCTGCTAGGGAGAGGTGTATGGAAAGCAGATATGCCAGCGAGAACATGATGCGATCCTGTATATGGAGTATCTGTATGATTAGCTCTCCAGACAATCGGCTGAAATATGATATCATAATTATGCATGTCATTTATATCCGTTTTTGTAAATCTGTGTCTTAGAAAAACGAGAGTATATTCACCTAATGGATGTTTATTCCTTTCAGAGGAATGAGAACGTTGCGTGAGGAAAGAAACCGTGTGTATGTGTGTTTGTGTGTGTAAGTTTGCAGAATTTTATATCACTTTTGCATCCATATATATATATATATATATATATACATATACATATATATATATATATATATATATATATATATATATATATATATATATATACATATACATATATATATATATATATATATATATATATATATATATATATATGTATTGTGTGTTAAAAGGAAAGAATGTGACTCAGCAGCAATTTATGTATAATCATGATAATAAATAAATAATCTTCCAAATATATTTGAAACAATGAGTCGAAGAAATCACTCCATTCACAATTATCCAACGAGGCAATCAAATGAATGCCATTTACCATTTTGAGATCTTGGATTTGCTGGCTTAGAATTGCACCTTCATTAACAATGGGCAAAGAATCTGAACTCACTTCACAACAATATAATAACAGCTAAGACTTTTAATTCTTGTAAAAGCGAATATATTTACTGTATTTTTATTGAAATCTTATAATATAAAACCGAATTAGGTTCGTTTCATAAACTTAAAACATTTAGCAATAACATGTATTTTTTTTTTATTGGAGAAAATTTATCGGTCAAACACAAGCCTCCTCGGATCTTCCTGTTATTGTATCGTATATATCATTGTGTGTTATCTCTCCTTCTTTTATGTCCGCTCTTCTGCATTCTTACCGGTATATGCACACAATTCTTTGCAATATATTAAATCCAGGTTGCATTTCATCATTACACTTACATCATGGAATCCAGTTTGCTTGTGTCCACGATGGCACGTGCTGTAGTTTCATATTTTTTTTTTTCATTTCTTTCTTTCTTTCTTTTTTCCCCTCTTTTTTTTTTCCTTCCTAATTTTATCTCATGTCAGTTGACATTGGTTCCTTTGATTTTGTTTTATATCTGTTTGTAGATTCATTAATTCATTATTCGTTCTCTTATGTATTTTCTGAGGGCCCCAGCTTTGCTTTTTAGTGGGACCATCCATTTCCATCCCCACCCTTATTTAATTTGGACTATGCATATACATGTATATCCAAAAAATGCAGTCATTTTTTTTTTCATTTTGTTACTCGTTATCACATGTATTTTGTTAATTTACGTTTTTTAAATTATCATAAATATGTATGTAATTATATTATGTATAAAATTTTCTCCGTTTATTTGATGGAAATGAAAATAAATTTGAACTTGGAACTTTGAATTTGAGCACTGATGTTAAATTTGTGTAATGAAGCAGATATTGATTAGTTTAAGTTGATCTAGATAGTTTCTTTTTCCTGAGTTTTATGCAGAATCTTTTGTACACATGTAATGATTTGCACAAAAAAAAAAGGATATTGTATGTCAAAAACAAGGATGTGATTCAGCAGCACAAGTGAGAATAATACAGCTGTATATTTTTGTCCATACTAATTTCATAGTGAAATTGAGCCTAATATTGAATGAAATTCAAATGAAGAATATCATTAAAAGAAGTTTGCGAGTGAGCGTCCACTTCACTTCTTTTGTTGTGGGTAGATTAGTTCATTGTGAATATGATTTCTGTAAATACAAAATAAATAAAAAATACGAAAAAAGTGGGTGTTTGTGAGTATGTGTGTGCTTGTGTCTGTGCATGTTTGTCAGTATGTGTGTATGCATGCTCTTGCTCTCCCTCTCATTTTACTTTTGCCTCTGTGTGGAAATGATTAGTGGCAAAATATGCGAGGATTCGTCAAAAATATTTTTTCATGACGTCTTACTTAAATATCTTTCTCAATATGAAATATTCATCTATGCGCATACAAATGAGAAGGGGAAACAGCTATGAGGAATCCAACTGATCATTGCTTTACTCTGCGTAATATGAAGTGACGCGATCGATATTTAGGTGTCCAAACTGAGAAATAGTTTGACTTCTGTTTTTGCCCTTTCTATCTTGAGATGTACAAGGCAGCGCACACGCGACAGTGGGACACGTGTCTTGGTCAGCTACAGCTACGGTGGTATACCGCCATAGTGACTTTTGAGTCATCAAAGGGCGACAAAGAAAAGAACAAAATGGAATTTGTGGGTGCCGTGGATGCGGCAAAGCTTTTTTTTTTTTCCGTGGGCATGTGATGACGTTTGCGGACAATCAAAAATTATGAAGCGTGATGCAAATTGGTGGGGTGACATCTTATCTGGTATACAAGGTAACAAATACTCGACGTGTAACAGTTATAGATCGGTGTGCCACGTACAACCTTTCCTCTGCAGTATAGCACCATTTTGACGTACTTTCAAAATTGGATAGATGCTTTTTTCTTTAACTTTGAAATTAAAGCGCTGCATAATTGATGCTTGACATGCTTGACATTCTTTTTTTTAATCACCTTTACCACGAAGAAATACTTCTTCTTTTCCCCTCCTACATTCAGTGCTTGAAAGTCTTCGTGAAGAGACTTTGTGAGATAACATTGAAATCCTGCATGTGGGTGAGTAAAGTAGAACGTTATTGGTTGTTGTTTTTTTTTTTAATTGCCAATCTCTCCAAAGTCACTGCTTATAAATATATTATTATCATCAAGAGAGATAAGGCAACAACATGTTCTCATTGACTTCAACTGAAAACTGTCGAGTTAAATGAGCGAAAAAAAAATGAAAAAGAAAAGAAAATATCGAATCAAACGCCCAAAAAAGTTGTCGAACTCTGTGTGAGATTTTACATTTTTTTTTTTGTGGCAACATCGATATACTAGTCCCATTTACATAATTATTCAACCTATTCCAATTATGATCTGCTAACTAGATACCACTTAAACAGCACAACAATCTAAATAGCATCGTAACGCGGGCCTGGAACTACATAGGCCATGTCATGAGAAAACACGTCAACAGTATCTGAAGAAGAGCCCCGAGCTGGATCCCAGAAGTGAAAAGGTATTAAAGGGATGGTTTATAGTTCTGGTGGAGATTAGAATTCAGGTATTAACTTTTTGTGAGACAATTAGAAAACACTTATATAAAATATTACAGAGTGTACAATTCTAAGAGGAAGTCAAAGTTTATTTGATGAAAATCGGTTTTGAAATGACTGAGATATCAAAGAACAAAGTAAAACAAAGTGGTCCTAATAAAAGGCGAGGCCCACCTTTTATTATGACAACTTTGTTTTTGGAGATCTCAGCCATTTCAAAATCGATTTTCATCCAATAAACTTTGACTTCCTCTTAGAATTGTACACTCTGTAATATTTTATATAAGTGGTTTCTAATCACGAAATGTTAAATCTTAAATCCCCATCTCAACCAGAACTATACCATCCCTTCAAATGGGGACGGTTCAAGACCACCTGGCATGCCTGATACCGAATTCATTCATTCATTCATTCATTCATTCATTCATTCATTCATTCATTCATTCATTCATTCATTCATTCATTCATTCATTCTTTATTGGTCTATGTCAGACAGAGAAATTTGACTTCCATTGACATTACTCCTGAGCAATTCACTGCTCAGGAGGAGGGGGAGATGACATCCATGCACTTCATTTTATTTGGGAAAAAAGGTATCCAGAAAAAAGCCCAAGTCCTTTGCCTCTGCCCTACTTTCAAACAGGGTTACAGTTCGTTGTTAACTAAGAAGGTTCGTTTATTCAAGAATGAAGTACAAGGTTCTCACTTCCCAAGGCTCGTTTAGTAATATCAATTTCAATTCATTCAATTGTCCACAATTGAGTAAAATGGAAGCAAAATTCAATTATGATTAGAAATGGCAACAAACAATTATTGAATACTGCTTGACAATTCATATGTACACGTGTATGAATATATCATACACGCTATATGAATACAAGAAAGTGGCCGGGGATAACAAAAGCAAAGTAACTTGTCGAGGTTAACCCCACAAACATGTCATTCATAATGAACCCCATCAATCAAATATCATAAAAACTATGTATGTACAGAATAAAGTTGTCAGTAAAGGGAATGAATAAGTTCATAAATCATGAAGAAATACACATTCATGCATGCAATCAAGAACAAACACACACACATACATTCACGCACATGCATACAAATATACATGCACATTATAATACTCAAACATATTATTATGCAGTAATACTTCCTTTTTCTTGTAACACATTGCCAATCATAGACACTTTTAATCTGCGATTAAACATATCAAATGGAGTGCTAACTGTCCATCGTCTTTTCGATTTTCAATTTTCAATTTTCAATTTTCGAATTGACGAACCTTGGAATAAAGCCGGCAATACTTGGATCGAATCTTTTTGTCGTTTTCAAATTATCAAACCTTCGAAATAAAGAACAACATACCCGCTGGCAGGCATATTATAACGGACAATAAGCATGGTAAGTGATAAAAGTAAGTCAAGGGCAAAATAAAACATCACACATGTTAGTCATTCATTGCCGTTGTTCCTAATTCTATGTGTATAATGCATTGTCAAAAAAAAAAAAAAAACCGACAACGACAAAAATAAACCCTTAACAATCTTCCAATTCCACACCCTGAAGCCAGTTTCACTGTGAGCTTGAAATTTCTATAACACATGGGAATACACCGATACATTATACTACATAAACACACACTCATCCACCCACACACGCCCTCACCACATTAACCCTCCCCCCCCCCCCCCACACACACACACACGCAAATACGTGTGTGTGTGTCTATATATTTGTGTGCACATGCATTTGATGTGGTGGAAATGTACCATATAGGCCTACAACAGAAATATAGATAAGTATTATCATCACAGGTAGACACATACAGAAATAAATGCGAGTTTTCAGTTCGTTTTTGTTGTTATCTTTGGGCGTGTCGTTCTATCTGTCTATCTTTCTATTTATTCATCCATCTATTTTATATTTATATATACACGTGTATATATACAGTATAATATATATACGTATATATATATATATATATATTTATATATGCATACATACAAAAATATATAAGGGGGGGGGGGTAAGGGGAGATAACATACGTGACAGGATGTATTACCGACCATTAAAGAACTTTCAACTCAAATTTTAAAAGAATTGAAAATGAAAATACATTGATTATCAAAGTGTTTAAGAATTGTTTCAGAATGAAATGAATGTATAAGCCTACGATAAGCAAGAGATTTAATAGAAAGAAAAAGGAGAAAGTAAGAACTATAAATTAAGGAAAGAGCTCAGAGAAATAGAATTGAGATGGACAGAACGTGTAAAAAGATCATTGCGGAGAGTTGCTGGAATTGTCTGTTTTACTTACATACACCCTTGCATTCATTATACATGTGCCCTAATATGTATCTTATATTGCAATTGCATGTCTAAATGAATGAATAAATAAGTAAATAAATAATTAAACAAATAGATAAATAAATAAATAATCATATTGATGTAAAAATCAAATCTATGTAAACGACAGGTCACTTTGTAAATAACTGTGCTATGCCAAAAGTGGTAGTTCGATTAGATGGATCAACTTTAGTGTGACCCCACCCTCTCTTTAGAAATTCAACATTGCTATACAGCTCAAGAATACGTGAAAAGGACACGTAAAACACATCATGACAATACGTTCCCGTTTCCGCTCAATTCCTCCATCCTCCCCTCCCCCTCCCTCCACCTGTCTTTATTTTTTTCTTCCTTCCCTCATCCATCTCCCCCAGCACATTCATTACGTAATCTACGCAAACTTGTTCACAGTGGTCCTGTATACGCACAAACCCACCCAGTCGCGTACGTAAGCATCTCAATTTAATTGAATTTGAAACTCTTACCACGTTCTTACATTTTCATGCGCGTCACTCCATACCTAAAAGAATCAGGAAGCTCTCATCAAAACAAAAGCTTCTCACCAAAATATTAGAAATATCACAACGCCACGTCGTCTGATATTTTTCAATCTGCGAGATCATCAACTCTCCAAGGTTAACATCTACTGTTGACGTACATTGTGAAGAGCATGATTTGCATACAAATCATCATGGTTTGTGAGGAAAGTGTTTCTATCATGTGCGGTTCGATTACGCTTCTTTGAAAGATTGATTCCGGAATGGTTTTACGTAATCAGGCGTCAATTTCGGCCGTCGGCAGATTAGGGCCTCCTGTTTTGAATATCAAGTAATGCAATTCCCTATATTGACAGATGCATCAGTAGATGACATTCCACAAAGATGTTTACGCAGATGAATTTTCTTTCTTTTCATTTCTAGATGTCTAAAGCAGGGCTTATGTGTTGTTGTTTTTGTCCATTTAAAGAACAAGAGTTGATCCAGGAAAACTTTGTTTTAAGGATTTGTTGTTTTAGTAGCTTCAAAGAAAATTGAAATAACAGTGATTGGGTATTGGTTATGTTTAGTATCACTGAGCAGACATATCAACAAGGCATACTGCGCATTTCATTGAAAATTTTAGTTTGTAAAGGTTTAAATTCGTTCAAGTGATTGACAAAATGACCTTATACATCAACGTAAATAAGTAGGGAATATTCAGTGTTTTGGTGATAGCCATGATAAAAAAAAAAAGAACAAATCTTAAGCATTCACACTTAGATTGGACTCGAACCAATGACCTCTTGATTGAAGCGTCATATCCACTACACTACCGAGCCTTTTCGACAGCTAGTAATGGTTCTGGTCCACTGTAGCAGCGTGTAGTGCGTATTCATTCAAGTGACCATTTCTTGCATTGAGTTGATTTATTAAAACTGATTGACAAATTGCCCTATATCGTTCACCAAAATACCACCTGTCACTTCTTTTCATGATTACGAAGTCCTTACATCCAAAGTTATGTAGCGTTTTTAAAGAGAAAAATCAACCCCCCCCCCAAAAAAAAAAAATGAATAAACTTTAAAAAAAAGGGGAAAATTATTCCCTACAGAGAGATTGAAAAATGACAAAAATTGAATGAGAAATAAGGAAGATATGACATTTTGGAATTGCACTTCTTTTTTTGGAAAACATTTCTTGACAAGTCCTTATGAGTATTTTAATGAACGAGTTGATGATGTCATGCCCTCACAATTTTTCATGGATGTTATAAATGAAAAAGTTAAAAAGCATATTCCCATACCAAAGTATATCAGAGTGAATATTTGTTCTTTTTTTGTTTTGGGTGGTTTTCAGTCAAGTTCTATATCTATACAGCTGAAATATGCATTTTTCGTCATTTCTGTATATGAAAACAATTAGAAATTGTGAGAGCATGACATCATCAACTTGCTGATTTGAATATTCACAACGACTGGTCAAGAAGTGTTTTCCAAAAATTTGAAATTTGAAAATGTCACAACTTCCTTATTTCTTATCCGATTTTGATCGTTTTTGCAGTGTTCTTGCAGGGACTTATTTTTCACTTTCTTATTAAATTTTTGAAAGTTTTGAGTGGATTATTTCTTCTTTAAGGCTCTACGAATCAATGTTTGTGCTGGTTTTGTTTCTCTGCACTCATGTTTGCGCATTTGTATGACAATACGTACCAGAGAGTTCATGATTCCCGCCAATCCGCTGAATCAAACGCGCGCTTCTCAAAACGATGCCTACGGGTTATCGATTAGGATTTTCCTAGCAACCATGGCAACCGACGCGTCGTGGGAGTGATCTCGCTCCAAGCTATAGCAGGCGTGCGCTGCATCGTCTCCCTCTACATTGATTTGCTCAACATCACCTTAAATGCCGAGTTTGTCCCAATATCATCATTTGTCGTGGCAAAACGTTCGCACCTTATCCTTTCCTAAACCCTCCTCCATAGGGAACCTTAAGTTGACAGTAATACATACAGTATACGACATCCAACAAGTAAAACGGTAGTAGATTGGTTAGAACCGGGCGTGTCGTGGAGTGAGAAAGTTATAGAACTGCACATTATTCTATGTGTGTTTCACAATCACATTAACAACAAAATCGTGTCAGTCGCATTCACGATAATATATATATATATATATATATATCCAAGTTGAAAGCAAGAGATTATATATCAAGCAGGAGGGGCGGTGAAGATATGGGTATAAGTTTTCTTCAATTTGTCTCGATCCCTTTACACGAATAAAATTAAAGATTGCAAAGTTTGCTAAATATGTAGATCGGCGGTTGCGATTCAACACAAATTTCATTTTGCAGAGGGAGGCAAATCGAAGAAAACTCATACTTCAATATTTTTGTTGCTGTTGGTGATGAATAACAAGAAGTTAACTAACCTTATCAAGATATCATTGCTATTACAGCTCTATGACGATGATTTTCTTGGGGAGCCATTTTAAGTTCATACGTTTCGAATTCAGTAGGAGAAAAAGGAGATCGAGCAAACTCATGATATCATCGTGACCGAATCATGCTGTGATTTTGATATGTACACTTTAAATTCAATAACTTTGGGGTTTTTTTATTTATAGTTTAAACCAAGTTTCTGTGTGTTTGATTCTACTACATTTTGTACTACATATTTTGAGCACACCTTTAACCTCCCTTCCCCCATTTCTTAAAAGAAGAAGAAGAAGAAGAAGAAGAAGTAGAAAAAAAATGTTCCTCGTCTCTTGCAGCCGGTGAATGTCGTTGACTTTAATTGGATAACGTTTGGAAAACCTGTATCTCAAATGAAGAAGCTAGTGTTTGACACGCTATTCCAACGACACCATACCATTAGACACAGTCATGAACGCAGTAAAATTATGTCAAGTATATACATGCAGCTTACAATTACAACTTTTACAATTCAGTTATGCTATACTTTATTTCCATCAAACGAGAGATAATACATAATTATGCATAAGTACACATTTGTCAATTCATATTATTTAACAAGTTTTTTTTTTCCTCTCTCTTCTTTCTTTCTTTAAAACAACAACAACAAGCTTACTTTTATATAGCTCGGTCTTTTTGTCATGAACAGATATTGTTATCGACAAATGAGACCTATAAGAATTTCCCCAGGTTTCCAAACTGCACTTGGAAAGCTGCATAAAATGTTATAATGGTAAGTCATCTTCTTATTGGATAGGGATGATGCACGTCACTTTGCCTGGGAGCGAAAAAAAAAATGTTGTCGTGAGCGAACCTTTAAGATAAGGACACGTGTGAACTTTTCATTGCGTGTGTGTGTGTGTTTGCGTTTGTGTGTGTGTGCGTGTGTGTGTTTGTGTGTGTGTGCGTGCGTGCGTGTGTTTGCCTCATGGGTTCTTCTTTCACCATGTCGGCTTTTCTACCCCCTCCCCCCTCTCCTAGCTCTCTATCTTGAGAATTTATTTGTTTTGCAGGTTGAGTTTTTTTTTTTTTTTTTTTTTTTTTTTACTTCTCCGTTTCCTTGATTTCTTCTTCATAATAATGCTGATCAATCATTTTTTTTTCTCTCGTCATGTAAAGCACTTTAGAGCACTCGATAATATTTTCGGGTAAACGGAAATCAGTAATCACCTTTGCTCAGAATATCATCCCTCTTGTCTGTTTTGCTGGATCGCTTGATTTCATGGTTGCTTATTGCGCAAATAAAACAAAATAAAAACCAAACTGAACAGGACCGTGAGTTAATACAAATCACAATGAAGTACAGAGTGCCAGACGATTGCAAGATACAATATGCAAGATTTCAAGATTCAAGATTCAAATATTGATCTAGGCCTATTCACATCAGGGATTTAAGACATTTCTCAGGTCAAGGTAAATCGAGGGCTCTAACTGAATTGTGGGTATACCCATAGTAAAGAAACTTTTATTGTTGTTTTTGTTTCTTTGTTCCGTTCCAGAAATAAGAGTTTAGGTTAACAAGTTGCGCACGCATGTATCCCTATTGAAAAATCAATTCCATGTTAAACTGACACCAACTTATTAATGATTCCGTATAAGAACATAATTATACACTGCATCATGTTTGCTAATATTAAAAAAAAAAGTACTTCTCAGGTTGTATGGGAATTACTATTGGCCGGGAAGTATTACGAATTGTGCAGATACGAGTTTGTGTTACAGGATAAAAATTCACCCGAATATAACTATGTGTAATTGAGTATATTATTGAGTAAATACAGCAATGTTATTAAAATACATCAGCGAAAGTTTGAGGGAAATCCGACAATCCGTTCAAAAGTTATGAATTTTGAAAGGTTTCAGGGCTACTACCACTGTATGAGAAGACTGCATGCAGTTTGTGACATCACCGCAGTAGAGCAATATTTAGAAAATGTAAAGATAATTCCACAAAATGTCATTAAAAAGATTACACGTGCATATTCCCTCGACTTGCTACTGACACATGTTAAGGGTATTATTAGTCCCCCTTCGTGATGAAAGAGGTAAGTCATATGCTTTTTTTTTGCGAGAAATATGAAAATATGTTGCATTCTGTTTAAATTTTCTTAATATTGTTGTCCTACAGTGACGTCTCAAACTGTTGTAGCCCTCTCAGAGCGATGGCAGCACTGAAGCTATAAAAAATCATAACTTCTGAAGGGATTGTCCTATTTTCCTCGAACTTTCACTGATGCGTTCTACTAACATTGCTGCATGCACACAGTCTACACATGCACTTCGGCGAACTTGTCCTCTATTAGGTCGAGTCGCACGAGGGTGGCACGTACGGACTCAGTGGATAATATATGTTCCAGCAATCACTGACACCCGTGTGATTTCCCTGGAGCAAAACTTATAACGACGTTTGGAGTGAAGAGAGGTCGGGGTAGGGGCGATGCATAGGATTGCTCTATCGATCCTTGCCACATGTCGTCCCAAGCGCAGCGTAGCGTGCGACTGGCATATGGAAAGAAGAATCAGAGTCGAATATTGAGTATTGATCTTCAAGGGGGACGATATCTGGTTTGTTTTTTCTTTATCAGTTGACCATGACATAAACAGCACGCTTCGTGAGGCTGCCTCACCAACATTGACTGACAGACACACCAGTGTAAAAGGGCAACGAGTCGAGGATCCGTGAAAAGAGAATTATCACGGGATCATAAACTAGTACGTGGAATTGTTTTGTTCGCATTGCTGGTTCTTACTCATTGTTGTTGGTGCTCATGTCTTTTCATCGGAGCTGTTGTTGTTTTGACCTACAGTGTTAAAGACATCTTTATGTGAGCTGATTAAGCGGAAAAACAAATGTTAGTGAAAGCACAATAGCCATGAAATGTTTGCAAACAAAAGCATCAAACAAAAACAGGAAGAAAAGAGGTTCATTGCAGT
This sequence comes from Diadema setosum, assembly GCA_033980235.1. Lineage (NCBI taxonomy): Eukaryota > Metazoa > Echinodermata > Echinoidea > Diadematoida > Diadematidae > Diadema > Diadema setosum. The sequence goes on from CM067067.1 coordinate 14,168,125, forward strand.
TCATGCCATCATTGCGTGTCGTAGGATGGCATTGTAAGATTTTAGTGTCGATCCATTATTTCTTGGTATGATATCAAATAACGTGAACGTGGGGGAGGGTCAAAAGACATTTTGTGTTTCCACGGGATTGCTTATGGGGGAAATGGATACCAATGCCTGCTCCAAAGTCACGGAGTCTAAGTCGTAATATCTAAATTTAGAAACATGTGCCATGGTTGGAAGGGAATTTCCCTTAAATTTGCACGCTCGCGCTGTATATAAACTTTGAAGTCCTCGCTGCCTGACTGACCTATACCATTCTATCTCAGTTTTTATCATATCTTTTGTTCTTCTGAGAATTTATCTGCATATCGGGTAGCCGGCAGCGGTTTGTTACCAATATACTGAGATTTTGTTTACCACCAGCACTGTGGGTAAACTAGTTCATCCGTGCAACATGTGGAGCTTATAATTTGTGTGTGGTGGTATTTAGTGAGCGCAATGAAACGGCCAAATCACAATCATGGAGATTAACATGTAAATGATGAATTGCAGACTTTATCAAAATGTTTGCATTTCTTATGGTAAGGGGATTCCAGATCTGGTTCATGTTGGGAAGTTATACAGGCACTCATTTAAAAACAAGTATAAGTTATTCCTGCACTGATTGGTTATGAATAGTCATCCCTATGTACATGTTCTTCTTGTATGGTTTTGTTGCATTTCAATGAAAAATATATATATATAAAAAAAAACTCATTTATGTCAGACAGTTGACGTTAACACATGAAATCTGGAAAATAGCTTTCATAAAGATTTTTTTTTCTGCCATACACCCCTCTTTGCTTTAACTTTTGGATGCCATTCATGATTTATCATGTGATTCTCTGTGTATTTGGTCTTGGCTAATTAGTTAACCCACTCTCATGCCAAGTTTAGCTTGAGATTAGTGATTATGTTCATTAAAGCAAGATAGTTTGACTTCCTATTAGGGCGAATTCCCGTGCTTGTGTTTTTCATCTAACAGTCTTCACGGCAAGTGTAGGGAAAAGGACCGACTGTTATATTTGCTGCGCGTATACTTATACATAATGTATTTATTATGATTATGTGTGTGTGGAGGGGAGGGGGGAGATGGGGGTGGGGTGCGTGTGTTTGCAATATGATCGCCATTTGATGACTGGAATAAGAAAGTCCGTGTTCCTTCTCCCATTTCCCTGTCGCAAACATTATGTGGGTATTGTGTAAGCAGATCATATTGCTTCCTCATCAATCTTGTTTCTAACAAATCAAATAGAAGTAGACGGGACTCTCGCTGATTTCTCGGAAAAATGATTTTCCCCCCTCTCCTCCCTCTGTCAACGTCGACATCCTACGCCCATGTGTTGGCTGACTGCGGGGCATCACTGGGACCTCGTTCACCTGATCACTTCGCTCAACTTAGGGCTCACACGGGTAAATAATTCCCCATAGAGATGTGTGTTAAAATTTGAATTTCAAAAAATTCTGTAAAATAGCTGGGAGAAATGAGGTGTTTCATCTTCACTAACCTGAATAAGTGAGATATTACCTTTCATCCATCAGATTGCCAGGGTGGGTTGTTCTGCTCTAATTCTGTCCAGGGGTCCGCAAAGCCAGACTACGAGTTCTTGTCACTCAAAAAATCACCTATTTTCCGTACACGTACCCAATGAAATATAGTCCCCTCAAATTCCATCAGAAAAGCTTTCATCTTCCAACCAAAATGCAGTTTGTAGAGGAATTCATACTCAATATCTACAGCTATTCAGTTTTTTGCCAAACTACATCATTGATTTTTAATTATTTTTTTTCTTCATTTATTTTGGTATGTTTGGTACGAATTTGTGAAGGGGTCTGGGACAGTCCATTTTATTTACAGGTGTGAGCCCCTTACAGCTCAAAAGTTGTCTCGGAGGAGCAGCGCAGAGTTTCGAGGCAAAACACGCATGTAGTCTGCCAAACGCAGACCCTATTTACATTTTTTCTGCTACAACTTTGGCATACATACGTAGATATCTGCAAAGTCGAGGTTACAGATCTCGCTACAATCTTCGTAGTCTGCGACTTGTAATAAGGCAACCCACGACGAAATGTAAAAATTATTATCTTGCAAATATTCACCACCTATAGAAGGGCTGTCCATTATTCTGTTCACTATCGGTAAACTGGTTGGAGCTGTAGAGTCCGAGGTTATTGTGTCAAAATGATGTAAAAAAAAATTGTTTCAGTAGACTATCAGATCATCGTGACAGTCAGTTCTTGGAAGTTGGGGATCACTGCCGTAATCATTCACTGAGTCGATTGGTTACCGGTTCAGACACGTTGCAATTGATCTCCAACGCGTCGGATCGTGTCATAAAGTATCACAATATTATGGCTAACGGAAATCCTAAACCAGTAGCATGGTGACTTGGCAAGACAGAATCGATCCAAGCCAACATCGTCCTTCAACTCTCGCAAGATACGCTCACAAACAACAATTTCAAAGTCAGTTAATTATTGTTCAATGAAAGCTTCTCCCCAAACAACAACGGCAAATCATATCGTTATGCATTACACTAACATCTACACTAACGCTGACTGTAGTATCGAAAGTAAGTATTGTTATAGAAATGTCAATTTGGGATTGTTGATGAAATTATTAGATTAAACATTTTTAAAATCACATGAAGAACCAAAACATTTTTATGGGGGAGAGTTGTGACATCCTCGCTATATCTAATCTGCATGATATTAATATTGGATTGTTTGAATGTGTCAGTCATGTGGACATTGAATAATGTCATGATGTTTTTGATTCTTTGAATTGTGGATCAATAATAGAACTGTATTACAAAAAAAAAAACAAACCCAATATTGATATTGGGGTTATGAGCGATATCAGTAGTTGGTGACAGCATGAAACTACATTGATTTTTTTTCTTCTGTCAGATGTCAATGGATCTGACATAGATTTCATATAGTTTTCCATAGCTTTCCTCTTGTTCTAGAGTCAAATGACGACTGAGTTCAGTTTCTCTTCCCATCTGCGTTGTCTGAAACTCCAAGGAAGGAAGATCGGTTGGTTGATTGCTGCACGTGCGCTCGATCGTCACGGACAAAGTCACAGTGGTCAAGGTTGCGTCGAAAGATATCGCAACAATCTATCATCATGAACATGGTTGAATAGACTATTCCTTGGAATGATAGTGCTTTTATTGAGAAACCAGGGAGGAGATATCTGCTGGCTGTGTGCTGAGGACTCTGGTTTTGTCAGAGACATTAATGTTAATGATCAAACGACGCTGACTGATCTGAACGATGATGTTCAAACGCATGAATAAAGAATCCAGTATGCAAGATTTTTTATATGTGTTGTCACTAATAAGATATCTGTGAAAAAACAAAACAAAACATATACATTATCATACTGATAAACTGCTGGTGCTACTCTCTATGGGCTACATGTTTTTGCTGGTCATTCCATTTTCACTCTATATGCACCTATAGCACAATATTTTCACGCTCAACTTATTCTACCTTTATATTTACAAGATATCAGGAATTCGGGTGCAGCTTCGATATTAACACTGTAAACATTATCAAGCACCAAAGCTTTTCGAATGAGATTCTCAATACTCAACGTCTGGCCAGAACAGAATGGCTTTGTGTAGAGACTCAAATTAAATTTACGTCGAAATACGGTCGCTTAAAGAAAAAACAGAAGGAAACAAAATGCACAGGATTCTTCACTCATTTCAAGCATTTGTCAAGTGTGTGGAAAACTCTGACGTTTTACGCAACAAAGTTGAAGTCGCAATGACTTAATCATATAGTCGATCACGTGATCATCTCGTACATTTATGCACTCAAAGATTTTAGAAAAGCATGAAAAAATATCAAAATTGAATTAGTCGAAAAAAGTTGTACATTATGATAATAGTGCCACATTTGATACATACAAAACGAAAATTTGTCTGATTTGCTTTTTGTGCGGTATGCTTGGCTAGACGTTCTGTCAAAAAGTAGTTCACGCTGAATACGCCAAACGAGCTCTTTGGCGTCGAAGGCAACAGAGGTAATGTCGCTATGGCCTAATTAATTAGTCACGTGATCATCTCTTGCATTCACTTCAATGGTGTGCAGTGAAAGATTGCGCAGGGCTGCCACAGCTTGCACACATCAGCTCAGCACTGCGAATTGACGGCGCTTTCGCATTTGTAGCTGTGATCTCGTTTGCTAGAGCTGTCGAGTGTAGCGGGCGCGCGGGTCACGACGAAGGCAATTGCAACGAGAATGAAACACTTGCACGTACGCACCTGAATCTTCTGAAGACGAGAGGAAGAGGGGAGAGAATCAATCTCTTTGGAGAGAACCCACGCATACTGCAGACAGGTTCACTCTGTCTGAAACCTCTCCCAATCCCGTTCGTGGTTAGGCATTTTGACTGCACGCTGTAGTCACCTATGAAAGTCTCATGCCTGAGAGCATGACCCAATAAATGTTTCCGTTATATCTTATCTGGTCGGCTTACAGCCAATCTGGCTCAGCGAGCATGAAAACACTGATGAAAAGAAGAAGAAGAAGAGGGAAATACAATGTCAACGCTCTTAACGAAACTCATCATCAGCCAACAGACACCTACACACTACATTACGCAAAGAATACTTCATCAGCTAAAGAGCAACTACTGAAGAAATATATTACTTTGAACAAACATATTAATTTTCTGTATCTCTCTCTCTCTCTCTCTGTTGAGTGTTTTAGAATTTGTAAAATCAGTATTAAAATGGTCTTCAGTCTAACGCTTTCCCAACTATGACATTTAGGTGGCAGTAACTGGGAATATGTATTTACAAATGATACTAATTCGCCATTGGAATGATGGCTGACTGGTATTATCTCAAAGACGAATATTATGCTATTAACCCGCAAAAATATTTCCAAGTGATATGAATTCGCTATCGTGTTGAATGATGGCTAATTGGAAGAAGCTCAAAGAAGAACATTATGCTATTCACCCGCAAAAATATGTTCAAATGATACGAATTCGCTATTTGAATGATGGCTGATTGGTATGAGCTCAAGGACACACATTATGCTATTTACCCGCAAGATGACTTTTGTATGGGCACGTTTCCATATCTTGATTTGTTAGCAGGAAGATAAATAGGGCGCCCGCTGCCGGCGGAAATAAATGTAGTCTAGGTACCCTGGGGACCCTGTGCTTGGCTTTCACATTATCGTCAAAACAAATTCACCGCTGACCTGTTATGATGAGAACAGCCAAGTCCGCGATAAAACAGATTTACTGCAAAATATGAAGAGAAGAAAACAACAGCGTGCCAATCATGTCAGGCAATTACATTAATTTAGAAGAAAGGTTTACAACCAGTATGTTTTTCCTCGCAGAATCATCGGGCACGTAGTCAACAGTGATGACACCGTCACACAGGACACATAAAAGTCACTAAAGAGGGCAACGGTGTTTGCAATTTCTGTTTTCATTTTGCTCGAAGTTTATGCGAACATCATAAAACTTTAGATCGACTGGCTAGGTTTGGACAACAGGGAATGCTTTAGGTCCCCAGGTGCACAGTCTCATTTTGGCGCGCAAATTCACAAAAGCGCCTGACAGATCATCTAATCAGAGAAGTAAAAACCACCGGTGAAATCGAATGTATCGAACACACAAATCTGTATCTGTGTATCTGTGTATCAAACTGAGCTGAAATATTGATAGAAGACTTACATACAACCGAGTAACTGACCGACAAACCATGCACTTCGACAAGTAATGAATCAATCCCATTTGTGTCTAACGCATGACCCCAGTACGGTATCATAGTCAGAACATAGTCATTGTTTGTTTATCGCATTCCCATGAAGGACGAGCAGTCAACAGGAAGGCGGGAAAATCTTTTGATCGCTCACTGCTGAGAGACAGAACGGCTTTAATTTGTTTCATTCGTCTGGGGAATCTGTCCTGATGTTGTTTTTCTGCACACTCACAACCTTACTCACTTTGCGTCACGCCCAATCATCCGTGTAGTGCCATCATCTTTCTGGCGTGACCGTGGAGTTCTTTTCATGGGCTCCAAGTATACAAGCCGCGTATAGTTCACGAAAAGTACAACACACACACACACACACACACACACACACACACACACACACACACACACACACACACACACACACACACACACTCACGCACACACACAAGTGTTGCATATTATACCGTCTTCTTATTTGACTGTGGAGCGAAGAAGAGTATAGTACAACAGAAGTCAGGATGAAAATTGTATATTTATATACCAATACGTTTTGTATGAGCAGTCGGTTGGGATGGCACATTACAACTGTATCATCGACCATCAATTCATCAATCATAGGCCTACATAGCAATACTGGACAAAAGAGAAGCAAAATCATCAAAATGTAAACATCAAAGCATAAACATTGATTACAAAAGAAGATGCAATCATGCATGACTTTAGTTTACCTACAGCTCGTATCTTTACTGTTCGACGGACACTGACGGAACCAAAGCTTTTCGTTCAAAACGATAGAAATTGTGAATTTTGACTGAAAAAATAAGCAACGCTCGTAAATACTGGTTGGTTACTACATTGACGTGTGTCCTAGAATTATAGAATAGAGATAACAAAATTCTTGAAACGCATATCATAGAATTCAACTTTTACTCATATTGGCACTAATAAAAGGTAATGGTACGCACCTTGTGTCACACCTTATGTCATTTCTGACATAGAGAGTAACTTTACGAACTATATGAAGATGAAAACATCGTGGTCTGATGGGTTAAGATCATATCATCCCGATACTTTACAGAACTAAAAACACGTGAGTCCGGTAAGTCCGGGTCAAGATTTGGCAAAGTAACCTTACATCAACTACAGGAAGCTATAATTCATGACACTATAATTCTGAACAGTTATGCCGCGTATTTAACCTTTGTTTCTTGATTCTACAGAGCGTGCATGCTAACCATGAAAAAAGACAGCAAATTAACACTAAACCTTGCTAGAGGTGCACTTTACAGTGAAAAGACTTTCAACACTGATTCTACGGTTTGAGAGACTTTCTACAGAACTCTTCCCCTCTTCATTTAATTTCATTTAATTTATTAAGTTTCCACACAAATCACACAGTGTTGTGTTTACAACATCCATCCATAACAATGTAAAGTAACACATAAATTATAACTTTCAAAGTGCAGTATATACAAATAGCATTTACATGGCACAAATTCAATACTGTAATCATTCTCAAGTACATTACATTCATGACGGATAAATGAAATTTTGTGTGGTGGGAACCTACATAGAAGCAGATGCTTGTAAGAGTACGTTCCCCGAAAGAAAGTCAAACCATGGAGCTATCATTTTGGTAGCTCCATGGTCAAACACAGGCTGTTACATTCAAACACACACACACACACACTGCACGCACGCAAGTAAACCTGGACAAGCGTGCGTACACACCCACACACAAACACACACACACACACACACACACACACACACACACACACACACACACACACACACACACACACACACACACACAACAAGGAGAAGAGAATGAGAAAGAAGCAGAGGAGAAAAGTGAGTATCTAATCTCCAATATTTTGGTCGTCAAAATTTTGGTCCTAAACAACTCTCCATACTTAACAACTTTGTTACTGGAAACTGCATTTTGCTAACAATATTTTCAGGTGCTATAACAAAAATACGTAAGTTGGCAGCACTTTCACTTTTCAAAGGCTATCTGTGTAACGCAGAACTCATCAATCTCACTGATGTCTCGTTAATTTTAAAACAGGCTGCCCTATAGACGAACATAATACGTACGATAACCCGATACACACTGCCCTTATGAGAGATGTGGTAAACATGTTATCGCGTTCCCGCTTGGTTGAAGCGAAGAGATTAGTGCAATTTGAACTTTCACAATCCTTTCTAGGCCCGACGGTGATAGCAACAGATAAACAGTTTCTATTATGGGGCTTTTTCACCTTGTTATCTGTGTTGTGACATTGAACGTTTTATCCGGTCTCTGTGGTTCAGCTTCTGGTTGTTGTGTTTCAAAATGGTCATGCATGTAACAAACAACCCACAGATAATCCGATGAGAAGGTCTGGTGTAAACTGTAATTGTGATGAGAGCGTGACATCTATAATATTCAGTAGCAAAAAAACAAACCACAAATGCAAAACATAAAACATCAAAGCAAGACAGAACAAAACTCCAAAGACGTCTTAAGAAATGCTCGTTCTTTTTAGAACTGATCAATTTGCTCAAGACCACGACACGTTGTTAACAGAGGAAACTTGTAATTTATGCATTAAATATAAATTTTCTTTGCCAGCGTTTCTATTGCAAGCTTGGGAAGTTTGGTGGTTACGAACACACGTAAAACATGTTCCTAATTTGACACGTGCCTGGGTGAACTTGGTCCCTACGTACAAGCACGTAAACTCTTTCTCCACAGTGCGTCTGTCTGTTGATCCGTGTATATGCGTGCCTGCATGTCCTGAACTGTGTGTTGTACATTGTTTTAATGTTAAGCAATCATGCTGAAAAAAAAATACACATCAGGCTGTAACGTGAAAATAACAATACACACAGGGTAAAGAATAGGTTATCAACTATCATACTTAGAGCGATTAACGATTTACTGAACCCCCCCCCCAAAAAAAAACAACAACAAACAAACAAACAAACAAACAAACAAACAACAACGACAACAACAACAACTTACGAAAATATCTTGAATTGTGCAAAGGATGACTTTGATGAGAAAAGCCAAGCATAATTAATCAACTACTGTGTGAAATAACAAACGCCACTTGAGCTTTGTTGAGTTTTTAAAGACTGTTATTTACATGTAGATTGTCTGTGTATTTCCTCTTTTCATTTTACTAATGTTTGTATTCTTGTACACTATATCATCTTTTATATCTTTTGTGTCATTATGTATAATCTACAAGAAATGTATTCACTGGTCAGTCATTCTGTTACTTATATTCTTTGTTTTGTTTGTACTCTCATACCCCTAGATGGGCTCGAAAGAGTCTATAGAATTCTAACTTCTAAAACCCGGTAAGAAAAATATAAGTTATGCAATCCTGTTTATTCAAAATACTCGCAGAATGAACCTTTGGAGATGGAGTGGTGTGCCCGCAGACATATTTTCTTTCCTTTTTTTGCTCCTTCTTCTTTCTCCTCGTTTTTTCGCTGTGCAGTAATAACGTATTTCTTATTTTGTTCGTGCTTACGTTTTTTGTTCTAATGGTTTTTTTGTTTGTGTCGCGTGACCACCTGTGTGTTTTTGTATGTATTGTTTTAGTCATCATAATTTATATTCATTGAAATTGAAATTGAAATTGCAACAGTCTGCAATTTGACACACTCAACGCAACTTGTCCATCGAAAGCCGAGTGTGTTCCATCTCATTGCGTATCATTAGCAAGTTGTCGTGTGTATTGATGACATGCAGGCATTATTATGTCGAAGGCCTATTATATACACAAGATTGATTATCTGCAAGAGTCGCAAGTGATATATTTCCAAAATATACAGATCTTATATTGCGCGACCGAATCCCAAAGTTTGTACAAATCGATTCACATAACTGTGAATGTGTACAATTCTGTTCAAGGTTATGCACGTAATACCCAATTCGTAGCTATTTTCGCTTCTATTCTCTTGTACCTTCTCGTGTTAGAACTCTGGTAGTGTGAGGCTGGAGTCTATACTTGACAATATTACAGAGCAATCATCGAGGCCTGACTGCACGTTGTCTATCCCGTTTGTCCTGAAATATTATCAAACGCCTTCCCGTCCCTTTTCCGCTGAGAAACACATTCGATATTAAAGGCAGGAGATGACAGTGTCATTTTCGTGTTTGGCAGAAAGAGAGAAAGAGAGTAACTATAACTATATTCGTATATATTATGGTGTATAATAAATGTTTAAATTGCTCGATAACATGAACCAATAAATGCATATTTTTATGTATTATTTATGTTGTTGATGAAAATAATTGTATTGAATTGAATTGAATTGAATCAAATAATGTATATTATATAAATATGATATATATATATATATATATATATATATACATATTATCCTAATCATATATTACATGTGTATCTATATAGTTCGTACACATATCATGTGTACTAATGTGTCTGGATAGAGGAGCATCCTATAATTATACAGATGAAAAAAAAAAATCGTTTTTTAGAAAGCAGTCATATTGTGTATAAACAGGCCATGTCATCAATTTTGCTGCTGAGGAATTATTCTATTCATTTTTCGTTACTCTTCCCGAGATACCAGACTTGTGACGGATGGAGGCTTTGGATTTTACTCGCTCTCCAAGATATATAGAGTAATGTTGCTCTCTCGCACTCAGGTTAAAGGATTATTGTGATGTTATGGTCAAATATTAATCAGAGCTCTATTCAGCGTCTTCAAATTCTTCAGAATCGTTCTTTAAGAGCAGTGTTGCAGGTAAATTTCAGATATCCAACTAATTTGTTATACTCACAAATTAACGTTGACACACTTGAGATAAGAAGAAATAAACATTTATTGTGCACAATGTATAAAGCTGTTTATAATTTAACCCCTAAATATATAAGTGAAATGTTTGAGTTGAAATTGTTTTATTATGATTTAAGGAATACAACGTTAATATTCAAGTTACCATATATCAAAACCTGTTTTTAGCAAAGGAGTTTTAGTTATCAAGGCCCAAAATTATGGAATACATTGCCAACATGCGTAAAACAGCAAACAATTTTTAGCGGTTACAGACGGAGTTTAGATTTGTATCTGACACCATAATGATATTGTACCACTTCTCAATTTTTTTCTTTTCAATCAAACCGAGCATGTATTGATTTCTTTTCTATAAATATATATACATATCTTTACTTTTGCTCTGATTTGTTTAATCTAATTGTATTTTGTATATATGTTTTATGTACATGTGTATATGTTTTGAAAAAAAAAAGTATGTAATTTTTACCTCATGACGCACGGACATGAGGACGAACAGCCGTCCGGCTGAATCGTGTGCCGTGCTGAAATAAATAAATGAAATGAAATGAAATGAAATCATTTTTTTTTCTCCACACCATTCACCAAGTATGACGTTGCAGTCATGATCGGGTTGGTCATGTTGAGGTTTGCTTTGTGCTATGCACCCGTCATTAAAAGATACCTGAGCTTTCCTATCATTGATGTACCACTGTGCTGAGAGAAATACACCCACAGAAATGTGGGTAAAATTAGATTTGATATGCGAAGGTTCCGAAACACACAAATTCCCCATACCTTAATGATCGTTGTTGCGAAAATGGAATAGGGTTCGGTAACGCGAACATTATTTTGGCGTTTTTAGAAGGTTTCTTATTCCGAAGGTTCGTTAATCCGAAAAAGAAATAAGGTTAGTCATTCCGAAGGTTCGTCACTCCGAATCACGCAAGTTCCATTTACCTAGATGTTCGTTAGTACGAGAATGAAATCATCAAGTTCATTCATCCGTAGCGTTATTCCGATGGTTCATTCATCCGAAAATAAAATGACATTCGTTAATCCGTGAGTAAAAACACAATTTCGTACTATTAGATGAACCTTCGAAATTACGCCCTTCTTTCGTTTTCGTACTAACGAGCCTGCGGAATAAGAACTTCTTTTTTTTTTTTCGGGTTTAATGAACCTCGGCATATAAGACCTTATTTTATATCGGAAATTACGAACCTTTGGAAAAACGATCTGTAGCCGTTATGATAAAGATGACATGGCTTATACCGATACCATTATCAAGCACATACATACCTTATCGCACTATACATTCGAACTTTATACCGGAACTTCTGGGATTCTGTTCGTTTGATTAACTCTATTTTTAGAGGGGTGTGTAGTTTTGGTTTAGATCGGCTGCATGTTTCCAACTGTGTGTGTGTGTGTGTGTGTGTGTGTGTGTGTGTGTGTGGGTGGGTGGGTGGGTGTTTGTGTGATAATGAGAAACCTCCTATGAAATATGAAAGAACACTTGAATTCTTAGAGGAATTTACAGTTTATTGGTCTTGAAATGGCTGAGATATCCAAAAACAGCGATCCTAATAAAACGCGACAGCCCACGACTTTTATTAGGATCTCTTTGTTTCACCTTGTTTTCGGATATCTAAGCCGTTTCAAAACCGATTTTCATCAAATAAACTTTCAATCCCCTTTGAATTGTTTACTCTTTAACATTTCATATAGCGGTTTCTAAATATCTCTAAAACGTCATTAACAGCCGAATCCTCACGTCAACCAATACTATACAATCCCTTTGCTGAACAATTATGGTGGTGTATGGTGTCGAATATCGTGTTGTAAAGCGGAGGATAACCGTGCGACGTCGCCTTCTTGGTGGAAGGTATTAGAATTTGCTAGATTTTGGACCTACAATGTATAGTGACTGGGTCGCTTGGAGGCGAAGTTCAGTGTGAAGTTGATTGCTGCCACCATGATTATGACGCTATTCATACCTTTGACTATGATTCTGCGTATCACAGTGTGGCAGCGCGATTTTTTTTTTTTTTTTTTTGATCAGTGATAACCTTCTTTCGGTTGGTAGAATAATGAAACTATTGTTGATATTTTTTTCTCCTGCAACTTTCATCGTTACTTTCAGTTATTTTACTTTCTAAATGTGAAAGCTAAAAGGTATGAGAAACTATGGATTTTGATACCCTCTGCAATATGCAAGGCGGAATTGTTCAAGGAAGCTTATAGATTGACGATGTGATAACACTATGTTGAGATGCCTGAGCAAAGAAAGTGGAGCTCGTCTACTCAGCAGGCAAATGAACAATGTGATTGTTCTGTTGATATGATTTGCCCTTTGGCCTGACTTAAAGGGACTGTACAGTACTGGCTGAGGTGGGGATTCATGTTTTGAACATTCCTAAGTGACATAATGAAAAGCCTCTTATGAAATATGAAAGAGCATGTAATTTTAAGAAGGATTCAACATTTATTTGATGAAAATTGGTTTTCAAATGGCTGAGATATCCAAAAAAGTGCTAATAATAAAAGGCGACATGCCACAACTTTATTAGGATCTCTTTGTTTCACCTTGTTTTTGGATATCTCAGCCATTTCAAAACCGATTTTCATCGAATAACCTTTTAATACCCCTTAGAACTACATGCTCTTTGACATCTCATAGAGTGGTTTCGGAATATCTCGCAAAACATTAAAAGCTAAATCCTCACCTCGACCAGAACTGTACACACCCTTCAAGCGAATCCATAGCAGTGTTATGACTATCGTGCAGTTGACTGGGTTTGTTTGTGATGCCTCTTTCCACTACACGCCTGATTTTTTTTTTTTTTTTGGGGGGGGGGGATATTCATCTCATCTCCTTTCCTCGTCAGCCCAATTTCTCTTATACCGGAAGGGAGCTCCTGGCATGACATTGAACAAGAAAACATTTGGCAATAAATTGTATGATTAGCTTTATGGCTCAGGTACGTTGGACTGTAAAGGTTGATCATTATCGGACTTATCGACGGACGCGCACTGAAGTGGACACAGCTAGTGCACGAACATAACAAAAGGGCCTGCGCACTCGGCTGGAACACCTTGCGTACAACCGCACCAGAGGTTTGTGTGCCCAGCAATAGCGGGTGACCTCGGCCCCCAAGAACTGGCCACCACTTGTACGTCATCTACGGCAAAACACGGGGTCTTTTCTGCGTACCTGGTCAGATCTTCCAAAAGGGATTCCCTTTGCTCTGCCTTACCTTGACTAGGTCGGGCTGGTCATTCACCCAGTTTCTAATGCATTCTGATGAAAACACAGTGACCTGCCTCACGTTTCTTTTATTCACAGAAATAACAACAAAAAATGGCGATAAGGCTGATAACTTGATAACAGCAACGACAACGACATAGAACAACATTCAGCCAGTGCGATATACCAAGAGTATAATCTCATATCAGTAGTCAAATGTTTATTGAAGGGCAATGAAATCTAAGAAAATGTTGGAACTCAGAATTGATGCCTTCCTCCTTATCTGTTTTTATTTCTTTTCTTCGTAACTCTCAGAATTTGGGTTTGAGGGTGGGGGGGGGGGGGAGTTAGTAGGGAGCCTGGCATAGGGAACGGGCATTTCCTTGATTTTTTTTTCCAGTATGATCTGAGGTACGTACTTTCTAATCCAGAGGGTGCGGGTGAAAATATAGGTTAATATGATGATTTTCCAATCCGGAAATAATAACCTTAAAAGAAAAACACACCACCGAGAAAAACAACCAACAGGAATATTCAAGTACAAGAAGAAAGTGATCGCTAACATTCCGAACCAGAATCGTTTTCCCGGATCCACTACCCTGGCTGGAATGCAAAGCAGAACAGAAATCAGCGACAACAACACACACACAAGTAACCCCCAAACAGTTTAACAAAATAGCATGCACCTTGGAATCCGGAACTATATAGCATTTCTTGACATAATATCGTGCGATTGTGAACAACAGGAAGATTAAGTGTTCGCTGAGGGAATCTCCCAAAGTAGGCCGATGCCGATCAAATTGGTACACGTGTTGCCAGGAAAGAAATATCAAAAGATCGAACGGTTGGTGACTACAAATTTATGAACTTGTTTTGTTGGAGTATATAATGCCCTCAAAGAATAGGCCTACATCTTTCTCTTTAAATCACACCATTTATAAGAGACTAATACTAGTATAAGGAAAAAAAAAAACCCATGAGGACATGATTTGACTAATCATTTAGCACAGATTTGGCTCTCTAATCATCATGTCTTACTTGTATTAGGGCAGTTACCCCCGAGGACAAGCACCCCCCCCCCCCTCCGGCTAAATACTGGTTGGTGACAAAGTTATAGAGTAAAGATTAGGGTTATGGTTAGGTTTAGGGTTACAGTATGGGTTAGGGATAGGATTAGGTTCAGGATTAGGATTAGGGTTAGGGTCAGGGGAATGGTCTGGGGTAATTTCCCCAGGAACCAGTGTTACTATGTAAGATTGGACTCACGCGACTCCTCCCTGTCAATCAAAGAGGGACATGAACATCGCTAATGTTGTCGTCCATGCTTGACATTCATCAATAATGTGGTGAGACTACGGGTGGCCCCTCTCCCACAACAATTTAAGATGCAATTACGTCAATAAAAAGAAGCACCTGAATGAAACGGTTCATCCCCCCATCAACACAACGTGATCAGTTCCTAGAATAATTAGTATCCCGATGTGATGTATGAATTGCTGCTCCGAAGCTAAAACAAAGCACTCACATAAGTGACCTCTTTATGACACAAGCTGTTATTGCCCCCCCTCCCCCCCCCCCCCTCGTCTGTCTCTGCTGATGTGTTGAAGAATGTTTCTACCCGGGGAGATCGATGGATGGAGTGAATGCAGCTCTATTGATATGTCGAACGCGTTTTCTTCGATAGAGCAGGGAGGTGAGACGGTCTCACCTCCTGGATAGAGCCTGTACTGTCCGTTCAAACTACTCATCTCTCGCTCATACCATACACTCAATTACTCTTGTCATTCCGCGAACACAAGTCAAGGAGGCTCAATTCCTCCTACACCTTCGTGTCCATTTCTCTCGCCTTGAACGCCGCTCCTCCGGTCGTTGACATTCGCTGTCCGTCCCTTTGTCCAGATTCTGTCAGTCAGGTGGAAAACGAGGAAACTCTGAACGGTCATTGGCAGCAATGTACCGAGAAATCTGGAAGGACGATGTGCGTGCGTTCATCTCAATTCTTCTTCCATTCTCCCCCAGCAATTTCGCTCGATGGAACGCGTCTTACCTGGGAGTAACCAGGGAGGTGGAAAGAGACCTCTCTCTTTCCACCTCCATGGAGTAACTATTCGTGAAAATAATTAAATGTCAATAACATTGAAAATGTCAATCATAATGATAAAGGTGTCTTTCCACTGACTTGACTGCGGTATACTTAAAAATCATGAGCTTTGAACATCATGGATATTGATTTTTTTCTTCATAACAAGGTGAAAGGAGAATGACGTTTGCTTTTCATTAACTGTAACACAGACGTGTATGTAAAGGCCCGCAGACAAACACACACACACACATCCATCACACACACTCACTCATACTCATACCCACACCTGTACACATAAAAAGATGCGCAACAAAAATGTGAGATACATTATATAGGTTCAAATAAGCTCTTGAAAATGTTTCCTGCAATGTTTCATACAAAGTGTTTTTTGCTTGTTTCATCACTTTGTACTCTTCTTTTCAACGATTCTTTTTTTTTTGTTGTTGCTTGTTTTTCTCTTTGCATGCCAAAAATGTAAAATTGCAAGGGTATGGAAAAGCAAAAAGCTAGCCAAGCAAGCACGATATTTGATCTTCTGCCACCAGGCATTCTGGACTAACCTTGACTCTCTCTTACTAATGAGTAAGGTGCGACAAAATATACCTGAATAGCAGTTCCTTGTATGGGGGTAGGCCGTCCGCCGCAAACACCAGAGCGGAACGGGGAATACCACTCGTCGAGGGGGTCCCTGAATGTCACCCAGTCAAAGGTTACTTCGACCAGGGAGGTCATTCCCCCTGTTTCCACCTACAACTCCCCTGATCGAATGTTGTGGGAGTACGGAACAAAACTCTTTCTTGTATTGTCAGGGTTCGCTTCTACTTACCCGTAAGTAATTCTTGATGCTCCAGTCGTACGAATTCTTGATTTTTCTCTCTTGAACTGTGTTAACCTTTTTGGTTCTTTATGTTGTAGTGTTTTTTTTTTTTTATTTGGTGATATTGTTTTGCTTTTCTTGGTCGTCTGTGACGTTAGTTCTGCGCCTAACGTTGAATGAAATTTTGTGTTACGGGGTCATTTAATTTCATTGGACGGTTGGTCAAAATTCGTGGCCCTGTGCATTTCGAAGAAAAGAATGAAATTCATACCCCATGATTTTTTTTATTTTTTTTTTTTTGGGGGGGGGGGGGTGGGGAACCCACAAATCTTTATCTTTGGTCGATATTCTAATCTGTTTTTTCCTGATTATTTGGTCCACTGATTAATTTACACAACATCTTGGGATCCGGTCCAGCTAATACAGGACAGCTTGTTATTCAAGTAGATTGAAGTGCTGGAAGTTTGCATGAATAATAAACTCAATAGCTTTTGTCTGTTTATCATTTTGAGGATGATGGTGACAAACAGGATGCTAGTGTTTATTCTTTTTTTTTCTTTCCTGGAAAAGGATAGTTCTTTTGAACAAATTCAGTAGATTCATTTGTTGGCAGAAAACGAAAGTTGTTTTGAATAAATTCAATAAGATCCAAGTTGCAGATTGATAAATATTGAACAGAGCCAAGTAGACATCAAGAAACATTCAATTCAATTCAATTCAATTTATTTTCATATTTCTCAATGAAAGGAATATACATCAAATATAATGGCTTGGATGTACAGTAAATTAATGTACACATATAAACATAGCGGTCAATCTTCGTATGTTTGGCTCTATGTATGACGCTAAAGAAATATGATGGAACCTACTTGAAAGCGAGCTTGTTAAGCGTAGGTCCCAAATTCTGAACTGAGTGTAAGATACAGATGAGGAGCACGGATGCAACGTAGGACCAAAATGAAGAAAAACAAAAAATGAAAGGCAAAAATACCGGGGGCAATCAAGAAACATTGTAAGGCAGTGTGACTGTTATGGACCTTCAAGTATGAAGTAGTCATGGTAACGTGATCGTGTGGTCCCTCACTTTAGCAACCATCATGTGTTTTGTTTATATGAACACTAGTTCCGTTCAATTGTTATTCGAATGTTATCACTGTTGGTTATTGAAAGATATGTGATCATGCACCACAAAACCAACAAAAAGACGCCAGACATGGATTTCTAGTTAAGGACAGATTCTGAAAGAACAGAATCTAAGCTTTGAAATGATGTATAACTCAATTCAAATGGACTTTCTCAACCTATCTAAATACTGGAAAGAAAGCACACACTCTTGAAAAGTGTGTACGAGAAAAAGAGGCTCTGAAGTATAGGGTATAGTCAAGCGCTTAATCTTACCAAGCCATGCCAGCTCTGAAATGAGTAGAACCAAAAAAAAAAAAAAAAGCAGAATGTAAAACTCAAGAATGAAGGGAGGATTATCAGATTGAGCTGAAATTAAGCATGATTTAACAACACATTATATCCATTACCAATACCAACTACGAGTATTAAAGCAGGAGTATTATCCTTTCAAAAGTTATCATAGTTGAAAATAAAGAATGTGTAAAGGATTTTTAAGAAATGAAAAGGAGCCTCTAAGACGTATACCTAATCACACTATTCTACACAAAAAGTGTTCCAGAAAAACTGCTAAAAACACAATTTACCTTTTGATTTATGATCTAAGATAATTTGGAAGAAGAATTGCTCTTTCATAAAAATTAATATGAAATACTCAAGATTTACTTCCTAGGATGACAAGTTTCACCTATTTTGAGTCCTCATGTAAACTTTGGGCATGCGACGTTTTGTTGTGTTTGTGATGCACGGTCACAATACCCTTGCGAATAATTTAATATCAGTGTGTTGGAGTCATTTTTTTTTTTCGGAGCACAGACACAGACAAAAGATTACCTTCGTCATTTGGACAAAACATGACTATCATCAATTCTGTTCATTATGAGTTTTATTGCAATATCCCACAAAAGATGAAATCTGCTAAACAAATATATCATGTTTCATCAGAGCACTTGCTCCTGTAAGAAAAGAAAAAAAAAGCAAACAAATTTATGCCGTATTGTAACAAATACGTCGTCACTCATTTTTGCAAAAGACACCGGGAATACTGCACTTATTTGTACTTTCTTTTACTCTGAAAAAAAAAAATGGCATTACCCCTGAGTAGAGATAGATACACAACGCAAGTCAACGTTATCGATCTGTTCGGCGCGGCGTGACGTTGACGCGATATTCCTATGAAACCACGCAGGTGATTTGGGTCATTCGCACAGCGTGAAGTGATTCGAGTTCGCTCAACCACCATGTAATGTGACCACCGTTCGACTTCACATCAATCTTTCCCTCTTTTTGCCCATGCCTGGAACCGCCTCATCTGATTGGTCACAATCAGTCACATGAAGTCTCATTTCGAAAAGAGGAAATACGAAAGGCGCAGAATGTGGAAGCAATGGGGAAAAAAAAAAGACGAAGGAGCTTTGCAGTCATTGTGCACTGTCTTCGAAGAAATCCATGATTTAAAAGGAACGATTGACAACAATAAACTGCGAGTTAGCAGGTTATCATCTATATATTACAGTTAAATAAATCGAAGATACCAGCAAAGACTACTATTTCACTTCGTGATGCGCGGAATGATGTACCAGGCTCAAGAAAACGTCAAATGAAAAGAAAAAAGTATGGTTCATGATATTTAGTCATTTGAAGTGATAAAAGATAACGGGTAAATATTATCATGGATATCGGGGTCTTTATTGAATCATTGGTTCTTGCAGATTTCGTGCAGATGGTCTTTTGCTCTACATAGCGGTTGAACATAGATTTACATCAAACTTGAAACATAGCGCGATTATTTATCAAAAAGCAATAAGCGTTAATTTCATAACTTGTTCACAACAACAACAACGACAACGACAAAAATAAATCAGTCTTGTTTATTCCCTTGTTTGTTTGATTAGTTAGTGAAACAGAGGACGATGGGAATTTGACACGTGTTTATTCTTTTTTTTTTTCAAATGAGCAAATTCCATCTTTTCTCTTTCGAAGATGAAGTCCAACGCGCTATATAATTTAAGAGTATGCTTTCTATGTTGTCATTTGGAGGGACCCTCAATAGCTAGATATCATCCATCCCCTCCTCGCCTCAACCTTCTCCTCGAAAAAAGTTCGTCGCTCCACGGCACCTTCCCACCACGATCCAGCTACTCAGTATCCAGTAAACGCCCGCGCTGAAGCGCGGCCCTGTGCTTCCCAGAAAACCCACTGGTCATATAATGATTGCGGTAGCCAGTATTCGATCACCCAGGCCAGGGAATCGAGGCAGGGAGTGCGAGAAGAGTATCGATCGATGGATAGATCGACAGAAAAGGAAAGTGCAGAGGTTATATTAGTCTAATAAAAGAATGAGAGTCTCCATCACTCATACGAAATGTTTCTGCGAAAATGGGCGTAGGACAACTGTGGGTTAGTGATTGACATCCATTAGCCAGTCAGTAACTATGGAAGGTAAATGAACCCTTAGTAGAACCCCTAAAAAAACACAACACAAACTTCACTCCTCCACCCTTCTCAGTCTATCCAAATCAGGCACTTTTTCAGTCTTTTTTTTTTCCGGTAAAAGGGGGGGGGGGGACCTGAATACAGTCAAACCTGCCTTAGCGGCCACTGAAAAATCCCTCCGAGAGAAAAGCCCTGGTAGACCCTGTGTATAGTGGCCAACAAATTTTGTTTCCCGCGGTAGATTTTAAAGGGGATGGCTAGTAACTGATCAGTGGAATTAGTGGGAATGCTGGGGGATGGTTGTTCCAATCCTTGTGGGATTCATTTAAGAGTACACTATATATCTCTTGTGTGAAAATTATTTGTTTCAGAATGGTCTCATATTCAAGTAATGTGCAGTTCCATGTTTCCAGGTTAGCATGCCTGTGCAGTGTCGGTGCGATTGTTATTGGGCCGTTAATGATCGCCCCGACACTGTACAAGCACAAAGAGAATAGAAGCTAGTTTCTATACTCTTTGTACAGGCATCCTAACCTGGACACATTGAACTGCACATTACTTGAATATGAGACCATTCTGAAGCAAATAATTTTCACACAACAATAGATATATAATGTACTCTTAAATGAATCCCACAAGGATCGGAACAATCATCCCCCAGCATTCCCACTGATCAGTTACTAGCCATCCCCTTTACCCGTCTATAGCGGCCACAGACCCTATAAAGCCGTAGCCGAGCCGATAATTCAGCGTGTTTTTCTGCTTTGCAGCCGTGCCAGTCATTCATGGACAACGTTCAGTGATCGCCACCGCTGCATTCATCACTTATTCGGTCACAATAAATGCACTCGCGTTAAGCTTTCTTCACGACTGTACACATGCTACTGTGCAACGGTGATATCACCGGCATTGTTCAATGCATGAAACACACGTGTGCATACGTATACTATACATCGTCATGTACATATAAGTACTTACAGATGTATACAACAATGATACATGTACATGTTAGGCAATGCACATAAAAATTCGATAACCTGTCTGTCGCGGCCACCTGTCTCTAACGGCCACTCTTTTCGTTTCCCTTGGGAGGCCGCTACAGACAGGTTTGACTGTATCTGGAATGGATAAGAAAAAGGTTTGAGAGCAGTGGTTGTAGCGTTGCCAGATCAAGCAAAGATATTACAAAGCACATACTGTATACTAATCTAACCTGGGATGAATACGTCGAGTATAGACAGTAATTGATTGCTCTGCCCTCCGAGGGTCAAATCTATTGCACGTCAGTTCGAGACTTAATTAAACCGGTCGATAGATGGCGTTATCCCCCTTAAATCCCCGGTTGACAATCCCCACGGGACCCGATGCGCTGGCAGAACTACATAAGGATTATTCTATATTGGTGCGTGCATTTGATTTTAAAACTAAAATGTAGATCGGCCTACCAAATCGCGCTTCATAGGCCTTACCTTCCACGTCCGGGGGGGGGGGGGGGGGGGGGACGTGGAAAATAGAGCCTAAACAACGCAAAACAAAATCACACACAAACACACAAGCGCGTATATACGCACAAGATTAAGTTAAACTAGAGATTGTAATTTGTCATCACTGACAAATTAAGGTGATCCGATTTTTTTTTTAATCAATGATTCAAGTACAATCACAATGTAGTTTTCTCCTGCACTTTATCTTATAGTATGATTTGTAACTAAAAGGCGACCCACAGAGTTGGGATTGACTTGAATCCTTAGCCATGTATTACTAATTGATATGAATGCTTACACAGAGCAGAGCAAAAAAACTTGGTTTTGACATTTGTGTGACTAAAGTTTCACTCCGAACACAAATACCACACGTATCTTTTGTGATAAAAATCTTGATGACAAACAGTCGAGCTGCCAGGAACGCGGAGTCTTCTCATCTCTTCAGCCGCTTCAGACTTGTAACTGCTCATCGCCTCCTTACCTCCCATCCGTCGCTTTTTTTCTCTGATCCACAGTCCTTCTCAAGACTTACAAATTTCTAGCAACAGAATACTCTTCTCCCTTTTACTGCTACCTTCTTGCCCTTTTTATTTATTCTCCCCACTTCTCCCGGTCAATCTCCTCTCTCCTCTTCCTATAACCTAACAACACTTCAGTTCTTTCCGTACTGCCATACGGTGTTCCTTCCTGCCTCGATTTCACCGCCTACACCAAAAGAGTGGATGTTGTTCGTTGTTCCGAAGGTTCGTTAATCCGAAATGAAGGTGCGTACAAATGAACATTGGAAATAGCGAACCTTATGTCTTTTTCGATGTAACGAACCTTTGGAGTAACGACCTTTATTTCATTTTTGGATGAGCAAACCCTCGAAATAACGAACCTTCGGAATAACCTTCGGTATAACAAAACCTTTGGAAAAAAACCCCACGAATAGTCAGAAAAACGAACCGTACAACATAGAATGTCAAACAGTCTTATAAATATGGTGGCTACCCACATGGTGATCCGTCCTTCTCTGACTTTATCAATTCTGAACATAAGAAGAATCTGCACCTTTGAATATATACTTTTCTATGTTTTTACTTTTTTTTTTTACTTTCGTCATTTCTTCTCTCTCCAGTCCTTATATCAAGACTATTATGCCCATGGCACCTTTCCTCATGTTATTTATACTACCGTGCAAACCTTCTAAGATTAATTGTGTATCAATAGCTCGTTGTGGTGAAACGATGAGTCAAAGAGATATCCTGTGAAAAAAAAAATGAAAATATCTGGCTTCTCTTGGTGATAAACATCAATGTTTTGACTTTCCCCCTAATAATAAACAATTCCTAAAATTCTCTTAAGCCGAAATGTATTTCATAAAACTACCTATAATAACAGATAAGACACGATTTTATTTTGTTCTACTGCTATTGAGGGAGGACAAACATCTGCCTTAGTATTGAATATCAAACATCAATGTGTTATACATATATCATATATATTTTTCGAACAAGATAAACAAGATTATATGAACGGTTATCGGATGATGTGAAGCCGAGTCGATATTTCCTGATTGGTTGCGCTGCTTTGTCCAGGATTTAACTTATTTCGTTACCTTTTATGTCTTGATATTTGATCCTAGCGGTTAAAGATGTGATCGTTGTTGTTGCTGTTGTTGTTATTGTTGTTGTTGTTGTTGCTGCTGTTGTTGTTATTGTTGTTGTTGACGTGTGATAAACTCTCCTGGCCCCTTCGATCTATTATGTGACGTCATTCAGCAAGATTCTGCAAGACATTAAGACAAAATAGTTTAAAGGCATTATTTACCATTTGCAGATGATACAAAAACCCAGCTTTAGAGCTTCAAAATAGCTCTAAAATGGAGTTAGGGGTAGAAACAACCAATGTAAATATGTTAATCCCGCACTCTTTGTAGTTGTAAGCTTTTCACCCCCCCCCCTTTATTTCCCCTTTCCCTCAGAGGTACCCACGTGTTGCAAATAGTCTTTTGAGTGGGTACCTCCACTTTTTTTTTTCGCAGAGTGCATAAATAGAGTGTATGTTTCTTTTTGTACTGAACATGTAGACATGAACATGTTGTTATCCCTGTCTGGCTATGTATATTATATCAACGACTCGCATGTCGAATTTATCATATTGTTTCTTGTACATTCTGTTGACAAAAAGTGAAAATAAAGTTTGAATTTAACTGAATCAGTATAATCAATGTTAAGAATTGTTAGATATAGAAAATGTGAACATTAGTTATAATAGAATTCTTTCGAGAATAAACCGTCCACAGTTATGGTTTATTGAGAAAAATAGTTATATCTCCTCATATTTTAGGCTTTATTGGAAAACTTTTATATGATAGGAAGTTTTGTGATACACACTTTTAATGTGATAACTCAAACATTTTTCAAACTCACTGCTCCCAATGGTCTGATGGTAAACGATACCTTTAAGCTATATTAAAAGTTTTCAAGAAGACATAATCTTTGTGTGTCTATATAAATCAATTAAAAAAGAATAGTATAGATTAATCACACACACACACACTCATATATATATATATATATATATATATATATATATATATATATGAATATACATAACGAACATTCTTTAGAACTCACATAATAGGTGAATGTATGAATATCGCACACATAGAATAAAAGCGGATATAATCGTTTCTTTGTAATATGTATCTACACACAGTCATGTATAATGATTATTACATTCAACTTTATCTTAAAAAAAGACAACAGATATTGACATATAAGATGTGTGTGTGTGTGTGTGGAGGGGGGGGGGGTAGTTGTAATTATGCCGCTAAAGACGAATGAATTCAGTAACACCGAAGTCAATTTGAGTATACAATATGTAGATTCCTCGTCTTAGTGGATGGATTCTATTGCATAAAGATGAAGTCATATAGATGGTGAAATATACATTTTGACAGAAATTGTTGGTCGATTGGTGACACGCGTCCTATCGTCGGAAAAAAAAAAAATCCATGATCCTATGCAATTAGGAAAGGAGGATTAGAGAAAATGAGTTTCGCGTTTGGAGTGCTAAAATGCAAAACAGGGGACTAACTACAAGGAACGCCTTTGGCGGTTTTTTTTTTTTAATGATCAATCCCATAAACCAAAGGGCTCCGAATGGACTCAAGTTTGCGCTTCCCTTCTTAAAACCTTTAGTGCCCCAATTCTCGAAGTGGTGTGCGTTTTTCAGGCGACACGTGACGTTTACATCACGTGCGCACGCATAATTTATCCACTTTCGTACGCCTGTCGGTTCGAACTGAGAGCCTTGCCTACTCCTCCACCAATCACCACACAGTGTGAAAGGGTCTTGAACGAAAACTGCAGATTGTATAAAACAAAGCAGTGCGAACTGTTATGGGAGTAGATTAGACAGTTTCTTCAGATACGATATATTATATGCCTGAATTAGATAGATTACAAGAACGAAAGATCAAACGTGTTTTTTTTTAATGTATAAAGTAGTTCTTGATTTAGTGCCTCAATGTTTGCAGCGCCATTTTGTTTTTAAGAGTTATAATTACAACCTAAGACAAACGACACACAATATCGTGTTACCGCCGATACGCATTGAATTTAAACGAAGGAGTATTTCTTATTACGGAACGAAGTTGTGGAATGATTTAGAAGATAAAATTAAAGTAACAAGTTGGGGTGAGTTTAAAAGGCGAATAAATGATGATGAAAGTGTCTTAGTTAGAGCAAAGGAACTTTTATTGTTCAGATAGCAATTATAATTATATCTTTTATTAGAGTTTATTCAAAATGGGGATGGATGAGTGTGTTTGAGTGTGTGTGTGTGTGTGTGTATGTGTGTGTACATAATTATATTAGGGTAGTTAGAGGGGATGTGCAGTGTGTGTGTGTTTTTTTTTATACATCAATCTGTAATCTTAGTTTTGCATGTGTGTGCTTTTTTAAGCGTGTGTATTGGATATTATTTGAGTAAGTTCAGTCATTTTTAATGGTTTCTCATTAATTAGTTATTTTGTGATATTTTTATTTATACTCTCAAGTTTTAACGGAAATGTAATTTCATTTTTGTAATTTCATATTTTGTCTTGCCTATTTTGTGTCTTGCCTATGAAATGTAAAATTAGTTTGTGTAGATATATGTACTTTTTATCTGTGTTTTATCCACTATGTATTATGCAACGTATACTTGTTTTTATTGCACAGGCTAACTGTAAAACAGCCGTGGCTGATGTTAGTACCGTGATTATATGCAATAAATGAGCTTGATGGAAACGAGACGAGGACGAGTCCACAATCAAATTCTTTGGACGATCAAGACAAGTGTGATACCACACAATGATCCCTTTAATTCCTCCAACTAAAATGGCCCACAACCTTACTTTCCTTCAGGGCCCTTTATACCCAGATTTCGTACGGTGTCTTGAATATGACAAAGGGAACTGAATACTAAAGGGAAAATTATAATGATTGTTATTGTCATTATTATAATTATTATAATTATTATTATTATTATTATTATTGTTATAACCAATGTTATTAATGAAAGAAGGATATTATTCAGAGGGGTGAAGGTTCAGGTGTACCTGAACAGCAGTAGATGACAGGTTCGAGTCCCACTGGTTCCTTTTTTCCGACATGTTTGTTAATTTACAGATCAGCAGTTGCGATCTTAACAAATTTAATTTGTAGAGGGAGACAAACTGAAGAAACTTACACCTGAACCAATATTATTGTTATTATTATTATCATGATTATGATTATTACTATTGCTATTATTGTCATTACTTTTACAATTACTTTTTTCAATGAAAAGAGAGCAATAGAACAGATCAAAGGGAAATTAGTAGAGCTGAAACCGAAAGATTTAAAAGCCGAGCTGGTAATGTAATACAGAACTTGCCACTTGCGAAACTTTCGTGCTATAAGCAAGCAAACAAACTCACACAGGCACACGCACACACACACACACACACACACACACACACGCACACACATATATATATATATAGATATATATATATTGTATATATATATATATATATATATACATAAAGTCAGACAAAAAATGATCGATGTCTTGTAATACCACTACGCTTATAAATTACATATTGCATAATACAGAAGATACAAAGGTAAATTCAAATCTAAATACATTCAGTCAAAGGTTATTGAATATCAGTGAATGCGCTGATTTTTCTTTCGTATAGATACTACTCTTTACTGAATCTATTGTATAATAAATATCACAAACAGAAATCTGATATTAATAACAAAGCAATTAGGTTATAAGAAAACAAAATAGAGTGTACATATAGATTCAACATAGAACCCTCATTTTGATAATGTAAGAGAAAAGTTTTGACTAATTTTAAAGCAAAGTGTGAGACCATCACAAGCAATTGCTTGAAGCTAAAGTAGCCCCTCCCCCCCCCCCTCCCCCCCCCCCCCCGAAAAAGAAAGAAAAAAAAAACATGAAGGTATATACGGGTTCGGAGGATTCAGTGGAGAAATTCATGACAATATAAATTTGAACTTTACTGAGCAATTATATTGTCATTGTCCATAGGGGAATCTTGCTTTGATGATTTAAGAAGAAAAGAAGAGAAAGCACAATTAGATCTTGACATTTAAATTAGTCACTCATACTTGTATTTCAGCAGTAAGGGCTTCTTCATTAGGTATTAAAAGAAAACATGGAGGATGCAGCTTTTGTATTCTGATAATGAATTCCATGCATCAGGACCAATGTCTCTTTTACCCGGAGTATATAGTCTGGAGTTGTCAATGAATATCAAAAGAATGATAAGCTGTGTGCAAGACTCTGCAAATTGATGGACACTGGTGTTATACATGAAATCAGTTTGGGAAGTAAAAGGAAGAGATTATTTCGAGATTTAAAGCATAAAAATAGCCGTTCAAAATTCATGAATATGATTTATTTTAAGCGACAGACAGGAGGTAGCTTGTATACATAGATATTCAACAATGAATTCATCAGAACCAATTTATGCGTCTTACGTTAGGAGCAGCCTGGAGTTGTTAGTGTATTTCAAAAGAATGATGAATTTGATAAGAATGAATTCTGATGTTATACATGACGTCATTTTGAGAAATAAAACGTAGAGATTATTTCGAGATTTTGAACACAGAAATAGCCGTAGGAAATTCGTGAATATCATTTATTTTAAGCGTTTTAAATTCGTAAGATAATCGAGCTGTATGATTTGCAAATTATGCGAAGACGTACAAATTCGCAGACCACAAACACACACACACACACACACACACCACTCCTATATTTTAAGGTATTCTTTATTTGACTTTCATTTGATATCAGCATCATTTTTACAACGAAACGAGTATAAAAAAATAAGCAGCTGTATTCTTATTTGTGCTGCTGATTCACATACACACATACACACAACAAACACAGTCTGGATAGGCAGTCGCTAATGTGGTTATGTATATATATATATATATATATATATATATATATATATATATATATATATATATGTGTGTGTGTTTGTATACTCTATACTAAAATCATATCTTTCGTGATTATATATGTTATTCAATGTACATGTTCGTTTAAATATCAGTTTTATTCTATTTTATCATTTTCTCGTGATCTCCACTACTTATTAGTGGATACCTCTACTTCCATCCTAAATATTCACTAAGTTGTGCTATATAGTTTATGATTACATTTTATTTGTTATTTTCAGTTCATGAAAAGAATTCGTACTGTATTGTTTTAGTTTTAGTTTGTTTGTGTTTTCAAATCATTGTTTGGTGATGTACGCCTGTAAAAAAAAAAGAAAAAAAGATGTATTTTTCTGTTGCAGATGGAAATTCGATTCAATGCAGTTCAATAGAATATAGATAAGGGTAAATTGGAGTATCATATTGTTTATGCAGTTTGTTTGTTTTTTTGCTAAAGTGTGTTGCTGTTTGTTTGATATGCCTACTTCTTTTGAGACATTATTGAAGGGGCTGTATTATCATCAGGATGATATTTCACATTCAATTTGAATCTACCTAGGAATTTGGTGGGATTTTTAATGGTGAGGGCAATACCATCAGTTATCCTAATTCTATAATGGGCAAAATTGGCAAAGAAAAGTCTTTGATATACATGAAATCAGCTTTGCTCAATTACTCAAAGAGAACTTGTATGACATTTGAAATCATCACTGAGTAAAACTATTGATTGGTCTAAGTTGGAAATTTGCCATAACAATTATTCTATTTAAATTTTAACAAATATATCATACTTAAATTTACAGTTATATTTTTATTCACACGGTATATATAGTTTATGTTATCGTATAAAGCGATTTTAGTGATACCATCATTTCACATAGTTAGGTTTACTATGTGTGATGCGCTGCATTTTCCCCTTTGTAAATATTTATGTAATCCTTTTATTTGATATCAATAGTCTTCGTTGATAACAAATTGCAAGTTCTGTTTATCACATTGTGTCCTGCAATCAGTAAGGCCTCATGTTGAAAAATAATGATTATTTATGTCATTTTGAACTGAAATGTTGAAAAATGCACAAATAAAACGAACCAATCCAACAAACGAACAAATATGACAATGAAATTTATAATGATTTCAAAGATAAATGACACATTTTTTTCCGTGCATTGTACTGGTCAATCAAGAAGTCTCCATAACTGTGCATAAAACGATGCCCGGTTCCTTTGGATCCATTCCACGAGACCGACACCCACGAGTCATACAGCCCACGAGTTCGACTCTGAAAAAAGGTCAATGAGTGGTACAATTCACGAGTCATACTGCCCATGAGTTCGACACTAGGTAAATTCAGCCCACGAGTTCGACATTAAACACGTGGCGTATGTTTCGGTCTTGTGGACCTTGTTTCCTTAGTGTCGAACTCATGGGCTGTATGACTTGTGGGTGTCGGTCTCGTGACGTGCACCCGTTCCTTTGACTTCATTATATACACCACCAAACATCATTCTTATAAACTACCTGTATGTATATAGTATACAGTGTATAACTAGTTTTCTGTATATATATATATATATATACACACATATATATATATATATGCATGTATGTGTGTGTGTGTGTGTGTGTGTGTGTGTGTGTGTGTGTGTGTGTGTAAGAAAAGCAAACAAAGGGAAGACTGACCAGAAACAATTTTTTATTTCATAAGTGACAACTTTCAGCAAAGAAAATGGGATTCCATCGGGATATATCTTCGCATGCATGCTTTCATGCAATGGAAATGCCTTTATGGGCTTAACGTTTTGAGGTTAGTAGGTGATTTTTGTTGCTGCTGTTGTTGTTGTGTAGTTTTCAAAGCTGAATTTCCTGTCTATAAAAGGATATACCCAGGGTACTCTCATGACATTGCGGTCTCGCCTTTTTCCTGTGACATTTACCTTCCACATTATTGAATCTAGCGTGAAATGATGTTGCCATGAAGAATCTATTCGCATGGCGTTATTTCCTCTGAATTCTTTTTAGTCGGCTTGAGACGACTACCCTATGATGGATACACAGTCACTTTTCCGATCTTTTGAGTGTGTATGTTTGTGTGTGTGTTTGTTTGTGTGTGTGTGTTTGTGTGTATTGTATTGTTTGTATATGTATGTCGTTGCGTGAAATAGGCAAGGGATGTAATATGTTTTTTTTTTATCCCCTTCTCTGCGATATCAAATACACAAAACAAAAACGTCCCCCCACCAAAATGGCGTAACTTTGTAAAGACATGAGTTTGAGCAAAATAATCCGGCATGGATATTTCTACAGTTATTTACTAATTTCTACTCGAAAATGAGTATATGATCTGTAGAGTCATGCATGAGTAAGCACACATTAAATGCAAAGTGATTACTCTTTAAAAGTCACGATGGTAATACTTGAGGATCTATGAAATATGCTATTTCTGGTGAATTATGAAGTGATGTTGTTGATATCATCCACCCTTTAAACGGCACACCTATCCTGACATTTTTCATGTTTTCTTATACGTTTATGTGAGCACAGTCATAGATAAAAATGGCTATGCTCAACGCGCCTTAACTGTAAAATCCATTCGGTTTATTGGAAGAATTGGCACTAGATTTTTTAGTAACGTGCATGTTGTGTCAACAAAAGAGAAAGCCGTCGTGTTGTGGTTGAGGATGCACACTCTTAAAAGGAACAAGAAATGTCAAAGTGCACTATAAATAATTATGGTACATAAGCGGGCCAAGAAATGGATGATAAAACAACAGCCCTTAAACATTTGCCAGAAACAGAATGTTTTACAGACCCCTGAAATGGCTTTTGTGACTTATGGAGAGTGACCATTCTTTTTGTCTAAGACGTATGATAACTCATGCATGACTCAACACACAAATCTCACTTTCACAAAGAAGTTGCTCAATAAGACTAGTGTACAAAACTATATCCCTGTAAAAGTATTTTGATAAAAACGTTGGCGTTCAAAAGTTACGCTATTTTGATCAAGGGGAAGTTACTTTTGTTGATGTTGTTTTGTGTATTTCAAATAAATGGTTTCCAAAAAAAAAAAAAAGATGTCAACAATGCGTATAAGAAAG
This sequence comes from Diadema setosum, assembly GCA_033980235.1. Taxonomy (NCBI): domain Eukaryota; kingdom Metazoa; phylum Echinodermata; class Echinoidea; order Diadematoida; family Diadematidae; genus Diadema; species Diadema setosum. The sequence continues at coordinate 14,199,468 of CM067067.1, forward strand.
TATCGTCATAATTTGCCACGAATATTTACGATGTCTTGAATGCGACGTCGTGATTCTCGATTAACCATTTGTGTGCTAATGAGTCGAAAGTCTACAAATTCCACATACAAACCTATGGACAAGAAATTAGTGGGGCATGCAGAGGGTTTAAAAATGTCACAGCTGACCCGACCCCGTCATGACTTTATTGGCGCCGCAAATGTCGTGTCGCATTCCCTTATATAAAGTGGTTTGGATGAAAAACAAAAAAACAACAACAACAGCAAAATATGCTTCTTAAAATTTCAGGCGGTGAAATCATCTGTCAAAGAAGTTATTCTTACCTTCTAATAGCCAGAGAAAATAACACCCAACATTTTGGCTCATTACTACAATATGGGAATATAATGATTTCACTGTCATTTCAAGTATACGCTTATGATATGTATGGTCTGATGCATTTTTCTCTTCATGCACATTCCTTTTATTTGACGTCGACAGTCATCGTTGATAATAGATTTGCAAGTTATATTTATCCTGTTGTATGTAAAAAATGCTGAAAGATATTATTAATGATATCATTTTGTATTGAAATGATGAAAAATGCAGAAATAAAACCAACCAACCAAACAAACAAACAAACGATTGTTCATAAATATCACTTTGTATTGAAATGATGAAAAATGCAGAAATAAAACCAAACAAACAAACAAACGATTGTTCATAAATATCACTTTGTATTGAAATGATGAAAAATGCAGAAATAAAACCAAACAAACAAACAAAACGATTGTTATTATCCATCATTACTCTGCTGTTCAACCTGACAGTATTTTATTCAAATCAGGACTGCTTTCAGATCTGTTTTTAAGTGGATTCTCTTTCCGGCTGTATTCTCTCCTTCCGGCTGAAGACCGTGTATGGACGGTGCGATTTGAAGATCGCACCAATCGCACCACGTGACTATGCGATCACGCGGATACAGAAGACTGACTTTAGATAGAGATGTCTGTGCATGATGCATGGCACTTTATACTTGCTTCGCGCAGCTGCCACCAGATCATCAAGGAGAGCAGATGACGCCCAGCACAAATTTCTCAAGCTAAGTTGAGCCCAGTCGCCTCGAACATTAAAGCCCCGACGCAACTTGTTTGGCTAAGATATAGACTTTACATTTGGAGAGAAACTTGCTGGTTGTGTGAGGATAAGGTCTTCATGATTAATACAGGTGAATACAAGAGAGAAAGAGAGTGAAAGTTATGACAATTTCGGTTAAAAGTATGCTAAAATGAAATGAAAAATATAATACATGCACTGTAACCAAGGTAACTGTTATTTTTGCTAGTAGACACTTCAGTGGATATGGCATGTGTTCAGGGATGCCAACTTTGTGAAAAGCATTACAGTATTCCAGTATTCTGTGGGCAAACCTAACTTATTTTAGACATATGTGGTAATACAATTCGAGAAGACAGTGGGGGAAACAGTACTTTCTATGAAACCTGTAGCATTTTGGCAAACTTAGAAACAAAGAAACAATAAATACTGAAAAATAAGTTTACATTATTATCACCAATCTGTTTAATAGTTTAGATTGCTTGCTTTTTGTATTGCCTTGGTTTCTTGTCAGTATTTGTGTTTTTTAACCGCCTTTTGGTCATATAGTAATTTTTCTTCAGTATATTGGTTGTTTTAACACCGTTATTATCAAAGGAAAATTAGGTTTGTTATAGTTATTCTTTTTTTCCTCTCTAATGATTTCTTAAAACTCAGCTTGGTTTCTTTAAACGACACCAAACAGTACCTCAGACGGGCGTTGTCTAAGCAAAAAAAAAAAAAAAAAAAAAAAAAGAGTGATCAAACATACTCAAGTGAAGGGGAAAAGCAGTTTTCTTTGCGCCAACTAATGCGTGATTAACTCTAGCTCTTCTTTTATTTTCTGACTCGATTACAGGAATTCTCAAGATATGTGAATCACGGCAACAGTCAAAAGCTTACCTTGCCTCTTTTAGAATTTCAGTCTTTTTTTCTTTTTCCTGAGATAGATGTTTCTCTTATCTGCAAATCAGCCTGCGTAACGTGATAGGTACCATGATAACGACAAGGCTTGCTGGTAGCAATGATTCCCACATAAAAACCAACGGGGATGCTCTAATGAGATAATTACCTCAAGTTTCATACAAACAATGGAAAGGCAAGTAAAAGAAGGAGGATATTGACCCCCTCAAAAAAAAAAACACCACAAAAAAAAAAAAAAACAAACAAAAAAAAAAACCTTGAGCTGTTGACCAGTCCAACGGTAGCGCGTCATCTGAAGAAGTAATTGCGATTAGCAGAGATATAGTCACGTGATTGCGGTTTTCCAAACCACATTCTGCATCATGAATCTGTCTTCCTTTGCGAGATGAAGATTTTAACATCCTCAAGAAACATTTTGTTGGTGAAGACGACTTGAAATTCGACACATCCATTGTTTCATAAAACAAGTGGCATGTTTACGTCAATGACGTCAACAGAAAGACCAACCTGTTTTGCTGGATACCATATCGAAATGATACGAATGTTCGGTATGTTTGCTATTTCTGCATTCTTTTTATTTCTTTGATAATTACGATCAGGTCTGGATAAATATTTTTCTTTCATCTAGTATTCATGATGTAATAAAGTTATATTTTTTTCTATTATGTTAAAAGTTTTTCGCGTTTTTGTGCTTTTTGAGTTTACCTTTGAGAAATAAGAAACGGGCTAATATCTTCATTTTCTATTCATGAAACCGTGTTTTTGTTCTTGTTATTGTTGTCATGCGACAGATTGATATTTTTGTGTTTTTTGTGTGTGTTTTGTTTTGCTGATGGTCATACATTTTTAAGTCCTCCGCAGTTAAATCATTAAGACCACCAGATGGTGAAATAAGATATACAATGTAGTGGCGACAATCATGATTCTTCTGTATCTCAACAATCTGCTAAAACACACTGGTTTATCAAGCTCTTCGATGTTGATAAATGCTCATTCAATTCAATTCAATTCAATTCAATTCAATTCAATTCAATTCAATTCAATTCAATTTAATTCAACCTCATATCATGTTGTGGATTTTTATTATATATATTTTTTTTTATACTCACATCGAAATTCCGCATCATTCACAAATTGGCTTTATGTATTAGAACAACTAGAAGCAAAATCTTTCATCGTAATCAAACCTAACTTGATAAAGTTTAGAAGATTTCAAATTTAAATGTCTAATTCTAAAGAAAACTTAAATTTCAAATTTTAAAATTATAACATTATATTCTTTCTTTTTTTTTCACCGAACATTGACATAAGTCGTAACCAAAAAATGGAAATTTCAGGACGTGATAATAGCATCACATCACAATTTTCTTTTTAACTGTTCTGTAAGCAAATCTTCTCCATCTATTCTGTTTTCTTTTCTGTCTGTCTTTCTTTGACGGAGGAATGAAAAAAAGACCTGCATTTTGGCATCACCTAAAAATTAATATTGTCATAATCCAACAACGATGACCTGTCACGTGGAAAGGAATGTACTTGCGAATTCTACATGATTTTTGACGCAAGAAAGCAATAAAAGTGAGTTGTATTTAAGCATCACATTACAGATACATGTAATTTTGTCATTATTCCACCAACGTTAACTGTCACGTGAATATGGAATGTATTTGCAAATTTATCCACCACTTACATGATTTCCATGATAATCAAGTTTTTGAAAAGACCTACCGGGAGAGCTGTGAGGGGATTTATGATTAAATCAATATCAGTTTTCGGCGAAAAACAAAAGATGATGAAACTTTAAATCTCTAAGACTTTCTTAGCTTATGTGTAATTTTGATGAAACATCACCCATGCATTTTCTTGGTCTGACTTAAAGGCATTATATACCATTTGCAGATGAAACAAAAACCCAACTTTAGTGCTTTAAAATACAGTTCTAAAATGTGAGTTAGGAATAGAAACAACCAATGTAAAAATGTTCGTCAGTATAATCAATGTTAAAGGGACATTCCAGACGATTTTCATAATTTCAAATCATGTAGTACATAAATCGACAAGTCCGTGTATAGATTTGTGGAATTTATTGTGGTTCTTGAGCAGAGAAACAATACTTTGAAAAACCTTACACAAATCACACTGAACAAGGATGATGACATAGGAGGTTCACATATTTCAGAAATGTAGCAGTGTAATTCCCTTACAATACCGCTTGCTTGTGAGTTCACCTGTGTGTAATCTATGCATGCCTTCTTCTTTTGTTCTGCTTCCTTGAGCCCCAACTCATGCATTCTTATGGTGACTCTGCCATGTCATCATCCTTGTTCATTACAATTTGTTCTAAATTTTCAAAATATTCTTATTCTTCATCCCAATTATCACAAATTCTGAAACTCTGTCCTCAGTATAATTAATTTATAGTTGCTCAAATGTAAAAATCTGAAAATCATCCGGAGGTCTCCTTTAAATATTGTTAAATATACAGTTGTAGCACAAAACATTCTACCATGTAAAAATTTCGCAATAAACCTTAAAAGACATGAAGATATCACTAATATTCTCAATAAACCATAACTGTAGATGGTTTAGTCTAGAAACAATTGTATAACCCCTTTTGTTAACATTTTGTATATCTAACAATACATCACATTAATTATACTGATTAACATTTTTATATTGGGTGTTTACATTGGTTGTTCATACATGTATTTTATTGTTTGAAGCACTTACGCCGGTTCTGGTTCAAATCGTTTTATATTTGACTGATGATGTGTCTTGAGGGAGCGAGAGCTGAGCAGAGGAGCCCGGGCCGATGACAGCAATTTTTCGCAGAAAAACAGAACAAAAATGAAGCAGAAATTAATACATAGATAAACAGAAAAAAGGGGAGAGGGACCAAGGGAGAGATAGACAAACAGACAGACAGACAGACAGAGAGGGAGCGAGGAAGAGAAGGAATAGCAGTGAGAGACGAGAAAGGGGAAGGGAGAGGGAGATTGAACACAGAAGGGAAGGTCGTTGAGCTGTACAGAAAGGACACACCTACGCGTAGGTGTGTCCTTTCTGTACAGCTCAACGACCGTAGCTATCGGTGCGAGTTAATGATCCGTGCCCTCTTAACGTTTGCAAAGGATACACGTGTAGCCAAATCACAAAGATGATAGAGTAATAAGCAGCCTGCACGTGAGTGTGTGTGAGTATCATGCACGTGCGAACGTTGACATAGCTATTTGATACACAGTTAACTGTATGCCGTCAAGTTGATATCAATTTCATTCTTTTACAACTTTCCAAGGCAGATGCTTGTAGGCCAGGAACTTGGGACGATATCACGGAGATATTCAAAGGACAATTATTCACGTGATCATATTCATCCGATGCGAAGGTTGACAAATCTATTTGATACACAGTTAACTGTATGCCGTCAAGTTGATATCGATTTCATTTTTATTTTTACAACTTTCCAAGGGAGATGCTTGTAGGCCAGGGACTTAGGACGACATCACGGAGATATTCAAAGGACAATTATTCACGTGATCATATTCATCCGATGCGAAGGTTGACAAATCTATTTGATACACAGTTAACTGTATGCCGTCAAGTTGATATCGATTTCATTTTTATCTTTACAACTTTCCAAGGGAGATGTTTGTAGGCCAGGCACTTAGGACGACATCACAGAGATTCTCAAAAGACGATAAGTCACGTGATCATAATTCAACCGCTCTCAGCCGTTACTAGATCCGCGTCTTCCCGATGGGTTAGGAATTGTTGCAGAGATTCGCCTGCAAACAACCCAGTGAAAAGGGAAGTGATGTTAACATCAAAATCTATTCCTGATCTTTGGAATGGGGTATGGAAAACCCACTAACAAACTGATATGAAAAAGAGACTATTAACTCTGCACAATATGTTGATAGGATTTTGAGGCTACGGTGCTGAAAAGGTTAAGGGGTAATGAGTGAAACAATCTACCGAATACCACGATGAACAACGATGAAGCTTTTAAAGGGGCCCTGAAATCCAAATGCATGTTGATTTGCGTTGATTTATGATACTCTAAACATCACTTTTGCGGTGAAACGAATATCTAGAAACATTCCATATATTTTTAACGATTTTTTTCTTCTATTTTTCTTCAGATTACTTGGGAACGCCCACAAAAAAATCCTTCCAAACCAATATTCCTCAGATGACCTCATCTGTCAATCATTGCTAAAGTACTGAAATGTTTAACAAAAGACCTTGGAATGCACCTTCCTCTCGACTCAGCATAACTTGCATGTTTCTGTGATATTAATGTGACTAACAAAAGACATGGCGAGGGAACATGCAAGTTAAATTATGCTGAGTCGAGGTATTTGAGACTCATTCTTCTTGTAATTATAACATTATAAGTCCAACATGTGGAAAATTCCAAGATGAACATTATATATATAAATAAATGTATATATATATATATATATATATATATATATGCATACACACACATAGATCTACATTACCTACATGTTATGCGTATGTCATACTCAATAAGAGGAAATGCACAATACATGTATGTTATATATTAAATTTTTGCATGCACAAAGACATAGAGAAACACATGGATAAAAATAATTATGATAATATGTTAATAAAGATATAGAGGTATATATGTATATATATATATATATATATATATATATATATATATATATATATATATACAGAGGGAGAGAGGGATTTCAGACTATTAAACAAAGAGAGAAGGGAACAAATACAACATTAACAGCCAATAGATTAGAAAGAAGGCGGAGACGAGTCGAGTTTCGCGCTGTTAGCCAGTCGTGGAGCAGGTGTGTGTGGTGACAGCCCATTCATCTCGTCCACAGCGCTATCTTCAGAAGATAAGATTCGCGACTAAAAATAATTCAATCCCTCAAAATACCGCCCCCTTCTGGCACTTCTAGAAAGACTTCTCACCATCACATTCACACACTTTCTGACTGCAGAATCCCTCGTCTCTCCCTCCCCACTCTTATCAATAATAGATTATTGTTTCATTCGTGTTCAAAATGATACAAGTACCTAGAATTACAGAGACAAGACTCTCGCCCTAAAAATAGGTCCATCCTCGAAATATCGTTCGGTCTGGCACTTTCAAGATAAACCTCTCACCATCACATTCGCTCTTGTAATTGCCGAATCTGATGTCTTCTCCCTACACTCCCTCTTATTCTCGTTCATCTTTCTTCGGTGTCCAGCTGATGCCAGAATCACAAGGTAATACAGCCTTAGCCATTAAAGGGACTTTGCAGTGCAAATGCATTTTGACTTGTATTGATTCGTAATACCCGATCATTACTTATGTGGCCAAAAGAATAGTATTATCTACTTATGAGCCATAATATATATAATATTAATAAATCTATTTTTTCCCTTTTCGGATAGCTTGGATAGGTCCGGAAAAACATTAGAATAAGAAATAAAACAACTTTCAATCCAAGATTCTGCAGTGATAATCATCTGTCAATCATCACTAGTATGATTAGCAAAAGACACTGGAATGCACTTTTACCCAGACTGAGCATATCTCTGCATGTTGAAATATATGTATATGCTAGTTTTCATGATATACCATCAGGAATTGCAGAGATATGGGGTAAATAGTGAAACTTTAGGAATTTGACCTTGAAGTTTGATCTTGAGCGTGTACACCTAAAGGTTGATAGGCACAACTTCGCCCACTCATACATACATATGCGTGTATGTCAAGTTTGTTTAAGATAACTCAAATGGTTCTTACGTTACGCTCTCCATAAAACCGATTCAGGACGGAAGGACGTACCAAGGGACGGAGGCATAATGTACAGAACGCAACAAACCCCATATTTTCCGAGACATTTTTTTTTTTTTTCAGACAAAAGATTCGCGGGGGAGGGGACAGATGGGGAGGTGCAAATGATCCTTTAAAGTGTATCTTTGGTCAAAAAATATTTTTTGATATGTGAAAGAAATATATTTTAGTAGTCTGTTCACCAACAATCAGGAAAAAATGTTACATATAAATGAAGAAAAAGTATATTTGATATTCAAAATAAGAACTGAATCAGTGAGTCTGAAAGGAAAGACTGTCAACTTTCTTTTGTTCTCAGGAACCAGCAAGGGATTAAGGAACCAGCAAGAGATTAGGCAGCCTGGGAACAATAGCAAAGTTATAGTCTTCCTTTCAGACCCATTGGCTTTAGTGGTATGTTCATAACTTTAAATGTATTTTTCTTTGCTAATATTAAACCTTTTTTTTTTTTTAATTCTTGGTCTAATAGGTTACTGAAATGTAACTCTCATACATATCAAAAAAAAATTTTTGGTCAAAGATACACTTTAACTTACCACGAGCAATGCTCGATCTTGCCCCACCCCATCAGCCCGTACTACCTCCCACACTAAAAAAAAAAACAAAAAAAAAAACAATTAAAAACCAAAAAAAAAAAAACAAGCAAACAAACAAAAACCGTTCCGTAAGCCTTGGCCACGCTACCGTAAAGAGCAATTCCAGATCAGTCTAAAGTTTGTCTGAAAGGAACAACTAACAATTGAATTTGATAGACGCAATAGCGGAAATATGATTTTATCGGATGAATTTTGCAAAATTATCATGAAATTGTTACGTCTCACTAATGTTCACCCCCCTCAAAAAAAAAAGTTCCTGAACAGTAAATGTGAATATGCAAAGGAATGAGTTGATGATGCTATCGCCTCACATCTCGCCATATCATTTGTTAAATTTCCTGTTTTGGTTTTTCTTTTTTTCTTTTTTTTTTTTTTTTTTTTTTTTGGGGGGGGGGAGGCTGGGTTTCAAAGGCAATATGCCCTCAGTCTCAAATCCTGATACTTCTGACTTATCATTATTTTGAAGTTAATTCAGCCCGAGTGTATTGCATCTAATCATTTTATAAAAATGGGTCTATGACCTGTTGATATCAGATGGTAAAACTTTGTATTGCAGCACAATAGGGCCGCTCTCCGATCGGCAGCGCAGACGTCAGTGTGAATTCATTGATCAAAGCAATCGTTTGGGTAAACTGCTCAGAGTACTTACACGTGGTAATCTTCCACAAGATAACCACACACACACACACACACACACACACACACACACACGCATACACACACACATACACACACACACACACACACACACGACAGTATTAGAGCTTATGACACGAACGCGGAGGTGTGAATTCATGGCAGATTGGATGTTAGTTTGATATCCAAGATGTCAACATCGTTGGCGGACCTTGATGTAGCTTTCCTTGAAATACTATTGTGATGTTACCATGGTTACGGGTACATGAATTCCCATCTCAGTAATGGTACGAACAAAACTCGCAGACAGAACCAGCGCTTTGTGTAGTTTTCCTTTGCTTTGTTTTGTTTTAGTGTTTCGATTGTGTGCAAAAGTTTATTTTCCATGTCTTCTATGGTGTGAGACATCTGAGCAGAGCAATGTGATATCATCGTCTTTTAGGGGTACCTCCAACAACAACAACAAAAGCAAAACAAACGAACTCACAAAAACAGCAACACAACAACAAAAATAAAATAAAACAAAAACACCTCACAAATACCCACACACTTACGTACCCTCATAAGGCAATAAAAAAAAAAAAAACACCCACATAAACAAGAGAATCCCACACGTGAGTGAGCGTCACGTTTTCAAGAGGACTCTTTATAATGGGTCCGCTGAGCACAATATCCCAAGAAATTATCAATATTCAAGTGATCCTATACCTGTATAAATTTCAGCGCACTTTCACCCCTTTTTGTATTTTTGGCCTAACACACGGTTTCACTGAATGCAAATTATTTTTCAATCGGCGTCGCTCTTCTGTGATGTTGTTCTTTTTTTTATCCAGGCCAGCATTACGCCTTGGGCTGTAACTTGAACCTGGAGTGACATCAGCATCAATACACATTGTTAACAGTACTGCACATTTCGTCTATGTAACATTTGGATACTTGTACAGTTGTACTGTCTTAATATCATTCCATGAGGACGTGTACCTCACAAACAGTAAACATTATTGACACATCCATATTTCTACACGTATACTACACTTAGTACTACAGTATACACTGTACTAATATTCATTGATGAAGTTACACACAAACACACACACACACACACACACACACACACACACACACACACACACACACAAACATGTGTGCACAGTTTACAACACATCACAACCCACAAAATGAAGCTCCGAAGCTCTTCTTAATTGCAGTGAACTACCGGTGTTTATTGGAAAGTTTCAGATTTTCTTTTCTTTTCTTTTCAGAACAGGGGATGAATAAAACGATCACATGATTATAAATAAGCCTACGATTACATTTGGTACATGAAACACATTATTTGTTCTAGGAAGCTAAGTATGCCCGCCTGTTATGTAATTAAAAAAAAAAAAAACCAACAAAACAAACACCGTCACAACGTCACAACGGTGCAAACGAATGTCAATTCAGGATTACAAACATGGAAAACATGATTTCAATTACTGCAAGGTGCATCTGTTTAAATCTTAGGCACTAGTAGTTACTGGAAGATATTTGATTTTTCTACCTGTACATGTATATGTATGTATTCAAGGTCTATCTCTGTCTCTGCACATTCTGGAGGTAAAAGCGACAGTCCTAGTGATCAAAGTAGTTACTGCAACAAGATGGATGATGATAATATTTTCAAGTTTCTACAAAGAGCAAGACAGAATATAAACCCAGAAGAGTATGGCATGATAGTTTCTGTCAACATGGTCAAACTCCAGTTCTGATAATGGTTGCGCCGAGACATACATAACATTGTTTCCTTCACCGCGTATCCTGTAAAAGTCCTGATAAATTAAGACATATATGCCCTCTGAGATTTAGAGATGAAAAAAGAAAATATTTGAGACATGCTTTCTGACAAGACAGAACTAGACACACACACCTTCTCTCTTTCCCCGGCGACAAGAACCAATTTCGCTCAGAGTAATGTGCATTACACACATCCAATTTCCATTAATTGCTCCTTCGATGACAATTCCGAATTTCTATTATCTATTTGCATGCATTTTTTTGTTTTGTTTCCTGCCTCTAAGTTGCCACGGGGGTTTATTGGAAAATAGTCAACAAACTTTCGTTACAATTCTCTCCAACAGTCAACCCGCCCCCTTTTCTGAATTCTCATTAAACTCATCAACATTATCCCTGTAACTGGTCACCACCCATTAATTAAAGTATAAGAGACGGACATGAGTCAGTGAACGATGAACAAGTCTTCTCTATGTACTTCTCTCTGTTAAACATTAACAAATTTTGTTAATGTCATTAGATCCTTTTTCTTTGCTGGTTTTGCTTCTTCTTCTCTCCCCCCATTTTTCTCTCTATGGTTTCTTCTGGCAGTTAGGAAAGGGAAGGAAAAACACTGTACACTGTATATCCTTTCCATTACACATCATTGCTTTTTTGAGAACCAGGGCCGCTTTTTTATTCCACCATATCATCCACAATTTCACGCGAGGTGGGTAGTGTTTGTAGATCTTATCATTGGCGACTAACAGCCCTACACAGGTATACGATTGTACATGTACACATCTGTTCATCCCATTCTCTCGAAATCTACTCCATTTCCGAACTTTCCTATTCAAACATGTTGAAATTCTGCTGCAATAGCGAACAATAACAACTCTGGCTTACACGCAAAACTCCTTACTCGACATAACTATTATGTACACTGTATTTACACACTCAGCTAATGATGCAATTAATATGACACCAGCACCTTGTAGCTCGTAATCTTTACTCTCTTTGAACGTAATGTTCCACTTCGTATTTACAATCCAGGGCAATTTTATCTTTACAGGGGGTAGCCATAGTTGAATCTCTCTGCGTAATCCTTCAGATCTCTGGAGAGGCACATTTGTGATTGATGAAAAAAATATTTACAAAATGTTTCAATTTAATAGTGTATTTTCAATTTTATACTTAACTCCATAATGCCCCCCGTATTCATTCTCAAGGTGAACTCACCCTGATGAGACTTGGCAATATACATATCAACAGCTGACAGCAAGAAGGGCACTTACATACAATTAGTGCTCGTCTGTTTCTCGACTGATCAGGTGCTGATGCTTTCCATGGTAATGTAATAATGCAGCATGTAGGAATGAACATAAAAGAGTATAGCAGGTTCATTTGCCCTCACCTTTTTTCTTTCTGACAACACTGTCTCAAAAGTGTCTACAACAAGCAACGTTTAAAAACAAGTTCTCCAGATTAATGCTAAAAAAGAAAAACAAGAGGTTTGTTATTCTGCTTCGACCTCCATCACATAGTCAGCCCCCACTCAAGAAGGACACAATGCCGGTAAGTAATTGCATTAACATCACAGCGATGGACTACAGGACTGTTAAAAGCAGGATAACGTCTCTGCACCTCCACTTGCCACTATCGTCAAGCCAACTAAACGCCAGTCATTTCCCGGGTTTTGAAAAAAACAAAAACATGTTCCCAAGCTTTTGTATGTCAGCAGCTAAAAAACAAGGACAGGCAGGCACACATGTGCATGCTGTACAAGATTTTCTCTCTCCCCTCTCTTCTAACATCACAGGCCCCTTTCTAGTGGCATGAGCCCTCGTAACCCCCCCCCCTACTCAGTTGGGGCGACATTTCTGATGGAGTAAGTGCACATTAAGGGTAAGTCATGTTTCCTGTGTGTTCTAGAATCTCTCCTCCTGCCCCATCCCCCACATTTCTCTGTCTCTCTCTCCCCTCTTAGGTTGCAAGAGCCCTTCTTACAAGCAAGCCACGGTCAAATATGGATATTTTCTCATCCGTCTGCTCGTCGCGTTCTTCTAAATGACAAGAAAGACCCTCCCCTCCCCCGAAAAAACAACAACGAACAGAACAACACAAAATAAAAGCAAAAAACTCATTTCGTAATTCACTTCCTCCCAGCTAGCTTCAAAGCACATTGCTCTGGGTGAGATGCATAAAAAAACATCACAGCTACAATGTACACCATCCTGCTCCATGCGCATATGTTACGAATCCTTACCCCCCCCCCCCCCATAGCCACTCGGCTTCAGATATTTGAACGTGAAGACAGACCCGAGTGGAATTGTCTTGACACTTTATTAAAGAATCACATGATGATATAAAGGGGGATGTGGGACTTATGGAAAAAGGAAGGACATGTACACACTGCATAAACATCTAAAAAGGGTACACAAACCAAACAAAACACATGTCTAGTAAAAGCTAGATGGACATAGAAAAAATGGATATAATAGAGGGGGGGGGGGGGGGAGTGAGGTTTATAACATACCATTAGTTTGTTTCCAGTCTACATTCAAATACTATTCATGTGCACTTTTTGCACATGAACAACTTGGCTTGCATTTTCCATATCATATATAAAGAACCATCATCATGAGCAGGTGGATATGATCAAAATATAGTTCAAGCTATATCACCAAGCTCCCCTGGAACCCCTTTTTCTTTCCTTTTCCCAACAGACACGAAATGCACTTAGCATTCCCGAGTTTATCCAATTACTAGCAATGCTAGAATTACATAATTATCATCAGGGTTTGCTCAAGCGATATGCATCTTGCTCATATGGTATTAAATCCACAATTATGGCAATTTCAGTGCAGAGGTACCTGGAAATCTTCACAAGCACACTCTATGTGTTTTTGCAGTTTTCATCTTCTCTGTGCGTTGCTACATCGTGTAAACTGATTCATATGTTTGTGTGAATAATGACTATGGCAATGTTTGATAGCAAACAAACAACTGTACATATGTTGTTGTTGTTGCAGCAATCATGACAGTCAGACCTCAGATAAATACCAACAGACACTGTAATATGAAATTATGCATTTGGTGATGCATGAATGGCTTAATGGCATATCTCAAGCCACGGCTGCTGGGAGCGAAATCCAGAGCCATACTTTTGCAGACAACTCTTATCATACACCTGTAACTCTGCACATATCTTTCTTTTGGTAAGAGTGATATGAAGTCATATGGTAATTATGGTGCTCTTTTTTTAGATTTCAAGAGTAATTTCATATGCTTCTTATATATCGTACATAGCAGCACTTGGTGAGAGTAAATACTAACCATATAAAGTGATGACCACACTTTGATTATATAGTTACAATGAACAACTTTAGGTTACCTGCTACATGGATATTGCCAGAAATTGATTATTGTAAAGGATTAGCATTTTGAAAGAAACAAGTATATCACATGTTAGTGTACGTGGGTGTTTGCACCAAGGACGACCTCTGCGTGAATGTGCGAACTTTGAACTACGAAGATGTCACGGGCAGCACTCTCCTCCTCTCTTCGTCAATGGCAGACAAGCTTACTTCTTCTGCTTCCTGTGCAGGATGGCAAGAGTAGACAGAAAAATGAAACGGTAACCATGGTGATAAAATGATGATTGCAGAGATAACAATGTATTATGGTCTTTTGGTTCCCCGGGGTTATCATTTTATCAACCCTGGGTAATGCCCTGCTAGGCACAAATAGCAACACCTGGATCAAGGGAAACACTGTAGGTTAAAACATTTTGTCAAACGATTCAGTTAGGATCTTTGATCAAGAGTACCATTTCTTAAGCACTGTACCAGAATCATCTTTTCTTTTTTTTTATGAAGAGATACATAGATAGATACACAGATCTAAAGAGAGTTCTTAAGAGAGAGAAAGATGCAACAGGACAGTGTACAGTGCTAGAGGTTCTTCCTGCTTGTTGAAGAACCATACACTATATATTGAAGAAAAATTGAAATATTCAGGCTATGCAGATAGCATAATGTTACTATCAAACATGTAAAGAACCAGGAGGCCAGCATGATGCTTGATAAAGTGCAATCCCACCCCCTCCCCCCCCCCCAAAAAAAAAAGAAAAGAAAAGAAAAAGAAAATGACAAAACACACATGTATGTGATACACATAAAAAAGTGACATGTAAATGGTCTGGATATGTGTTGGCGTTTGTACTACACATACATACATATGTAGTTAATATTTTAT
Source organism: Diadema setosum (assembly GCA_033980235.1). Taxonomy (NCBI): domain Eukaryota; kingdom Metazoa; phylum Echinodermata; class Echinoidea; order Diadematoida; family Diadematidae; genus Diadema; species Diadema setosum. The sequence goes on from CM067067.1 coordinate 14,214,540, forward strand.
GACCACAATATTGACCAAGCCTGTTTTCCTATAGGTTTTCAAAAACCAGTTTCAGCCTGTAATGAAGGTGGACTTTTTAAATCATTCATGCACAGGCTGCGGGTCAAGAGTGAAGTCACAATGGACTCAGTACAAGAACTTTTATTCAGAATTCTCACAAAATGAAATAAACTTGCCTATATATGCAGAATTTAAACTAATACCAGCACAAAGGCACACCACGACATGATGGTCATCAGGTGTTTTATTGTTTGTTTGGTTGTATAGGTGTTGCTGATACATTAAATGAGGGCACCGAAGAATTCAACATCATTTTAATAGCCCCTTTGCTTGGACCTCCAAAAAAGGAGGGGGGAGTCAGGGTAAACTGTCAAGAAATGAGATCACATCTAAAAACACCTGAGTAGAAAGACAGAAAAATCGGACCCTTTGGTGGCGAGATATTATAAAACTTTCCATTATATGAGAAGGAATACACTGCACTAGGAATATGGGGGGAATTCTGGCAAACAAGGGATTATTTACACTAGATGTGCTTGTAAACATAAAAACTGGTGCAAGGAATAAGTGACAAGAATTTGGTGCCCAGCACGATGGCAGCAACCCCTGGATTTACCACGGAGCGACTAGGGTATGCCTGAGTGGAGGCTGAGGGGATCAACTCATGATTGTCCCATCTAGAGCAAATCCTATCCATGATTCAAATTTTGCTGGTGTTCGCATTCTAGCTTAATCTGTAATACAGTGGACTCCAGTTATAACAAAGTCCTCGGGACCGGCAGTTTTATTTCATTATAGAAATTTCATTATACCAAACAAGCAAACAATAACACACATAGAACGGATGATGTTGCAGCCTGAATTTTTGCTTCATTGTATTACACCGGAATTTCGTTAAAACCGTGTTTGTTATAACGGGAGTGCACTGTGATAAGTAGGACTGGCTTCAATAAACTTGCCATCAATCAAGAAGAAGAAGAAGAAGAAGAAGGCAAAAAAAACCCCTGAGCGATGACAAGTCTCTTGCGGGCTGATTAGAGGCAAGGAGCAACGGATTTTCTCTACTTTGATTGACTGTCAAAAACTGAGCTGCTGCTAATCATCCCTTTTTGGTGCAAAATAAGTTTTGACTTTGATTCCGTTCTTTCACCACCTTCTTTCTTCCTCACATTTGGAATTTGAAGATATGACCTCCTCTCTATCTCTCTTTGGCACAGAGATTGTTATTTTCATGGGTGGGATCAGCACTTCTGTGCCCAAAAGCATTCTGGCTCATCATGATATCTGTGGAGGTGGAAATGCAAGTTCACAAAGCACAAAGTTTGGCTGACAAGCTCAGGAGACACAAATGTGGGCAAGAAATGCTTTGCTTTACCCTCCATCCTCTCACCCCACCCCATCCCAGATACCTCAGCTGATGATGCCTGCCTACATGTAGCCCCGGTCTCCTCCCACTCTGGTTCCACCCCTATCCATCCCAATGACCCCTCCACTTCATCATTAGGTGGTAAATATTTGACGCTTCACCGACAGATGGAGCTAAACCCAAACTTTGAAATGCAAGTAGAGTACATGCCAGGTATGTTCTTAAAGGCATCTGCTACACTTTTTTTAATATTGTATTTGTTTGTTTGTTTTCTTGTGCTTACGGTCCACTCAAATTTCAGCATTTTTTTTTTCTACCAGCTAATGCTTGTGACCTTTTACCTCCCCTGGATTTCACCCTATGTCTCATCAGTGCATCTATATCTCAGGTAGGATACTTTGGTCGAGTATCAACGAAATCCACCCGCAAGCTCTTCTGAAATTGTGATAGCAGTATCTGGGACAGGGAAGTGGTCGACCCAAACTGAGGATGCCATCAATGCCCTATGTGGGCGGAAGAAGACTTTCTTTCTTGAAAAATGAGAGAGAGAAAAAATTGGTCTCTAAGTGGGCCTGGCTGAGAAGCATGCACTGACCACGTGCTTGGTCACATGGGAGTGAAACACACCTAGTGGATGCGGGTGTTCACGTGCATCATGGTACATCACCTCGCTGAACTCCTCTTCTCAGACTGGTTCATTTCTGGCTGTCCCGCCCACTCCAAGAAGGAGTAAAGAGATTTGACACGAGGACAGCTCTCTAAGGGAGCTTGTTTGAAACTTCGGGGCAGGAAGTCACAATTCGACCATAATAAAAAACAAAGAAAATTTAAGAAAATGCTTCCTCTTGAAGTTGACACAGTTTGTGCACAGGGAGAAATTTTAGGGCCAAGATGTTGCCATCACACCAAAGACCATGCCACAGTTGATTACATCCTTGACTGGCACACTTTCTGTTTATGGGCAAGAGTAACTTGTTTATTGTTTATTTTTGTGATGTCAAAAATTTATATACCATATGACTTATGAAAATGGACATGTTTTGTTCAGATCAATAAAATCCAGAAATAAAAAAGAGTGACTTGGAAGAGTCAATGATTATAATGCATAGGCCTGTTCACGGATGCAATCATAGTTATGGTATATTTCCCTGCAAAGCTGGCAGAAAGCTTCAAAATCCATCGGTCCCTTAGAACAGATGGTATCAAAATATGTAGAATCCAGTTTGCATGCAACAGTTGTAGGGCTACATCAGGCAAGCCTCTGGCATTCTGTTTGACTGTAAGGAAAAAATAACACAAAAAAACCCCTTGTGCTATAGAGGTGTGCATTCGATGTTTGTAAAAAAAAAAAACAACTTAAAGGTCCTGTTTACCTTTGGGAAAGTGATTTTAAAAAGTGTTCAAGATACTGGGTATCATATCTGATGCATATATGTGTAGGTCTGTTTTATCACAAAACATCCTACCATATAAAATTTTTGCAAAAAAGCCAAAAATATTAGGAGATGTCCTTTGTCTCATTAAATCATAACTGTATACAGTTAAGTCTGAAAACATTTCTATTATAACTATTGTTCACATTTTATGTATTTAACAAATACTTAACATTGATTATACAGATTCAATTTTTTTTTTACAGTGGTTATCTCTGTCCCTAACTCACATTTTAGAACTATTTTAAAGCAATAAAGCTAGGTTTTTGTTTCTTCTGCAAATGGTAAATATGCCTTTAAGTGTACCCATCTTTGTGATGAAGCACTATAGTTATGAATGCTAATCAAACAGCACACTTCAACACCACTCTTAAGAGTGCAAACAGAAGCCAGTCATTCTTATTGGGGGACTTCAAATAAAGACGAAATAAACAGCCGCCTCCTCTACCAATAAACGTGAATGGTTGCCGAGAATGTCATTGATGCCCTTCAAAAATTTTGCCCATCTCACACAAACCAATCTTATGACAGGACACGAGTAGAAGTGTGGCAAAATTTACTTAAAGGCATAATTTACCATTTGCAGATGAAAGCATTAGTGCTTTAAAATAGTTCTAAAATGTGAGTTAGGGATAGAAACAACCACTGTCAAAATTTGAATCCGTATAATCGATGTTAAGTGTTGTTAAATACACAAAATGTGAACAATAGTTATAATAAAAATGTTTCCAGACTAAACCGTATACAGTTACGGTTTACTGAGAAAAACCCTGATATCTCCTTATATTTTAGGTTTTATTGCAAATATTTCATATGGTAGGATGTTTTATGATACAACAGACCTACACATATGCATCAAATGTGATATCTTGAACATTTTTGAAATCACTGCTCCCAAAGGTAAACTGGACCTTTAATTTGGTAGATGTCATGCTCTTTTAGCAAGAAAGAATGATGCATGGCATGCAAGCTGCACTACCTCACGTCCACAATGCATAAAAAAAAAAATCAAGCAAACACGAGTAGCAAAACCACGTGCATGGCTTGGTCAGGACACGTGCATTTCGAGACCTCGTGTGAGAGAGACGTCATGGATCGCAACGTGAAGCGGGTGGATGGACTTCACGGTCACTGCGAAGTAAATTTACACTTTGTGTTTACATTGCCAATGAATGGCGAGACCAAAGTCAAACACTATGGTTAAAGTTTAGGCAGAACTGGACAAGAAAAGAATTTAAAAAGTTACGTCCTGTAATAGCCCTACACGTTTCAGCCCTCCCCTTTACATTTGTACTTTGTTCATGAATGAGAATTCTGAAAACTTATCATTGCCCGTTGTTACAGGTTCTGCTCTTGATAACTGAATTAACGCGTACCTCAAGATATGAACAATTTCTTTCACATTATTCTTGGTACATTAAACTATCTCTAAGCTAAACTAAGCTATTGAATGCTATTACCTGGTAAGTGTCCCTCTGTAAGGGATGGCATAGTTTTGGTTTAGATGGGGGTTCAGGTTTTAACTTTTAGAGAGATAATTAGAAACCACTTATTTATATGAAATATTAAAGAGTATACAATTCTATGAGAAATTACAAGTTAATTTAATGAAAAGTGGTTTTAGAATGGCTGAGATATCCAAAAACAAAGTAAAACAAAGTGGATCTAATAAAAGGTGGGTCCCACCTTATATTAGGACAATTTTGTTTTATGATATCTCAGCCATTTCAAAACTGATCTTCATCAAATAAACTTTAAATTCCTCTTGGAACATTTCATATGTAAGTGGTTTCTAATAATCTCACAGAAAGTTAAAACCTGAATCCCCATCTCAACCCAAACGAAAACACCAGTAATTAACAGCACAACTTTAATTTTCCATGCCATGCCAGAGCATTATAACCCTAGAATAACAGGACATAAAGGGTTTGGTTTTACCTCATTTTACCTCATTGTCAGAAAGTAATGGGGGGGGGGGGGGGAGTTTGCAGAAACATATATGAACATTTGCATTCAAGCAAAATAAAATGGACGATAATGTGTTACATTTTATGTGATGCCAGCAGTCCCCCACCTGATGAAATTGTGCACTAGTTACTGTCAACCTAAGCCATAAACTGAAAGTGAACAGCAACTTTTATAAACACGCTTGTAACTTTTGTAATTTCTGTTCAATCTCGGGCAAAAGTGTTTTGTTTTCTAAATCTACGTAATTTGTCAAAGTCGAATGGAAGGAGGAGAGGATTTGTGATTTTAAAAGTGGAAATGCATTGACGTCCGGCATGATGGAGTGCCAACTCATAATATTTACTGTTATTGCAGCACTTCAGCTCGTAAGGCCATAATCTCTCATAAGCTGTCCAAGATGCACGTGGCATCCAACATGTTCTCTTTAGGCCGAAAAAGAAAAGAAAAAAGTACCGTGTATACATGTACATCACCCCAAAACAGCATTCATTTTCCATTTCATGTGACTGTGAGCTTTTATTAAGATTGTAAAGAATGTAAAGGTTGTGCTTTGAAAAATGATCTAATGAAAAAGCCAGAAAATGACTCCTCTGTCATAATGCATAGTCCTCTTGAAATACTCTCATATTTTTGTTGATAGTTTCAAGAGGACAGGATTTTCAGTAGAATGAGTGAATACAAATTTGTATACTTTTGTAGTACATGGTGCAGATCATTAAAGGAAAAAAAACAACAACAACAAACACACATACTCACAGCATTTTGCTTTAACAAGCAAAATCATGCATGCACATAAGCATGAAGGGGGGGGGGGGGGCAGTTAACCTACCATACTAAAAACGCTGTTTGGAGTGAAAGATGCAAAACATCATTAAAGAATACATTTAATGACTTAATAATAGTCTGTAACGCGCATTGAGATACCTAAACAGCATGAAATGTACTACATAAAAACTATTTATTATTATTATTATTATTATTAAATTTATTATCATTATTATTATTATTATTATTATTATTATTATTATTATTCTATTAATCATTAGTATTAATCACACAAAATATTATAATCATGAAATAACAATGTGTGAATAAATATTATTCATGCATCTCTGATGCAAATGCCAAATCAAAGAAGGCTTCTTAAAAAAAAGAAAAAAAAAAATGATAATGCAACTTCTTGTTATTTCTCATCTGCCTCCTGTACACTGACAGCAACATGTGACTTACGCCTGTTGATTTGAGTGTGTTTGTGCAAAAGTATAATTTTCTTTCCCTGTTCTGAAAGATGTGTGATTATAACAGAGCCCTGCTGATGTAATGTTGATTAAATCTGGAGAATACACATACATTGTACTGCATGGTCCTCTTCTTGATTGTCAAGAAACTTACACAAGAATGTAAGATTAAGTATTATTAAATAATTTTGATTAAAAAACTATAGACCTATAAAACAAAACCTGCTTATCAATGCTTTCAGGCACATGGCAGAGTATCTGCAATTTTTTTATTTATTTATTTATTTATTTATTTATTTATTTATTTATTTATTTATTTATTTATTTATTTATTTATTTATTTATTTATTTATTTATTTATTTTTTTTTGGGGGGGGGGGGGTGGGTGTCAAGAAATGACCAGATAATAACAAACCTATATCTGTTCAAGAGTAGAGTCATGAATACTAGTATACCTCAATCTCAAATAGAGGAATTGGTGACTGGTCTGTTAAAGTGGATATGAAATCAGTGAATATGGAATCAGTGATTATGTACAGTATGTCAGTTGTAATCAGTGGTACATTATCATGCTCTTTGGGGGCGCATACGTGACCTTCTGGTTGCACAGTGGAAAATTCTTTTCAGTATCGCGTAGAAAAAAAAATAACCAACCTGAAATATAAAGGATTGTGACTTACAACAAGAGAACCGTTGCCCTAGTTCCTGGAATGGATTGGCATATTTCAATTTTGAAGCAAGGCCACGACTACTTGTGCACCGGCTCTTGATGGTGATGAGGTATTCAAACTGTCTAAAATTCATCACACATAGCAACGCATAGCCGAGTTCCACAACACTCTTGATGGCACAGATGTACTGTGTGGGTTATTCATTTCATGGATGCAGGAGAAATTAAGGGGAAAATTACATCAGCAATGACATTGTAGACTATGAGGTGGAAGAATGTCCTTTCATATGTCTCTTTCAACTTTAAAAAAAAAAAGCAAACAAAATATGAAAGTGGAGATCATCTATGTGAGACACTTCCGAGAAACTTTGATGTGGCGATGTTTCCACGTGTGCAGAGCGCACGTGACTGCGTGGGATGAAGCATGGTTTGCAGGACTTTATGGGATTGCACTCAAGGCAAAGCGATCACATTGTAATTTAAGGACCAGGGCATGTGACCCTCATCCAACCACAAAAAAAAAAACCTTAAAAAAAAAAAGAAGAAGAAAGGAATACACCTAGGAGGAAGAAGTGTGTGCTCGCTGTCCTTGCGTTTCATGAACACAGATGAGCTTCCAAAGGCTACCTGTGGGCACGTGGATTGGCACTCTGTGCCATCAATCTTGGTTTGAGGATACCAACATAGAGCCGGCATTTAACATCTCAAAGATGATGGATTGCTCTTCTTCCTTTAAAAAAACAACAACCCAATAAACAAAAGAAGAAGAAAAAAGACGAATATAACCTCATGCCAAAGTATGCTAATCAACCCATGGCATCCTACTGGTAATCCCAGATTTGTCACATACTGTCATCGGGAAGGGTCGTCTAGAATTCGTGTCAGCTTTTGTGCACGACTGATGGATGTTATCGCTGGGGGCAAGGCCTGGCTTGGGACATAATCAGAACTTAGAAGAGACCATCAAAATATTGGCAATTAACTGATCTTGAACAACATCATCCCAGAACTGCATGCACGTTTGAGCAAAAAGTATATCAAGGAAGCCTCACAGGTTTGTGGTTCATTGGTATCCATAACGCATGCATCATTTATGTTAAAAAAAAAACAAAACAAAACATAAATATCAGGCAGGAAACCCATCACCAGCAGAGCAAAGTGGATGGCATCTGACTATATTTTGGTTGAAGCTCACAGGAAGTAAACACAGCTGGACCAGAGTCCTCCCATCATTCCCTAGTTAGCATACAGAGAGCTAAAATCCAACATTTCCCATGCACGATCAATCTCAAAGCAGTCTCTTCTTTTTGAAACCAGATCGTGCATGTATAGTATGTACATTTTCTGATGAATCTGATATGATTTAATTCACTTCTATCATTCGATCTAATCGCCCGATCAGGATTTTAAGATGGTGGCTCGGAGTTAGGATGAGGTAGACTTCTGAGAAATGAGAGGATGTCATTTTTAGGCTGGATGTATTTAAGACGAGACAGGAAACAGACAAGCTGGCATTAGTCACATAGCAACAGAAAACTGATAGCCATAAGACAGCAACAAAAATGCAGATTACAATTTAAATGAGTTGAAAACATTACACTAGAAAATACACACATGGGGGGATAAGAAGGAGATCTGAGCACTGCAATAGCATACAGAATCTTCTTCAGCTACTGGGATGATAACAGCATAGCATGAAAGTAAATGAAGCCAGAGGCACAGCTGGGAAAAACCAAGTCTTCATATTACATGAAGACATTTGACAAATCTGAGAAGATGAGAAAATGAGAAAGCTCATTACAAAGAGCTAAAATGAGGGAAAGATGCTGATGCCACTGTAATCATGTTCTAATTTTTCTGCATTTTTTTTTCTGTTATATAAAAATTAATGGCAGCTAACCCCTTTGCAGAATCTCCTTAAAGGGGATGTACAGTTCTGGTTGAGGCGAGGATTTAGCTTTTGATTTTTTGCGAGATATTCAGAAACGGTAAACCACTCTATGAGATGTCAAAGAGCATGCAATTCTAAGGGGTATCAAAAGTTTATTTGATGAAAATCGGTCTTGACATGGCTGAGATATCCCATAACAAGGTGAAACAAAGAGATCCTAATAAAAGGCGTGGCCTGTCGCCTTTTATTATTATCACTTTTTTTTTGTGTGTGGATATCTCAGCCATTTGAAAACCAATGTTCATCAAATAAATGTTGAATCTTTCTTAAAATTACATGCTCTTTCATACATGTATTTCATAAAAGGTTTCTCATTTTTCTTACTTAGGAATGTTATGAATCCTCCCCTAATCCGGTACTGTACAGTCCCTTTAACTGTTCAACAAATGGTTGACTGGCAGCCATTTTCCCTTCTACTGGAGTGTGAGTATATAATGAAAAAAGAAAGTCTACAATGTTGAAAACTGCAGGGTCATAACTCCTGTAGTGCACTCACTGACAAAGCCTAACAACGAGTAACCCCTTTCCTTGAATTATAAGTTTACAGCACAGTGCTTAAAAATTCGGCTCTGATGAGAATTGTGCTAAATCTGCTGGAGCAGCAGCGTTCATTCGCTCTCTTTCCAAGTCCTCCGCATAACCTGGGACTGCGGCTTGCACCTGCACCACAAAGAATTATCGGTCTGTGTCGCGTTTCCTGTTATCCTCCCCTGCTTCCCCTTCCCACTCGACAAAACACATCCCCCTCCCCGTCTTCCCGCCCCCGCTCCCTCCCCCTCCCCAGCACAGGTGCATTTCTCACTTGAAACGTTTACGATATTCCGACTCAATGGCCCATGCTCGACACCTCTCGCGCCCAGCCTAGCTGCCATGAATATGTACGGTATACTAGTATAATGCATTTGAAACATGATGGAGCACGGGCTGGGCTCTGCTGTGTGGATTTAATGACAGTGCCCAAATTATACATTACCGGTAAATTCATTACAAAGTCTCAGGCTATTTGAAAACATATATCTTGAGAATCTTATGTGAGTATAAGAGTCCATTGGAAAGAAGAAAAAGTGACAGTAACTGATTCTAGGACAATTACCCCCTGGACAATTACCCCAGACCCCCTTTTTCTCGCCCTAATCTTAACCCGTTGAGGACAGTTTGATTTTGCTACAACACTCATTTCCCATAGACACCTGCCCGAGTATACTCGGGGACTCGTCCTCAACGGGTTAATCCTGAACCTAATCCTAACCCTAACCCAAATTCCTAACCTAATCTTTACTCTAACCCTATTCAAGGGGGGGGGGGGTCCTGATACAGTGTCACCCCCCCCCCCCCCCCCCGTATTGAAAAAATGCTTGCAATGGACATCTCAAACTTAAAAACAATACAAAACTCAGATGTGAAAGGTCCCCTCCCTTAGGACTGTGCTGAATGATAATTCATATCTCTTCCTTACTTCCAATTATGGCTGTTTTCTCATGAATAATCAGCAAATTCTTGTTTAGCATTTCCACCTTTTTTCATCTACAAACCACTGTAAAAGTAAAATATTTTCACACTCGGTGGGTAAGATTAATTTTGCATTTTTTGATTCCACAGGATCAATACATAAAATAGTACTACATTGATAAGCAAAATAAGAAATAATGTTCTTCTAATAAATTTCTACATCATTTTTTTTTTAACTCTTTGCACATATTATGTGCAAAGAGTTGAAAAAAAAAGAAACCCCCCCTAAAACAAAATGTTTAACACAGAGGAACAGGTTAAGGTCAATAAACTATTAAACTGTGATTGTAACAGTGACAATGAGTAGGCAGGGCTCTTTTCCTTAGAATCTCTCGCTCATCAATTTTTACTGTCTCCATAATTCTTTCTCCTTGCTGATGAATTCTCATCTTAATTCTCTTTGAGCTGCCCTCCTCTCTTACCCCTCATGTATTCTACATCCGATTTTCTTCTCTGTGTCTACTCCCACTTGCCACCTACTTAATATTTCACCCATTCTCCCCCCCCTCCTTTCATTGCATACTCACTAAAGGCATTGTGCTCCTTTTTCGAATTTCTCAACCTTATTGTGCACCACATGCTTGCGCTTCTTTTATATTTTCCACAGCGCTGTCGTGCAATTGCCAGTCAGTCAGTCACTGATTGTGCTATTCTTCTTTCGTTCTGAATTCTCCGTCCCCATGCTACCTCCTCCTGGCCTCATGGAAATTGCGACCTCCTTCCCCTGTATAGGTGAGTGAAACATTGGTCTCACCCACTCACCCTATCCCCGCTGACAATTCACCTTGGCAATAAAACCCCCTTGGCCTAAAACCATGATTTTTTTTTTCCCATGGAACCACAACCCCCCCCCCCCCCCCCCCCATGAGAGAATGACATAGACAATTCATCACCATGACAAACAAAAAAAAAGTGAAGAAAAGCACTCAACAGTGCGGGGATGATTTTCACCATGGTAACGGGAGAGCGGTTTTAGCGAACTGAGCTCTTGAAAGTGGGAGAAGACCAAACATGGCATCGACCTCGTGCATGTGGTAATTGGAGATTGGGAAGAGTTGCTTAAGAATTCATATGACAATTGCAGTACAGATCGACTTCTAATGGCCAGGTTGTCAGCATGACATCACACAGTATTTTGGTTACCATGGTGATGGTTGGGGTGGAAGTATGCCTCTGGAGAACCACAAAATTCCATGTGTTTCTTTGGGTATACCCTTTCAGATTGTCTTGCTGGGTTACTGTACACTTTAATATGTACTAATGGACTACATGACTGGACACTAGTGCTGTCATCAATCAACATTATACATGATATATTGTTTCTTTGTGTTGTTTTTCTACTATGTGTGTGTCTTCCCTCCTCTCAATGACAAGACAAGACAGATATACAGTACTTCATTATTTCATCAATAGTTCTAAAATGCCAGAAAATCCTGACTAAACCAGTCAGTAACAATATAAATGCACTGGCAAATGAAGATGTTAAAGGTATTGTATAGTTTTGGTTGAGACCTACAAATTTTGTATAAACTTCAGATTTCTAACATGTTTTCTTTTCTTTTCTTTTCTTTTTTTTTTTGGGGGGGGGGGTAAGATAGTGAGAAACCTCTTATAATATGTGAAAGAGCATGTATTTCCAAGAGAAATTCAATTTTCTATTAGATGAAAATTGGTTCTGAAATGGCTGAGATATCCAAAACAGAGCGATCCTAATATAAGGTGGGACCCATCTTTTATTATTTTATGACCACTTTGTTTTATTTTGTTTTTGGATGTCTCAGGTATTCCAAAACCAATTTTCATCAAATAAATTGTGAATTCTTCTGAGAATGGTATGCTCTGTACTATTTCATATGAGGTTTCTTGATATCTCGCAAAAGGTTAAAAGCCCAATCCTCATCGCCCCCAATACTATACCATCCCTTTAATCTCCCCCAATGCTATACCATCCCTTTAATTTCCCTCATAGGAGATTATGTGATAGCAATCAGGGAGGTAAGATCACTACATGTATGAGACCTTACAGAAAACTTTTTTTTTTTTTTTTTTTTACAGCAATTTGATGGGAACAAACAGTCAACTGGAATGCCTTCACATTATCACACAATCATGTTAATGAAGTGCCATGTAATGTAGGAATTGTCCTTCAGTTACATTACGTACCACATTGTACAATGTAGCTAATTGATGTTGTTGACCACTGACCCTGAAATTGACATTTGATTATATTTGCCATAAAGGAATTATTTTCCTCCAATTAATTTCTGTATATCATTTTTTTTTCATAATTTTTTCTTCATTTCAATATTAATATTTCATTAGAAATCCATATAATGTATATCAACTTTTTTATTGTTTGTTACTATTTTAGCATGCCCAGCAACTCAGAAGGGATAACATCTAATTTCACCATTCACACCATACTGCCAACAACATACAAGTTGTACACCCATACAGGAATGACAGACACATGAAAATAGAGAGACAGACAGACAGACATACAGACAGACAAGACAGATGGACAAACATACAAGATATGAGGGGTATAAAACCACTGAAAAGTGAGATTTTAACTTTAACTAGTGGACAGATCAGCTCCTATTGACTACTTTCACAAAATCAATAATTTGTGTCAAAAGATAAGTGGTGTCAATGCATGTGATGCCAAGGTAGTTGCCATGGCAACCTCCAGTCAACTCTAATTTGTTATTACCCAAGACAGGGAATAGCAACTGATAGTCTGGAACTAATGCTTTCCCCACAGTCTCAAAAACAAAATCATAGTTAAAAAAAAAAAAAAAAGGAAGAAGAAAAGAGAAAAGAGGTGCGTTACATGCACAGGGGACCCTAGAAACTTTGTAAACCGCAGCCAACAAGGCACGCAAACAAACAGCAAAGCACAGACAAACTCTGGCAGAGGGGTCGCGGCACGAAACTGTCGGATAGCAACGCGACAGCCCCCTCCCCATCCCTTGTCCTCCAATGAGGTGGTAAGACAGTGGCTTGTTGCCAAGGGTTCGGTATAGGGGCAAGTTCAACCGTGTGGTTGACAGTCTGACCGGACCCTGCTCCCCACACTAGAGTTACAACACGGTTAGGGGGGAATACATCAATCAACAAGCAAATTTGGGATGAGTCACCTTAAAAAAAAAAAGAAGAAATCCCTATTTCCTGTTTAGTGTTTGCACCTCTATCAGCTTGGCTTGGCATTGATTTGCAACAGACTTTGTTTCTCGTTACTGCGCACAACAGTACGTATGCCATGGATAGATAGAGCAACAAATAAACAAATGAATGACTACAGATATTGAATGTAGTTCTAAACTTCCTCTTCTTTAGAAATTTGCATCTCATCATAGCAGTATTTACATCCAGCTACACAACACACTCAATACCATACTGAGATTGCCTTGGAATAATGCAGTGCTCAGTAGAACTTCTGTGGCAAATATCTAGAATGAAAACACATCACTGTAAATAATCCTTACAGTTTGAAAATAGAGCACTCACAAAGTCACAATTAGACACACACGTGTGTACTGTAAACAAACACATTCACACGTAAAGATACCAAAATCTGCATTATTTGCAAAATACATTTTTAATTATAATACATTTTAATTTTGCAAATTTCGCGAGAGCCAAGATTCATGAAATCAAAATGCATGCAAAAGTTCTTGTCCACACTATATGCATTCAATGTTAGAGGCAACTCGCGAATATTTCATGCCGCGAAAAAGGCCGTCGGCTCCAATTCGCAAAAAATTCCATGCCGCGAAAATATTGTGTTTTACAGTAGCTTGTGAACCTGTCTCTATATAAAATTCACTATTTAAGTCTTTCCTGGGTGAAAGCAAAAGCAAGGTTTGACTGTGTAAGGTCATGGAACATCTCATTCTGCTCTGATTTTTCACTTCCTATTACAGGCCACAATCTCATATGTGAGAAATACAGTTTGGAAAAGCTTGTTTCAAAGAAAAAGAACTATCATTAAGTTTTTGATAAGGGCCCTGACAAGACACTTTATCAAAGCATATATATATTTTTTTTTTGTGTGTGTATGTGGGTGTGTCTGTGTGTGTGTGTGTGTGTGTGTGTGTGTGTGTCACTTACACAAGGCTGTGTGAGAGGGATGACTAGAGAGAGTGAAATACAAGAGGTAAATGTAAGTCAACTCACTTGTTGGTCACTGTGTGAACGGCTGCAAGCATGGGCTGACCAGCACGGTGCTCTATTCCAACGGCACACTGAAAAGGAATCACAAGGTATGCAAATTTCATTATCATTTCATTTTCCTTTAACTGCCACAAAGAGTGAGAGAAATGAAAAAAAAAATGCATTAAAAAATAAAAAAATAAAAGATTACACACAAAAAAAGAATCAGATATCATTCTCACATCATATCGAATACTTTGTCAACAGCATGGATTGTAAAGCATCTCTGTTCATAAACATTGACTGACGTTAGTTACAAAGAAAGCGCTGGACAGGCAAAAACTTCCTGTAAAGTTAACAGGGAGATGACCTAAGTTGTAGCCATACGAAGCAGTACTAAAACTTCTTTATTCCTCAGGGGTTTTACTTTGTGTACTTAAAAGCTACAATAATGTAAAACTTCTGTTAGACCAATAAATATAACAGAAATGGAATGCATACGAGTACACTTTCCTGTTTGTTTGTTCACCACTCAGAATAATTTCTGGGTTTGGGCAAGATGTATTTTTCTGTTTGAGAAGAGATTTCCATGCTACTTGATGCCAGATTAACTCAAAGCAATCAAAATAAAAGCTAAATTGTCCTTCACAAGTTTTACCTTACACATGAAACATCATTGCCCTGTCTCTGAATTTAAAGCATCCTTGTTATGTGTGTGTTGTGGGATGGTTTGAACTCCCTCGACTAGCTGGTGATTAGCAAAGCAGACAGGTTCAAAAAGAAATTTTGAAACTGAAACCAAATACTCCTAAAGCTGTCACAATTCCATCACCCAGGCAAAAGGTACCTGGTAATCCACTCATGTACACAATATGGGAATGGGACTGCATAGAGACTAGCAGACAACACAGAGGGATTCACACTTACATGAAACAACGGGAACAAATATTGAGACGTACATCGAGATCGAAATCACAAGTTTTTTGCCTGTGTGGACAAAAAATTCCCACTAATTATCGGGATCAGCATCGTGATGCAAATCCCAAGAAATCTTGCATTTACTTTTGAATTAATTATGATAATTCACCCAACGGTGACTGTGTGAAAGCAGTCGGACCAAATAATCTCCAGATTTTATATTTCATCATTCAAAGCACACAGCACTACACTGTGACCACCACATCACTGCGACGCGCAAGAACAAAGGGCAAAGAGAAGCACATGCAGTGAAGCGCACTGTGTGCGCCAATTAGTCAGTTATTCTGTCTGTGTGAACACTTGGAAAAATTGTGATCGTTATCCCTCTTTTTCTGTCCATGTGAACGCTTGCAAAAAAAAAAAAAATCTAGAGATATTTGATTTTGATTGTTATCCCGCTATTTTGTACGCGTGAATGCGGCTAATAGCACACGCTGCCCAATTCTAGATATTTTGGTATCAAATTTGTGACTCCCCACACTCGCAATTCCACCTTCGCCCTCTTCTGGAGAATACAAGTTGGATGGTGTGGCCGGTGTGGGGTAGGAGAAGAGGGAAGGAGATCAGATTAAAATGTCAATCAGTTTTCTATTTTTTGCTTGCATTCTATCGTTTTAGTCCAAAATGTCTCCTGAAGGCATAAAAAATGGGAAGCCAGAAAACTGTGTGTACAACAAGCAAGAAAGAAGAGTATTTAGGTAAACAATGCAGTTAAAGGTAGCAGGGTTGGCAGTGCAAATAAAAACTTTGCAATTGAAGTGCGACATGGAAGTGCTCTGTAAACCTTTAACAGCATTCTACATATCGTATTTCAAGCAAAATGTCTGCATACATGTACATGTGTATCTGCCAATTGCAAGCATTATTACTACTTTTAGCAATAGTCAAGTCAAAACCAATCCCTACTCTTAAACACAACACTTATTTTTGTCTTTAAATTCTTAAAGGAGTGCTTGAAGCTGGCTTCATGGGCAAAGTTCATTTCTAACAGAGAAGTCAGATGCCAACAAAATCACTAACATTGGAGTGTTCAACATTGCCTGAACCACAAAGTCTTTGTTTCAAGATAGTCTTTGTTTCAAGATTATTAGAATTTGATTTTTGTCAATGTTACTTTTCAATTTCTGATGTAAAAAAAGGGGGAAAAAGATGCATATACCACTGATGGATACACTTTCTTTCATTTATGTATTACATAAATTGCCATTCATTTTTACAAAACAAGCAAAACAGGTGATGGATGCAACATAGTTCACTCTTGCCAAAAGCAACTGCAATAAAAACCCACCATCAGGCATATTCATATGAATAGGTACTTGCATACGTTACTAGTACATGTTTAAACTATTGGAGTCTTACCTAAATAGGCATTCATAGGAAAGGCAGAAACACATTTATTTTTCATCATATGTGAAATGCCCTGCTAAATCACAGATCTTAGTCCCATAATCTGCTTTCTCCTACTCAGGAGGTATGACTTATACCATTCCTGCTCCTCTCATAAAAAAGAGCCTCAGAAAATCCCTTGGTCTCAGTATAATACACATCTATAATGTATGTGTAGAAATATATTGCAATGGAGGAGAAAAATACAAAAGATAACAAAGCAATGAGTTAGCAAACAGTCAATTTCATTGACAGTGACTCTGCAAATCACACACAAAATATCCTTTTCGACACTTCATTTAGGAATATAACAAAAACAAAAAAACCCCAAAAGAACAATGACCCCAAATATTTAAGCACGCAACAAAGACAGCAAAGACCTGAAGTCACAAACATCTGTAATGCATCCTGCTTCCTAAGGGAAATCGTTGCCAAGCATCGGGCAGTTCAACCCTCCTGACAAAATGCCCTGGAACTTAGTGGAAGCAACTGTCATAATATGCATCACAGTATACACGCAGTATGCAAACAAAGTGGGCAAGCTGTCTGAGGGACATAACATTTACAGTCATAACAATTTGCAGTAACTCTAACTCCGTGTTGAAGTTGACTCTGATTTCTGGAGTCAAAACAAACAAACATGATGGTGTAAGTTTTATCGCGGCCAGACAAAACACTAGAGGAAAGTTTAAGCTTATCCCTTGTATCAAGTAATTCACACATGTAAACTTTTATGACTTTAATTCACAATCTGGCTCTGTACAGGGAAGCTTTTCACAATTACCAATACCCCATTTTACTGAAGGCAGATTTCAGAGCCTCCTCAACTAAGGTGGTTTGAAAACTGGCTGATTAAAGCAGTCGAGGATCTTCTTGTCTTTTTATACTGTTCGGGCTGGTTTCGCCCAAGCAGGTGCGACTGGCCATGGTAACCAAGTTCCCCTTTGATACATGGCGCAGGCTTTTGAATTTCTTACATAACCATGAACGTGACTGAGTGCGAAAGTGTGCAATTTGTGTGGCATTCATCAGTGGCTGTTGGTCACAACAGCCGGTTCGCTTACGTTAGCTGGTGATGATTTTTTAGTGATAACTTCCAGGTTGGCAAAAAAGCGGTTTCTCAAACCCCTTAGCATCTACACCGCAGCCAAGTCTCTTTGAGGCTGCTATAGCAGGCTTTGAAACCACCCCCCTGTATAGGTGGTTTCAGAACCTGACCCGATTGGACCTGACTGGATCTCCTTTTTTTAATTCTGTCTGTTTAACCTGAGCTTGAAGGCTGCTCGAGGCTGCAATAAGAGGCTTCAGAACCCCCTTTTTGCTTAGTACAAATGAGGTCAATGTTTCCATTATATACATTGTACATACAATGTACTTTTATCATCACAGTAGTAGTACGAAGTACATGTAAAACATTTTTCACATTTCCATGGTAACCAACGTAGAGTAATGGAGAGTTTTGAGGAAAAGACCATCAGAATGTGAAATATCTGAAGCTTTGAATTCTAATAAAACTATTTTTTAGTCTATATACTACATATCGTCGCTGGGGCGACAAGACCTCGTATCTCAAAAATGTCAAATGTTCAGGAGAGCCAAAAAACATGGCGGCCAAAGCACTATACTGAATGGGATAGCTGTTCCTTTGACATGCCGTGGTGGCTTCATTTTTGGGGTAAGACAGCTGGGATTTGGACAGGAAATCACTTAACCGATTATTTGACCACTAATGCAAAAAAGTCATTTTCACCAAAATTTGAGATACAAGGTCTTGTCACCCCAGCGACGATATACTACCCTACATATGTATTTGGCTTAGATTCTCTTTTTTTTTTGAAATGCCAACCAACTTGTGTATTACATTGGTTAGAGTTTCCCTTTGAAGTGCACTTTCACACCATCTTTCATAAAGTTGACTCAGATAAAAAAGAGCAAATCTAGATTAGATGTAAAATCTATCTTAATGTAACCTGCAACATTCTTTCTGTTGGACATGACTCTCTTCATTCAAGCCAGTGTGGAATTGTAGCAGACTGTCCAGCAAAGTAGGTCAACTCAAGACTTAATAATTGACTGCCCATAGGGACAATTTATCACAGGGTCAATGTCCTTCCTTTATTGTCAAAGCGCAAAAAAAAAAAAAAAATCAAACGCCTACGCATCCACATACATCTCAATCATCTCCCTTTCCTCCTCTTTGGATCACCACTCCTTCGGCTTCTAATCTTTCCCCACTAAATTACGTCCTGGTCACCTGATAAATCATCTTCATCATCACGTGCTCCTCAGAAGTGTCGCTGATAATTGCTTTGCACATTTCTGAAGTAGTTTCCTGTCCAAGGAAACTATGGATTTTCTCCACAGGCAAAAGTCACACCATACAAAGTAGGTGTGAAACATGAATCATTAGGTCTTTTGTTTCTGATGTTTCAAGAGCTAATGGGATAGTTAGGGTACGCATGCAACGATGACATATGTGGAATGCTGTCCAGGGTTTATTCTAATGAAGATCTCGAATCACTTTGGAAAGGAGAGTGCCAAAAAAAAAAAAAAAAAAAAATTTCTTCTGATGTGATTCCACGCAGCATTTATGATGGCTTTTCAGTCGGATCACTTTTTCCGTCACCCTTGAAAGAGTAATTCAATGGTCAAAGCACAAAAACGTGCTCTTGCCAGTACTATTAATCTTAGGATACATTGATTAAAGTGACAAACCAATACCCCCCATAAAAAGACATGAAGAAAACAAAATATAAGTCACCTTTTCGCAATTATAAGTTCTGATACATATTGAAATGCATACATACTGTATTCCTTAGTCAGCAGACTCCTAAACGTATTATATAACATTGAGTAATCCCCCATCAAAACACATGAACAAAACAAAAAATCTCTGTCACCTTTTCGCAATGATAAGGCCTGATATATGATTGCATGTATTTCTGTAAGTCAACGGATTCCTAAACATTTACAATGTACACCTACTTTGTACATAGTATAAATATACACATACAGCTGTACATTGTACACCACCCATAATGCACACACTCGTGTACAGTGTATGTATACATTGAATTCAAAAAAATATATTCAGATATTATCCTACTACAAGGCTGCCAACATTCACTACACAAATAAAAAATCAGGTAGGTTCTAAGGATAGATCAGGGAGGATACTATGTACATTCTCATGTCAGGACACAAAGAAAATTTGATTTTGCATGCAAGGATGTATTCAGCAGAGTCAGGGATACTACAGGCAGTTCTGCCGTTGCTTTGACATGTCTATGATCACTTCATCTCTCGATAGTATTCATTCTAGCAATCGAAGAAAATTTAGAGACATGCACACTAGAGGGTAGATTCTTGGATTCAAAACGGCAAAATCGCCTGAATCATTGCAAGTCTTTTATAAGGTAATTAATCTCACACACAAAAATGAGAGAGAGATCATCGAGAGAGAGAAAAAAAAAAGAGAGAGGAAATTAAGGTGGTGTTGCAAGCAGGTATTCATCTGGGAGAATTTTGAAAACACAAATGCCAGGAACACCTGTTAAGCATGTAAAAATAGGTGCTGCAATTGTATCATGTGTTTCATTCAATCTCCCCCCCCCCCCCCCACGTGAATTACAAATGGTACCCCTGTGTTGTCTGGAGCTACTCTCTACTAGCCGTGCGGAGATTGCGTGCAAGCCCAAATGTGTGGGGTTAAGTGCAAATTTAATTAGACTGGGACTGTACTACATTGCACAATTAAAGTATGTCATATTCTTTGTCAACAGGGGTGGGAATAAGGAGACACTAGCCAACACTAGTATCAGGATCGATGGGGACAGTTGTCATCCTTGTGTAACGATCTCACCCCTACCACATCCACCAGACCAAGGTCATATTTGTTAGTTATATTGGGAAATACCAGCGTGCTGGCCTATTATTCTATATTGGCTCATACTAAGTGGCTGTCATGTGATGTAGATACCTCCCACAAGGTCACTCAATCCAGCCAGAAATCTTTTGAACTCACCCCCATCACCGTTATATTGTGATGTATTGAGTGTACGTGCCTGCTGGTTGACAAAAAAGAAGTAACATGGGGTGGGTAGCATCTACATTAAACTTGCTCAAGTTTACCAGTACTTGACATGCATAAATACATAGAATAAAAGTGTATAATTTGAGAAATACTTCAAACAAAATGATGACTTGGGCCTGATCATATTTCACCAAGTAAGGTATCAGCAATCAGTTGTCATACATGTTACAAATAAAAAAGCAACAATTTACTTCCCTCACTTGACATGGGACATTATCAACAAAAAAAAAAAAAAAAAATCCTCTTTCACTTGCCCAATTGCCCCTAAAGAAAAAATTCCATCCTGATATATCATTCTATCATTCTTATCAAAAGCAGACAATTCTGAGCAGTAGATAAGTGAAAATCTTTGAACCCCTCCCCCCCCCCAAAAAAAAAAACAACAACAACAAAAACAAATCAGACACACAAAAAAGTTATGAATTGTACAGTGGACTCCCTTTATAAAGAAGTCCTCGGGACCAGAAGTTTTCTTTCGTTATATGGAAATTCTGCGACCTGGATTTTTATTTCACTATCACTGGAATTTTAGATGTTTGTATTATAACGGGAATGCACTGTAATTGTTCAGAGAGTAAGACAATTCGGCAACTCTGTGACTTCTACATTTTTACGTGTTAAGCAGCTGTGCATTCCATGTTGATACACAAAAATTCACCAATTTTCATTTTTCTCCTGAAAAAAAGCAATTTCTCTGACAGACCTGTTTTTGGTGTATGAGAAGAGTAATAGGTGAGGCAGGTACCCATCATTGTAATGAGCTGTAAACTTGGGTTTAGAATGACATTCTGTTACAAATGTTGATTTTCCTTGAATTCAAACTTTCATGCATTGAACTGCAGGAACAAGTCAAATAATTCGGAAACTTTTTTTGTTTGTTTTGTTTTTAAATCTAAAAATGTGTATGCATAGTGAACAGGATATATCTTTTGAGGTACGTATGTTCATGTATTTGACTGTACACAGACTCCTTCCTTCCAGCTAATTCTCCCTATCCTGCCCTCATTTCTGCTTCTTTCTCTCTCTTCTCTCTCTCTCCTCTCTCTTTCAGTACCTCTCTCGAGTCCCTATCCTGTTCGAATATAATTATTTTACTGTTCTTTGCAATTCCACAATCCTTTCATCAATTTTGTACATCTCTCTTTGATAAAACATCATGCAAGTTAGTCACCGACAGCAATACAATTGAAATAATCATTAGTAAATTAAATTGAATTGAATTTTCATGCACCACGCCCAACATCACGAATACACCCAACATGGTGAACACACATCTACACAAGAACGGGCAACAGCAGTGTAATGATATTCACGAGGGGCTAAAGGATGAACTTACTGTTACACCCCATGAATTGTCAGGGGGATGGAACAAAAACGCATTGTCTATAAATGCTTTGAGCAACATTCAGTAAGAAATCATTATCATTATGAATACATCTCATTGTGTGTGCTTGCATGTTCAATCATATTACTAAAGAGAGAGAAAAAAAAAGCAGGAAGAGCATCAAAGGAGAGAGAATGAATTGTTCCCATCAGAAACATTTCCTGTCAATATGCACTCTCTTCCACAAGATACGTACAAGTCGCTCAGTTATTACATCAGTATTGAGTACTCTTTGCAACTTTTTCTGTGTGTCTTCATTTGAAAGGAAGAGAAAAAGTGTGATTTGTGACATACTTCCATGACAAGTAACACCACTAGTGAGAATGTAAAGGAAAGCTTACTTTCAAGCTTTATGAAGACGATGTACATCACTCCAGCAGACCAGTACCTTATCCTAGTAATATCTTATTAGCTCTCACTCCCTTCATCTGTACTTCGGAACTCTGTAGAATTCTGACTCATTGCCATAATCTTATGCACTTGTTCCACTGCCACGACTTCATGAATTACATTCGAAAAGTTCGTTGCATCATGGAGTGAAGTGAGATATTGAAAGATAACTCCAGAGAGGTTTTTTTTCACCACACTAATGACAAAATCATTCTTCCTTAGAATTAAGTTTGGGGGAGGAATGCAAGCTAAGTGCAGAGAAAGCCTTCATTATGTCATCACGCATATCATTTCACATACAATTTGTGGTTGCTCACGAGACAACCTGATAGTCCCCAATCACCGGTAAGTGTCAAGAAGTGCATTCCCCTGAAATGAACTAACAAGCATGCTCAGTGCTGGGGGAAAAAATATGCCAAAATCCTTCCACATATCTGCAAAAGAGATTTTGCCATTTTTCATGAGTGTATAAAATGGCAAGTGCTACAGCATTAAGCATAGTTTAACATTAAAAGTACTACTACCCCCTTTCTCTGAAGGTCATGGTGAACAGGAATTCCATTAAAAAAAAAAATCCTTGGCATTGAGTGATTCGCGTGAGCAATTCGGCAAATTCAGCCAAGTTCTTCTGGGGTATTGCCTGTGCCTTTGTGCGGGGTGACACAGCATGCAATGTCTGTATGTCGAATTTGATTTCCAACTTTTACAGAGGCAATGGAAAAAAGACAATCAGAGCACCTGTTACATCATTTTCTGGTGAAGATTTGAATTGGCTGCACCAGTGTATTGATTGCATCCCCCCTCATTTCTCCCTAAGGATATTATTGCTGTCACCATGGATGGTGCATGTTCAAAGAATTATTTGTTACTTCCATATTTTTTTTTTCTTCCTTTTGTTGCCAACTGTTCACCTAATTTCAAATCACAAGCAAGAGCAGTCACAAACTGTGATTGCAGGTTGGTTGTTCAACATCTGTCTATTCATGCATCCACCAACTAGTCAATCTCTCTCTACACTGGCATAAAGCCATCTATCCGTCCATCAATCCATCCATCAATTCATCCACCTGCCAATCAAGCAAACTAATGTCTCAAACTAATATATCTAGCAACTGCATGTGAATGGCCGAGGCATAAGTTTTAGTACCATCCAGTTTTTCTGTGTCAGTCTCAACCATAAGCCTTCAATTGATATGACAGTATAAAAGGCATTTGACAGATCAATGTCAAACATTAGAAACACTGTGTCATCTCTCCAACTTGTTGATATTCACTGCATGATTTACAGCACATTGATATCATATTATACACAGGTCTTTGTACCTTCTAGTCACATCACTGTGTGGCATCATATACAACTTGTGGTTTTCACTTCCTTTTGAAAGTGTCTTTAATGCTTAATTCTCGGTGTCAAGGTCCATTTCCCCAAATAAAATAGAATCCATGACAGAAGAAAAAAATGAATCTATTCTCCAAGCAGCACCATGAATCACAGACACTAAATGATTTTATTCCAAACTCACAGACTGTTCACCCCTAGTCTAGTTAGTTGATTACTTCCAGGCATGCATTTATCGATCACATCGACAAGAAATTATTATCTATTCAGCCAAATGAAAATGACAACAGTTACATAACATACATTCATGTGGAAATGGCATAGTTGACATGTAACACACAGAAAATATGAACAGAGAAGCAACATATAACACATGCATAGTTGATGTATAACACAAATAGTATGAACAGGGCAGCAACACATGGGCTAGGGCTTACAAAAGTAATATTTTACTGTTGCCCTTAGGCATGTGAGCCCTCAATCATTATTACCATGTTATACCAGCTATGATAAAAGTAATTATTCCTCTGGAACACCTGTGCAATAGCTCTGAGGATATCCACTTTCCCTTTTATACCTAGCCTCTTTTGCTGTTAGGTCATGACAATACAACAATCCTCCATCTGCGTTAACAAAAATTTGACCAGGCCTGCATTTATCAACTATACCTATAACAGGGCTCGGCACTAACTTCAATTTTCTCCTGTGGCCTGTTTGGACCACTAAAATCTTAAGTGTGAAATTTTTGGTGGCCTGAAAAAAAAAAGAAAAAAAAAAGGTAGTGGCTGAAATTAAGAGAAACATAACAGTCTATTTTGAATGTTCAGTGCCTAATCGAGACACCAAAAGAATAACATTTTTGGAAATTTGGTGGTCTGACCTCAAGTTTAGCCCATTGAGAACGGTTTGACTTTCTACAACACACATTTCCACAAGACGGGACTTATCCTCAACGGGCTAAGTGGCCCTGGGCCACCCCTAATAATGAGTCATGCTGACAAGCAATCATTGTTACCATATTGCCAAATGTCATAAGGGTAATTATTCCCCTGGAACACCTTCTGGACAATAACTACATGGAAATCCGCCTTCCTACTGTTAGCCTAACTTCTTCTGCTTTAAAGTCATGACAACATGACATTCAACAATCAACCACTTGTGTAAGAAAAAATTTGACCCACATTATGTTGGCTTTACAAGAGTAAGTTTCCAAAGGAATAATTGCTCTTGAATCCAGAGCTCATGCAAATACTGTTAAAGGACAAGTTCACCTTCATTAACATAAGGATTGAGAGAATGCAGCAATATTAGTAGAGCACATCAGTGAAAGTTTGAGAAAAATTGGACAATCGATGCAAAAGTTATGAATTTTTAAAACTTTTGCGTTGAAACCGCTGGATGAGGAGACTACTAAGGCTCATGATGTCATATGAGTACAACAGTATAAAGAAAATGTAAAGAAAATTCAACATATTTTTACTTTTTTCGTATAATAAAAGAGCACTTGACTTGCCTCTTTTTAAAGGCAATGGGAATAATATTACCCATAACATATGTCAGAAACGAGTCAAGGGAATGTGTACTTTTTTCAAAAGATGAAATTTTGTGAAATTCTCTTTATATTTCCCTTATATTGTTGTACGCATGTGACATCATACACTGCAGTAGTCTTCTCATCCAGCGGGGACTGCACAAAAACTTCAAAAATTCATAACTTTTGAACGGATTGTCAGATTTTCCTCAAACTTTCAATGAAGTGTTCTACTAATATTGCTACATTCTCTCAATCCTTATGTTAAAGGGGAAGGCTAGTAACTGATCGGTGGGAATCAGTGGAAATGCTGGGAGATGATTGTTCCAATCCTTATGGGATTCATTCAAGAGTTCATTGTATATCTATTGATGTGTGAAAATGATTTGCTTCAGAACGGTCTCATATTCAAGTAATGTGCAGATTAATGCTCCGTCACTGACCAGGGACGCTAACCTGGAAGCATTAAAGTGCACTTTACTTGAATATGAGACCATTCTGAAGCAAATCATTTTCACACATTTTTTTGTACATTGAACTCTTGAATGAATCCCATAAGGATTGGAACAATCATCTCCCAGCATTTCCACTGATTCCCACTGATCAGTTACTAGCCTTCCCCTTTAATGAAGGTGAACTTGTCCTTTAACTAGCGAGCTAAAATTTGTGGGGCTCATTTTTTTCTTCTTCTCTCGCTCTCTTAGAAAGTTGTTAAAACCATTTCATTTTACCTGTTCCTCCTGAATACTTTTCACTACTGTATAAGCTGTTATTTTCGTGAGGGTTTAATTTTTGTGAATTTTGCAAATTACTGTTGTACTGTTTGCACACAATAATGTCGCCATGCACTAGTGTAAGAGCGCACATATGATAGCCTTGGTGTCAATTTGCGAAAAACAACACCTCACAAAAATGTCTGTGACCTCTTCATTTGCAAAAATATCTGTATGCAAAATAACAGCTCATAAAGTACTTGCCAACTGCTTGCATGCAATATTCAAAAGTACAGAGAGCAAGCCCTTTGTGCAAGCTATAAAGAGTGTACTTTGATCAGGTCATAAAACAGTCTACTTCAACCAAAACAGAGTGATCACTTACCCTTGTCTCGACATCTGTCCACTCCCCGCTGTACTGCTCCGGGTCATCTTCCGCCGGGCGCTTGGACCTCAGCACGCTCTGGGAGAGGGGGTCCTCAGTCTTCAGCTTCTCCACATCAGTGAACTGGACAGAGCGTCCCCCACCCCTTGTGGGTATCACTTCGGCCTGGGTGGGGGGAGGATATCAAAAGGGCATGTTGAAGTATTCTACAGTATATCAACTCTGTACTCATCAGGGTAAACATTGGGCACTCTTTGCAAAGCCTTTTAATCAATTTCAGTCATTTTTTTTTTCTCTTGAGATCGTGTATGGTACGAGATTGCCATAGGCTAACTCTTAGGTCAACTGACTGAAAGTGTAGGGGAGGGGGGGTCAAACATCACTTGCAATATCTTTTATGGTTTGGGATCACAAGCTGACAAAAGGTGGTACATCTTTACACCCCATAAATGAATCATAATATTCTATTCCATGGACAGGAATAACATTTACCTGAAAATTACATAATCCTATATTTCACAGCACTTAAAAGATACCTTAAACCCATTACAGCAAACCTGAACCATCTGTACTTAACCCTAAAAAAAAAAAAAATTAGCCAACTGACAACAGCCACTCTTTTATATGTATGAGTGTCTGCATAATGTGTTTCTTACAATTTCTGAATCAAACAACTGGGGCCGTATTCTGAGGGCTTATTAAGTGTCTGATTAGCACTTAATTAGCGAATCGGTATTCTGAGAGCTTAATTAAGTATGGGGACTTATTAACTACCATGACAACAAGCGTTTTGGCGGGAAAGTCTTACGCGCTTGCGCGTATCAATGCGCGTACACCTCTCAGAGGACTTAATCACAGAGTTAATTACAAATCGGTATTCTGAGCGTGTAATTAAGTATGAAAGTTAATGGAAAACTTAATGATACTAAAGAGTGTCATTAACTACTCCGATATCACGCATTACAGAGCCTTTTCTCGGCCACAACGATGCTTACCGTCTTCGGTAACTGAGGAGCGGGTGAGTCTTGTTGTCATGGTATCCGTAGAATACAGAGAAAAAAAGAAATAAAGGCGATCTTCGGGGAATTTTGTCATTTTATGTGAGCTCTTCGCGTGCGTAGGTGAAGGGTTGTAATCATAGACCGGAGGGTCTGCACGGAGCTCTTGCGTTGTAATTACAGGGGGTGTGTGGAGGAGCGCGCATTGAGGGCATATTTGCGCGCGTGATCATCATTTTGGCTTCTAACAACACGTCTGATTGGATGGAATAATAATTAGATGGGAGGGACCAAAGATAATCACAGGGGACTTAATCATACCTTAATTACGTCCTCAGAATACCGATTCTGCCCATGATTAAGGGTCTATTAACTTCTCGACTTAATTACAAAGTTAATCACATACTTAATTACGACCTCAGAATACCACCCCTGGTATTAGTTAATATATGGACAAAATCTGTCTATCTGAACCCATTTACTATTAATGATGGCACTACAAGGCCCTGAATTTGATCCTTTAAAAGGCTGAGTAAGACAATCAAGAGATCACTGGGCAATTAAACCTGTCTCCAACCTTGCTGCAAGTGTCTTAATACTGACAATTGCAATGCACCATCATTTTAAAGGTTTACAAGATGATAATCTGATAATCCTGAAAAGCTGATTTGCTAATGTCATGGCATTCATTCCTGCAAATTCTTATCATTCTAAGTTTTTTCACAGACATATTAATTCACTGTTTTTCTCATACCTTGAAGATTTTTGTCTCGATCTCCCCCGCTGAATCCTCCTCTTGATGTGTGAGCATGTAGTTGTCTGTGGACTTGATGTCCTTCACTGACGGCTGCGACACTCGCTTTGTGTTCTTGCCCTTGGTTGGCTTCAGCACAGTCTCTGCACCAGCAGATAGATAGATAGATAGATAGATAGATAAACAGATATATACCGTAGATGGACAGATAGATAGATAGAGACAGATAAATTGATGGACAGACAGACAGATAGATTGATAAACAGACAGATAGATAGCACGCATTTATTTTCACGCTAGTTTCTGGTTGCGCGAAATGCACGAAAATTTAAACACAGCAAAAATTTCCACCTTTGCAGTATCTATATTTCTTTATTTTTGTATCCTGATATAGCGAAAAACCTGATATCACAAGGTAATTGTCTTGGTTTTTAGGTCCTCATTATAACAAAGTTTCCCTGTACTTACAGAAGTTGTCTAGTTGATATAAAGATAGGATGGAAACATTGTAAAACAAATTTACAGAGGGCTTTGTAACAACATCTCATTCATTTCATTCACAGTTCTAATAGTTCAATTGGAACCTTGCAAAGCTTTGTGGCTACATTCCCCATACCCTGCCTGATCTATTTGTAAGGGGTCACTTGTAGTTTCTGCCGCTATCAGCATTATCACTGTGAAATCTGTCAATATTAAATAAATAACTTGGTTAATTTTGGCTGAGAAGGATCATCATGTCACCCATGCCATGTATAACATACCTTCTTCCCCCCCCCCAAAAAAAAAAAAATGATATCTCTAGGTATGACATTTACAGTCTAAAGAGAATAAAGTAGAATAATGACAGAGAAACATTTGACCGACTAATGAGTGCACAAACTGCAAACAAAAGATCTAACTCAGATAGACTGTGTAGCATTATTAAAAGATGGT
Organism: Diadema setosum; assembly: GCA_033980235.1. Taxonomy (NCBI): domain Eukaryota; kingdom Metazoa; phylum Echinodermata; class Echinoidea; order Diadematoida; family Diadematidae; genus Diadema; species Diadema setosum. Next base: position 14,243,714 of record CM067067.1, read on the forward strand.
ATGTACTCATGGAAACACATACAAGAAAGATGACACACCCCCCCCCCCCAAAAGAAAAAAAAAAAGAAGAAGAAGAAAGAAAGAATGAAAACCTGAAAAAAAATTGAATATACTGAGGAGAGAGTGTGAAGCTATATCACTTCGGATCCAGCTTACCAGTGTCGAGGATCTCTGCGGGCTGGTGGTCGATCCAAACGTTGTTGGAGGTGGAGCGCGACCGCCGGTGCCGGAGTCGGACGGGTGGGACCTGGCTGCGGTGGACTGGGGGCGGGGAGCGGGAGCGGTTGAAGCTCTCCGCTAGCACCTGCTTCTCGGCCTTGCGGGCGCTCTCCTTCTCCTCGTGGCCCTGGACGATCTCCTTCAGCTGCCGCAGCTTCTCTTCCCGCACCCACATCTCCGTCTGCATCTTCAGCTCCGTCTGCCTCACCCTCTTGGCCTGGACCGCATCACAAGGGGGGAGAGAGAGGAAAGTCGAGATGGTGGGGAAAAACTCTTTATGTTGTATGATATGCAGAGCTCGACATTAGCAGTGGCCCCGTGGAACCGAGGCCACTAAAAATTATTGTTGCGGCACCCAATTTCCAAAAAGGCTATCTTTTGGTGGCCCGATTGGGCAGCTAAAATTCAAATGAATTCTTTACATTTCCTTCTACTTTGGGCCACCGAAACTTCACATTCAAAGATTTTAGGGTTACCAGAGAAAGAAGTCAAGCGTCATGCCCAAAATATGTATAACGTAAGTGAAACACAACATTGGTGTTGGATAGGAAGGTATACTGTATACGCCGAATATTTCGCGAGGTTTTCATTTTCGCGAATTTCGCGAGTCAGGTGCTATTCACGAAATTAAAGACACGCGAAAATATTGACTCTGATCCTGATGTGAATGTGACGTACGCATATACACTTCTCCGTTCAGTACAGGACTCCATGATCGCGAATTTAACCACTCACAAAATCGTTGGGAATTCCCGATTCGCAAAAATTTAGACTCGCAAAAAATATGGCGTATACAGTATTGCAGTAGACCATATTGCTGTCTCTTACAGTATACACATTGCATTGCAGCATTTGCTTCATAGTCATACGACAGTATCTGCATTAAAAGTTTTAAGCAATGTTTTCATCTCACAGACAAATGGATAAATCTTAAAGGGATGATACAGTTTTGGTTGAGAAGCTACAAAGATAAGCATGTCATAGCGGGACCTTTAGTTGAAAATCTGTGGGAAATTGGGTAGGGCCTTCACAGAAAGGGTGTAGCAAGGGGTGACAATTTACAGAGCCAATGCCCCAAGAGTACTCACGCATTCTTTCTCCCATCTGTCCCGCTGGCTGCTGACCGCCCCTTTAAGGGCCTGCTTCAGCCTCGCCCTCTCCTGTGTCTCCATCTGGATCTTCTTCTCCTTCTCCGTCAGCTGAGCATAATGAGAAAACCAGACATGACATTGATACAAGTGAATGAGCGACTTTTCACATCTCTCACTGCACCAGGGGTGGTGTTGTAGATTTTAATTGACTATGAGCTAAGAATTGGCGGGCAATGAAAAATGACAAAGAAATCAACTGAGGAGGGATGAAAACCTTGTAAACAGCACTGGAGTATCCTGAGGCTGAACAGGCATATTTTTGGTGGAAAGCAATATATGTACCTTTCCTGCAAAAGACACATGTATGTAGTAATACAATTTTGGGGAAACAGTACTTTCTATGAAATCTGCAGTATTAGGCAAAAATCAAAAACAAAGAGAATTACAAACTACTGGCCTGCAAAAAACAAAGAGTAATAGTTGGCATCTTTGACTAGGTGTGATTTATAAATCAGTGAGTCCCCAAATTGTCACATTTTTTGACAATGCTGTCTTAACCACAAAAATAGCTATGGGATGTCGATATGTGACTTGGGCTTTAAAGCCTTACAATCGTGGTGAGTGGTTTGTGTGGCACGGAGACGAACGCAACACACTGCCTCCCCCATTCTGTATCAAATGTAGTGACCCCAAATGAGAATAGCGCTGGCTCAATGGGTCAGCGAACAACACTCTAGACTTCAAGAGTTCTGTGCTACAAATCTCCTGACCCAAAATGGCTGTCCGAGCGAGCCACGAGAGCTTCCGAATGGACGCACACTCTCAGTGCGCATGCGCATGAAGAGAGGCCAAAAGAGCCATGCGTCTGCTGGCCTCTCTCCTCCAATCAACGTAGCTCGCAGTCACAATGTTTGTGTATGATGCGTACACACACACACACACACACACACACACACATGTCTCAGTGGCAGCATTGTCCCACATGTTTATGGATATAGCACCGAGTCTGGCATTGCGCAATTGTATGCACAAACTTCGGTCGTTCGGGAGTTTACGTACCATTAGGGATGACGACCGTCCGACTTTAAAGCTTGTGCGCTTACCTCCGTCTCCATGCTCCGCTTGTCAGCCTCGTACAGCTGGTGCGTGCGCTGGAGGACATGGTTGTCCTGCTCTAGTGAGCGCACTCTCTTCTCCAGCCGGTCGCACTCCCGCGTCTTGGAGCTCAGCTTGCTGTTCAGCTCAGCGTTGGCCGCCCGCAGCTGGTCCAGCTCGTGGTCTGCCTCCACCAGCATGGCACGGAATGCTCCCTCTGCAATAATGGCACAAAGAGGATTGAAGTAGCAAAGATGTATGATATGAAATGTGCTGCAATCATATCTTGCTAAGTGCTTAGAGAACTACTACATAGTGAAAAGATGTTATATAAGACAAATCCCAGTTTCTCATAATTATCACCTCCCCTAAGGAGGTTTTGTTTTCACCAGTGTTGCATTGTTTGTCTGTTTGTTTGTTTGCAAAAATGACTTAAAAAGTTGTGAATGGATTTGAATGACATTTACAGGAAAAGTGGATAATGACACAAGGAATAGATGATTAGATATTAGTAGTGATCCGGATCACTGTCTGGATCTAGGATTTTTTTTTTTTTTTACGGATTCTTTGTCATTGGCAAATAGGACCATTAAACGAGGGAATTCAAACTGCATATATTTGAGATGTGCATATGCATACTGTGCATGTGCTCGAGGCGCATCTGGAAGCTAAGGTAAAGACACTAGAAAGGATTCTCTATCATTGGGAAATAGGGCCATATTCATCATACATGTAAATGCGTGGAAATGAGCTGCTTGGCGGAGGTCTGCACTTTCCACGAGCTTTTCTAGTCATTACAATAGTTCAGTAATCCATTTGAGTAGAAATAAGGTAGGTGGATCACACAAAGATGTAATGCTAATAACCCATAACTCATAAATAAAACAAACTGATAAACAGGCAGTCAGAGTAAGAATTCCAAAGTTGGAGGGGAAACTGAGCTCTTACGTTTTCTTGCCAGGTCTTCCTCCATGATCTTCCGCCTCTTCTCCCTCTCAGCCAGAAAGGCAATAAGGTTGGGCAAGGTGGTGTCATCGCTGGGATCTGAAATCTGTCAAATGGACAAGAAAATCAAGGTATGAATGAACATACATATCGAAAGGCTGGGAAGGGGGCATCCTCAGAATTACATACACACTAATTACAAAGTGATACAGGTAGAATATTAATAGGACACCGTCCTCTAAAATTTTTGATGGGTAAAAACCGACATAATTTGCTCAGTGTTCTTCATTTACTTTGATTTTTCTTTTTCAGTATTCTTTTCTCTTTTCCTTCTTCATGCTCTGTGAAACAAGAAATCAAAGTAAAAAAAAATCTTCTGAATTCACCACAACAATTTTACTCTATGAGATATTTTTCAAATAAGTGTTGAAGTTTTATCCAGTCATGGGAAAAATCTTAAAAGGCAGAGTACTTTTGACACGTGGCCACCAAGATAACATCTGCATGTTAAACAAAACCGTTCAACTACATTGGAAAATTTGACAGCAATTAAACACAGGTGGCTGCTAAAAGCGACAGGTGGTTACAAACAAGACAGGATTGGCTGTTAGTGCCAGCACAGCAGTACCTGTAGGAGAGGGAAGGGGGGACCCAGGCTGAGAATTGGTGGAGGTGGTGGCGGCACTTTGCCATCACTCTCTGCCAGGAGTCTTCGGTACTCTTCATTGGCTGGGGAGGGAGAAAACAGTTTGAGGAATAAGTTTTATTAGAAAAGCTTGGGCTCATTGCTGAATGCCTGTAACAAAGATACTGAGAGTGCACTGGATGTAGACTGCGCAAAGTCTATAAAAATGGCAACAAATGATACGAAGAAAAAAAAACTAGGCTATTCAAGCATATCTGGTGATGTACAGCTGCTCCGAGTTTGGCATATCTTACATACGTAATTGCAGAAATATGTGTATCTGGCTACTCCAAAGATATTGTATTGAAGCAAACAATCACTCACAGATAGACTTGAGGACCTAAATAGAGACTCTTATGTTGAATCATCTACATATTTTAAAGCAGACATTTCTTAACAGAAGAAATAAACTACCAATGACAGGAAAACCATAAAGGCCATTGCAGCATATTTGTTTGTATAGACTGCTCCAATTTGACTTTATGTTAGTGACAGCAGCAACCTGTGTATCTGGCCTATCCAAAGATACTGTATGGTAGTGAACAATCACCTATACATAGACTTGATAAGACTTTGACATTCTGACATCAAATCAGCTTGAACATATTTCATAGCAGACTTCTCTGAACAGAAGAACTCCATACAGTGCACTCCCGTTATAACGAACACAGTTATAACGAAATTCTGGTTACAATGAAGTAAAAGTTCAAACCCCAGCATTATCAGATCTATACATTTTTTATTGTTTATTTTGTTTGGTTATAACAAAATTTTTATATAACAGAAGAATAATGTCTGTCTTCTGGGCTTCGTGATAACGGGAGTCGACTGTACTGCCATCTTACCCTTTCTCCTTCCGGGCGTGAGACCGATGTCAAACCTGACCTCTGTTGGCCGGGCAACCTGGACTTCTTGTGTGATCTCAGCAAACTTCATCACATGCTGAAGGACAAGAACAGGGCACAGTCTTGATTATGTAATCAACTCTCACCTCAAAGGAACACAACAAATAAAACTAGCAACATGATTCTTCCTGATATTGATTTCAGTAATTTCATTTCAAAATGAAATGGCGAGTATGGGAATGGAGTAAACGCAAAATTACAAAACGCTGCTTCAAGCCGGTTGCTTTCTCTACTTCAAACAGTTTACTAAGAGGATAAGTTTGTACATGTTGTTCATCTCCCACAGGGTGATTTCTTGAATAAGAATCACAATACCATGGTGCACTGTAGGATTAGTTTTAGTCATGTATGAACTCTACGATCAAGACACATCTAACAACTTCTTTATATAGAATCAAATTATGATGTGTACAATATGACCAAATCCAATCATTTAAATATATAATTTTCATTCGATTTTTATCATTTCATATACCAAAAATGCTATAAATGGATAGAACAACCTCCCTTAAAACAATACTACTACCATGAATAAGGTGCATTATCTCTTACACTGTACTATCCAAGACATCACACATGTCGGAACTACTACTCACTATGCTTTCATCGTAGTCACGTGCATCTGGGTTGACGCACACTACCATGCGGACTTTGCCCTCTCCGTCAAAGTAATTCTTGAACAGGTGAGTGAGCTTTGAGGTCCTGTACGGGACCATCTGTTGATAAGACACAAACGTCAATGACATGTGACTTCACAAGCACATGCATGCCTTTTATTCCATTTCACTTACCAGATTTCCATATCTGCATAAACGAAGAGGTACAATTTCTAGGGTGACTTTTGTTGTTGTTGTTTTTGTTTTCTTTTCTCTTGATATTCTGAGATGATATTCGAGATTTTATCACAACCAAACAAACAAACATACACACAAACAAACAAACAAAATAAATACAAGAGCTCCACTCTTTGATATATCTGATTTCACTTCCAGGACAGTTAGAGACATACTCAAATTATATTGTTCAAAAAGAAAAGGAAAAACATCTTCCACATAGTCTTTGATCTCAAGAAATTCACCCTTTCTAATCTCTGACGTCATTGACCAGTGACCTTGACCCGTCCCCCACCCTGAAAAATGTTCTGTGGCCCCTGCACAATACTGAAAAAAAAGAGAAAACAAAAGATAACAGTTGGCATCTCTAGAATTTTTATGCACAGCATTGTTACTATGTCCCCTCTTATGGCACATATGGATGATTATCTACAAGCTGGCAATCTCTTCAAAATGTCTTGTATAAACATGCCCTTTTTGACCCCAGGTATGGCCTGGGAGATAGTTAGTCACATATGGTGCGGGAGCTTGCTGGGCAGACAGAGACGTTCACACCAATGGGACTGACCTTGTTGGCGCCCTCTGTCTGGTTCTCGCGGAGAGTCTCGATGCACGTCCTGAGGGTCATGAGCGAGGCATTGATGCTGCCCGCCTCCTTCAGCCTGTCCCCCGTGTTGTTGGTGCGGTGGGTCCTCTCGCTGCCCGCCAGGTCCACAAGAGACAGCTGGCTGACACAGATCTGGCTCTTGTCCTGAACGGCAACACACGAAATGAGACAATCGGACCATCAATACTACACAAAAGTCTCCGTTCTTCATATCGTGTCCCTTATGTATGGGACATCTCTCGCAGGGAGGCTCTTAAGAACATTAGAGTGTCATTGCCAGTTTTACCTCCAAATTGTGATACTTAGGTCTGTGGTATAATTGCATGTTTGAATGCAAAGACTGATTGCGAAAGAGTCTGCTTGGTCGTTCTGTAAAAACAACTAAGCTAACATGCTATTATTTCTTCATTATTCTCATAGACTGTAGTGTCCCTCACAAGATTTCTCCTTAAAACAATTTGAATAAATTAACATAAATGAATATCAACTGCATGATTTGTCATGTAAATCAGATACAAACTCAAATGATTACATGGAAATTGACAATGCATCAAAATAAATTGCACTAAAAAATTGACTTACTGTTACCATATGTTGAAGTCTTGAAAAGGGGAAAAAAGACAGGTGTACTTTTTTTTCTTGTGGTAGATATGATGATAGATAGATATGATGGAAATATAAGTATTTCTTTGTACCTGGAGAACCTCCTGTCCCAGAGAGTCTAGTGGAGCTTGGACAAGCTTGATGTTGAAGACACTGTGACTGCGACTAGACTCCGTGTTCAGCTGGGTGTGGGCGACCTTGCGTCGGCTCTGGCCTGCAGGTAGGAAGAGAAATGTACTTGGCCTCATCAACATCCATTGAAAACAACAACTGAATCAGTGAATAGGACAGATTCAATTTTCCAGATGTAGGTAAACCTACAAGCCTGGGCGTGAGCGACTTTGTGTTGGCCCTGGCCTAAAGGAAGGACAGATGCTGAAATGTACTTGGCGTCATCAACGTCCATTGAAGACAACAATTGAATCACTGAATGGGACAGAATAAATTTTCCAGATGAAGGCAAACCTACAAACCTGGGTGGAGGTGACCTTGTGTCAGCCCTGGCCATCATCAACATCCATTGACAACGACAATTGAACCAGTGATTAGGACAGAGCCAATTTTCTAGAACCAATATCAGAATGGAATCTATCAGGTGGAGGAAGATACGCCAACGCACATGGTAACATAGAGAACATATTGGTGGACGTTTGGGCTAAATAATGTGAATGGTAGGATATCATCATTGTGAATACTGTCAATAAAGACACATACAAAAAGAGGAGGGTAAGATCAGTTTGTTTGTTTGTTTGTTTGTTTGTTTTTTAAGGCAGGGCAACTGCGGGGGTGGTTCAAGAGATAAAGGAGAGGAAAGAAAAGCCATCTCATCTCACCTCTGAGGAAGACTGTGTAGGCTTCTTCCGTCGTCTTGACCTCAACTTCGGTACACATGGCCACGTACATGTTCCGGTTTGCGTCCTCTCGTAGAATTCTTGATGTTAAACTCCTACCAGAGGTAGAAGTAGGTAACAACATTAAATATTTTCAATTTAGATGCTGTTTCTGATGAATTGATGGCAATGTTTCCAAAAAAAAGAATAGCACTGGATGAAAGCAGCAAATACTTGAGGGTATATGTAAACTTGGATAAACACTCTGAAGGTTGTGGTAGTGCGTAAGTTACATAATCATCTAACATGGTACACGACAGGGACACTGAGGTATACTGTCTTTGGATCATATGACTTGAACATCACTTATATAATCATTCATATGTATCATGCATGGATTGTAACTCAATTTCACTTTTCCAGAAGACTCACTCTCAAACTTATTCTTCCCAAAGTATCGCAGGGGCATATCAAAGATAAATCATACCACAAGCACAGATTCCCTTTTTTTCTCTCTTTCTAAATCTTACCTTGGTGTGTACATGCACAATAAAATGCTATCTATGCGAAAAATTTGACATCTAACGCAGCTATAATTCACAGTGCCCACTAGACATGTTCGATGATCTATTGGAAATTAGAGGTGTACACGTATGACTCTACAAATCTGTCCACTTTTCCTCAGGGAATTCCCATTAATCTGTTGCTGCCCTCTTTCAAAACAAGTTTCTGTAGTTTGCCAATACTTTTGATTGCTGACAAGCACTGGCTTGCATTTTGCTCTCATCTACATCGGATGCAAGATCACACTCTATGAAAACACAGTGAGATTGGGGGCACAGAGTGTAGAATGCTGCAGAGAGACCCACAGTGGAGTCCTATTAAGTGAGATATTACGTGCACCCAGCCACATAGACATGATGGCATGAAGTCACAGCAAAAAAGGTCTGCCTTGATGCAAAGCATGAAATGTGTGTCTAGATAATCATACTAGTTAACAAACAAGTTTGTCACCAGTCTGAAATGGCTCTTGGTCACTGCAGCACAACACAAACGATATTGTCAGGGCAGCACATTGGATCTGGGCTAGAGATGGGGTGCAGGAGGTCATTTATATGTATACATAAAAAGGGTATATTTTTTGGATACTCAAAACTTTATCAAAGGTACATGCATAAGTGGAAAATGTATACAGCTGTGAAAATATAGATATACAGTAGATAGTGCAGGAAATATGAATCAGCATATTGGAGGTTTGTAAGAAATTCAAATAAGTGAGTTTTAGGTCAAATTCATCAGCAACGCAAGTGTTGTAAAAACAAACAAACAAACAAACAAACAAAAAGAACAATGCACAATATTCAGTGAAAAATTGGTCTTGGGCGTGACACGCAATAACCTGAAATCCAAGCGCTATTGCTTGTTGTTATGCCGGCAAATTGAGAAACAAGCCCACATTAGTAATCAAGGAGAAATAAGAAAGATTGAAGTGCATGCAAAGCTCTCCTTGTTATATTAAAGAGCCCAAAAATTATGGTCTTCTTAAATACTGCATAGAATAAAAAGAAAAAAACAACAAGCAAACAAACAATAAATGGAAATAATATGCCATAACTAAGAAGGGATATAGGTATCCATTGTGACTGGTGCCTTTGAACTGTTTACTTACTAGTATCCAGAAATTAATTTCTTGGTTAATATCATCAATATTCACTTAAAAATTTCAGAGAAGTAAGCTGCAACTCTCTGCCATAATAACTGGCAAAAGTATCTTCCAAAATGTTTTGCTGGGCAGAGTGTATTCCCTGATCATCACAAATTCTAGTAATATATCATCATTTTGTGCTCATTGCTCCAACTATAATTCTGATTCATTGATTTAGATGCACCAGGAATATTTTGTGTGCACATGCCTGCCTTTTTTATGTGTGTATGTGTGTGTGTGTATTGTATGTATGAGACTTAAGAACTGTCTTTGATATCTACATAATTACTGACAATAATGAATAGTTGCAAAAGTTACAAGTGATGGCAGTATAGCTGAAACCCCATATCGTGTGATACATATAAACCATAAAAGGTTTGGTATAGCATTGGTTGAGGCGAGGATTCAGCTTTTAACCTTCTGCAAGATATTATTTAATAAAAAAAAGGCCGATATAAAAACAAAGAAAAACAAAGTTATCCTTGTAAAAGTTAGGTCCCATCCTCAATTAGGATAGCTTTCTTTTGGACATCTCAGCAATTTTCAAAACCAATTTTCATCAAAGAAACTTTGAATTCCTCTTAGAATTATATGCTCTTTTATATTTCATAAGAGGTTTCTCATAACTCAAAAGAATCATCAAAAAAATGTTGAAAACCTCAAGCCCCATCTCAACCAAAACTGTACCATCCTTTCAAGTTGCCACTCTATGTGGACAGTCATGAGGAAAAATCAAACAAGCAAAACAAGAGAAAAACTAAACGTGAGTGATGTGTCATTGGGGTAATAGGCTAGAGAGGAGAAGTCTCAAGCACAGAACAGCCGGTCAAGGCATGCAGAGAGATAGGCTTATAAATGACAGAAACGGCTGATGACATACGAGAAATCGTCTCTGATCCTCGAGTACCTGTTAAAGGATGGAATGATGGGGGGACGAGAAGAACGAAATGAGATGATCTTGTGACAGAGTTAATGCGACGAGTTGTCAGAGAAAATGAAAAAGTGTTAGATATATTTGCATTGAGTTTTCTTGAAGGAAAGCATCTGGCATTACATGAGTTATATCATGCTAAGTCACGATACGGACCGATTCACTTCTGAAACCTGCATTGTGTATAACAAGATATACTTGATAGATGACACTAGACTTTACATGTAATGCCTATTTACATTTTACATGATAAAGATAAGATAATCTTCAGAATTTCATTTTGTGCATGAGGACATTTTGTTCCAAACTATCTATGTCATGTATGTACTAAATCCACTTACAATTTTTTTCCCTGGTACTATCAATTTTTGTGCCTTCATTTCAAACTTACCAAGAAAGCCTGGAGTGAACCACCAGCGATATCAACAGTGTTGTAGCATTTACACGGCCATCAACATTCACACAGCAAATACGGGGAAAATGTTCAGAAAATCAGAAAATTTCTGACACACACAACTGGCTATCATCAAATCTAAGAAAGAAAAAAAGATGTAGGTTGCTGCATCACAGCTCATGATCATAGCAAAGTTTACGGGGCATTTCTTCACAGCTAAGAAAATCAACCCGTCGAGAACCAAACCACTCACTTTGCATGCAGAGACACCGGCACGTCTTCCAAGAGGTCGTAGATCATGTTGTTGTAGATCTCGACGTAGGAGACGAAGACCGCGTAGTTGTTGTCTTCGTCGATGCTGCTCAGACGAGTCACGTCTGGCATGCGGGCCACCTGACTGAAGTCTATCTGCTCTTTCCTGTTGATGGGAGTCACACAAAGATTCAGAAATGAAATACACATCACAAACTAATGTTGTGGAAAGAAAAAAAAATGCAGCTTGCTAACTAACTCACTGATAAAAAGTTCTGTTAAAGAAACAAACCTGGCTGAAAAAAAAATTCAGAGTAAATATGAGACAATTGCTCTAAATGCTAGTTTTCCAAATTCGCAAAGTGTTATGGGCTTTGAGCAAGAATACTAACTTGAAATACTACTTTTACTACTGTTATTGTTATTGTTAGGAAACATGTGGAAACACATAGAAATAAAGTTTATAGTAAAAAAAAAATAACGTACAAAAGTAATGAAGGCTTGATTAGAACAAATTCCCTCTAATTTTTTTGTTTTGTTTTCCATTACCAAGGTTGGGATGCAGCTTATCCGGTGTTGCGGCCTTATCGCCAACGAATATGGTACTGCAGTGGGCGCGAGCCTGTCGCAATATTTATTATGTATTCACCATACATGTGTGCACATACAATACTGCAGTAATGACGGATTTGCTGCCAGGTCCAACCAGTCTACATAATTATACAAAAGGCAGGGCAGTATAGAAGAAAATGAAAATCAGTTCCCTTCTGCTTGGCAGCATTCACAAACAGTATGACAGAAGGGCATGGCGCTGTACCTGGTTCTCTTGGGTGTGCCAGGCGTGCGAGGGGTGCGGGGTGCAACGGGTGGGGGGATCAGCTCCCTCTTCTGTCTCTCCAGCATGGCGTCTGCTTCTGTCTGAACGTCCATGCCGTTCACTCTGTCTGGCTTGAAGACCTGGGAGAGTGGAGGGCAAACTGTTGATAAGAGTTTTCTGCACAAGGAACAATGTGCCACGATTCTCCTGAAAAGAGGTTGGTACGGTCTTCATTATCTCTCCAAAGCGAAAAATGATGACAGAATAAACAGCAGATAATTCATTCATGAGTAATCATCCAAGAGAATTGATGACTAGAGCAAAGTATAAGCGAGCGAAAGAATAAGATACATGCTTGTTCATTCACTTGCACATGAAATTCAAAATGCATTTTCTCCTTGGACATGAGTTCAAGAAGAAACACCAGTCTTCATCATCATGGTATCCTAAGTTCATAAAAATTTGCCAATCATGCCTTTGTAAAGGGAAGATTTCCCTTTTACAAAGGCATGATTGGCAAATTTCCAAGCTTCCGAAGTTATGTTCAGTTGAATTTTTGATAAAAATATAAGAACAGTCACACCTGCCTTAGCAGCCTCCTGCCATATACGGCCACTGAAAACAATTCCCACCCCAAAGAAAAGCTTTGTTAAAGGCCCTGTCAAAAGCTGTCATCTGCCTGTAACGGCAACATTTTCCATCTCCCTTGGGTGGTTACTGTAGACAAGCTTGACTGTACCATTCATGTACACTTTGTACTATACAACAAATTGAGTAGCCACGAGGCCATAATATCATCATCTTGTCTAATTTGCATATAAATATGTGACTGTGACTGTTATTACTTCTCTACAAAACATGTAAAACTTTACATTCTTTGGCCTCCTTTTTTCTTCTCTCTCTTCTTTTTTTAATTGAATAGTTTCTGTACTGTTTGAAGTTGCGCTATTCATTGCAGTCAAATTGGACATCACAGGCTCTTCAGTTAAACTTTGCTACAAAGGACTCATGCACTAAAACAAAGATAGTTATTCCAGCACTTCACCATTTCCTACCCATTGAAGAAAATATACACTTGTTGGTTATCTTACATATTTCCTGGCCTGGAGATCTCCAAGAGTATTGAAGAGCACATCCAAACTTCGAGGCAGCACACCACCGTCTTGTGGGCTCCCTTGCATGGTGTGTGTCTTGCCCGACCCAGTGACGCCATACATGAAGAGTAGTGCTGCAGTGTGTGGGGTAGGAAAGCAAGGACCAACATTTAGGGGATTCATATACACTCACTAATTTGCTGTGGTAATAGACAATAATGCACTAGTACGCACTGGTATTTAGGCTGCTACATTTGGACTGAGGATACTGCACATGACAAATTTGAGCAAGATAAAAGAAAACCACTTTGAATAAATTGCATTGTTAAGAGAGCATAAAGGTTGGAGAATTTCTTCACTGCTCTATGTGAACATGTGCTATCTGCTGTCAGGGTGTAGCATGTAGAATTCGGAAAACCGAGAGTATATGTAGCTCCTTCAGTACGCAGTATCACAGTATCTTTACACATGAGAGGTGAGTAAATTGGTATTCTAAACTAACATGTGTCAAGTGAAAAGTAGATCAAGAATGTAGTAGTCAGAACGTTATCATCATTATTATTTTGCAACACTACATGATTTAGAAGCTGATATAAACTAAGCAACTCTGATCTGTTGTAAATGATATGATATCGGCTCTAGAAGTATCATTACGAAAACATTCCTCTCAACTAGAGACCATGTTTGACATGTATTTTCTTATGGAAAAAAAAATCAGGACACTAAAAAACCCATTATAAAATGTAACAATGGATCTCAGAGATGGTTCATGCTGATCCTCCAGTCAAAACTCTGTACATAGATGTGTGTGACTGGGAAGAACAAGTTTTGGGAGGATTCCGAAAACAAGCATTCCCTTTCCTGGACCACTCAATCAGAAGAAGTACATTATGTGTACAGACAGGATAGAGCAAGAGAGAGAGAGAAGGGAGGAGTCATACTAACCATTCTTGCCATGAATGAGGTCTTCCAAGAGTGGCAGGGCTATGTGGTCAAACAGGGCCTTCTGTGAGCAATCCTCGGCGAAGACAAACTTGAACATGTGCTGAGTCTTTTGAAAAAAAAAAAAGCAACAGGAAAATTCGGCATGTGAAAATAAGGCTGCTGTACAGTGCAACATGCATCATTATAGTACATCAAAGATTGTGTTGGACCTAACATGGACAAGCTTTTTCAGCAACAAGAATGCTTACACCCTGATGCTATATACTATGAACATGTCATGGAGCGTGAAATAAAAGGTGTAAAAAAAAAAAAAGGCCACCAAAAATAAAACACACTGGACAACTCACGAAAAAACTAATTTCTCCTTGAGTGTTAGACTAACCACTAAAGTTATTTTGTCAGCAGAGGGTGAATGAAAATAAACACTTCCACTAATAATCTCCTCATCATCATGATATAGACACGTACACGTACCTGCTTATTTTGTAGATTTTACGGTGCATTCACATTATTTTCTGCATTCTTTCTGAAAGACATTTCCATCAAGAACCACGCACATATAGTGAGCAATGCAAAATCATACATATGCAAATACATCAAGAGCAGCACAGACACTAGCTGTGGAGGTGTTTACAATGTATGATATATACATGTAGCAGGACCCTGACTGAGTCTCTGATACAAATACACATCGTAAATGTATGAATACATACCTCCTTGTAATTGCCATTTCTGTAAGCATGTGACCCCTACAAAAAGGAAGAAAACAAAACAGGTACATTGTAGGAGCAATGACAAAGCAGACATGCAATGTTCAAGGGAGAAAAGCTTCAACATGTATATCTTTCAAAATCCAATTTTGTATCATTCATTAGGTGTTTGAACAAATTGTTAATTTGACACATACATGTAGTCCCTGTTTTACATGTCATCAAATAAGATACTGACACATTGTTATTCAAAGGGGTATTTATTCATGATTTATGTTGTTGTTTTTTTTCACACAGGTTTTGAACAAATTAGATTCTGCAGTTGGAAGAAACCATTTTAATCACATAATACTCCGAACAAAGCTATTGTTTATCATAACTTTTTAAACTGCATATGTATAACAAACTTTCTTTCAAGAACTCTGAAGTTGAAGAAACATCAAGAAGTGAGTTTCTAGTCTCTTGTACATTATGCATCTCTGCAGCATTTGATTCTAATATCACGTGTCTACATACAGCAAGACTTTGTGTTGATGGCATAATACATGCAATATATTTCTCACTTTCTTAGAAAATTTCAATGATTTCCTATGCACAATTTAATAGACAATGACATCCATAATTGCACCATTATATTGGGTCCTATCTACTTGGAGGGTTAAAGCTGGTTACAATGTACATTCAAGCTTGTTGTTTATTCATATGCTCATCCATCCAATGACATGCAATTTATTCAACTCAACATTGCCTGAAAATATTCATTATGGACAGCCAAAATATAAAAATTCACACATGTACCGTGGTAGATATACGTAAACATGCATGCAAAATGGAGTCTAATTCATTTAATCCGCAAATATACAACTGTACATGTCACAGGGATGATTCTCTTGCAAACAGCATTGCAATAGTACAATGCATTTAATTCAGAATTACAGGGTTTGCTTACCTCTGGTGGCCTGAGCTGTATTGTGTTGCTGTTGATAACGTCCAAGCATGTATCTTGTCCATCCCCAATGGGCTTCAGTCTGCAGTAGACCTGTTTTGAAACAGGCAAATTATGAACAAACAAAAATGGAATCAAATTGAAGTTTATCAATACTGACAATATTCTGGGAACACATTTGTTTGTTTGTTTGTATTTTGTGGCTATATCTTCTGTTTGACACTGCTCACTTAGATGTTCTCTCGGCAAAAATTATAATACACTTGTATTAAACAAGAATGAAATATCTAGTTGTCACAGATGCGTATAACTCTGCCATGGTCTTAATTTCTTTTTGCCGTCATGATTCTTTAGCTCTCTCCCTTTCCCTCTGTCCCTGATGCATCAAAAGTACATGATGACACAGTGGACAACCAAAGTAACCAATTCCAACTAACTAGGGACATGCCAGTGTACATATGCAACATACATTGATTAGAAATGGAATTATATGCACATATATATATGTCAAATACATACGTACAACCTACATAATTACAGAATGTACAAAGAAGATGCATGCAAATCATCCAAACCTGCAAATGTGTAGTTCACATCTTCAAACTGCACTCACCATGACCACCTCAAAGGTGTTTAAATTATTGTTAAGTACTGACCCTGTTGAAAGATATCAAGTCTGGATGAAGTGTCATGGTATTGTGTTGATTTGTAACTAAACAGGTACAGTTTGCTTGCTTATACAGGAAAGAGCTCATTTTACTGTTTGACTTGCTTCATTCTGCTATCAAGATAGGACAGTATCAGCCAGTTTATACAGACAATACAAAATGCAAAGCAATGAATCAAATGGTAATACCTCCACAGGGTCCTTGACACTGCTGACAGGCTTTCTCGGTGTCTTCTTTGGCGTTTTGCCTCTCCTAGAATATGTAGAACAAAATGAAAAAAAGAAAAAGTCATGCTATTCAGGCACAACTGAGTGGAATTCATACCAATTTGGGGGTTTGTACAGAGCAAGGTGACTTGCAAAACTTGCATCCTGGGGGGTGTTTCATGAAGAATTTAAGTCGAACTTAAATTTTTTTAAAATCCAACTTAAAATTATGGTATGCTGTGTGTGACTTCAACATATTTTGAACTTTTATAAAAGAATGAAAATTTAGGAAACCTATTCATACAGGCATCAACAAAATAAAGTAAGGACGAAGGGTTTTTCTGTCAAGTTTGACAGCAATTTGAAATGGATTATGAAAACATTATAAAACTGAATAGAGAAACCAGCGGTATACCATAATTTTTAGTCGATCTTAAAGGTAGGGGATACCTTTTACAGACCTCCCAAAATGCAGCAAAACATTAAATATGAACCTCAGGGGACTTGTTTAGGCCACTGCTGAGAAATTTGGAAGTCAACGGTTATCTACAATTTGAATAATGCACAAAACTCAACTACTCAGTAGTTCTGTGTGTCAGCCACACCTAAGCCTTTTTGTTGCAGTCTTCTGTATTTTTTTTAATCTATAAACACAAATCTAAAAGTATAAGAGCTGATGTAATAACATATAGAGTGTGTGGCAAGAATGTATATAGAAATGTTTGTAAGTTTTGATGAACTTTCTTCACAAAATATACATGATGGACACACATGCAGTGCATGGGTCTGCAAAGGTAGCCTAGTAATGTACTGGAATTTACGGTGAGCCCCGAAAAAAATTCAATTCAAAATCTAACTGTCAATAAAAATGTACTAAATGTTACCTTCCACTTTCAATATTTTATGGGAGTTTCTAAAATGATACTCTCTTCAACATACCACTGTATTTATACAGCTCTTCATTTAAGGCATGCAAATGGGATTCCCTACCTTTAAAGGACAAGTTCACCTTCATAAACATAAGGATTGAGAGAATGTAGCAATATTAGCAGAACACATCATTGAAAGTTTGAGGAAAATCGGACAATCCGTTCAAAAGTTATGAATTTTTGAAGTTTTAATGCAGTAACCACTGGATGAGAAGACTACTGCATTGTATGAATTTAGATGTCACATGCGTACAACAATATAAGGAAAATACAAAGAGAATTTCACAAAATGTCATCTTTTGAAAAAGTACAAATTCCCTTGACTCGTTACCGACATATGTTAGGGGTAATATCATTCCCCCTGCCTTTAGAAAGAGGCAAGTCAAGTGCTCTTTTATTATGCGAAAAAAGTGAAAATATGTTGAATTTTCTTTACATTTTCTTTATACTGTTGTACGCATACATGTGACTCACAAGCTGTAGTAGTCTCCTCATCCAGCGGTTCCAACACAAAAATTTTAAAAATTCATAACTTTTGCATCGATTGTCCAATTTTCCTCAAACTTTCACTGATGTGTTCTACTAATATTTGTGCATTCTCTCAATCCTTATGTTTATGAAGGTGAACTTGTCCTTTAACCTTTGAGTTTGACTTCAATTCTTTGTAAAACACCCCCTGATGCGATGAAAAGCATTGTTTTGTAGACTTCCTACTATTAAAAACATGACCAAAATTGGAACTTTAGAAGGACTCTAATAGACCTACTATGACCAACCAACCGTTTACTAGCCCAACCAGAGGTCACCAGGATTGCATTGGTCATAGCCTGACCAGATGCTGTGCATTTTTACAGAGACTGGGCTGTGTACAGTGTATATAGACATACAAAGTAGTTACCCAGGCCTGGCCCTTGGACTCTGCTGTGGACTCTTCATTTTGTGCAAGGCCACGAGCCCCAGTGTTATTTCTTTGGAGTGGCCGCCTCCCCTCAGACTGGGTCAGCCAGGAGTGAGTGCCTCCCCGCAAAATGTGAAGCGCGATCTATATTTAAGATGAGAGCAGTGGTCGCTCAGCCGATGTCCTCCATCTATGTTTACCAAAATTTAGTGCTAATCTTTACTGCTCGCCTCGGGCACAGTGTTTAGACATACAATGTACCGTGTGGTCTCAAGGTTACAGTACGTGTGTATAGTACCTTGCGCTGTGTTTCTTTTGTGATGTATTCGCCCTATAAAACATGCATGCTTTAAATAAGCAATTATGCATTTTGCATCACACTCTATTACTCCTACCTACATGAATACGCGACCACGATGATCTGTTTTCACATCGTACCAGTTTTTCCTGCACCTCATGCGCGAAGACTGATCTCTATGAAACAACAGAGCAGCAGCATGCATGCAATTGACTCACAGCCAGGGACGGATCCAGAAATTCTGTGAAGGGGAGGTGCCTTTGCAAAATTAAGGGGGCTCACGCACCATTTTTTTCTTTTTCTTTATTTTGTTTTTTCATCCCTGATGTCTATTACCTGCCTCATTGGTGTTTGTGTTTATTTGCCCTTTTTCGTATCACCTCAATGTGTGAAGACTCCACAAGCAATGACAATCGCTCCATAAAGTGTAGTGTAGTCATTACCAACCTTGTTCGCAATCTACATTATTTTCATAATTATCAGTCACTCTGTTCCCCTTCAAAGAATCTGTAGCAGCACAATGAGTCATGCTTTCATTTTCTCTCCTTACTAAGAATTGTTTTCGTCTACTCACTGACCATATCCGCTCGTGGTCACGTCGCAAGCATTCATGATCACCTATCCAAAATTCCGTGTGAACAACGTAACTTCAACTCTGGTCACTCCTCCGGTCACTATGGCAATGTGAGATGGACATCCTTTCAAACCAATCTCCTTTTTTTTTTTTTTTTTTTACTCCATGCCTCGTACAAGTTTTGTATGCCTGTTACAACTCTTCATGCACAAAATTCAACTTTTCACACACTCCCTACACTTCTTGACTAGCTTTCAATGTGAAAGCACGGAAACATCAAGTTGTAAATTTGCCCAACTTCATCATCAAACACCGGACTCGCGAATTCCTCTCTCTCTCTTTCTATCTCTAATAGACTATCATTAAATTTAGTGGTCTCGCGGAGCATTCACCGGAGCATGCTGTACTTGACCTTATTTATTTAGCGGAATCATATTTTGTGTCGTGTTGTGTTCTTGTGTAGATCTATTTGCTAAACGGGAGAAGTGCAATATTAAACTGAACTTCCAATTGGAGGACCATTTCCTGTATGGTTGGACCTACTACTAATCGATCGCCTAATGTTTATTTGCTTGATAAGAATATTTAACACTGAAATTCACGTAAAAAACTTGACTTACGTGATTGAAAAAATCCAGTTCTATCAAATGCCGTTGTTCCCTTTTCGATTCGAAGTTTCAGTGCAAAAATATCACCGATGAACTTGCGTGGCCTCGTTTCAGCTCCCCGCGGTAAATCGCGTTTTTAGGATCGACCGCTGTTTTTGCATTGACAACGCACGCAAACTGAGTTGTATTGAACACCGTGTTGTACGAAGCTTTTTAGAAGCCTTTTAGAAACTCCCATAGACATTACATTGTGCTGTCATTACGATTCGGTGAAAATATTCATTCGAAATTTTGTCCTTGATTAAAACCATTAATGAACAGTGAATTATCGCGTTTTCCCACACCATCCTCATCTACATTCAAAGCCAATCCATTTTTATGTGCTTTGCGCGCAGAGAAGTGCGTACTAAGTGTTCAGTGCGCGAATTATACGCGGTCGGTTTCAATAAGGGTGGTCGATATGTAGTAGGGCTACCATACATCATCGACTCCAGGTGCAGATCCGAGGCGCGGGATATCTTATTGTGTGTTCACCCATAGAAATAACAAATGGCGATAGGATCTAATAAATTATCATGATTATTTACGATTCATTAACATCCTACAACAAAACCCCTTCAAATCTGTTGATCTGTAAACAACTATGGAGTATGAATCTGCCTTCTGTCTGTAAGAGAGTCTAGATATTCAAATATTTTTTGAGCACCTTCTAATTAGGCGTAACAAGTTAGTGTTCCAATGGGAGGCAAGTATCTCCGAGAGAGGAGGCATCCAGAACGGGTAAAAGGCGGGCGCGCAACACAGTTTCAGTTTCACTGGAGCCTGGAGGCACTTTCCACTGCACTGCCACAGCATCATATTGTACATCGGCCATTATGATAATTGATATGAGCATACAATAAACGTCACGTCAGTCTGTCCAAAGACTCCAAGGACTACAACCATGACAACTATAGTGTATTGTAGTACAATACAAGGTTTATTTACTGTAGGGGCTCTTGTCTAAATAGCGTTCTACGACTACGTGTATGGTCGTTAGTCATCTCATGTGATTCAACGACCACCCGCCCAGCACCAAGTTTAAAATCGCCTAAACTTCATTTCATGAACTGTTTGTGCAGGACGATAAAGTCATGTCCGCGTAGATTCCCTAGGCCTAGGGCCTACGTGAATTAATTTACACACATTCGTCAATACGACAACAGCAGAAGCCGGTGGCATACGTTGAGCACACAGCTGCACTCAACATCAACACGAAAAACAATATATTGTACTTAATTACTGCATTAAGGCTTAAACTTAACATGAACCAATAATACTCACGACGGCTTCATTGTGCTCACACTCCTTCCTGATCCAGAACCTTTAAGTTTTGCTTTTGAAAAGCAAATCTACCGTATGTTTTGATGGTCTATCTGGTGATATCAAGCATGCACGTACAGATCGCAGCCAGGCTAGCTGTGTAGTGTAAAGTACGTAGCTATTTTACCGTTCAAAAGCATGCGCTGCGCGCGGAGAAAATGAACGGGCCAATCACAATCGCATCGCGAAGAGAAGCTGCACGCACGCACCCACCCAGCTCTCAGTGTGGAGAAGCGCCACCTAGCGTTAGGTTACTACTTATCAGTTCACAATCTCGCTGAAGATGACAAGGGATATCCTGAAAAGTAGAAGAAGAAGAAGAAGAAGAAAAAAAAAAAAGATGTTTGGGTGAACAGCGTTGTAATCAAATTTTTGAGAGAGTGATTATATTGTTATACACAAAGAGGATAACAGTACACGTCTCAGAGGATTCTGGAGTCTTGTGCCTTTTCTTAAAAAAAAAAAAGACATTCCGTCAGATCAACCTCCTTGGTCAGATTGACTTTGAATTTTGAAGCTACACGTAGGCCTATTACAATAATCTTCTTTCAAAATGAGAACTGACATACAAAATATGTTCCATGGTCACATGCCTGTGATAAATACAGTCAAACCTGTCTACAGCGGCCACCCAGGGGAAAACAAGTGGCCGCTATAGACACATGGCCGCTGTAGACAGATTAGTGGCCATTTTGAATTTTAATTTGCATTGTATAAAACACACACACACACACACATACACTCACACACACACACACACACACACACACGCACACACACACACACACACACACGCATATATATATATATATATATATATATATATATATATATATATATATATATATATATACATATATATATATATCATTATAATATACATAAATATTCTGTTCTTTTGATTTTTAAAATAACGTTTCGGGCCGGAGGAACTAAACTGGTTTGTATCGAGTGTTCACGAGTGGGTTTGAGGGGATTGTTAACGAGCGAAGCAACAAACAATACCCAGACATGTACCCTAAATTGTCCTTATTGAAAGGGATTTTAATCATTGTTAGTCGATGTTTTGGTAAAATTCTATGATGATTTTAGGAGCTGTCTTTGTGCCTGCCCTTTGTATAAGCGTCTATTCAGGGCGGCATATACTGAAGCCTATAGATCTAGTCAAGTTAGTGGTAAGACGGCTTTTCACAGCGAAGAGCTGCATGTAAATTAATTTGTCAGTCATGTCTGCGTTATTGTGACTGAGCTAGGAATCCGTAGAATTCACGCAATGAACGTTAAAAAGCCAATGTATTCATGGCTGATTTAGCGATTCAGCTAAATTTTTGTGGCCGCTATATGCGCAGGCAGATATTCACCACGGGATACAAAATGAGTGGCAGGTGGCCGCGTGAGGCAGGTGGCCGCTATGTAAAGAGTCTATAATACAACAATTTCATGCAGGGGATTTTTCAGTGGCAGCTATAAGCAGGTGGCCACTAAGACAAGTTTGACTGTATGTTTCGATCATTTTTTTTTCTCTCCTAAGTCTCACGCGAGTATAGCAACACCACCCGTCTTTATCTTTTATTCTGGTATGTATATGCACCGACCCTGCTAGAATCACAGCTTGTTCCTGAAATCTATTAAAAGTTCTTCAAGCTGGTGGGCTGGACTGTGTTTGTCGAAGTTGTGAGTATGAAAAATCTAACATAGGATACAAAACAGTATATATATATATATATATATATATATATATATATACGAGTATATAGTCCTTATACTGTATAATCATTGATAGAACCGTAGTGCATATAAACACAACAAAGTCAAATAAAAGTTCATGTATCAATAGACCACATAGAGTTTGAACTGGATTTCAGTGTATAATTGTATTATTATTTGGCTATTATTCGTGCTTTGGAAAATATAGGACCTATATTTATTTTTTTCTTTCAAATCATATTGCTTAGATTCTAAATTACCGAGCTGAAATGGAGCTACAGTAAGTCAAACTCGACTGTAACGCTGGATTCAAGGCTGTGTCCATGTATGCAAAGATAGGATATGTATGATTTTAGCTCTTAACTGTAGGCCTATCATAATCAAGACCTCATAGAAACCGATTTATCTCGTTGGATAGGAACCTGATTCGATACCGGAAATGTGGGTGGCATATACAGCTATCATGACCTCTCAATTAAATCCGAAATACTTTTTACCGTTACTAATTAACCCCGTAAGTCCTATAGAATGAATTATTTCGCGAGTCTGGTGCTGTACTCTTCCTCATTATTATTACTGGAGATTAAAAAAGATAACAACTTTAATTCCATGGCCCTTTGTTCTCATTTTCCCGTTGAAGAGTTGTGAAAACTCTCTTTTAAATTGTGAAAAAGGCCCCTATAAATGATTATTAAATTGCTAACATAATTCAAAAGAACATAATTATATCTCAATCCAACATTTTTTTTCTGAGTTTGAGAATCGTAAGATTTTATTAATTCAGCTGTATTATCTATATATCATAATTTTCTCCAATGCAGGATATGCAGGGAAATTTACAGGTATTTCTGTCGCATCCATGGGCAGACCCTCACTTTGGTGGATTCCTTAAATTCCAAACTTCGAAACACGTTCAAAAGGACATGGTGAAACAAATTGCTTTTAAACCTCCTCCAAACCAAACAATGTTTTTACTAAGTAGGCTCTAATTTACTCCCTTAACCCTATATAAAGCCCAAGGGGGGGGGGGGGGCACAATGTGCCCCCACCACGTTTTTGTTTGCCACTCCTACACCCTTTACCCGATTTCAACCAAATTTGGTGACTTTTCATAAAATCTTATTGCGAACATATTGATATAATAATTTAGCTATGTCCGATATTGCTGGTTGCCAGGTAACCATGAACTGACAACCATGTTCGTCAGATTTTGCATGTTTTTCTGTTCCAATTTCAGTTCACAATATAATAATGGATGAAATGGGGGTTTTCTTGACTGTAATTTGCTGAAAGACCAAAATGTGAAGTAATTATGGTTGTGAATTACCTCGAAATGGTCTTCTTATTATTTACTTTATTTTTATGGCATATATATCAAACAATAGATATAACAGAAATAATCGAAAATACAGCATTTTCCAAAGACTACCTTTCTATTTTGTGTCATTTTCACACAAGCTTTGCCTGCAATATTATTTGTTTATCACATTATCAATCTGCAAACTCAAATTTTCAATATTATGGAATTATGAAGTGCGATACCAAAATATGTACTTATCCCAAGCAATTCATCATAGGTCTCATATATTTCTTTATATTGTAATGAATAGCGCCCCTACATGTTGGCCTTGAGAAATTTCAACCATTTAGTGAAGGTTGACTTGCTTCATCCTTTGTGGCTAATATGAAAATGAGTGATATAAAATAAAAGCATATATACTGGGGTTAAAGAAATATAAAGAAAAAACATGATTTAACATATTTCCGTTGTATTTCCTTATATTTTGGTAAGTAGCGTCCTCAATGGGTGACCTTGAGAAATTTCAAATGTTGAGTCATGTAGACAACGAGTTTCTCTACCCATGTGCCAAATATGACGGTGATATATTATATAATAAAAAAAAAAGTTATAGGGGGGGGGGGCACAATGTGCCCCCCTTGGGCCTGGAAGGGGTCAAAATAGCTTGGGCTTCATAGGAAGAGTCTCTGAAATGATACAGTGTTCTAATTGACACACCTATACCGACGACGTTGCATCAACGGAGTTCTTTTTTAAGGTTGACCAATTGAGAAAAATACTCCCTTGAATTAAAGCCACCGACACATTTGATATTGTTTGTCACGCAATATATCCTAATATTAGTGTCCTCAACAAACTTAAATTCCATATACTTAGACTTACAGATGACGACGGATATCATTGTGTTTATGGTATCAATATTATTCAAATATAATGTATTGACCCTGACATGTTTCATCCTTAGCTTTAGTAACGTTCACGTTTATAGCTCGTGTAAACTATATGTTTAAAGTCTGAACGGCGAATGTAAGGAAATGTATAAATCTAGATTTTGAACGTTTCAGATTGCAAAAGTATTTGTATTGAAACTATCAAGGTTATTGTAATTGGGTATGATTTTCAGACTTGCCAAAGAAGTATATTGCCAAAAGTAATGCTGTCTCATATCAAGAAATAGGCACACAAAATGATAATTAAATCTGGAATGACTTATTAACATTGAAAAAAAAAATACAATTCAAATTCCTAAATGGGAAAGAAAACCTGTAGTTCATTCATTTTATGACCAAACCATGAATGACATTAATATGGAAGGAGCTCTTTTCAAACCAAAGAATGAAAATTCATAAACGCAATATAGGTTTATGAAATAATGTGCAACATGTCTTTTATTCAACGAAAACCAGCCTTTATAGACATGGAAATGAATCATGTACATTTTGTATCATGACAATGATAAGTTTGATGAATAATAAATTTCAAACGCTTAAAACTTTTAAATCTTCCCCACCCTCCGAAAAAAAAACTCTACTCGTCTCCTTTTCACTCATGTCCTTATCAAAATTATCAAGTCATATACTGAAGTCCACATGGCTGCAACATAATTTTTACATGCACATACTTTATTCAACAAAAATCACATACTTTATTCAACAAAAAATCAAATAAACATGGCAAAGAACATATAAATAAAATTGATTTTATCATGACATCGATAGGTCTGATAAAAAATGAAATTCCAACCCATTATACAAAAAAAAAAGAAGTTTGTATTTCGTTTTCTATTCAGTCATGTACTGTATATTATCAAGTCCCACATCCTACAAGATCTAAAACATGGCACAGATTACTATGTATGCCCCCACATGTCGTATCATGGCTCTGATAAATCTGATAAGTATTAAATTCCTGCACCTGAAAATGAACAATAATAATTAAAAAAAAAATGAAGTTATATTCGTGTCCTTTTCAATCATGTGCTCATGGGTGTTATGTCAAGGCCTAAACTACAAAATCTACAAGTGGCTATCCTAAATTACTCCTCATTACTATGATGAATAATAGGGTTCTAGGACCCTGGCTCAACATTTGGTATTCTACTCGTCCTGGCACTGTGAAGACTTGGGTTACTGCTGTAGCTGCTGGGACATCTCAAAATAATGTCTCGTATAAGATGCCTAAAGAACAATTAAGCTTGTCATCCTCCAGTCACTTGGATTCCTGGTAGCTCAGCCTGCTGAGCGAGAGGAATGGGGAGAGCCAATGTTGCAATCTGGCTGCAGGGTGGTGTATAGGAGGGTGCCAGTCGGTCATTCATCCCAGGCACCCCTTCTGCCAAGTGGAAGTACTTCATGGAGTGTCAGACGCTGGTTGAGACCAGGTTGGTAGGCCAGAGGTGGGGGAATGGCTACCATCCATCTCGACAGGTGACTTGACTGAAACCGAACTGGTACCTAGACAAGGGCGGATCCAGGAATTTCGTAAAGGGGAGGGGGGGGGGGGGGGGCGCAAAGAATAGTTTTGGTGCTACTTCCGGACTTCGTCTCATTTTTTCTCTTTACTTATATTGTTTTCAGAAGAAATAAAGAGGGGGTGCGCCCCCCCCCCCCCCCCCCTGGATCCGCTACTGCAGGATGTACAGTGTACTATGATGTAGTAGAGAATGTATGGGAGGTCACAGTGCTGTGGGTCGGTGTCTCATGGACTGAGAGTTTTGACGTCTGGTGCTGGCCTCATCTTGTATGTCCAGAAGCACGTTACTGAGAAGCCTGTTCGCCTTCCTATACAAGTCATCAGGGAGTTGCTGTAGCACCGACCCCACATAGTTAGTGAAATGCTCGCGATCAGGGTGCTGTGGCTGAGGTCTGTCGAGCGTACGCAACACCTGGGCAGAAAGGGCCATCAGCTGCTCGCTGTTTTGCTGGTTCTTCAGAAGCTGGTTTAGCACATCTGTCTCCTGCTGTATCAAGGACCTCTGTGCTGTCCTACCCCTGCTTCCTCCACCCCAGGGGACTGGAGTACAATCACTGCTAGCTCCATCAAAAGACTGTTCACTCATGGCAGCCACTTCTCGGTCCTCTGCCTGGATCTCTCGTTCAGCTCCTCCTTCCTGGTAATCCTCTTCCACCTCCTCCTGAAGTGTCTGTCCTCTGGCCTCACCTTCCAATAGCTGAAAATAGAACATGCAAAGAATGAGGACTTGCGAACATCAGAATCAAAGATAGTAAGATCATTACAAAATGTTTAATGAAAAATCAAATATGTACACTCTTTTTTTAGCAAGTATTCATTATCATATACAATTCAATTCATACATTCTTTTTAAGTATTTTTAGTATACACTAACCATGTTCCTCCTTTGAACCGCATACATGTGGGGGGTCAGGAAGTCAAAGAGCTGCAGCAGGCGCCTGTTGGCATCAGTAAGGACCTCAGCTCCAGACCCACTCTTCTGCGCTTTCTTTTTTAACCGACCAAGTTTTGTTCTCAGGCTCTCGTACCACTGCTGCAATTCCGCCCCCGTCCTGTTCATGACCTGACCTTGCTGATCCCACAGACGTGTTCTTGCCTGGGTGTCTTTCCAAAGGTCTCTTGACTTGTTGTACAAGCTATCATTCTCTTTGAGGAATTCGGCCATCTCTGCCATTTCTTCTTCGGATAAGAGGACGGGAGGCCTCGGGGCTCTGCGTCTTCTCTTTGCTGGGGGCTGGGTGCTTTCAAATTCGTCATCAGTGATGTCTTTTCCTTGATCCAGCTCATCTCCATCGTCTTCGTCTGCTGCAGTAGCAGAAGCAGCAGTTATGGTGGTGATTCCGGAGGTGGAAACGGCAGCAGAGGTGGTGGTAGTCGTGATGGTGGCAGCAACAGTCCTGTGAAAGCTGCCTAGCCTTATGGTGCCTGAAAACATGCAATGAGAGATAAAGAAATACGAGTCTTGGGGCTAACATGGCCGAGGGAAATGAGGGGGTAAAACGTACCCTTGTTGCAAGACCAAAGAGATCTGCCTGTCAAGTCTCTTTGTGTAAGACGGATGGACCCATCCCAATATAATATAGTCTCCGTGAATCGGCGGCGCTGTATAGGCCTAAACGTGCCATTGCTCAATTTATGTTTGAAAGGAGAGGAGTGAGCAAAACGTAAGTAAAATCATATCCATGTGAAGTGAGAAAATATTATGTCTCTACAATGGCAAACACAAAAGAAAAGGTACTTACATGTAGGACCATGATGTCTCATTGATTTGTGTGCTAACAAAGATCAAGGGTATATCTAGATGGAAGTTGGATGATCGTCGCGCAGGGTAGGAATCCCTGTTAGAAATGTTAAATGTACTTGCATTGTGGGCGAAAAATATTTCCAGTGAAGATGAAAGTAAATGTGTGACATAATATTATCTAGACATCAAAAAGGCCGTTTGGAATATGTGGATATCTTCAACTTTGAGTGTCTTCCTGTCTTTGAAAATGGGAGTGATAATAATTATGATCAAAGTAATTGGACTGTGGGCATATTCTTAATCGCTTTCTTTTGTAATAATGAGATCACGTTTCGATCTGATGGTTTTGCAGCAGTTCCCCAAAACAGTGTTGCAATAATTCAGATGCGGAAAATGTAATAAAGGCATTGCATAGGACATTAAAAAAAAAAGACTTAACGGATATGAAATCATAAAGGGATGGTTCAGTATTGGTAGAGATGAAAATTGGGCTTTTAACTTTTGCGAGATACCAGAAAACACTTATGATATAGTACAGAGCATACCATTTTAAGAGGAATTAAAAGTTTATTTGATGAAAATCGGGTTTGGAATGACTGAAACATCCAAAAACAAAGTAAAACAAAGCGATCGTATTAAAGTTTGGGTCCCATATTTACACTTTGATTAGAATTGCGCTTTTTTGGATATCTCAGCCATTTCAAAACCAATTTTCATCAAATAAACATTGAGTTGCTCAAAGAATTAACATGCTCTTTCATGTTTCATAAGAGGTTTCTCATTATCTCACCAAAAATGTTAGAAACCTGAAATTAGGTCTCAGCCAAAACCATACGATCCCAAACCCAAAGAGCAATGTGGATTGAGTGCAAGCAGGAACATTAGTAGAACTCATCAATGAGATTTTGAGGAAAATCGGACGATCGATGCAAAAGTTATGAATTTTTAAAGTTTTGGCGTTGGAACCGCTGGATGAGGAGACTATTAGAGATTATGACGTATGTGTGGACAACAATATAAAAAAATATAAAGGAAATTCCGCAAGAATTCACTTTTCTAGCATATTGAAAGAGCACTTGACTTACCGCTTTCAGAAAGCAGGGGGAATAATTTGCTACCCTTAACATACAATGTACGTATGTCAGTATCAAGTTGATGGATTGTGTAATTTTTATGAAAAATGAATTTTTGTGGAATTCCCTTTATATTTTCTTTATAGTGTTGTCCACACATACATCGTACGTCATATAGTAATCTCCTCACCCAGCTGTTCCAACATCAAAACTTTAAAAATTCATAACTTTTGCATTGATTGTCTGATTTTCCTCAAACTTTCACTGATGTGTTATACTAATGTTGCTGCTTTCACTCAATCCACGTTTCTCTTTGGATTTGGGCGTCCTTTAATTTGTATAATATTGAGCTGGATACGTTGTTGACATGATCATACCAAGTCACATTGACGTATTTTATAGTGTAGGCCTATGTCTCCATTCTTTTTTTAATTTAATGGTATATACGATATACACCGATTGCCTGCAAATGAGATTGTATAATACACATTATTATACTTGGTATTTTATGTATAATTATCATGCATATCGGCATTTGAGCATCCACTTTTTAATGGTATAAACCGATTGCTCCTATAAAGTTGTATGTATTATGCATGTTTTTTTTTTGTTTTTTTTTTTTAATCGAGGTTCGAGTATCCACTGCGCAAGAACAAGGGTGAAACCTGTATTACCGAATTCTCTTCTTATCATCCAAGCATATACATTGTACAATATAGGTCCATGTCGATCCATTACAAATGTACTTTGGGCCTTGAGCAGAAATTATTGCAATCAGGTAAATCAGTCAATCACATCAGAATCAGTGGAAAATATTCTGTGGTCCGTTTTGCCCATATACACCTGACCCGCATGGGTCTGTTTTATGCGCCATATTGCACCATAATTCACTTTATAGTTATTCTTTTTCTCAAGAGTCATTTTTTTTAATTAAAGAGATAATGACCAGCCGAAGTTAAGTGGTCGTTTTAATCAACTTTTCCCTTTATGAAAAGCCAAAACCATGATCTTTGAAGTTTTGATTTAAGAAAGTTGTACATGTATCTTTAAAAAAATCCAAACAACAATATTTTTATCATAATAAGCAGATTTCTTTTTCTTACTTTTCATTGTGATTTTCTAAACTCAACACTTACCATTAGCGCCGAGGGATCCCTGGGATTCAGCAACAGTACTGATAGGGGTGCAGAAGGGGGCGTGATCATCCTCCGTCTCTAAATCCTTGGGAGCTTTGGCCGCTGGTACATGAGGTAGAGGCACGGGAGAGTCTGCTGGCTTGTGCGATGCTGGGAGGGGATTTGAACACTGACTCCTCAAGGGGCTCTCTATCTTAAGTCCTCGACTAGTCTTGTTCTTCCTTTCATTCATCTTCGCAATCAGTATCTTCGTGAAATGCTTTTAAATTTTAGTATTGCGCGGTTGTCCAGAAACTTGGCTATATAATGACCCAGCTGAGAACAGCTAATGCATCCTTCTTTTACACACCTTTCGCAGTCAGTTGTTGTCACCACTTGTTATGCGATAAGCGTCGAGTTGCAGTTGAATTTCACAACGGATATATCAGACGGTTTAGAAGAATCATTAGCTTTCCGATGAGTGTTGAACTTGTGCTGGGCGGCTATCGAACATGTTGGGTAGACCTCAGATTATAATCACAACCACATGGGCGTCCGATGACTGTTAATCACCAGATATCCAACAGACTGCATGCACTGGCATTGTACATACCCGATAGCAGCACAACACGAAGCTGACACACATCAGACTGACTCGATACTTATCCCAACGCCGACTGACTCGACTTCCGACCGAAAATGGCGTCCAATGGCAAACTGAGCTTGTTCCTTCATCGGACGCACTCGCCTTATTGGACTTAGTCTGGCTTCCAGACCATCTGCTTGCCTTTCCATATTCATAAACCCTCTATATGTTTAAAGAGAATTAGGAGGTTTAGCAGCTGCTGGCTGGTCCTGTATGTATCAGATGCCTCTGACCATGCTCTGACTCAAGGAAAGGTGGCCATTTCGTCGTTGCGGAGGGCGCATGAAATGTTGCAGGGACTCCAGTTGACAATGGGTCTGCAAACCAGACTACATTGGATTACAGGTACGCCCAGTGACCTGCTATTCGACCAACACGAGTCGGATTCACTGGGCTGTGCTACGATACTAGTACACTGAAGTCGTGAATGGGTGCCCTATACAGAAATAGTAAAAAGCTCTGTGATGGAAGGGCTACTAGCGGATTTCTCTTGTATGGCTTGGAAAGCATTCACTGCACAGCACTACTCGTATCTATTTGACAGTGCGTATAATTATCGTAACTCCAGAGAAAGCCTATCGCTTATATAATTCCCCTCCTGTCTCTTTGACTGCAATAGATCTTATAAGAACGTGTTTCACTGCATCTGTCTCTTTTCTCTCTTTGATGTATGAAGATACTAATACACTAATTTCACGACTTGCTGTGTTTTATGGCAATCATTGATTTCATCGTGGGTTGCAATACATTATACTCTCACAATCCTCTTTTCTTTTGTGCGATCTCAAATAATTTTCTTCTCAACACACGCAAGTTCTCATTCCCTAGCCGATAAAATGAACTCCTCAAATGACCAGGGGCATGGAAACATAGAAACAATCGTACAAGCACATACCATAACATGTCGTTATTCTGCTCTAAACCACACGCATCCGTTGCACTTTGGATATATTACGTGAAATGTTTATAGGCCTATGTATTATTATAGTACTTACAAAACACATGATAGGACCACATGGTTAATCGAAATCGAAATCTGATATTACAGGCCTATACAATTTCATTGTAAAAGATAAAGACTGCTCGCTGAAGTGACATAATAATATAAGGCCTGTAAGAGGTGCACGGAATTTTTGAAATTGCAAAGTTTCAAAAGCACTTGATATTCCATTGAAATGGCACAATATAGGCAAAAGTCATATATGTGACAGAGAAAGAAAGAGGGGAAAAATATATGAAGCTAGTCAAGGCAAGCACTGAGGGATCATCAAATGAATCTAAAACTTCTTCTTCTTCACCAGAAACTATAATCACAAAAACGTGACAGACACATACATTGGTGATGGGTATTAGAGTTACCCTAATCGCAAATGTTTTAATTGGTATTCCGCTGTTAAACTCGAAGTCTTAATTTAGCTTCTAACATGTAGAGCTAATGATAATCATACCAAATTTGATGAGCTGGCACCTTTTATATAAGGTAATATTAACATTCAAGTCTTTTTTTTTCAAGACACATTAAATTTTCCATTCTCCATCAGCACAGTGAAAGAGCACTATTACTATTGACTTATATAACGTCCCCTTCAGCATCAACGTATATAGTAGGAGGATTTTACATTGCTTTTGAAATAATATCACATGTCAGTAATAAATTTGACCGTTTCGGCTAAATTTCCCATTTAATGGTATAAGGCTATCACTGGAGACCATAATTTACAAAGGGGAATTCTGATTTGTTTGCGCTGTGCAGGAAGGAGTGTATTGATACGCACACACACGCACACACACACACACACACTATCATACAATATAAGATATTATATATATAGTATATATATATATACATATATATTATATATACAATATATATATATATATGTATTACATATATATATATATATATATATATATATATTACATATATAATATATGTATATATATTATATATATAATATATATATATATATATATATAAATATAGAGAGAGAGAGAGAGAGAGAGAGAGAGAGAAATATTATTATTATCATTATTACTATTATACATTGTGTAGCGTGTGGTTACTTGAAGGCCCTACTCATCTTATATTGTATTTGAGAAGAATCTTCTGTACCCCCGAGCATATTAATAGTCTTTTTTATTTTGTTTTTATTTTTTTTTAGTTTGATCGTTAGCTGTATCCGTGCTCCTCTTCCTGTTGTTCACACCCAGGCTTTTGTTGGGACCTACACTCAACAAGCTTTGCTTTTTAGTAGGTTCCATCGTATTTCTCTATTGCATTCTTTTACTTTGATTAAAACTGACACACTGACCGCTATAAACATTGTTTGTATTTTCTTGTATATATTCAAGGTGACAATACTTTTATTATCATATTTTTTAAATTTCTTATGTATTTTCCATCGAGGAATACCGAAATAAAATTGAAATTGAAATTGATATGATCACATGCACTTAAATTTCTAACATTTTATTCATCAACATTCGTTAAAGTTATCTTTATCGTGCGGAATTGCACTTAGTATAATTGAAATCGGGGAGAGAACATGCAAAGGTACAACGTGCAAAGGCGGATGTAGGCTATTATCGACGTATAATTTCCTCCTGGTTGACTTTACATTGAAACCGTTCAGTATAGTTTAGATGTTGTTGTTTTTTTAATCCATGGTTAATCCGCATGCTGTAGTCTATAAAAAGGATGCTATTCTTCAGTTGATTGTCTAAAATTCACGCTGTTTGATTTTTTCAAGTCTGCATCCTTTCCACTTTGTCTATAGAGTATATGCTCGCCTGTGAATATTGTGCCTCCTTGGTCTGGCATGTGATATAATTAGACCGGGGGCCCAGAAGATTTATTCAGCTGAAAAGGGTCACACTTTTTGGTGGTCTCATCATTTAGGATGTGGCCAAGGGTCAATAAAATGAATTGCTGGCAAGTCACATCCTGTACCGTAAGCCTGGGGCCACAAAAAGGGGCCCCGAAAAATGCATTTATTCAGCCGAAGGGGGTGTTGTTAAGCTGAAAAGGGTCACGGCTAATTACTTTTGCAATGGAAGTAGTACCCATCAGAGACACCCAAAACACCAATGCCAGCTATTTTTATCCTGTATGGGGCCCCAGACAGTAGCCCCAAAGTGCCCCCCTCCCCATACACACAGACATTAATTTTATTCAGCCGAATAGGGTCACGGCTAATTTCTTTTGCGATGGAAGTAGTACCCATCAGAGATATCCCAAACACCAGTGCCATTTATTTATTTTTATCCTGTACGGGGCCCCAGACAGTAGCCCCAAAGTGCCCCGGCCCCCCCCCCCCCCCCGACATACACACACACACGTTGATTTTATTCAGCTGAAAAGGGTCACGGATAATTTCTTTTGCAATGGAAGTAGTACACATCAGAGATATCCAAAACACCAAAACCAGTTACTTTATCCTGTACGGGGCCCCAGACAGTAGCCCCAAAGTGTCCCCCCCCCCCCCCAAAAAAAAAAAAAAAAAAAAAAAATTCTGTTCAGCAGAAAAGGGTCACGGCTAATTTCTTTTGCACGGAAAGTAGTACCCATCAGAGATATCCAAAACACCAAAGCCAGTTATTTCATCCTGTACGGGGCCCCAGACAGTAGCCCTAAAGTTCCCCCCCTCCCCCCCCCTCCCCCCCCCCCCCCCCCACACACACACACATTGATTTCATTCAGCTGAAAAGGGTCACGGCCAATTTCTTTTGCACTGGAAGAAGTATTTAATATACCTATCAGATATATCCAAAACACCAAAGCCAGTTATTTTATCCTGTACGGGGCCCCAGACTGTAGCTCCACAGTTCCCCACCCATATTACAGATATACTGTGAATCAGCTGAAAATGATCTTGACAAATTCTTTTGCAATGGAAATATTAGGGCATACTGAACAGAGATATCCCAAACACAAAAGCAAGTCATCTTATCCTGTATACGGGTTCCTATAGGCGACAGTAGCAAAACGCAAAGGAAGCATACTTCTGTATAGTACACAAAAGAGATGACCAAATCACGAAATCAGTCATTTCATCCTGCACTGGGCCCGATACAGTAGCCACAAAGTGCCCCTCCCCCACATATTATGATATCATTTAGCTGAACAGAGTCATCGTTGTTTTTCTTTTACAATTAAAGTAGGCCTTAGTATACATCATAGATACCTAAAACACCAGAGCCAGTTAGGTTTTCCCAGCCAATTTCGCACTTTTGTCGATTCATTTAAGGTTCATTCATTTTTTTTAGAACGACCCTCGTTATCGCACATTCTCTTAAACGAATACGAAAACATGAAATGTTATGATGCTTACAAAACAATAACTACGATGAAAGAAAATAAGAAAAGACGTAAAACCATGAACATAATTATTTGCCAAATTAACCTAGAATTATGAAAGAGCAGTGGACCAACGCTTTTAGAAAGCAGGGGGAATAATTGCTACCCTTAACATATGTCAATATCAAGTTGATGGAATTTGTAATTTTCATGAAAAATGGATTTTTGTAGTATTTTCTTTATATTTTCTTGATATTGTAGTCCACTCATACGTCATAACCTCTAGTAGTCTCCTCATCCAGCGGTTCCAACATCAAAACTTTAAAAATTCATAACTTTTGCATCGATTGTCCGATTTTCTTCAAACTTTCACTGATGTGTTCTACTAATGTTGCTGCTTTTACTCAATCCACATTGTTCTTGGGGTTTATCTTCCCTTTAATACTCTCTGAAAAGATAAACGTTCTTAATAAAAATTACATTATTTTCAATTGTAGATATGAGATTCACAAACTTTGTCTGAAATAGTTGCTTAATAAGACGACCTATGTTCTAGAATTTTCAAATGAAAGCCTGTAAGCACATGAAGAAATGTGAACTTCAAAATGATCATTGTAGAAGTGACAGGTCCGATTTGGACTAGATTGTTTTTTATATCATCTTGGAGGTAAATAGGGAAATGTAGTTCTTATGCCCCAGAAAGAACATAGGAAGAAAACATCAAGAGCATGAAAGTGATCCAATCAAAATTTATCAGCTGGATATAGTCTAAGAAATCAAGAAATTATAATCATGACTCCATTTTCAGTAACACTTCAGTCCTACAATGTAGGATTACACAACTGGCTTTGGTGTTCCGGGTATCCATGTTGAGTACTATTTCTATTGCAATAAAATTAGCCATTACAACTGATTGACAAATTACCCTGCATCGACGTAATTAAGCACTGAATTAATCAGTGTTTTCACTAGTAGCCATGATAAAAATCATGGGCGTACACATGATTATTGTTCTCGAGCGGGACTCGAACCCACGATCTCCCGATCACCGGACAGGCGTCATCTCCACTAGACCACCGAGCTTTCGCCCGACAGGGAGTGTTGGTTCTAATCCTTATAGCCAATAGCATGCAGCGGGTACTGCGTAATATTGTTCGAATTCATGAAATTCTTCCGTCGAGATTATTCATTGCAACTGATTGACAAATTGCCCTGCATCGACGTAAATAAGCACTGAATTGATCAGTGTTTTAGTAGTTGCCATGATAAAAATGTGTGCTGCTCGTTATTCCGAAGATTCGATATTCCGAAGGTTCGTTATTCCGAAGGTTCGTTAATCCGAAACACGCAAATTCCCTATACCTAGAGGATAGTTAATCCGAAAATGAAAAAGGGTTCGTTAATCCGAACATTTGTGGCGTTATTCCGAAGGTTCGTTATTCCGAAGATTTGTTCATCCGAAAATGAAATTCGGAAAAACGAACCTTCGGAATAAGGAATCTTCGGACTGAAGAGCCTTCGGAATAACGAACCTTCGGAATAACGAGCTGTAACCGATAAAAATCACGGGCGTACATACTCGAGCGGAATGTGGCCCACCTTATGGGTGGGGCACATTAATTTTGGGCTTTACTGTCTGGGGCCCCGTGCAGCATAATACAACTCGTTTTGGTGCTGTGATTATCAATTTTGCGTCCTACGTCCATTGCAAAAGAAATTAGCCGTATATCAGGATAATAACTGGCTTTGGTGTTTTGGGTATCTTGTTGTGTACTTGTTCCATAGCAAAAGAAGTTAGCCACGACTCCTTTTAAAATCATTCAGGGGGCATTTCTTGGCTACTGGCTGAGATCCTGCACACACACACACACACACACACACACACACACACACACACACACACACACACACACACACACACACACACACGCACACGCACACACACACACACACACACACACACACAACAACAACAACAACAACAACAACAAATGCATTGGTGTTTTGTGTATATCTGGTGTGTACTATACAGGGCCTACTTCCATCTCAAAAGAAATTAGTAATGGCTGTTTTCAGCTAGATTAGGTCGAATTATGTGCGGGGGGGGGGGGGGGGGCAAATCTAGACCACAATACTAAGGCCCCATTACAGGATAAAATAACAGGGTTCATTTTTTTTTTTAGTATCTCCGCTGCTGTGTAGGCCTACTAATTCCATTTCAAAAGAAATTAGGCATGATTCTTTTCAGCTCTTAAAATAAAATCGTATGAGGTGGTATTTCTGGGCTCCTGTAATTATAGGGCCCTGTACAGGAGATGATTTTTATTTATTTATTTATTTATTTTTTATTTTTATTTTTATTTTTTTGGTGTTTGGGATATCTCTGTTCAGTATAGGCAGTAATATTTCCATTGCAAAAGAATTTGTCAAGACCATTTTCAGCTGATTAACAGTATATGGGTGGGGCACTTTTGGGCTACTGTCTGGGGCCCCGTACAGGATAAAATAACTGGCATTGGTGTTTTGGATATCTCTGATGGGTACTGCTTCCATTGCAAAAGAAATTAGCCGTGACCCTTTTCAGCTGATTAACACCATGTCGATGGGGCCCTTTGGGGCTACTGTCTGGGGCCCTCTGTACAGGATAAAATAGCTGGCATTGCTGTTTTCATGATAAGTACACCCAAAGGAACAATATCCACATACTTTTATCCGTGACCCCCTTCGGCTGAATAAATGCATTTTCGGGGCCCCTTTTTCTGGCCCCTGGGCTTTACGGTACAGGATGTGACTTGCCAGCAATTCATTTTATTGACCCTTGGCCACATCTATGATGAGACCATCAAAAAGTGTGACCCTTTTCAGCTGAATAAATCTTCTGGGCCCCCGGCCAGACCAAGGAGGCACAATAATCACAGGCGAACATAATACTCTATAGACGAAGTGGAAAGGATGCAGACTTAAAAAATCAAACAGCGTGAATTTTAAACAATCAACTGAAGAATAGCATCCTTTTTATAGACTACAGCATGCGGATTAACCATGGATTAAAAAAACAACAACAACTAAACTATACTGAACGGTTTCAATGTAAAGTCAACCAGAAGGAAATAACGTCGATAATAGTCGATGAAAGTGTGACCCTTTTCAGCTGAATAAATCTTCTGGGCCCCCGGTCTAAATGGAGCTGTGTATGCATGCAGGGATTATGCGGCCATCAGCATTTTCTAACTGCTGATACTCATTGCATGTATACATTACATGTTCTTCAATAATGCAAGCATGAAAAATCAGATTTATTTATATAAATTATATTTTACAATGAGTCATGTAACAGCAGAAGAATTTAATGATTAGTATTTTGTGAATAATATGAAATGAAATAAAATGAAAATTGCTAAGTAGGAACTATATTATAGATACAAATAAATACCGATTTTCAAAAAGGGGATCCTTCAACCTTCTCTATATCTTAAGCTCCTATCTTCACTTACATCTTTTTCGAAGATAATACTTGACCAAATAAGATAGTAAGAACAGCTAAATTTATAAAAAGAAAGACAAAATATGTTTCTTAAAGTAATAATTTACCATTGATTTGCAGATGAAAACAAAAACCCAGCATTAGTGCTTTAAAATAATTTGAAAATGTGAGTCAATGATAGAAACAACCATGCAATGTTAAAATTTGAACCAGTATAATCGATGTTAAGTATTGTTAAATGTAAACAATAGTATGATAAAAATATTTCACGACTAAATTGTCTACAGTTATGGTTTAATGTGAAAAATAGTGATACCTCTTTGTATTTCAGGCTTTATTGCAAAAAACAAACAAACAAACAAAACAAATGTATATGGTATACTAAGTGATACGACTGACCTTCATGTATATGCATCAAAAGTGATATCTTGAACATTTTTGAATCACTGCTCCCAAAGGTAAACAGGATCTTTAAAGCACAATTTGATTTTCATGAGAATCACTCAACCTATCATTTTTTTTTTTTTTTTGCTCTATAGATACACATGGATAATCATGAGGACACCGTGGGTATTCTTCTGGACTTCTCCAAGCCTTCGACACTCTGAACCATTGATGTGGTATCTGGGAGGTCCATGGAGTATAGTTCAGAAGTTATACCTGTCGGGCTGCAGCAGTATGGATAGGTATATATTTTGATTTTTTTAAATGAGTTTTCTTCCAAATACATTTTATGTGGTATATGCCCTTTATATTGGTCCTTATCGGATCAGTATCGGAATTTTCCTCTGATTACCTCTTTACCTGGTACAATTGTAATTAATCGAACGCAAATTAACCTTGTAGATTCGAAAATTTGGGGGCTTTTCATTGATTTATCAATTTTAATGAACTTTTTCGAGATTCTCCGGGGTTATTTGCAAACTATGACAATTTTCCTATATCAAAATATTATATTTAACTAAATGTGAATACCATGCATGCTTGCATTAGTGAGTGCTTAAGACCTATTACGTGGGAAAGCTATAGACCAGCTCTAGGATCAACATTGATAAGATATTGATAACCAATAAGAAACTTGTTGATTATATGTGCGTGTACATGTAGGCCTGTTTATGGTTATAATTTACATGTGCATACTGATCTCTTTTTATAGATTAGAAAGTAAAATTCTTAAACTAGATTATTTGTATCGATAAACGTGGGAGTTTTGATGTACAAATTTAATAAGAATGTGAAATGCCTGTAGTTTTAAAGTCCTAAAAATAAAGAAACAATATTTGATGTATGTAACATGCAAATCAGAAACTAGAGTGCGAATATTGCAAAATACGTTTATTCATAATGGCCCTAAACTTTATACGAACTCTTAGATTTCATACATTGTAAGTGTTGTGTAATGATATACACAAAGTTATGACTACCCCTTCCCATATACCAGTTCACCTCCACCAGTCAATGACCCCTACCAATACTCTCCACCTCATCCAGTGAGTCATCGACCTTCATCATCCCTTGAGTACTTCTAGCTCCATCTAATTTACGACCAGGCTAAGCCAAACCTAAACATCCTGCCCTTCCCCCATTGATTACCTAGAATTGTTGTTGAACCCCAAACCAAGAATACTACCTCCTTTATAAAACTAGTCCCGCCTTTGTTCCTATAACAACCAAAGCTTTGCCCAATTAAAACCCCTCTTTAACATGAAGACTCCGCCCCCATTCACCCATTCATAGTGTGTTACAACAGTGTAACCAGTAACCAATGTGTAATCCTCATGACTGAATGTATGAGGAGAATTGGATCATGTCTTGAAGAAGACTAAATATAGAGTTCGGATTCAACATCCACCATGGAAACATGCCACCTTCGAATTGCTCTCCGATATTATTGTAAAGGCGACTTGCACTTGTAAACTTTTGGAGTCTTGAGTTATAAACTAAAAACTCAAGAAATAAATATACGCTGAAAGACAAATCCAGTCTCCGGAGCCTATGTTTCTCTTGCGTCTTCTTATGCATATATGGACTTGGTACCTCTATATTAATCAATGAACATACCGATCCCAAGTAGCGAGACACCGCTATACACAACATAAGCTTAAAAATATATGTCTTTTCGTTATAGACAGTATACTAGTAGTCAGGTGAAGGGATAAATCAATGGATGATTTGAAATGAGTTCGATTAGACTGCTCGACATGGTGAAATAAAAATAATAAATAGAATGGTTGTTGAACAGGTCCACAGGATTTCATCTTCAATGTCTAATTTCATGTCATTGTTTTTTCCCTCGCAGCTACAGGCACCCATCTCTAGCTGTCCCTTGTCTCGTTGGTGTTTTCTCTTATTTTCTTTGGTGTGTGTGTATGTGTGTGTGCATGTGTGTGTGTATGCAAGCTTGGCCAGGTGCACCGCGTATGCGTGATCGTGCAGTGTGTGTAGACAGGATGTGTGTAATCTGGTAATGTGCCCAATTGCTTTGAGCAAACTATCGTGTCCCCGTTTGAGGGCACTTTGCGAGAATATAGATGTGTGTTAAAAAAAAAGAAAGAAATTTCGTTCTTGGTCCAATGAGTCATATAATGAATTTTTTACATATTTCTGTATAATAGGCCCTATAATGCATTTTGTCTTTGTCAAATGTTTTGTTTTGTTTTTGTGAATGCGAATTTTGTGGCATTGAACGAAATGCGAATATAAAAGAATGTAAAAAAAAAAAAAGAAAGCGTGAAGAGCAGGGAGGTGGAAGGCTCTCTTCCCGCACCTCCCTGGTAAGAGTTGAGTGTATGTGTTCGACTTCTTTTCCGATGACCTTTAGTATGATATGAAGCATCTGCTTTTCTGAAATCCCCGCGCACATACCTTAATTTCCCGATAGGAATATGACATATTTTAGACTGATTTAGATTCATTCTGTATCATGAAATACATGTATATTGCTAAGTTAAGTCTGCGGTATACACTCAATTTCACGCATACAAGTGTATTTGATTCTATCGATCTGTAGATGTATATTATTATTACAAAAGTAAGTCGTGTGGAAAACTTAATGAATGAATGAATGAATGAATGAATTGATATGGTATATTTTATCTTAATTAATTTGCTTTGATCATGCTGTTGGCAAATTCTTAGTTGTAATGTGTCAGGTATCATACGGATATAAAGAGAAGTAACACACACACACACACATACGCACAAAAAAAAAAAACCCGGAGTAAAATAAATTCAGAAATTCTTTGAATGTGTCGACGCCTGTAATTCAGCTCTAAATCCAATACCCCCAAGCTGTTGGTAATTATTATGTGATTTATGCAATCAGTCCTATTCAATTGATGTCATCCAGGGCGCATATTCCTCTCCCTACGAGGCTGGAGTTTTGTGCGAGGATTTGTTACTTTTCATCTGCAATTTCCTTTCCCAGTCCCAAATGGTCCGTTTCAAGCTCAACTCATGACTCCTTCTTCTCACCCCGCCCATTCCTTGCTGCAAGAAGGCGACCCTGTGAAGGGCCAAAGCAGGGAGGTCCACCTCCCTGGCCAAAGCCTGGTTTTAGTTTTGTCGTCACTATGTGTTGTCACTTCAATGATAGGGCCTGGATAGATATGTTTCTGTGCTCGAACACGGTAAAAAATTTTGTACCTTAATTATGGTTTTGATGGCATTGGCTACAAGCTCTGCTTTTTAGCTTCCCCTTCATTTTTCTTTTTCAGTAACAGCTAAAAATCTGAATGTTGTTGTTATTTTGGTTTCAATGGCGTGTACGCCTTGTTGTTGTTGTGTTAGAGGCGCGTCATTCAGATATGAATATTTGCGCCTTCATCTACAGAATATCATTACAAATGTATTTTACATATAATTAATTTCTCAAAAAAAATAAACTGTTTTACAGCTCTGTAGCCTTTATCACAGGCGTCCCCGTACGCCAGCTGTCGCGACACTAAAGTTGTGCTTTTCAGTAGGAAAATGTGTGGTCACAGATATATATAAAGGCTTTGGATTTGGATGTGGATTTGGATCTTGGCATGCGACGACAGCAATCTACTAGTGCAGCTGTTATAAACAGAGCTAGCCTTCGTGACAAGCCTTGCGTCATAAAGGGGGCTCTGGGCCTTGCGGTGTGTGCTGCATGCGGCGCATTACAAAATGAAGTGCGGCTGAGCTTCGACTTGTGCAACGGTTTTTCACGCAGCAGCGCAGAGGCATATCCACCCACGACGACCGCGTCGACTGTGCATGTGGTACGTGTGCACATGTGTGACACAACGAACGAGCGATCCGGATTCCGCCGCATGCATGTGGAACGTCAACGTCAGCTGTTCATTCCCGATCATCAAGGCACAAAAGAACAGATCCTCGTATTCTGAGCATTCTAAATCTCCACTACGTCACCTGTCAATAGTTCAACAAAATGTTGTCAAGACATTTCATTCGTTCCGCTCTTAGACAGGTATGGTTACACTTCTGATAATCGTTTCCACTTATTGACCTCGATCTGTAACTGGTAACGTTAGTTCGTATAAAGTAGGATGATGACATGTAGCTCCGTCCAGCCCGAACCGTACCCGAAGCGCTCCGGCCGGGGTTACTACAAAGTAGGTAGGCTGGTTGGGTTGCTAGCTAAATTGCACTGTTTAACCATGGAGGTCTACCTCCATAAAATAATGGCTGAACGATTCTAGAAGATTCATGATGTGGGTAAATGTGTGAGAGAGCCAGAGAGGGTTGGTGGGGTGAAGATGGGGTGAAGTGAAAACTTTGAGGCTGGTAAAATGAAAACCCAAGTCAAGTGCTACCATTAATGGGCATGGCTTAACGTTGTACCACTACCATTCAGTATGAGTAAGGTATAACA
Organism: Diadema setosum; assembly: GCA_033980235.1. Classification (NCBI taxonomy): domain Eukaryota; kingdom Metazoa; phylum Echinodermata; class Echinoidea; order Diadematoida; family Diadematidae; genus Diadema; species Diadema setosum. The sequence continues at coordinate 14,287,560 of CM067067.1, forward strand.
TATTGTAGAAATTTTTCTATAGATCTACTGTAGCCAGTACTGACAATATATACCGTATACGGAAATATACGGTACTCCAGGCCAACTAGGCCTATGTATGTAGGCCTACGTGGGCCTACAGTATCAAATTCATACCAAGTACAGAAGTAGACATAGGCCTACACGCACTAGTGACAGTGTTCTACAGTGAAAAATTTTATATGTCTAGTTTGACAAGAGAAATTTTTGCAGTCATACTGCTGGTACAAGACAATCGTCAACAGTCAGTGTGACTGTGAGTCACGTCGGTGTGATTTTTCAGACCTACTCCTGACCGACCCATGTTACGCATGTAGACTGCAAACTTCAGTCACATCTAAAAATTCAGTTCTGTGGCATATTGGGGAGAGAATTAAGGAAAAATATTAATGAAGCAACAGCAACACTCTCTGATGTCAATACGATGTATTTCCTTCTTAGACTACAATGTATGGTTGGTCCTTCTACTCATTGACCACCTAATTTTTATCTGCCTGATAAGAAGACTGAAATTCACATAAAAACTTGACCTACGTGATTGAGAAAATCCCGCACTATCAAATGCTGTTGTCCCCTTTTCAATTTGAAGTTCCAGTGCAAAAATATGGCCGTCAAACTTGAGTGCCCTCTTTTCAGCTCCCCGCAGTAAAGAGTTCCATAATTCTTTCGATCATTACTTTGTTTCTCTGCTCATGTCTTTTAATGAATCTCAAGTTGAGCACCGTCACCTCGCAGTCGCCCAAAGCAGCTGCAACGCAAGCAGCATCGGACTGGGGAGGAAATGATCCACTGGCGGATGTGGATCCAGAAATTTACAGCATCATTCAGCAGGAAAAAGATCGGCAAGTCCGTGGCTTGGAGCTGATTGCATCAGAGGTATTTTAAAACTGATTTATTAAATTTTAAAAAAAAGTATTTGCATGTTAGTTAAGCACACAGGCACCATTTACACAGGACCCTTTGATCGATAATTCATACAATCTACATAGTATCACCAGATGATACAGAATTAGAATCTGTCTGATGCCAGCTTATTGGTTCTTACTTACCGTTACTCTGCTTTGTTAACAGCCAATTGGCATACATGCAGGCTGGGGTGTTTTCTTCACCCATTTGCATAGATTGTCTGGGAACTACTTGTCAATGAATAGGGATTACATAGTGTAATCCCTTTTATCTCCTTTAATATTCAGCATGGCCCTTCTGTTTAGACTGCTATGTGGGCTTGCTACACAATGTAAAACTATTAGCAAGTCCAGAAATTCTAAATACGTGTGAAAAAGCTTGGTAAGTTGAGGTTATGGGTTATGGCAAGGTGAGATGAGATGAGCACACAGGTATCAGTTAGGCCTATACAGCAACCTTTGATCAATATTTTATACAATCTACACAAAGTATCACCAGATGATAGAGGATAATGTGTCCAAGCCAAACTTGGACACATACAAATGTAAAGGGGTAATTTTAATGATAAGCAAAACTAGTGGGCTCTATCAGTGAGCACCATTAATTAAATGTGAAGTCAGTTGTACATTTGTACAGTGTGTAGTTTGAGATGACCCCAGTTTTCACACATGGTGCATTCATGGGGAAATGCTGTTCTGATACCGTGAAGTGAATGATGTAGTAGCCTTTTGTCAAGGCTCTCTCGCTGTAATGGATGTGTGAAGTTTGCGAAGGTCTAACTGAACTTAGTTATTCACACGTTATTTTCGCGTGTTGTTATTTTCGCGGTTCAAAGGCGATTCGCGAAATTCGCGAAAATAAAACCACCGCGAAAATTTCAGCTCAGACAGTAACACATGAACCCTACTGAATATTCATATTAATGGGTTCCGGTCGACCAATGGAATGGCGTGCTCCCCACATCCTCCATCTATGCGTCTTGGTGTTGTCATGCTTGTTCACATACGCTGATCGGTTGACTTTTGTTCCCAAAATCGGGGAGCAAAAGTCGATACCCAGGTCTAACAAAAAGATGCGAAGCAAATCTCAAAAGGCCCTCGCTCAACCCCACGGAGCTGGGCTCTCTTCACCATACAGCGAGTTTGAGTTATTTATAACAACAACCTAAAGTGTATGTCCAAGAAAGTTTGAATACACAATGGTAAAGTAACACTTCACTTTTGTGTTAACATCAGTATTAATACATAGCACACATACAATGTATCTGTCTAAACAATCTAAGAAACATATCGATATAATGGATAAATGATTAAGTAATCTAATCCATTTATCAAAAAAGAGATATAATGAACATACAATTGATGGTAATAATGTGCACAGTGAGGTTGCTAAAAGAACCAAGATCTAGCATAGGTGCTAATAGGGATGTAATGATATTCTTCAATTTAGTCTCTTGTGATGAGATGTTTTTTCACCTGTCTATGGTTAATATATAAGACAAAATATTTTAAGTTTGATATATTTTTCTCTATTGCCTGCCATATCTTATTTCATGTATCATATGCACACTTTTTAACATTTCAGATCATTGAACTGTAGGCCTACATGATAAAGTGCACTTCACTTCAGGAATAATATTTTGTGTGATGTTTTAAAAGTTCTTGTGTTTGCTGGGATTCCCTATTAAACCATGTTGTAGGAACACCAATCTATATGTGGTAAAGATGTGGTGAATCACAACATTCATGATGTGCTCCTAGTTTTGTAAGCATGGATTCAGCTGCTACAAGCTGCACAGTTCAGAAACAAAATGTTTTTGTCCGTACTATCAAGGAGCTCTTTGTACTATGCACTATCTACCCCTGCGAGACATGCAGCCTTGCACTAAAAAGGCTTGTTGTAAGACTAGTCAAACAGCTGACCAGTGTGGACTTACTAGTCTAGTCATTCAGACAGTATTTGTCCATTCAAAGTATGACCAGCATTTATAAATTCTAGAGTACTGATCTGTTGTTTCAATAAAGTCTGAGTACAAATCACTTCCAGTGTGCACATTTATTATGAGGCCCACAAATCAAATTAGGAACCATGGTAATTGGAATTGTACACCAACCCCCCCCCCCCCCTCTTTAACAAAGCTCTTCATAGGGTCTGCAGGATTGATTCTAACTTTATTGTGTCAATGGGACTTTCCATCATGCTCCAAGGTGTGCAGCGTGGCCCAGAAATTTTCCATGAATTCAGTTGGATGAATGCTGGTCACTACTATACGTACAGTTTGGGGGTAGGGCAGGGGTCAGAGTAGGGAGCTATGGAAGGGAGCTAGTACCTCCCAGGTCAGCAGAAGAACATGACATGGTACACTGTTCTATGTGGGCATCATGATTGTTTCACATTCTTTACATGCAGTGGTACTGGCTACTACAGTGTAGTATTTGTATAGCACAGTCTACCTTTCGGTGCTTCAAAAAAGGAGAAAAAATATATACATGTAATCAGTACAAACATATAACATTAGCTAGGGAAGGAAATTTAAACAAACTAATATATTAATAAGCAAACACATAGGCCCTACCTGATAGAAAAAAAAAATACAAGTTTTCTGAACATTATACATGTAAATTGCAGTTATGTAATCCACAATGTGAGAGGAACAAATATATTTTCATTTGGGATTTGAATGTATTAGCTGTAGATAACAGCTGGGGTAATTGCAGGGGCGGATTCAGGAATTCTGTAAGGGGGGGGGGGCGCAGCTAATATTTCTGGTGCCACTTCCGGGGTTTCATTTCTTTTTTTTCTTTTTATTTCTTTTGTTTTTAACAATAAATAAAGGGGGGGGGGGCATGCACCTTTTGCGCCCCCCTCTGGATACGCCACTGTAATGGGGCTTACTTCGTTCCATTGGGTTATTGCTTTCATGTTGGATGGTCTCATTACCTGACCTTTTCTGAATAATGTGCCCTAATATATGAAGGGTCGGGTAAGGTGGCGAAAAATAATCACAAATTAATACAGATAGTCCTTGACATAAGGCTGACCGTTTAACACGAATATATGTAAAAAAAAAAGTACCCTTCAAGTGACAAAGTTTCGGGTGAATCAGGGCCAGCGAATCCAGTGAATAAATCAGAGCAAAAGACATCAAATGAACACAAAAAGAACACAAAAATTAATGGCAATAAGAAATAAAAGAATATATATTCACATAAACATTTTATGACTAAATAAAACAATTACAGAATGGAGAAAATGATGCACAAATAAGGGAAAGATTTGATGTACCTGTCTTCCAATCAGGTCAGCAAATCTATAGCATTTCATAGGCCTAGCTACACTGTTTGCACAAATAATGGATCACGGTAGCTCCAAAGAATTCGGCCTAATACACTCCGCATGTATTGTATAAGTGCACATCCAGTCTGCATAAGCCTGACTGGTGTTGCTTGCACATTTTATTCAATCTGCAAAAATATAAACAAGAGAAAGGAAGGCGTCCTTAGTACACTGTACATGTATAAATGAGTTGCCCATCAACGTAACCCTTCACAATTGTCACAGGGCTTAATCATGCACAAAATCTCTGAATGGCACTCTTCTATTCATGTGCATACTCTGAATCATAAACTGTTGCCTGAAAATGCCTTTCTCAATTGTGTGTGCATAATACCAACAATGACTCTAGTTTTGAATGGAACACAAAAAATACTGGCTTGCATATGTATCACATTAAACTCACTTTCAGATGTTGTTCATCCCTCAGTAATTTCAACTGCATTTCAACAGCAAACCTATCTATGTCATCGTGTAGTAGTTCTAATCAAATACACCTACATATATTTTCCATATACCTCCTTACATACATTACATATGAGTATTAAGTGCAATATAACTGGCATGTAGCACTTGTCAGTCTTATTCAATACACTCAACTCATTCATGTCATTGTTGCTGTTTGTGTATACAATCTATCAACTTCCGCATTGATTTACAACCTTTATAAAGCTGATGCTCAAATTCCTCAAATAAGAAATATGTATAGAATGTGCATTTGTGTTGTTCATTATTAAAATGATGTACCATTTCTTTAAATAAACCTTGCCTAGTGCTCGTTATTTCCTTTGAGAACCTTGTTCGAGTAGTGCAACCCGACCTCGATGTAAATCGAGCCTATTTAAACCCTTTACTCACTTGATGTATAGAGGACATAGAGGACTCATATTTTCACTCTTAAACTAACCTTTCATACATCCAAACATTAAACAATTTCATTCATGGAGCATGCAACTTGTCCACTTAATACGACAACCTCTATCGAGCGCACTGTGCTCAGACTACATGCGCGACTACCGAATTCACTTACTGCCTCCACACACAGTGCGCACTATACCGTATGCGTTATTACATGTGACAATTGAACTGTCTTTGTCTTTTTACCAACAAACTCTGAGGCTCATTTTCAGCACACACAATAATTATTTGATATATGAACCAAAAATATGGAACTTACTTCTATGACGGAATGCATCAGTAACTGTAAGCTCGTTGTAGCCCTCTCTAATGCATAATTCAGGACCACGAGCCAAACTCTTGTCTCTGCGGACCAAACCGGGCGCTGCAAAAACGTGTAAGCTCTATCGTACTTTCGGCTACTACAATAACTTCAATTGTAAGGTATCTCTAAATGCACACACCTATGGTGTCTTTAAAGTCAACAAAAAAAAAATCATTTTCTGTTTTTACTCAATGAAACAATATATATTCACATAAACATTTTATGACTAAATAAAACAATTACAGAATGGAGAAAATGATGCACAAATAAGGGAAAGATTTGATGTACCTGTCTTCCAATCAGGTCAGCAAATCTATAGCATTTCATAGGCCTAGCTACACTGTTTGCACAAATAATGGATCACGGTAGCTCCAAAGAATTCGGCCTAATACACTCCGCATGTATTGTATAAGTGCACATCCAGTCTGCATAAGCCTGACTGGTGTTGCTTGCACATTTTATTCAATCTGCAAAAATATAAACAAGAGAAAGGAAGGCGTCCTTAGTACACTGTACATGTATAAATGAGTTGCCCATCAACGTAACCCTTCACAATTGTCACAGGGCTTAATCATGCACAAAATCTCTGAACGGCACTCTTCTATTCATGTGCATACTCTGAATCATAAACTGTTGCCTGAAAATGCCTTTCTCAATTGTGTGTGCATAATACCAACAATGACTCTAGTTTTGAATGGAACACAAAAAATACTGGCTTGCATATGTATCACATTAAACTCACTTTCAGATGTTGTTCATCCCTCAGTAATTTCAACTGCATTTCAACAGCAAACCTATCTATGTCATCGTGTAGTAGTTCTAATCAAATACACCTACATATATTTTCCATATACCTCCTTACATACATTACATATGAGTATTAAGTGCAATATAACTGGCATGTAGCACTTGTCAGTCTTATTCAATACACTCAACTCATTCATGTCATTGTTGCTGTTTGTGTATACAATCTATCAACTTCCGCATTGATTTACAACCTTTATAAAGCTGATGCTCAAATTCCTCAAATAAGAAATATGTATAGAATTTGCATTTGTGTTGTTCATTATTAAAATGATGTACCATTTCTTTAAATAAACCTTGCCTAGTGCTCGTTATTTCCTTTGAGAACCTTGTTCGAGTAGTGCAACCCGACCTCGATGTAAATCGAGCCTATTTAAACCCTTTACTCACTTGATGTATAGAGGACATAGAGGACTCATATTTTCACTCTTAAACTAACCTTTCATACATCCAAACATTAAACAATTTCATTCATGGAGCATGCAACTTGTCCACTTAATACGACAACCTCTATCGAGCGCACTGTGCTCAGACTACATGCGCGACTACCGAATTCACTTACTGCCTCCACACACAGTGCGCACTATACCGTATGCGTTATAACATGTGACAATTGAACCGTCTTTGTCTTTTTACCAACAAACTCTGAGGCTCATTTTCAGCACACACAATAATTATTTGATATATGAACCAAAAATATGGAACTTACTTCTATGACGGAATGCATCAGTAACTGTAAGCTCGTTGTAGCCCTCTCTAATGCATAATTCAGGACCACGAGCCAAACTCTTGTCTCTGCGGACCAAACCGGGCGCTGCAAAAACGTGTAAGCTCTATCGTACTTTCGGCTACTACAATAACTTCAATTGTAAGGTATCTCTAAATGCACACACCTATGGTGTCTTTAAAGTCAACAAAAAAAAATCATTTTCTGTTTTTACTCAATGAAACAATATATATTCACATAAACATTTTATAACTAAATAAAACAATTACAGAATGGAGAAAATGATGCACAAATAAGGGAAAGATTTGATGTACCTGTCTTCCAATCAGGTCAGCAAATCTATAGCATTTCATAGGCCTAGCTATCATTGTTTGCACCTACACCACCCAAATAACTGGACAGATACACACACACACACACATGCTGGTATACACACACACACACTATGTCTCTCTTTGTCTCTCCCCGTCATCCCTTGGATCCAATACCCATGATGTTATGTCGCGTATCATTATCTTTTGACTGTTTTAATGTTTCCATTAATGAGAGTACATTTTACATGTATACAGAGTGAGAATAGATGTGAAGTCATATTTCCCTTTTAAAAAGTCTTGACATCATAAAGTGATAATTTATTCAAAGGACAGACGAGGAAACAATATTGGCATATGACTTCTGACTTCACCTTAGGAATCTATAATGATCATTCAGTCTCAAATCTAAGTTTGCAATTTATGCAGTGTACAAAAAAATAGAATATACCTGTGGTAAAGCAGAGAACATGCCCTACACCAAATAATTAAGAGTTCCATGGGTCTACACTCAACAAACAAACTATATAATTGATAGTATTTCAGAAAGAGACTGAAAAGGTTTCACAATCTGATGACATTTTGAAGGGACTCTTTCATGTGCTGGTAACTAGAATCTGATTATATCTGAAAATAATTCCATCTTGTCAGTCAAAAAACTTCACATTCACAGTGATCTAAAGCCCAAGGAATGTCTCCATATTTATAAGAATACTACAAAACAACTTAGTACTGCATACAAGGCCAAACTGTAGTTTGTGTTACCGCTTACTCTTGCTAAGTCCTTATGTACAATAAAGTCTGTGAAGGTAGGATGAGCTACAAGTAGTTGTCACCAGCAGTGATTAAGTGAGTGGAGACAGAAACCACGATAATGCCGATAACAATGTTGTCAAGATCTTCAGATAAAACAAGAAGGACCAGTTGTCATTCATGATTCGACTAATAGCAACTTTCGTCGCACATACTAGGTGTCACAAAAAACATTTCCCACTTTTGATCCTTAAAGGGTGTGTACAGTTCTGGTCGAGGTGAGGATTTAGCTTTTAATGTATTGCGAGATATTCAGAAACCGCTCTATGAGATGTCAAAGAGCATGCAATTCTGAGGGGTATCAAAAGTTTATTTGATGAAAATCGGTTTTGAAATGGCTGAGATATCCAAAAACAAGGTTAAACAAAGAGATCCTAATAAAAGGCGTGACCTGTTGCCTTTTATTATTATCACTTTTTTTGATATCTCAGCCATTTGAAAACAAATTTTCATCAAATAAACGTTGAATCCTTCTTAAGATTACATGCTCTTTCATATTTCATAAGAGGTTTCTCATTGTCTCACTTAGGAATGTTCAAAACATGACTCCTCACCTCAACCAGTACTGTACAGTCCCTTTAATAGTTCGAAAATTATACGTGTATATCAGATAACACTGCCATTGATATGAGTAATTGCTGAAAAGTGTACAATTTAGTTGGAGGTAATTTGAACATGAAAGCATGAATCAGTTTCATTACAACCATGATTAATTTTAAAGTTGAGTTAAAGATTTTGGTTAAATGAAATGTGAACCCTCTGCACAAAATTGAGCTTAACACAGGAACCAATGATGCATATCACATGTGGGTGTGTGCTGCACAACGACCCTGAACAATAGACACAAATACCATGAATACCACCATTTCAGAGCTCTGTTGACTAGACTTCTGGGCCCTGTTTTATGAAGAGTTAATTGATTATAAATATACAAGTAGTTGATTTCTATGGTAAGTATATATGGCAGCCTCTTGGGGGGGGGGGGATGAGGGGTTCCCCCCCCCCCCTCCCAGGGTAGGGAGTCTTTGCATTTTAATCTTAAAATGGGGCCATTTGGTGCATACTTGAGTGACTTTTAAGTGAATTTTAGAAGTTGAATCTTTTGATTGTGATTTCTTGACATTGCACATTTGTAATGTCATGTGCAATGTACATGTATGTCACACAACCTGTAGGGCCCTAAAGTTGTTGTGGGTTTTTTTTTTTTTTTTTTTGTACACTAAACAACATACTGTACTCCTTCAAGCAAGTTAGCCATGTCTGGGGAAAAAAAAAAATGAATTGGGTTGTTTGAAATTACCTGCTTGAATTTACTGTAACGAAGGATCAGTGGAGTGGGGATTTTACAATCTGTATTATGTTGTAAATATGTAGCATGACATTGAAATGCCACAATGAAATCTTGTACTTTTTGTGCAGTGGTAAATTCCTTTAATAGTCGCCATATATGGCAGGGACAGATCATTTACATATGTACACATTGTAGGCATATAATTATATAATGTATGTTGTACAAAGTATGCTCTTATTCAAAGTACATTGGGTAGTCTATGTACACAGCATGCACATATCCAAATATGTAAACAAGTGACAGCTGATTCAACCATTTTTCTGCTGACATGTCAATATATGGCAAATTCAGAGATAAGTAGTACAATAATAAAGCCATAATGGCTCATGCTCTATGATGTTAATGACTGACAAGCTTATAAAATAATCATGGTACCAGGTTGTACCTGTGTGTGACTTTACACTGATTAGTCTGCAGAACTGTGAAAGCGATAGGAAGGAGATCTTGTCCTTGAAGAAATGTGAGATCTTTATCTTTCCCCTTCCAGTCTTATGAAATGTGGATTTATGGAATTGAATGAAATTAGGGATCAGTCTTCAGTTGAAGACCAAGACCCCGTTTACAGTGCGAGGCTCGGCCGCGGCTCGGCCGCGGCCGAGTCCAGCCTCGCTTCAGTGTAAACGCGCAAAAGGCCAAATGCGAGGCCAAAATTGGCCTCGCATTTGGCCTCGCTCTGGAGGTGGTCTCGGCCGCGGCCGAGCCGCGGCCGAGCCCGGCCTCTTCTTGGTGTAAACGCAAACTGGGCCAAATGCGCGGCCAATTGCGCGGCCAATTTTAGTCTGGCTTCCAAACCCTCTGCCGTATCTTTCGCTATTCACGATATTAACCCCCTCAACGTGGAAAACTAGTATAGTTTAAGGTGGTTTTGTCCTGCAAAGGATTATTTCCTTCGGCAAAGGCCTTTGCCCGAACGGCGACTTCGTCGCCACTGAATTCATTTGGCAAAGGGTCTGAAAACCAGACAATACCAAATTACGTTTGTTTACAAGCAGAGCGCCACTACGACAAAATATTGAAAGGTTTGAATCAAAAGCGCGGCCGAGCCCAGCAGTGTAAACGGACAAAATTGCGAGGCTCGGCCGCGCAATTGAGGCCGGACTCGGCCGCGGCCGAGCCCGGCCCCGCACTGTAAACGGGGTCCAATTCCGCCAAGGGACCCGCCCAACCTGTTGTGAGCCTTTAACCATTTTATTATTGGAAATATTTTCTTCCAATTTCGGTGCATTGCTGAGATAATAAGCAAGGGTCACAATCTTTGTCAACAAACAAACAAATAAACAAAACAGACAAGCAAGCAAGACTAACATTGCAAATGTGTGTCATGGTCTTGTAGAAAATGGTGTGGAAAACAGAGCAAACGCTTTTCATTAATGATTTATACACCAAGGTTTTTACAAAGGAGCAAATTATTTTTGATGAAGAGCATTTCATGCAATTGCTCAAAATAATGATGACAACATGAAAGTCAGTATTGTCAAAAGAAAATCTTATGAAACGATAGACGTTGTCATGAACTGGATGCACTGAAGGCTATCTCACTAGGCAACAGCCATCGTACGGTTTAAATAACATTGTTTTTTCCAATTTCAGAACTTCACCAGCAGGGCAGTGATGGAGTCATCGGGATCGTGCCTGACAAACAAGTATTCAGAAGGCTACCCAGGTCGAAGGTGAGCACAAAAGAGAGATGGGTGTTCAGTGGCGTGCACATTTAACATTTCTAAAATTATAAGGAGTTATAAAATCATTAAAAAGTATACCAAAAGTATGCATGGAATCGTGCGGTGACCAACATAAATACATAATGTTGTATAAAATGAAATCTCCCTACCCCCCCCCCCCCCCCCCCTTTACGGATTCCTGGATCTGCCCCTGGTGTTACATACAGATAGATCTGAGATTTCAATGAGTTTCACACAGCAAGTGCAGTAATCGTCAAAATATTCAGGGCAGATTTGAGCTTGTAAAGTGCTGGGCACCACTTATGTGTATCACAAGGATCTTGGCTTCCTTATGAGTCCAAGTATATTCTGGCAAGTAGTATGGGAAATGCATGTGGCAGGAAAATCAGCCCATCCTCAATGGGTTAAAGAACCCAACCAACTCAAAACAGACATGAGAGAATTAAACAATTTAAAAGGCATGCTATTATTCAACAGTTTGCCATTATACCTGTAACACCCACCTGTCTAGTTCAAACTCGACTGGGAAAATGAGGGGAACATTCATTTCCACAGTAGCTTTTGTTTTGTGATGGTCATTATTTGATTGAATTTAATTGAAATAGTGGGTTTTTTTTTTTTGGTGCTAAAAACAAAGCAAAACAAACAAAAATATATACAATTGTATATATATATATGGTATTAGTAAAACATAGCAGCCAACAGACTAAATTGCTGTTACCTTACAATGAGGTGAAATTACACACTGAAAACTGTGGAATACAAATCTGGAAATCTTGATCAGGTAAATGTAAACATAGCTGTTTGTACACCTGTTAAAATGAGATAAAATTAGATTACCATAAAAAATATGTACTCACTAAAATTAGATGGACATAAAATTTTTTGAGATAATGTTTACTATAGTGAAACGTGACTATGGGTTCTAGAAATCCTTTATGATAGTAAAAGCAGAAAACATATAAATCATTTTTATGAACAGTGATGATGGAACTGATTGATACGTCAACACACTTAAATGTCATATCAGCTCCCCTTTATCTTGGAATTTGCCCACATGCATTTCAGTAATTACGTGCCAACATTATCCCGAACAGTAACCGTGCTTGCCAGTTTCAAAGTAATAAGCGATCACTTTTCCTACTTTTCTCTGTACTGGTGCTCTCTTATAACCCACAGCTTACTTGTACAGTATTCATTGTACCCCTGCTGTATGCCTGTTTAAAGGAATGATACAGTTGTGAGTTGAAATGGAGCTTCAGGTTTTGAACTTATTTGTGAGATAATGAGAAACCTCCTATGAAATATTAAAGAGCATAGAGTTACTATTTTGAAAAATTTGAATTCGAAATAGGTGAGATATCCAAAGAAAGGGAAAGAAAAGCATTGTACACGTTGTACAATAAGGGGTAAAAATGCTGCCTATCCCACATGTGGAGTAGGATAGGAATAAGGATTATGGTTGCCTTTTAGTTTATGGATTCTGAATGCATGTCTTGATATATTAAGTGGCAAAATCTTGAGGTTTTTTAGTACCTTTTATATTTAGCGCTTATGTGTTTTAGGTGGTGTATATCCATCACTAATGCATATGTGTGCACTTTTTTGTCTGACCTGCCGTTAAATAAGAAGAACAACTCATGTCCCACACTGAAGCTGTATTTTAATGCCTCTCCCTTGCAGTTTGCTTTAGGCATTAAATCCTGTTTTAAATTTTGCTTGCATGCATGCCGTTTGCTGTCTTCCTCTGAGGCTATTGTAACAGACAACCAAAGTGATGGAGTGTTGTTCGCACAAGTGCTTTAAGAATTTACACAGTGCCTTCAAGCCTTGAAACTTTTGTCTCTTATTCCTTTGTGATACAGGTATTACGGTGGCGCGTACATGATCGATGAGCTCGAACGAGTCTGCCAACAGAGGGCGCTAGACGTATATGACCTTGATCCAGAAAAGTGGGGTGTGAATGTGCAGCCTTATTCTGGATCTCCTGCGAACTTTGCTGTGTACACTGGACTGTTGAAGCCACATGAGAGAGTGATGGGACTCGATCTTCCACATGGTGGACAGTGAGTTACAATGAATAGATGGGAAAGGGGGGGGGGCAGAGAGGTTTGGAAGGAGTCAAGGGAGGGTGGGGAAGAGACGTGAAGAGGGTCGGAAGAGAAAGGAGGGGTTGGGAAGAGGCATGGAGGGGTGGGGAATAGTCATTGAGAAGGTGGGGAAGAGTCATTGAGAGGGTGGGGAAGAGGCATGGAGGGGTGAGGAATAGTCATTGAGAAGGTGGGGAAGAGTCATGGAGAGGTGGGGAAGAGGCATGGAGGGGTGGGGAATAGTCATTGAGAAGGTGGGGAAGAGTCATGGAGAGGGTGGGGAAGAGGCATGGAGGGGGTGGGGAGAAGCATGGAGAGGTTGGGGGAAGAGTCATGGAGGGGTGGGGAAGAGTCATGGAGGGGATGGGGAAGAGTCATGGAGGGGTGGGGAAGAGAAAGGAGGGGTTGGGAAGAGGCATGAAGGGGTGGGGAATAGTCATTGAGAGGATGGGGAAGAGTCATGGAGAGGGTGGGGAAGAGGCATGGAGGGGTGGGGAATAGTCATTGAGAAGGTGGGGAAGAGTCATGGAGAGGGTGGGGAAGAGGCATGGAGGGGGTGGGGAGAAGCATGGAGAGGTTGGGAAGAGTCATGGAGGGGATGGGGAAGAGTCATGGAGGGGTGGGGAAGAGTCATGGAGGGGATGGGGAAGAGGCAAGGAAGGGATGGGAAGTCGGATCTAGGGTGGGACGAGAAAAGGAGTGGGTGGGAAGAATCTAGGAGGAGATGGAAAAAAGGCAAGGAGAGGTTGAGGAAATAGGGGAGGAAAGGGAAGAGGTAAGAGGGGCTGGGAAAGAGTCATGGAGAGGGTGGGGAAGAGACAGAGTGAGAACGGGACAGCGTGAAGGTTGTAAGAGGCAGGTGGGGGATGGGGAAGGAGCAGAGATAATATGGGATTGAAACTCCTAGAGGATGAGTGGTGGGGGAGCAGGGATAGAAATCAGGAAGAGTCAAGGAGAGGGTGAGATGTAGACAGGGAATGATGGGGAAGAGTCTGGGAGAGGGTCTGTAAGATGCTGGGTGAGGATGAAAACAGAAATTACCAAATGTCCCTGATTTAGCAGGATTTTCTTTGGAAGATAATCATCTATACATGTCGGACAAGAAAATGAGAAACCTCTAATTTGGTTGTAATGTTCACCTATTGATGTGCTTGTATCTCAAAGGTCTCTCCTTGATTGTTCTTTGGAATCTTCCTGATTTTTTCCGTGAGAAAGATGCTGGGAGATGCTGAGACCTGTAATCTGCAGTCTCTATGTAATTTGACATGATTTCAGCAACATGTAACGCAACGCATTGTTCCTACCTTGATCAGTGAATATGAATTAGAGCTGAGTATAACAATTCAAACCTTGCATATTTCCATTTAACTTCCTGCAGATGCATATTTATGTTACATTTATTGGACTCCAATCTTTCTTCTTTTATTTTCAGTTTGACCCATGGCTTCATGACCCCAACCAAACGAATCTCGGCTACATCGATTTATTTTGAGTCCATGCCATATAGACTAAATGTGAGTTATCATTTTGAAAAGTGGTTGTGCTTTTGTTTTATTGCACTTTTTGTTAGCTGTTGTGTATCTTGAAACTCTCAGTTCCTATGGAGTGTGTTACTGTAATACTTGACTGTACCTTCACGCAACACACACACACACACACACACACACACAAAGATATTATTGTAGTCAAAAGCAGAAACAGATCTTTCTAGCATGTAGTGACAAAATATCTTCATGTAAACCTGTTTTGAATTTCAACCAAATTAGCCAATACTTAAGAGTTTAAGAGTGGTCATTTACTTCCTTATCTGGCGTGATGTAATGAAACGGTTTAACAAATGCTTATTGCCAACACTTAAAAAATTAGAAATGATGTTATAGTTTTCTGTTATAGTCATGAAAAATGACTTATTCAAACAAAATGCAAAGTTTAACATATTATACAAGTTGATGAGTTGACTAACTCATGCCGTACAACATTCTCTGCTTGCTAGCATGCATGTTCTTGTAGCGTAGAATGAAGACTCATCCGCTCTATCACATATTGGAGATTCTAGATGAAACAAAACAAGACAAAACTAAGGAATCATGATGCATTATAATCTTGATGCAGTATGAAAAATTCATCCGGCATTCAGAGGTAGATCTGGATATATTCGTAGGTGCTGGTCATGAACTGCTGTAGAAATGATGTTGCTTTCTCAATGAAAGATTTGCCTGTTTTAGAAGCGAAATTACTTCTTGTGAATGTCTTCATATGCTGGAGTTGCCTTATGAAATGGTCATCTTTAGCAGATGTAATTCAAATCTTTCTGAGCAACCCATGAGTAAATATCATGCTGTATCGTATGTCTACCGAATTAGCCATTAGTTTACAGGTATTCAACAAAGAGCCTATGCTAATGCAAGATCCCCCATTACAGTTTATGTGACAACTTTGACTTTGCATACATGTATGCAGTATTGAATCATTCAAAAACCTAAATTTAAAATTTGCTTTCCCAAGTGGCCTCCACATGCAGCTTGTTATCTTTTTTTGTCGTAAAGTGAAAACATAGTTTTGGGAAGGGTTTGAGAACCCGTCTGGCACCATTTCATATTTGCTTGCAATATATCGAAAGAGTCTACAAAGAAACTTACCTGGCTGACGCGATTTGCCGGGATGATGAGTTGTTTTGGAGTATTTTGAGATAAAAAATAAAAGTCAGTTTACCAACTTTTATTCCAGAAGGATCCAGACTAACTCGGTCTCAGGGAAAACTCGACCCTATTTCAGACAATTTACACGCAGTTCGTGGTCGCCACATTCTACTGTATATTAATTGAACAGACAGGAAAGTGCGTGCTAATCCTGTACAAAACAATGCGTGGTCCTCAAGCGTATACGCACATCACCTGAGTTGCTGAGACACGCTGTCTTCGAAGTTGTTGTTGTTTATCAAGCGTCTTTGATTGTGTTTAGAGGTGCTTGATAGGCGCACACTAATTTTGCATGCGCGCCATAACAAAGAGGTTTTTTTGATGTGCGCGTTGTATCAACTCGGACCATTACTGCGAGTAGCCAGAACGCGAAGCGCTATACAGGCCGCTCCGGATCCCATAGTACAACACTGTACAATCCAGAGGGACAACCAAGACAACTCAGCCTGCCATCAAAGTTTGGCCGAGTTGTCCCCAAGTCCGAGTTTAGCCTGACTCCATTCGGGTAAGTTCTGAGACTGAATCTTTTTGGTTAATATTTCGCATTTTCGTCGTTACCCATCGAATATCTTGTTATTACAGCATTATTTCGCACATTTCTTAGGCACACGTTCACATTTGAGAGCGAAATTTGACAACCTGTGCAGGCGTACCAGAACTATGTTTTGGCTTGAAGGAGATTGAGTTGTTGTAATCGGTATTAAATCCATGTCATTTACACAGGAAGAGACTGGCCTGATAGACTACGACAAATTGGCTGAGACTGCCCGTCTGTTCCGCCCTCAGATGATCATCGCTGGATACTCCGCCTACCCTAGGATGTTGGAGTACGACAGATACCGTTCTGTAAGTGCATGCAAGTGGGCAGAGGCCACCTTGACCAAGTCCCCATTTCATAAAAGATGTTAGGTTTGAAACTCTTGCTAGAATAGCAACTTCCCATAGCAACAGCCAATCAGGAAGCAGGATTCTTAACATTACCATGACATTTTGCCATTGCTGCTGAGGATTGTTACCATAGCAACTTTCTATGACATGGGGGCCCTGCATTATGTCTTCACTGTTATAATTACTTTGATTATCGTCACGTGTGTTCACTTTCGCACTTAACCCGTTGAGGACGAGTCCCGAGTATACTCGGGCAGGTGTCTATGGGAAATGCGTGTTGTAGCAAAATCAGTCCGTCCTCAACGGGTTAACAAAACTTATGGTTCCAATACCAGAGGAAAAGTTTCCTCAGAACTTGTGATCTTTATACCATTGACCTTCGGGTAGTAGGTCCATGCTTATACGTTCGATTGATTAAGTGTTGATGTAGCACATTTCTTTCAAAGAAGCTGTACTATGAGAGGGTGAAGACAGCAAGAGTTGTCTTTGAATTGTATGTACCAAAGTATATGAAAATTGTGTACAAGCACATGTACAAAAGAACATGTCAACTGGAGCTTTCCTGTAAAAGGCACAGAATAAACCTAATGCTGTAATATTACTGCCTGATGCCTTGGTGTGATGACCCACAATTACCCATGGTTATAAGGAATTCATTGCGTAGAGTTGACTACTTCTTGTCCGCCCATTCTAGATCTGTGATGATGTTGGTGCAGTCCTGTTGGCAGACATGGCGCACATCAGCGGCCTTGTGGCAGCAAAGGTCACGCCATCTCCCTTTGACTACGCTGACGTCGTCACCACAACAACCCACAAGACTCTGAGAGGTGCAAGGTAAGGTGCTCTCCCATTTACATATTTTGCCTTCAGTATAGAAGTTATCTTTGTTTGTTTTTTATGCCTCTGCCACAAAGTGTCCCCGGAGGCATTATGTTTTCGGGTTGTCCGTCGGTCCTTCCGTCCATCCGTCCGTCCGTCCTTCCGTCCATAATCAATTTTGTGGACAGCGTATCTAAAAAACTGTTAGAGGTATCTTAATGAAACTTGGCATGTATATGTATGAGTGGGTGAAGTTGTGCATATCAACTTTTGATAGCACATGGTCAAGGTCAAAGGTCAAAAGGTCAAGGTCAAATGCTCAAAATTTCACTATTTCCCCTATATCTATGCAATGCCTGGAGGTATTTTCTTGAAACTTGGTGTATACATGAACTACCAAATAAAGATTCCCCAGAGAGAGCTTTGGGTCATAAGGTCAAAGGTCAAGGGTCAAAGGTCAAGTGAAAATGTTACAATTTCACTTCTCCATATCTCAAATATTTCAAGGTATCTTCATGGAACTTAGTATCATATGCATGTATTGACTGGCAGTGATCATGTAGGGAATTTAGGGGTCATGGGTCAAAGGTCAAGGTCAACTCATCAAAATGTCATTATTTCTCTCTTATCTATGCAATGCCTGCAGGATTTTTTGTTGAAACTTAGTGTATGTATGTATTATTCAATACAGATTCTCTTTGAAGTTTCTTGCCCAAAGGTCAAAAGGTCAAAGGTCAAGTGAAAGAGCTAAATTTCACTTCTTCTTTAAACTTATAAAAGGGTCAAAAGTTGGGTACAAATCCTCAAATCCCCAAATACCTGCACTCTTAGACAGTGTAGCCATTCATCCAAATAAACCTAGTTCAAGGAAAGTGAACACTCAATGCATTTGTGACAAACCTGTCATTTTAATATTTTGCCAGTTACGTGAAACTGTCATCACACATTGTCAAGACATTGTGCCATAGACCTATTCGGAGAACCATGCATTATGGCGGAGGCATACCAGTCGCCAAAGCGACATTTCTAGTTTGTGCTTGTTTTTGTGTCTGTGGGCAATATTACTTGAAAGGTTACGAAGGGATTTTGATGATATTTCGATGAAATGGGGCCATTGTGGTAATAGGAACAGGTAAATTACCTTTCACTGGTTTTCAGGATGCACATTCAGAATTATTTTGAAAGCATGCCTTCACAGTTGTGTGGCATTAGTGACCATAGTATGGGAGCAATTTGTGTTCTCTGAGTGCTTCTAGTTTAAAAGCATGTACCTTGTGGCAAGTGAGACAGCATCAGTATTCCTTTATAATTTTTTTTTTTCTGTTTGTTACATTTCTCTTTCTTTGACTCTGAAATGCACCATGTCTGTCATTCCCATCAGCCATGTTCAATCCCAAGTCCGAATACCAGTGCTCAGCCCAATACGAAAATGTATTAACCCTAAAAAGCCTTGGCTATTTTGGAGATTTTGAGAACTTTTGAGGAGATTTGGCATGCACCTAGTATATGACCATGATTCCCCCCCCCCTAATCTTTTTAGGGTGAAGAGATTAAACACGTCATGTGTTTTTTTGCCCTTGATTGATTCTTTTTCAATCCTTGTGCGTGCATAGGATATTCCAAGAAAATATTGAAGAGATGTGCATTAATCATTATCCAGATTGTAAGGCAGGTCTGCCCACGAGAATGGATAATTACACCTTCCTGTGTGGTGATGTAGGAAGTGTAACCCTGGATAGTTTTATATCTTGTCTATCGGGCTGCGTGTCTGTTTATCAGAATTTACAAGGAAGCTAAACTCCAGGAAGTGTTTGATTACCATATCAATCACACTTTGGACAATAATGAACTGTGATGTAAAAAGCTTACATTTTGATTAATTAAGTTCTATTCTTTAAAGGCCCAACTCAGGGCTGAATTTGAACACTTCCAAATTTTTGCTGAGATAGAGTGATTTGAGTTGTATTATGATTCAATTTAAAGGGACTGTACAGTGCTGGTTGAGGTGGGGATTCTTGTTTTGAACATTCCTAAGTGAGATAATGAAAAGCCTCTTATGAAATATGAAAGAGCATGTAATTTTAAGAAGAATTCAACGTTTATTTGATGAAAATTGGTTTTCAAATGGCTGAGATATCCAAAAAAGTGCTAATAATAAAAGGCGACATGCCACAACTTTATTAGGATCTCTTTGTTTCACCTTGTTTTTGGATATCTCAGCCATTTCAAAACCGATTTTTATCGAATATACTTTTGATACCCCTTAGAACTGCATGCTCTTTCACATCTCATAGAGTGATTTCTGAATATCTCGCAAAACGTTAAAAGCTAAATCCTCACCTCGACCAGAACTGTACACACCCTTTAAGACTTTCAGGAAATTCTACAGAGTAATTCCTGGGATTTAGTTTTTGTTTGTTTTTTTATCGTTCATATCAATTCCAGACTCTCATTAAATTTGACAATAAAGTACAATCAGTTCAGTGAACGTCGCAAATTCAAGGTGATGTCACTGACCCTTATGAAAACAAAACTATGGAAAACTATATACCAATTGAAAGAGAAAGAAATTGCCTTTCATATAAGATGTAAATCAGCGCCATGTCATGAATTGTGTGACGTCATATGATTTTAGTATTTTTGTATGATTTACATATTTATGAATAATCACATCACTTATTCAAAAGAAACCACTAATGAAAAATATCCATAGCCTTTATACAGAAAAACAAATATCAATTTTGAAATCTCATAATGTAAGCTTTCCGATGGTAAATAACTCATAGGGTGTAATGCCTACAAATATGAAGACATATCGAATAATAACTCGAAGATCTGCGCTCTGCAGACTACAGTAAAATAAGCCTATATGTATGCGTACAGTAGTGTTCGATCTGACATTGATGTAGACCTATTCTGTCAGCAGCCTGCTGTAAACCTCTGAAGTGAATACAAATCCAAATGAAAATATAGTAACAGGAAGTGATGCAAAGGACTGTGGAATATCAGATCAGAGGTCACAGGCTATGATAAGCTATATAAATGACGTCATCGTCTGAGCCATTTCTGCTACGGATTATCCCATAAACCAGTGTTCGCAGCGTTAACGTGAACTATGGGAAATCCTGTAGATCGGTGGATATTGGTTAAGAAGGATGTTTTTTTGCTTGTTACTTTTTTAATCAGTGGTTTAGAATGTCCTTATAAAAGATGCAGGAGATGTGATTTTACTTGACATGTGCAGTGTAGACTAAAACGATGTGCATAGGAATGTGAAATACTGTATGTTTTGCTATAATCCTATAATTTGTTGTTGAATCAACAAGCACGCACACAAAAAAAAAGAAGAAAGAAAATGAAATGAATGAAACAAACCTTTGGCAGGGCTGGACTGATTTTCTACCGTGTCGGCAAGAAGGGGACAAACGAAAAGACAGGCAAGGACATCATGTACAACTACAAGAGTAAGATTGATGAGGCCCTCTTCCCAGGACTCCAGGGGGGTCCCCACAACATGCAGATTGCTGGAGTGGCTGTAGCACTCAAGCAGGTGAGCCAAAGAGAGCATTGGTGGTCGTGACATCCCTTCAAGGATTACTGGTAGCCACAAAGTCTTTGTAACTGTAGCCACTGATGGAGTGATGTTAGATTCTGAATTCAGCACTTGCAGAGCTGCTAGGTATCCCTGATTCTGCAGGAATCTTCTTGAAAATGGGCAATTCCGTGGTAACGGAATTACAAATCAGAGAATTTTGGCTCATATTCTTTCACCCTGTATACAGGATTGATTACTTTGCCTTCTCTTGATACATTTAAACGATGCAGAGGTACTCACACTGTCACCCCAAATACAAATTTGTTAAATGTTCTCACTTGATTGGTTACAAAGGAGGTCTATGTGCGATGGTAACGGAATTACCAGAAAATTTAGTCACAACTTCAACTCTGACTTTGGGAGTTGTTTCTCTGAAATCTATAACACATACACTGTAGGTTGTTGTCTGATTTCATCTTTGATTGTGTTGACTTCAATTCAGTTGTGTTGTTTTTCAAATATTTCATCACATTTTCAAAGCAGCAGGCTTTTTCCCTATAAAGTCAGTGGTAACGGAATTACACAAATGGTAACGGAATTACGCCTTCTGAAATACACTGGAAAAAATACACATTCTTGGTACTCATGTATTTTGAAATGTCTTGATAAAGATTGTGTATGCCTTTAGCTTTAATATAACCACTAAATAAGTACTCTCTAGTCTTTGACCTTGAACTGGTACAAGTGTATAGGTGCCAAATGAGTTTTTATTGTCAAAAAAAAATAAAATGTTCAGGCTAATGACCGTGATTTGAAGTCGTAACTATGTCAATCAAGATCGCGTAACTTCTAAGTACCACATCCATCAAAATTTGTCTACTTTCAAGTTAAGAATTTCCCACTCTGCAGGTAAATGACATCTAAGACACATGGTAACGGAATTACGCTAGAATAGCCCTACACAAGTACAATTCTATAAATCCAGTCAACAATACTCAAATTTTCTTGTATTTCTTTTGTTGATATCATGCAAGACAGATTTCTCTGTTTTCTTCTTCCTAAATATGCCAATAATTGACAATATGTGTGAATTACTTACAAGTATTGTACATATATATTATGTGCACATGCATACGAAAATAATAAAAAACTGCCCGGATTGACACTGAATTTAAATCTAAATCATAAAGTGCCAATTTACAGTGCAAGAGCACAGTGTGCAGCCCCATCATTGAACACAATGTTTAATATTAAGGATGAACACTAAAGATGCTTGAAACTTTTAATTTGTTAAGTGAAAAGATGCAGTTGTGGTTCAATGACAAATATAACAAATTACAATTCAATCATAAATAGAAAAGAAAATTTTCTTATATGATTATGGTTCTGCACCAGTGCTTAATCATTATTATCTATAGATATATGTTGTGGCATATATTAATCACTAAAAACTTGTGTCATTTTACTAATAGCTGAAGTTGCCCCCTGGCATATAATGTAGTGCATAATTTGATAATCCCTTACAGTGTAAGTCCTACTTAAGCCCACCAAAATAAAATGAACTAAACTAAAAGGAAATAGAAAACAGCAAAATAACTTTAACAAACTACGACTTTTACAACCATTAGAGTCCACCAAATTCTTTTACAATGTATTTCATAGAAAGGTAAGAGGGCCTCTTTTATCCATCTGCAGCTCACTGTGTTAGAGTTAGATTAATCAACCTGTGAATAATGTTAGTATTTACTTCTGACCACACAAAATTTCCAAATGACGTCTTCAGAAAAATAATCATGACCAGGCCTATAAATTTCCTACAAGTTTCCTGTCTCTGTCTTTCTTCTTTGACTTTGTCTATTTTCTCATCCTGAGTGTTGCCATAAATTTACTCACAAGAAGTGTGCATCATCTCTTTTGCAGTAAGTTGTATTTTGACTGCCTGAAAGCAAATTGTAAAATACACTGTACTGGCACTTGTATGAAAGGAAACTGGATTGTACAGCAAATGGTAACATGAAGAGTAAAGGTAGAAGCAGAAGCCCATTGACTTTAATATTTACAATCTTCTTAGGATGGGAAAGTCTAGGCCTAAATGTTACATTTTTAATATAGAGCTGTATCACAATTACTGACTGGGTAAATGTTCATCACAAATGGTGTTTTTGTCTTTATTCCTTCGAAAAAGAAAGGATTAAAGAACAAATTTCAAAGGGTAGCAGATGCTCTGTATCAAATGGGCATGAAAATCAAAATTGTGGAGGAAAGATCTAAGAAACAGATGAAAGAAGGTCATAGTCATACACTTACCATTAAAGATAAAGGACTTGAGGATAAAAACAGGACATGTTCAATAAAAGGTCAGACTATCGACTTGGTGATAATAAAGCCTTTAGCATACAGAAAGATCAAAGGTGTCACATTCAGTGGGCATCCCGTGTCAATTAATGACTTCTATCACATTGTGTATGATCCTTCTCTTAAATTCTTGATCTTTGCTCACAAAAATTTTCCTGTTCATTTCTCTCTGTCAGTAGCAGTGCTCTCTTTTCCTTTTAAAGAAATTTTATGTCCTTCCTCTTCTTTGTAACCTTTGTTCAATTTATGCTGCATCACACCCATTCAATAGTCCCTCATCACTATACTTAGATTTTGTATGAAACCATGAGACTTTGAAGCAATACATTGATATCTCAGAATTCAGTATGATTTTGAACATTTGAGAACGAGTATCTGTAGCAAACCATATAAAGTTATCAGTTAGCACAGTCCCCATGTACACATGTAGTTCTTGTACATGAGAAAAGGTGAAAGAAGGGAGAAGACTTTCAGCACAAGAAGTCTTGTCAAGCGTGTACACTGATGTCAGGACTCACTGTCAGAGGCATCCAGCTACACTGTATGCTGAGTCATGTCAGTGTATCATACCATACAGTTTCACTCCTTTAATGCCAATCACTAACACTGTTAAGCTCAATAATAATGCCCTGAAGCTATTTCATGAACAGTTCACATACATATTGGCACGAAAGTAGGATATGTCATTCTCTTCCATATTAGATGTGCGTGTAATTCCGTTACCATGTAATTCCGTTACCATGTAATTCCGTTACCACAATTACAGAAGAACCGAAGGAGATATTTCACAAAATGTTTTGTGACTTTTCAGGGAGTCACATGTAGAGAAAAAATTTACAAGGGGAGAAAAAATCAGTGATTAGTTTGTTCAGGAGAAAACTTTTTTCAATTTTATGGTAACGGAATTACGTCAATTTGTCAGTAGATTTTGAAACTTTCTCCAAAAAATATCATAATGAGAGTGACTGAATGCTTCATTACATGTGATTGTTGAAGCATAGGAAGAAAGATGTGGAAGTATGGATAAAGCAGAGAGATATTTAAGTTGTTTCATTTTAAATTTTCATTTATATTGTAAAATTTTAGATAAATACAATAAATAGTCTTCCAACTTTAAAAGTGTGTACAACAAAAACGAGGAAAGTTATTAGAAAAGGGTTTTTTGTTTCCGTAAATACAACAATCCATCTGTACGGGAAACTGAAATTTCTGAGCATTTACTTAACTTTGAATTTTGCTGTTTTTGCCCTTCCCATACGGAATTGCCCAAATGTCAAAATCTGTTCATGTCTGAATAAGAGAATATTTAAATCTCCCTGATTTGGGAATTATTTTTGCCTATTGAAATGCATGTAACACACAGATATCTCCCTGATTGCTGTGTGAAATCTCCCTCATTTGGATGTGGGAATGTTGGCAGACCTGCACTTGACTTCACTTGCAGAGACAATAAATGTGTGACTGTAAAAACATAAGTTCTGGTGATAAAAGAGTTAAATATTTGTTTGCAACTGTTTCTCTGGTTGTATAACAGCATCAGATCAATAATTTGACATTCGTCATGGTTGATGCACCAACATGCGTATGATTGTAATAATGTCAGTTCTGGGTTGAGTGCCAAGCTTTGGGTATTAGCAGCAACTTATTCATGGTCTAAATGTCAGTTCAAGAATTAAGAGTTGGCCCTGGTTGACATTGCAAAGTAAGTGTGGTCATAACAACATTGATTCAGATATTAACATACATTATTTATTTATTCATTCATTACTGGCATTAAATGCAAACACTAAAACTTGGGTACAGTAACAATGTCTGCACGTAAAATTTATTCCTAGTTAATGAAGCAATGTTGAAAGGAGCAAGTAAACATAAGACTGAAACAAAACAGAAAAAAATTCTTTGTCAGCTCACTGTCAGTATTAGGGATATCCATGAATTTGAAGCAAGCAGTAGGAGAATAATCCATTTTGTGTCTGGATGATGCTATGTCAGGCCAAGTCCCAGATGTTCCGGGATTACCAGGTGCAGGTCATCAAGAACGCACAGGCTCTTGGTGCCAGGCTGATGGAGAAAGGATTCACTCTGCTTACAGGTTTGGATTCCAACTCCCCATTCCTTACGCCCCACCCTCATCTCATTCCTCTGTTTTCTCTCTCTCTCTCTCTTTCATGCTACTGTATAAGTGGTTATTTTCGCGAGGGTTTAATTTTCGCGAAATTGGATCGCGAATATAACAACATGCGAAAGTGTCACCATACACTTGAGTAACAATGCATGCAAGATAGTGTTGGTGTCAATTCGCGAAAACAACATCTCGCAAATATGTCTGTGATCTTCTAATTCGCGAAAATATCTGTACGCGAAAATAACAGCTTATACAGTACTTTAAATTCATGTCTTGACAAAGTAATAAAATACCACCCTCATTTAGGAATTGTGTTTTTACATGTTGAAATGTATGTAAGACACAATTCCCTGTAGTTGCTGTCCAGAATGTCCTCTAATGTGATTTATTTTACTTAATTGTGAGCAGCCCTACACATTGCACAGAAACTCCTTTACATTTCGAAGTACAAGTCTGGCTGCTTCATGCCCACGGAACATCAGCTTCAGTGATATGCTTTTTCTTTCATAGACATTATCATTCAAGTTCTAGAAGGGATAACTTTATGTGGTCACTAGCTGGTAGCATTTAAGGTCAATTTTGGTCAGTTTTAGTTGCAGCAGTCTATTCATACATCTGTAATATTCCGGATAATGCTTATCTTACATAACTGTGGACACTTTCATGATCAATTTCTGAGGAACAGTAACTTCGTTTATCAGTAGTGATGCCTCCAGAGTGTCACTTCGCATACTTAGAAATGGAATTTCCCCATGTTTTGATGCAGCAGATGTGTCATGTGGTGTTCTAGTCTTTTCAGCTTCTAGGAAGTGCCACAGTTATGTAATATGGAAACTTCAAACATCATGGGCACTTAACCTGTAGCATCAGAGGTTGGGTCGCCCATCGGCTAGCAGTAGCCACCGTGGTAGTGGGTAGAGCTTGACTCATGTATGCAGGGGCAAGTCTGAATACATGTAAGTCTATTCCACATAATGTTTGCAAGGTCTTATTGTTCATTCTCATTTTGATAATCTCTGTGTTCATTTCCCAGGTGGCACTGACAATCACCTTCTTCTTGTTGACCTTCGACCCATGGGTCTCGACGGAACCAAGGTAGAACTGATTCTGGAGAAGATCTCCATCACAGTCAACAAGAACACGTGTCCGGGCGACAAGAATGCCTTCACCCCTGGCGGCATGCGACTTGGTGAGTGGCCTAAATTGTACATTTTCATCATCTTCTTGAAAACCCTTATGATGGATTTTCACCAAACTTGGCAGGTAGCATCCCTAGGGGGTTAGGATCTCAACTTATTAAAATGGCACCATGCCACACCCAGGCCCCCCCCCCCTCCCCCCCCTCCCCCCCCCCCCCCCCCCGAAAAAAAGAAAAGAAAAAGGTATCTTTAAAAGTCTTCTTTTCTAGAACCAGAAGTGATAGAGCTAAGTTAATACTATGAGTTAGTACATTGATGACTGTAGTTTCAAGTTTGTTCATGGTGGAATCAGGGGTGCCCCCCTTGGGACCGGGGGGGGGGGGGGGGGGGGGGGGGTCCAAATTGGGGCCTAAATGGTACATTTTCATCTTCTTCTTGAAAACCTTATGATGGATGTTCACCAAACTTGGCAGGTAGCATCCCTAGGGGGTTAGGATCTCAATTTGTTAAAGTGGGCACCATGCTCCTGCCCCCTCCCCCCCCCCCCCCCCATCCCCCAAATTAAGGAATCTTAAAACAGAGTGTTCTTCTCTAGAACCAGAAGTGATAGAGCTAAAATTGATACTATGAATGGGGAGGGGGGGGGGGGGGGTCTGAATGTTGGCCCTAATTGTACATGATCATCTTCTACTTGAGAATGCCTGGTCAAATTTTGGTAAAGCTGTGTGTAATTTAGATGAATGACTGCGTGAAAGATGAACTTGCGATACTCAGGTGAGTGCTAGACCCACGCGTCTCTTGTTAAATGAATTCACTCTCCATGTAAAAAGGAAAAAAAAAAAAAAAGAAGGAATAAATGGATAGATGTGTAGAACTGCAGTATGTGCTCACTGTTTATGTCAATCAAAGTCATGACATAAACTTTGAGTTGTGTGAATACATGACATCATACTACATTGCAATTTTGAAAAGGATGAATACCCATGGACTTGATACATTAAGATATTTCAGTCTGACTTTGTCGTCAACTTATGACTACTTTTATGTAACTGTTCTTGTCATTATTTGTGGCTTTGGTATCAGGTACCCCTGCTCTGACAACAAGAAATTTCAAGGAAGAAGAATTTGTGAAGGTCGCTGATCTCATTGCTGAGGCAGTCAACCTCTCACAGGACATTGTCAGCAAAGTTGGTGAGTAGCAAAGAAAAGTCTTTATTTTGGTGACATTTGACGCTGGGTATTTCCTTTTGAATGGAAAGTCAGCTGCCACCATTGCAACAGTCAAAATTACGAACTGATCATCTCTGTCGGTGATTACCTTTGCCCAAATTGCATTTTTATTTGACATAAAGAGATGGCTTTATAAATGTGTATGTCTCCCATTGAAAAGAAATCTCTCAATAGGCATGTTTTCATCAGACCAGAGTTCAAACTGACGTACTATTTTGCAGTTCTAGGAAAAGGACTCTACATAAAGCTCTGTGGGCTCAGTGTGGGCTCAGCAAGAAAATTTCAGGCTGATGGAGATGCAACCGAAATAGCGTGCTAATAGTCCAAGAGCATTAGGTCAAAATAGGCTCAAACCTGGACATTTTTGGTAACAAGGTGATTTTGGGGGCTGCACGCAAATCAAGCTACACTTATGCTGTAGCCCCTCTGTATTATTCATTGTAGTATGTTTTGTTGTACTTTTGCTGTACATTGTACACAGGCAATGAACAAGAAAATACTTATATATATTATCATATTTATGTTTGTACATGAATGTGTATATGTACAATGATGATACAGAAACCAATAAATCAAATCAAATCAAATTTTTTCAGGATAGGTCCAGAAATATGTCTAGAATAACATACTGAAAGTCCTCATAAATCCTTGAGTGTTTTCTCCAATCCAAGATGGCGTCCAAAATGGCCGCCATTTCCTGAAATTCTTATAACTTTTCAACCACAGAACGCAAATCCAAAATTTAAATGTCTAAATATATGTTTTGAATCATGAAGAACTCAATGAAATACATGTAAGATATATTGATGCACACAAGTACCGTAATCTAAGATGGTGTCCAAAATGGCCGCCATTTCTGGAAGTGCCGGTAACTTTTCAACCAGGTAACCTAAATACAAAAATTTAATGTTTAAACATATGTTTTTAAGGATGAAGAACTCAATAAAATACATATTAAGAGATGTTGACGCACACAAGTACCATAATCCAAGATGGCGTCCAAAATGGCCGCCATAACCTGAAATTCTTATAACTTTTCAAACAGGTAACCCAAATAAAAAAGAAATAAATATCTAATGGAGATTGTCTTTTGAGGTGACAAAAATGATGTCAAGTATCAAAACTCAATGCGATCGTAAAATTTGCTTTGTGTTTGCTCTGTGTTGTGGGCTACTCAGGGACAGCCCTGTCAGGGATCATGAGTAGCGAGCGAGTAGCGCGCGAGTAGCGCAAAATGGTAAATTCGTGTTTTTTGTAATCATCAAGCAATATTTATGGCATTTCTTCCTTAAAGGTCCAGTTTACCTTTGGGAGCAGTGATTTAAAAAATGTTCACGATATCACATTTGATTCATATGTGTAGGTCTGTTGTATCATAAAATATCCTACCATATAAAATTTTTGCAATAAAGCCTAAAATATAAGGAGATATCAGTGTTTTTCTCAATAAACCGTAACTGTTTACGCTTTAGTCTGGAGACATTTTTATTATAACTGTTGTTTATATTTTGTGTATTTAACAACACTTGACATCGATTACACGGATTCAAATTTTTACAGTGGTTGTTTCTATCCCTACATCACATTTTAGAACTATATTAAAGCACTAATGCCGGGTTTTTGTTTCATATGCAAAAGGTAAATTGTGCCTTTAATACTAACTGCCGAATTTGGTTCACAGTTGCATTGCTGAGGAGTTGAATTCTGTATCCTAAAATATCTAAGTGTAATTTTCAGGTCAAAACAGTGCGTGGCCCCAAATCCTGGATTGCACTTAGCTTTCTATTCATTACAAGAGACGCATCAGGAGGGTAGATTGCGAAGGAGCTTATTTTGTGGTCGTAGCGCGACGGCCACCAGGTAAGCGCCTTATCGTACATGCAGTCACGCAGTCTAAACTGGTGATTGTACACCATCGCTAACCGTCGCTGGGTGTCCTTTGACGTCGGAAATCGAAAGAAATTTGCGGAAGCATCGCACCTCTTGCTCTCTGCCTCTACTTTACCAGGTGCTCCTAAATATGTTTTTAATGACGAAGAACTCAATAAAATACATGATGCACACAAGTACCGTAATCCAAGATGGCTTCCAAGGGATTTTTTTTTTTCTTTTTTTTTTTACTTGAAAGTGAAACATATCGTGCAAACGTTTGGTAAGATATTGAATTGTTTCCATCAAAGAGTAAGAAAAATATAAAGTAGTATATAGGGAAACAGGCAACGGGAGGGTGTGGAAGAGGGATTCCCCCACCCCCAACATGAGGGAGATTTTGCATTTTCATACTTGATATCCAGACATCTGATGCCCTATTGGTGAAATATTAGATTTTTTGTTTCCTGTTGATGAAATAATAGATTTTTGTTTCTATTAAAAGTGTAAGTAGAATAAAGACTAGTACATTCAAGGCAATGAGCGAGTGGAGGATGGGGGGGGGGGGGGGAGGACCCCTTTCAACTAGAGGAAGTTCTTGCATTTTTATGATCATCATTTAAGGGATGGCTAGTAACTGATCAGTGGGAATCAGTGGGAATGCTGGGGGATGATTGTTCCAGTCCTTGTGGGATTCATTTAAGATTACATTATATATCTATTGTTGTGTGAAAATTATTTGCTTCAGAATAGTCTCATATTCAAGTAATGTGCAGTTTAATGTTTCCCGATTGCCCCGTCACTACTGTACATGCATGCTAACCTGGAAACATTAAACGGGGGGGATGCATCCCACCCAACCTGTAGGCCGACCCATGTTCAGCACATTTAAGGGAAATATTCCACTGGACCTTCTGAGTTGTTGAATCTCTAACGTTATATTGAATTTCTTTGTCTCTTGAAACAGACTAAAAACAGCAATGTTTTGATAAAACAAAATGGCGGCCATTTTGGGCAACATTTGGTTTTCGGGAAGAACTCGCGTGGTTTTATTGGTACTTACGTGCTTTATGATCTCTGAATAAGTAATTCATTGAGTTCCTTATGTCTCAAAGTATATATTTAGACATTTCAATGTGTATCGCGGTTACATAGTTGCAGGGTTATGAGAAAACAGGAAGTTGCGGCCATTTGGACCCAATTTTTATTTCTGAAAGTGCTTAAGTGCTTTATGTGTGTTTGAAAATCTCTGAATAAGTATTATATTTGCTTCCTTGTCACTCAATTCTTATATTTTGACATTCCAAGTGTGTACAGGGAAAATCTATTTTGCAAAGTCATGAGAAAAAAATCAGGAAATGGCGGCCATTTTGGATGCCATCTTGGATTACGGTACTTGGGTGCTCTTGAAATGTATTTAATTCAGTGCTTCATACTTGAAAACATATATAAAGACATATGAATTTTTGTATTTGGGTTCTGTGGTTGGAAAATTACAAGAATTTCAGGAAATGGCTTCCATTTTGGACGCCATCTTGGATTGCGGAAAATGCTCAAGGAGGGTTTATGAGGACTTTTAGGATGTTATTCTAGACATTTTTCTGTACCTATCCTGAAAAAAAATCAGCTTGTTACCAAAAATGTCCAGGTTAAACTAATACTCTTGGACTATAATTTGTGAATTTGTGCGCTATTTCACAAGCTTGACCAGGAATTTGGGGAAAATTTTCCCAATCAAATAGTGCTCTGTACCTATCCTGAAAAAAAAAATCAGCTTGTTACCAAAAATCTCCAGGTTAAACTAATACTCTGGGACTATAATTTGTGAATTTGTGCGCTATTTCACAAGCTAGACCAGGAATTTGGGGAAAATTTTCCCAATCAAATAGTGCTCTATTTGTGTCTTCGTTGCACAGAATATCTTTGGAAAATTGACAAGTCATAATTTTCCCACTGTTCCATTAAACCAAGACAGATAATGTATTGGTGCCATCCTCTCGATCAAGATAGGAAGTTTCTGTTGTAGGAGTGTCACAGAACCTGTGTGGCCAGCGAGAAGTTGTAGTTACTGTAGCTTATGAGAAGAGCACTCTTTTTTGTTCAACACGCCCAGCAGTTAGAATAAGGTGAAACTGAAAGTATGGATGAAATTTTCTATTTAAAAAATGTGCAAAATTAGGTATAATATAGAATATTAGAATATTACAATTTCTATCATGAAAACAGCAGTTCATTTTGTCTTTAACATTTCATTTGCTCTCAATTTATTTATTGTCCCCGCCGAACGAGTTCGAGCAGGGGACTATGAAACGGGCTCCGTACGTGTGTGTGTCCGTCCGTGCGTCCGTGCGTCCGTGTGTCCGTCCGTGTGTGCGTCTGTGTGTGATCAAAATGTTCAAAATGCTACTCCTTCGCCATTTCTAACCCGATTTTGATTCTGTTTGCTTTATATGATAGCACTACATGGGAGCTTTGAAACTTCTATACAGAATTTCAGTTGTGACCTTTGACCTTGACCTTTGACCTATATTGTACATTTTGCTTCAAAATGCTACTCCTTCACCATTTCTAACCCGATTTTGATTCCGTTTGCTTTATATGATGGCACTAGGTGAGGGCTTCAAAACTTCTACACAGAATTTTGACCTTTGACTTCTTTGACCTTTGACCTTGATTTTTGACCTATATTGTACATTGCCTACAAAATGCTACTCCTTCGCCATTTCTAACCCGATTTTGATTCCGTTTGCTTAATGTGATGGCACTAGGTGAGGGCTTCAAAACTGCTACACAGAATTTTGACCTTTGACTTCTTTGACCTTTGACCTTGATTTTTGACCTATATTGTACATTTTGCTACAAAATGCTACTCCTTCGCCATTTCTAACCCGATTTCAATTCCGTTTGCTTTAAGTGATGGCACTAGGTGAGGGCTTCAAAACTTCTACACAGAATTTTGACCTTTGACTTCTTTGACCTTTGACCTTGATTTTTTTACCTATATTGTACATTGGCTACAAAATGCTACTCCTTCGCCATTTCTAACCCGATTTCGATTCCGTTTGCTTTATGTGATGGCACTAGGTGAGGGCTTCAAAACTTCTACATAGAATTTTGACCTTTGACTTCTTTGACCTTTGACCTTGATCTTTTTACCTATATTGTACATTTTGCTACTAAATGCTACTTCCGGCGGGGACATATATTACGCACCGCGTAATTTCTACTTTTCCTTGTTTATTTATATATTTATTTATCTATCTATTTATCTATTATTGCTATTTTTTGAAATATAATTAGGTTTCATTTATTTTCTATTTTATCATTATTGTTTCTTTTTTGTATTTCAAGGCAAGAAGCAGAAGGATTTCAGGGAGCACCTGACCAATGATGCAGAGACAGGCAGCAAGATTGCTGATCTGAAATTGCGCGTGGAGAGCTTCGCCCGCCAGTACCCCATGCCTGGATTGTAAGCTCACACCTCTCCAGAGCTTGTGCAAACACTGCAGCAATCACTCGGGGCAAGATACCCTCACACCTTATTGCGCTGGACATTGCTAACCACAGCCATACTCCGTGAGCAGATTTAAACCATCCGATTTTCAGACTGCCCTTTAGTGAATATATCACCACATTCTCTTCATGGTCAGTCTGTCTCATTTGCGTGGTCTAACAAACATTTTCGTATAAAAGCACCGTAAAGATATGCTTAGCTTTTTGTATTAAAAAAAAAAAGAAAAGAAAAAAAGATGAAAATTCAAAAGCTGTATAGTTTCTAATTGCCACACGGAATGGGAGGTGGATGTCAAAATTTTGTCACGCAAATGCTTGCACATTTTCCAGTCACACCCTAAGATAATGTACACATCTGCTGGAGAGACTTCTAAAGTCGCTTCTTGTACCACAATATGCTGTCAGCAATTTCAGATGATGTATACATTTATTTAATGTCATCAAGTTGCTATGCATTCTTGTGTGATTTTTTTTTTTCTGATCTCTTGGATGACTGTGAAGCCAACATTTTGAGAGTATGTATCAAACTATTTTTGTAGATACAGACCTGGCAGCTTGTTTTTATGCAGTTTCGTGTATAGGCAAACATCTGTAGAGCCTTGGGAAAGATGAATGCAAAAAATGTATTTAAACAACTTACCTTAGGTCTAGCTCTTCTTTCTGCACATGTGCTATATCTGTATCAAAGTAATTGTGGTTAGTGTGTAGTCATTGCTTGCTGTGGTAAGATGCTCACCAATTTTCCAGAAAAAAATTGCAACCGTTTTGCTTGTCTGTTTGACTCTGAGGAGATGGGCTTCTGTTTTTTGGTGTTTTTTTTTTTTTTTTTTTTTGGTGTGTTTTTTTAGTTCTTGAATATGATACTTGGCTTTTTAATAATCCATGTCGCATGGGATATGTATAGACTGTGATTTAATTATACTTTTGTGTCATGGAACATGGGAATCCTAACTGAAACAGTTCAGAATCCCTATGTTTGAAAGGCCCTCCATATTTAGAATTGGAGGTGTGACTTTTATCCAGAAATTGTAATTAACATCATAACACTATGAGCATTGAATAGTAGCCTTTTATAAAAATGTCAAACACATTATATAGGATGAATATGTAAAATATGATATAGACCATTGGTGCCACAGGATTAACTCTTTAATATGGGTGATGGCCCACTCTTTTTTTCATTCTTTCAAAGTAGAGAACTGTACACTTCCCTCAGTACTATGAAGCACTTCAGAATCATCTTGTACCACTAAATAGTAATAGGAGTTGTGATTGGTGCCTGTTAGTCGTCACTTTTATCTTCCTTTCCTTAAACTTCATAGATTTATTTGCTGAGACTTTGTTGTAAATACTCTCTATTGCCTTCTATTCCGTAACGAAAGTATAACTATCGACTCTTTTCGGCTCTGCGTTCTGTACTCATTGTAAATTTGAACTCCTTTTATGCTTTACATTTCCTAAAATGAATATGTAACATGTTTCAACTACAAAATGGCGCACCTGTTTCAACCCAGCATGTCACTTTGAAACTCTGGTTTTTCCTGTGAAAGAATTAGCTGAAGCATTTATGGACTGAAACGGTGATAGTTTACTGATTGAAGTTGCCCAGTGTGACAACTCATTATGCTGCAACATATTGCTGCAAGTGTTTTGAGGCTCTCTTGCTTGAAGGATGTGAAACAATTTTCTGTTCCTGTGTCTATGTAGGAGAAAGTTGAACCCGGCAGCATATTTGTGCATCATGTGAGGATAAGTGATATTTATGAAATGGGTTCAAGAATGTAGCCAATCAGAAGCGCTGAAATGAGTCATGCATATGCTCTTTATTTTTTTACTAATGTGCATGGGCGTGAAAAAAAACAAAAACAAAAAAACATGCAGCAAGAAAGCATAATGGCGTTTTATCATACATGTATGGCAGATTTCCGATTGCTCTACTACTTGCATGTGCAGCTAGCTGGGTGCACTGCACCAACCAAAGCAGCACTTTGATTCACATGGTCATCTGCATGGCCAGTCATAGAGGGGCCCCATTGTATTGAAATACAAAGTTTTACCAGTTGATATCACAGTTCATTGACCCATTTCATAAAACAAATAGTGCACAGGTTTATGTTTGTAATGTTTGTGGCGATGTAGGTCACTCTCAGGCATTGACAATGCATTTCCACTAACGCACTCTCACCTGTGCATTATTTGTATGATAACATTCAAGTGTGCAAGGCACTTCAGAAAATTTGCATTGCCTTGCAAATTTGCATGTACGCAAGTCTACAGTGCTGTGACATTGGAGTCACCACATGTGTGTTTGGTGTTCAAAAGTCTTCGATGACGAGTCAAAAGTTATGGTGGCGCTCTGTTGACCAGAATATGAAGACTTTTCATTGAAAAGTCTATGTAAAGGAAAAAGAGATTGTCTGAGGAGTAGGATGGCCATTTCACAGTGATCTGTGGTTTGTACAATAGAGAAAGGATGGAAGAAAAAAGTTGGGAGGAAAAAATATAACCTTTGAATCTGCATTTCAGCAGAGATACATGTATTATCTTGTACTGTTTTCAGATTCAAAGGAAGGTATTTTCTGAAATAGATGTCTCAGGGTATTTCTAAGTGTTAATGTGTCCTTGGTTTATAAAGATTTTGATAAATGCACAGAAGAAAACTTTCCAAAACTATTAGGAACTCACTCTTGCCAGAGGATTAGTAGTGCTAGATTTTTATCCCTCAAGCAACCATACCATGCTGCATATTGATCAAAGGTTTTTATGTCATGAAGATTGCCGTTTTCGTCACAGCATGGGATGTTTGAAATGCAATTTGACAGTGGTTTTGTTTTTTAAGTCTCCAAATTGTACATTCTAGCAGGTAAATGATATGGATCATATGAAGCATCATCAATTTTAATAGCATGTACTACTTTTACATAGCACCATTGCCTCATATTTATCATATTTAATCAAACTATCTGGTTACTTCATACACTTTCTTGTGTAGTCCGTAACCCAGTCAGATGAAGTAGATATATATAATATATATATATGTGTGTGTTTGTGTGTTGCAATAATGAAACAATAGTACCATGTGATAGGAGTGAGTATGTCACCATTGTGGAATGTAGCGTCTCTTTTTGCAATGAATAGCCACATATTCCTTGTTAGAACTATCAAATAGCACGATATAGATTTTTTGCTGTATTTATATGATAGAAAAATATATAGAAGAAAAAAAACCAACAACAACAAGATAACTCCAGATAGAGTAGGATGTTTCATGGTTGCCAAGGATTACTCTGGAGTGTCGTATTATGTGTATGCCGTTAGCCTAATGTTTCAAGTTTTTGTGAATCAAAGCAATGTGCGTGCCGAGAACAGGTAGGTGGAATGATCATCGACCTTTCTGATGAGAGCGAGAGAGAAGAAAGCAAAGAGAGAAAGAAACGGAGAAAAAGTGTCAATGACATTCTTTTTGCCAAATCAACTTGGCCCTACAACATTATGTAGCTTTTCTACCGGAGTATGTACAGGTAAGACCCAAAAACAATCATGAACTGCAATCAGTCTTGTAAAATCTTCAGTATACCAACAGACACTTTCATCATCTTGCATAGATTCTTGCGTACTACAGCCTTTTGTGGTGGACAGGTGAGGAAAGTTGCACTTCTGTGTGCGCACATTAAGAAGGAAAGTCATTCCATGTGATTTGATTAATTTACTATTCATCACTTGAAATTACTCGTACTCTGTTCAGCTCAATCTGCCAGATTGATAATCACTGTCTGATATGAAATTTGTACTACACTGTAGCAATCCTTGCCCAAATGGTAAATTGATTTTTTTCTTACTAGGGTTGAGAACCAGAAATATTAGACAAAATTCTATAGTAATTTGTTTGTCTGTATGTGTGTAATTTTTTTTTTTTCACACTATGAGTCATTTTCTTGTCCTTGCCCAAATGGTAAATTGATTTTTTCTTACTGGGATTGAGAACCAGAAATATTAGACAAAATTCTATAGTAATTTGTTTGTTTGTATGTGTGTATTTTTTTTTTTCACACTATGAGTTATTTTCTTGCTTTTTCTCAAACAGTTCAAAATTTGTTTTTTTATTTACTTGGTAGTTTTATGTTGCATGAAATGCACTAAAATTTCTTCACTGCAAAAGTTTGTGTTTGCAGTAATCTGTTGGCTACCTACAATAATGTAGTATACATGTTTTGTTGATGTTAGTTCAGTGTGTCTATTGGCTTGTAGTCTGTAGGGTACAGTATATTGTACAGGTGTATATCATTTGTAGAATAAGGGTAGGATATACTGTATATTACTTGTAGAGTAAGGATAGTCTTCGCAATTTTGCTTCTTGTTGAGCCAATCTCAACTTGTTCTCTTCACCCACCCAGCAAGCACATACCCCACTGGAGTCATCAATCTCACTGCTGGAGCCCTTTTCAACCTTGCAGTCATTAAAGCCCACGTCCACAGCCCTCACATTTACCTCCAAATCATTTTACATGTACACTTTTTAAAAGTGCCAGCTTTGCTGTTGTGGACCAAATGGTACTTGTGCTTTGCCCATTGCTTGTACACATAGTATTATGGTATGTGAAAATGAGATGTTTCAGAATGATACAGACCAGAAGAGAAGAGGGCAGGGGTTAAGCCTGCTATGAGAAATTTATTGGAATGCTTATATTTCTAGGAATGATATTTGTTGTTTGTCATAAACAACACTTGAGCCAAATAAAGAAGAAGAAAAAATATATCAACAATATTGGGACAAAAGGTGATAAATTGTGGTCATTTCATTGTTCATAATTCATTGAACTTCAAGTCTGTGGCACAGTGTGTAGTTAAGTGAAATTGTCACATGTAGCCATCCTCTTTAGAATGACAAATGTGAAAAAGAAAGGAATGTGTTTGTATGTCGTGTTATGTATGGTTCTACACTAGATGGCCAGCGTGTCTTGGTAAAGCACTTTCCCTTCACGTTACAGGACGTTAGTAGTATTCTGTGTAGTCTGTGCCCTGCTGGTCTTTTGATTTTGTATTCCACTTAACAAGCCGTGGCAAATAAAAACCAAAAACTAAGCAGTATTTTCTGGTATTCATTTCCAAAATGTGAAAGTCTGCCATTTGTAAGTATTCTTCAGAGAAAAATCAATTATTTTTGGATGGATGCATACAAACCAAAAATCCTAGAAGCAAGTGAAATGCCTTATTAAATGTGAAATGTCGATTATGCCAGTGCATATAGGAATTTGCAGCAAAGTCCAGTTTTCCAGGTCTGAGCTTTTAATACGTACTCTGAGAGGTTTGGCATCATTAATGTTTTCGCACATATGCATGTGTTTGGGCGAAAAAGGGGAGTGCTGGGTCACACTCTGTAGGTAACAAGTATCTACTCTTCACTGTCATATACTAGTATGACCTGAATGTTGATGTTTTTCCTTTTAATCACTCAAAAAGAAAGTATATACAGTATGTGGTATTTTCCCGGCTCTTGGTATTAGACTATAGCAATGCCAGAAGCATCGTAATAGGGTCTTTGCTAAGGCTTAGCTTACCAAAAGTTTTTATTCTGAGGGAGTGATGGAAGTGTTTTAATTGTTTGAAGTGTGAAAGCATATCACAGAATTATTTTATACAAAACAATTGAATATCCTGCACCAAGTTTAAGAGTTTATAATTATTAATATAAAAAAGTTTAACTCTTTTTTTTCCCCTGTGTCCTGTCATGTTGGTATTTATGTACTGGTGGTGCTTGGATTGTGATACTACACACAAGGCTATGAATGTGTCCATTTAGATACAGGTTTTCTAAATATCTTTCTTATCACAAATATATATTGTGTGGCAGCTCAAACTGCATAATGTACTAACAATGCCCAGACATTTCTAGCAGACTGTATTGGACAAAATATTTGTGGAGAAAACATGGAGTGTGAATACCAAATAAATGCAAAACGATTGTAATGAAAGTTCTGTATTGTGTGTTTTCTGCTCAGAAGGAATTTTTCTCATGCATGTGTTTCATGTATTTCCCCATCCAACTACTCACTGTGAGATATTACATATATATATATATATATATATATATATATATATATATATATATATATATATATATATATATATATATATATATATATATACATACATACATATATGTATATATATGTATATATTATATACTTGCATATAAATATAGAAGAGAGAGAGACAGAGAGAGATAAGTAGGTAGATGTGATGTACATAGTAGAATAGTGAAAT
Organism: Diadema setosum; assembly: GCA_033980235.1. Taxonomy (NCBI): domain Eukaryota; kingdom Metazoa; phylum Echinodermata; class Echinoidea; order Diadematoida; family Diadematidae; genus Diadema; species Diadema setosum. The sequence continues at coordinate 14,327,253 of CM067067.1, forward strand.
ATCTTTCAGTATTAAACCTAAAGTTTATTGCCTTCACACATGATATGAACAAAAAAAAAAACTCTAGTACATGTACATCAGCTTTCACATAAATCAGAACCACATGAATACATAAAAAAATACAGTAATATTGCATCAAAAGACACTAGTGTGTACTTTAAATCAGAGTCTTTACAGAAAGATGCAGCACCCATTTCTACAGTCTGAACATAGATACACCTGTATGTATAAAAGGGAATTTGTAGGGCATACTTTAATGTAAAAGCTACGTTGGAGTTCATGTCACTGTGTATTAAGAATCTTTATCAGTCACTCAAACTGCCAGGATTGTGTATCACCCTTTACTCCATATGAGGTATGTCTAGCAGGATTCTATATTTTTATGAATTTTGCAAGTTGCCCGACATTTGCAAAATTGACAACTTGCAAAAATATTGCCTCGATTTTAACGTGTAGGCTGCATATTTTCTCCATAATGGGAAATTCGCAACTTTTCTCCTGACAAGGGATAAAACATCTTTTTCATTCTGTCCATGTGGTCTTTAATTGAATACCAGCAAAATACCTGCAAAGTGTGCATTCAAATTTGCACAATTTCTGTGGTACAATCAAAGATCCTATTGACTACATAAGATGGTCAACTCTCAGTCGAAAAGTGAGACGCTGCCGCTTGGAGTCGAGGGATTTTTCAGGAGTGCGCCACTAGCGTTGAGCGGGTGAAGTTTCCAGGTGAGCTGTACTTTCCCGATATGTTTGTGTAGGACCAAGACAGGCAAAGACAAGGAAGAAGGAATTTTCTGTAAAGAATCATGAGTTAACCTAAGAATTGGTGCAATGCATCAAACTGCATCAATAGCTACACCAAACCATCAGCACATTTATCATTATTTTGATTTTCAAAGGACTGTGCACAGTGAGTTTTTGTCTCACCTCCCTGGTCACAGTGAGCAGTAGACTCACACACAAGCTCCATTCGCAGGTCGCTTCACTCGCTGTGACTGTGCACGTCCACAAATTATTGCGAGCTGCCTTTGCAAAAGGCTATGCTTGTTCGATCTAGACCCAATCAATGCCAGTGGGCGGTAGTCACTTCCGTTTCACCAGCGGCCGTGTAAAATTGGGAGAGTTGATCATCTTGTGGATTGTACGATCTTTGGTACAATGTATTTAGCAAACGGGTTGGCAACACCATCATATTCACTTGTACAGACAGCAGACCAATTAGTATCTAAAGTACCGTACAGGTGGAAATTTTGGTGTACAACCAGAAGCTAGTGTGAAAATAAAAGCACACAAATATTTTTTGCATGCCATATACTTCAGTAATTCATTTCCTGATTCTGCGGAATTAAAAACACATGAAGTTCATCTTACCCAGCCGAGCGCAAAAAAATTACCTGTACTCAAGCAAAAATATCCACATATACAGTAACCAACTGCAGGACATTTAGGCTGGTCTATTCTAATTGGTGTATTAAAGCATTTTTTTTTCTATTTGACATAGAAATAAAAAAGACAGAAACTGCTTGCCTAGAGTTGCTGCAGCTCATGAGAGAAGTGTTGAACTCCGACCATATTCATTTGTCTTTTATGCTTCTCGTAAGGAAAGTTGCACCTTAATGTCCAATGACAAGAGGATAAAACAGGATACTGTAGTGCTGAAGGAACAGCACTTTACAGCACAATTGTACTAGCAGAGAGATGTTCTATAAACGAAACTGTCACCAAGTAACTTGTCTTCAGAATGCTGATATCAGCTTGGTTACAGTATCTGCACAGTCTAATATCAACTACAACAAATCGTCTGATGACGTTTCTCTATAATCTCCTTGAGGAGATGCCTACGAACTCACTCCCAATTGTGATGACACTTTCCTTTTTTGTTTACATTTCAGTAACCGGTGGTCATCAGAGTTCAACAACTGCACCAATTGATATAAGAGTACAAACATTCCATGGTTTTTATTTGTCAGATATTTCACAGCGCAAAACAAATATTGACTGCTACATAAAGTGTCAGTTTGTTGATCGTAGAATGAGTAACCTATGGTCAAATATTGACACTCTGACCCACTCTTGTGATTGCTCAGCACTGAATTTCTAATTAGTACTACCCTGACAGATGAGCAGTACAGTTGTTAACATATTTTTGCTTGAGGTCTTGGCAGCATAAGTAAGGTGAAAACATTGCTGGTGAATTAACTGACCTCACTTTTCTTTGGTTTGGGATAATCTGGCTGAATTCATCCTAGCACACACACTAAAACATAAAACTATCAATAAATATAATCACTAATCACAGTGAACAAAATCAACAGGCAAAGTCTGACTTGGTTTCATGTCATTCTGCATAACTGGGATAGAACTTCATGATTTGATCTAAAATTAAAGAAATGTGGACCATGCTTTTGACGACATTCAAGTAACATCAACATTCACAACATAATACCACATCACTGACCTGTGGATAAAAAAAAATCTTGATCGCCCAAAATTTGATGAATTTGGTCCATTACGTGCGATGTCCATGAATACCTCATCTAGCTTGCATAAAACGGTCTAGTTCTTGGGACACACCATGTACTCAGGGCGGACTCTTGTAATCGCTTACAAATGCAATGAAAGACAAGGCAGTATTAAGGCAATATTCACCGATGAGACTTTACTAAAGACCTAACAGTTCAATCTCATGCCAATTCATTGCATTTTCCCAGGGCAATCATGAAAATGACTCACAACTACATGTACTTCACAAGGAAAATATAAATGCAGACTGCACAAAAAAGTAATAGACTATGAAGTGTCATTCATGATAGCCACAGACATTATGTAAAATGGATTTCCAATATTAAACCGATACAGATTTCAATTCATCTAAGTAACATGATAATAACACAGAATTAAATCTGTTCAGTTGACTTACTTCTGAAAAGCAAGGAGAGAACAGTTCCTCTACCTCTGTTATAAACAGTAAAGGCAGTAACATCGCCAATTCACATATCATCGGTGAATGCTTGCCAACCAGATAAGAGTTGAAGAAGTGACTCGGACGAGTCATGAAACTCTCTCTGTGATTTACTCAAGTACTGTAAAACATGATATATTCGCGGCATGAATTTTTCGCGAATTGGAGCCGACAGCCTTTTTTGCGGCATGATATTTTCGCGAACTGCCACTGGCATTCAATGCATATAGTGTAGACAAGGACTTTCGCATGCATTTTAATTTCGCGAATCTTGGCGCTCGCGAAATTCGCGAAATTAAAATGCACGCGAACATTCCTTCTTTTACAGTAACTCACATTTAATTATGTGTTATGAAATTTTTATTTAAGTAATTGTTGAACCTTTTTTTTCGGGGGGGGGGGGGCAGGGTGCTTTTTCATGAGATCTTTACTTGTTGAGATATTGTGAAAACATTCTAAATGGGATAGCTAAAGTATCGATGTGAATAATTCAATGCTCTCCAGATCCAACATCCCCCCTAAAAAAAAAAAAAATGAATAACTAAAAGTAAGACTGGAATTGGCGGTTTCCCTTCTATTTTACCAAAAAAACAAACAAACAAACAAACACACACAAAAAAAAAAAAACAACGAAACAAAACAAGGTATCATGTCTGTAATTGCGGAGCAATGTGGTCCCTTGTCCCAGAATATGAACGAATCCTCCCAGTAATTTCTAATCTCTCACATTGGCAATTTGAGAGATTATCATTCACTCTCGTGCAGCTGTTTCTACGTTTCTACAATGACGTCATGTTTCTTGAAGAGCTCGTCCAGTCTCCTCTCCAGGGCTTGGTTGGACCCGCGGAGACCCTGGACCACCTGCGAGGCCCACTGGAAGTACTCCTGGGCCCTCTCCTGGGTCCAGCCCTGCGGCACCTCTCGGTCCAGGTCCCTGAGGTTGTAGAGCTTGTCTGCAAGCTTGACCAGTTTGGCCTTGGGGCTGCAGTGGGGGGCGTGCTCCACCTGGCGACGTTTGCGCTCCATCTTGGGCAGGGATTTGTCGTCGGTGACGTCGGCGACAATGTCGCGCACCTCCTTCCCAAAGAGCTTCTCGATCTCATCAAAGGTTGTATCAGTGTCCTCCACGGTGTCATGCAAGAGTGCAGCCTGTGAGAAATAAATGCAATGTATTGCATGTTAAAACTCCGATTTTAAAAATGCCTCATTCACACTTGTCATTAAAAAATAAATTTCTTCAATAATGCAGCATTCTGATTTTCATTAGGAATGGTCAGCTGATTCAGAATAAAAAACAAACAAACAAACAAATACACAAAATGGATCACTACAGCTGTAAAGCATCAAAACATCAGCCTGAAGCACTGTTTTTAACAGAGGCGAGAGCGTTTCAAATTAATGTTACTGCGCCAATGTATGGGAAACGTCTGATTATTTATTTTTTTTTACCCTGCCTGGTAAAACAGTCCTCGCAAAATGTTTCTCAGATGTTGTCATGGTAACTTTTGCCAAAGTCTACCCTAGCCATACAGGGTAATCATTGCAAAATTACCCAGACAACCCTGCAACCATGCTAACATTCCTTTGATACACTCGACACACATGCTCAACATTGCAAACACAAAATTATTGACATGCCATGTGCAGATTATGTGTATGGATTGCAACTACTAAGGGGTTAGGGTTAGGGTTGTGATAGGGTTTTAGGTTTAGTTTGATGTGAGGATTATGATTAGGTTAGGGTTATGTTTGTGGGTACTTAAGGTTTTTATATTTGGCCTAGCATGCAAATATTTCATTGGGGCAATCGTCGCAGGAGCAAACATGATGGAACCCTAACTGACAACTGGTAAACTTAGTTATTAAAGAAAAATTAATAGACATGAAATCTTACCATGAAACTTCATATTGTATGTACATCTGAGGGTACATACTTGTGTAATTATGCTAAGCACTCCTTGACAATTTCTCCTGTAGTGGAATGCCTTGTTGAACATCGTCCATTTATCAGGGAATATATAAAACATTACTTAGTTTGGCACTTTCAATGATTCTCAAGAACAAGGAGTGGTGTGGTGAGGCATTGTTGTATGAAGAGGACACTGGCAACAAGACCATCAACCTGCTTACAACATGATTCTGTTTTCTTCTATGAGATGTATCACTGGTATCTACATTAAAGGACAAGTCCACCTTCATATACATAAGGATTGAGAGAATGCAGCAATATTAGTAGAACACATCAGTGAAAGTTTGAGGAAAATCGGACAATCCGTTCAAAAGTTATAATTTTAAAGTATCTGCGCAGTCACTGCTGGATAAGAAGACTACTACAGTGTATGATGTCACATGCGTACAACGATATAAGGAAAATAAAAAGAGAATTTCACAAAACTTTACTTTTTGAATAAAGTGCAAATTTCAAATATGTTGAATTTTCTTTATTCTTTCTTTATAACGTTGTACACATGTGATATTACAAGCTATAGTAGTCTTTTCATCCAGCCGTGACTGAGCAGAAACTTCAAAAATTCATAACTTTTGAACGGATTGTCCGATTTTCCTCAAACTTTCACTGAAGTGTTCTACTAATATTACTGTATTCACTCAACCCACATGTCTACAGGTGAAGGGGAACTTGTCCTTTCACCCTATAAAGCCCAAGGGGGGGGGGGGGCACATTGTGCCCCCCTACCATATTTTCGTTTGCCACTCCCACACCCTTTACTCGATTTCAACCAAATTTGGTGACTTTTCCTAGAATCTTATTGCAAACATTTTGATATATAATTTAGCTATGTCCGATATTACTGGTTGCCATGGCAACCGTAAACTGACAACCATGTTCGTCAGATTTTGCATGATTTTCTGTTCCAATTTCAGTTAAAGGGAAGGTAAACCCAAAGAGCAATGTGGATTGAGTGAAAGCAGCAAGATTAGTAGAACACATCAGTAAAAGTTTGAGAAAAATCGGACAATCGATGCAAAAGTTATGAATTTTTAAAGTTTTGGTGTTGGAACCGCTGGATGAGGAGACTACTAGAGGATATGACGTATGAGTGGACAACAATACAAAGAAAATACATGTATAAAGGATATTCAACAAAAATTCACTTTTCTAGAATTATGAAAGAGCAGTGGACCAACCGCTTTCAGAAAGCAGGGGGAATAATTGCTACCCTTAACATATGTCAATATCAAGTTGATGGAATTTGTAATTTTCATGAAAAATGGATTTTTGTAGTATTTTCTTTATATTTTCTTGATATTGTAGTCCACTCATACGTCATAACCTCTAGTAGTCTCCTCATCCAGCGGTTCCAACACCAAAACTTTAAAAATTCATAACTTTTGCATCAATTGTCCGATTTTCTTCAAACTTTCACTGATGTGTTCTACTAATGTTGCTGCTTTTACTCAATCCACATTGTTCTTGGGGTTTATCTTCCCTTTAACATTATAATAATGGATGAAATGGGGGTTTTCTTGGCTGTAATTTGCTGAAAGACCAAAATGTGAAGTAATAATGGTTGTGAATTACCCTGAAATGCTCTTCTTATTATTTCCTTTATTTTTATAAGACATAGGCATCAAACAATAGATATAATAGAAATAATCGAAAATACAGCATTTTTCAAAGACTACCCTTTTATTTTGGGTTATTTTCACACAAGCTTTGCCTGTAATATCATTTGTTCATCATATTATCAATCTGCAAACTCAAAATTTCAATATTTTGGAAATATGAAATGTGATACCAATATATGTACCCATTCCAAGCAGTACATCATAGGTTTCATATATTTCTTTATATTGTAATAAATAGCGCCCCCACATGTTGACCTTGAGAAATTTCAACCATTACAAATAGTGAAGGTTGACTTGCTTTTCTTTTATGGTAAATATGAAAATGATTGATATAAAATAGAAACATATATGCTGGGGATAAAGAAATAAAAAGAAAAAACATGATTTTAGGGTATTTCCTATGTATTTCTTTATATTTTGGTAAATAGCGCCCTCAGTGGATGACCTTGAGAAATTTCAAATGTCGGGTCATGTAGAGTGTGAGTTGCTCTACCCATGTGCCAAATATGACGGTCATACATAATATAATAAAGAAGTTATATAAGGGGGGGGGGCACAATGTGCCCCCCCCCCCCCCTTGGGCCTGGAAGGGGTCAAAATAGCTCAAGGGCTTTATAGGGTTAATGATGGTATTCTGAACTGCCATGGTATCATAAATAGGGCCTACAATAGATTGGTATTGGTATTAAAATCTCTACGTATTGTATGCTTCTGACTCCTGATACAAGGCATATAATGCATACAGCGCGATACATACTGTATTGAAAGCACTGCTAACGTGGCCTACGCTCACTTTACCTGTAATGTTGCCAGGTCCGTTACATCTGCCTCTTTGGCCAATATCCTTGCCACTCCTGCAGAGAAAATATTTCATTGTTAAATTTAAATGAAATACACAACTTTGGAAAATTATATGGTAATCCTGATGGATCTACAGCTACTTGATATGTACTACAATGTAAAAACACGTCATCATCTAACACTGATAGAGATTACAATTTACCAATTAAAATACCAACCAACAAACACCTCTTTTTGCAGAAAATGTAACATAGACCCCGTTTACAGTGCGAGGCTCGGCCGCGGCTCGGCCGTGGCCGTGCCCAGCCCCGCTTCAGTGTAAACGCGCAAAAGGCCAAATGCGAGGCCAAAATTGGCCTCGCATTTGGCCTCGCATTTGGCCTCGCTCTGGAGGTGGTCTCGGCCGCGGCCGAGCCGCAGCCGAGCCTGGCCTTTTCTTGGTGTAAACGCAAACTGGGCCAAATGCGCGGCCAATTGCGCGGCCAATTTTAGTCTGGCTTCCAAACCCTCTGCCTGTATCTTTCGCTATTCGGGATATTAACCCCCTCAACGTCGAAAACTAATATAATTTAAGGTGGTTTTGTCCTGCAAAGGATTCTTTCCTTCGGCAAAAGCCTTTGCCCGAACGGCGACTTCGTCGCCATGGAATTCATTTGGCAAAGGGTCTGAAAACCAGACAATACCAAATTGCATTTGTTTACAAGCAGAGCGCCACTACGACAAAATATTGAAAGGTTTGAATCAAAAGCGCGGCCGAGCCCGGCAGTGTAAACGGACAAAATTGCGAGGCTCGGCCGCGCAATTGAGGCTGGGCTCGGCTGCGGCCGAGCCGCGGCCGAGCCCGGCCCCGCACTGTAAACAGGGTCTTATATCCATATCCACCTCTGGCAAATAAAACAGTATTACACAAGCTTTTAAAAGCAAATTAAACACTGACTAATCACACAGCCCTGTCGCTGTACAGAAGTCATGACGTCTGGTTGGGCCAACCATTGTCATATAACATACTTACGAACATACAAACACTGACACAGTCACATACCCAAACACACAAAGAAAAACTTTAAAATACGGCAAGGCACACATTGCAGTACTTAGTCACATCTAATTTTTCCCTTTTTATCGTGACTAAAACAATGCTATTCCATAATAGAAATTATGTTTCCAGAACTTATAATTGGATATTTTTTCCCCGACATGTAAAAATTGCTTTTTGACTTAGAAAATCTATAAGACTTTGATATTTTTGAGATAGAGATAGTGCTCCATGTTTTTTTTTTTTTTTATGTACGATCAAATAGATCGAGCTTGCATTGTTGACACATTGTTACGGAAATTATGTTAATGGTGACACCGCTCTTTGAGTTTTTATAGTTACACGCAATAGGGTGAATTACAGGCATATCATATGTATACACACAGTATATCTCTGTATGTATTAATATATATGGAGGGTACGAAAGGTACTCTGGGAATAGGATTTATTACTTTGTGAAATTACTGAGTTACTTAATTCATTGGTAATCTAGTTTGTCTTTAAACCTTTCTTACACCATCATTAAACAAAAATTATAAACATGAAACACTATCAAAATGACACAATGGAAAATCCAGAAACTTAGTTTGTTGTTACTTCAGTCTCTCAACACCCATCTATCTGTCATGTCAGGAACAGGATAACTCATTCCAAAAATCTAAAACATCAGAGCTAGCTATGTAAAGCAGCTTCGCTTTGTTGTTTATTTAGACGGGACTGCACAAAATGATGCATAGGCCTAGCGTTCACTGACTTGTAAATATTTCTTCCCATAAGTAGGCCCACTGCAGGTTTCGACACAATTTATGATATCAGCGTGCCAGCACATTATAAAAATGTCAAGGAAGATATTGTTCACTTGCCTTTGTAAATAGTTATTTAGGGGATAATTAGGGCCAACTGTTTTGCAGCCAAGGGCATCACATTTACACTGATCCCTACGCACACAGTACACTGTAAGTTTCACTCTCGGTCAATTAATGCTCTGGGCATGTGGATGCTTGGGTTGTTCACAGCTCTAAAGTTCTACATACAGAATGCAGTGCAGTAGTTGAATTGTACCACAGCTAGCTAATTGCTAGGTCTATAGTTTTGAAATGCGTAGTATACTTGAACAATATGGCACACACACCCACACACACACACACAAACAGGAGGGGACAGTTGCTGAGGCCAAGATTCACAAAGATCAGAATTCCTTAAAAACAAAAACAAAAACACAACAAAACAAAACAAAAAACGGAAGCCAGTCTAGTGTTGTGTTATTATATAATAGCTCAGAAACAAATCTGACATTTGATAACAAAGCTTTTTTTTTTTTTTTTGAAATTTCTCTGCATGTTACAGTTATACTGTGTCAGCCAGATGAGTGGGAAAGTTGTTTATAAATAATAGTATAATTAGTGCCATATAATTTATACTTTTTCCACCCACATGGTCAATACAAACCAACAGTAGGCCTATACTTTTCTACAAACAAGGGTTTGTGTAGGGCTTCCTTCTTTTGCAGAATGAAAAACAACATACCGGTAGTCTAGTCTTTATTTGTTATCCTGATATTAGCCCGAACAGACGTCGTGACACTTGTGTACAGGAACAGGGCTGTGTTTATTATGCAAACATGTGAATGAGAGCAGGGAAGCGAGAGGAAAAGACACACTTTTTATGGTTTAAAAATTGGCAGAATGTCTGCATTCACCGAGCATGCTGAATTCATATACAGAAAAAAACCCCACAAACATATTGTATGTTGAAAAAGATAGAACTTTTGTGATACGTAAAAAGGCATTTAAGTAGACTATGGGCCCGTTGCATAAAATTTATTATTATTATTATTGTAACTTTGCCATCCAATGGTAAACTTCCATGGAGTTCTTGATTTTGATTGGCTGTTGAGTATTGCTACCATGGTAGTTTACCATTGGATGGCAAAGTTACCACAATAGTAACTTTTATGCAACAGGGCTCAGTACTTAATTATAAAAAAAAATACTAAAGACAAAGTATCCTAACTTGGATCTATATTTTGGCAGCTCCAGCTATGATCATCATGTGGGACTACACTAGTCACTGTACACACAAAAACAGTCGACTGTTGACACGGCATGCCAGCACGGCACGGGTTATTGAAATTTTTTTTTTCAGCAACAAACGTTAGTTGGCGAGTTATTCTACCAATAGAATTTTAGTCGGAAAACACTCCAGTTGTCTCCCATCTTACATTAAAGGGTGTGTACAGTTCTGATGGTCGAGGTGAGGATTTAGCTTTTAATGTTTTGCGAGATATTCAGAAACCACTCTATGAGATGTCAAAGAGCATGCGATTCTAAGGCCAAGGGGTATCAAAAGTTTATTTGATGGAAATCAGTTTTAAAATGGATGAGATATCTAAAACCAAGGTGAAACAAAGAGATCCTAATAAAGGCATGGCCTGTCATCTATTATTATCACTTTTTTGGATATCTCAGTCATTTGAAAACCAATTTTCATCGAATAAACGTTGAATCCTTCTTAAAATTACATGCTCTTTCATATTTCATAAGAGGTTTCTCATTATCTCACTTAGGAATGTTCAAAACATGAATCCCCACCTCAACCAGTACCAGTACCCTTTAACGCCACACATAATATTATTAGACTCTAGCTCTACTGCATTTATTGTTTTTGAAGTGTTGTGAAAGAATCCAAAGCCTAGCCGGGTGCATACTACAATGCCAACATAATATGGGCACCATACTTCCACATGCGACCAGCGCTACAGCGCAACCTCGGGATTCTGCTGAAGCGGCTCTCAAAAACACGGGGCCGCCGGGCTTTTTCGGCGAGAATGATCAAGAGAGTTCGGGGGTGAGGCTGAGGGATTTGTACCTACCAATTGGATGATTGATGTACGGAGTTGCAGCTGCATTCTTGCGGCGTTGATCCTTGTGTTTCCTCGCAGCAAAGTCTGCACATTCAACAAGCTCTACAAGATCCATGACAGTGTAACCAAACCTGGCTAAGTGCTTAATTGTTCAAAATATGATGTCATATGTACATCTGCGAGTTTCCGCTGTCTACGTCTCTGCACGCACTTGAGGATTGCGATCAGGTAAACAGGAAGCGGTGCGAAACAAGGACATGGGTACCGTGTACCGACCGCGTAAATCCAAGGTGCACCGGTCCTCCCCCGCCCCGCCCCCTCATACACCTCACGCACCCCCCCCCCCCCCCCCGCCATAATGTACGCACAATGTACATATCCACTCACACACCACACGCGGACCGCAGTATCACGCGGCTTCATTTTCAACGGCTCCATGCTCCATCCATGGACCTAGGTGGCGTGTCATGGACTAAAAACCAAGGTCTTTCTTTGATCCCATCATCACCGCCGCCACATGATTATGTGCATGCATTTAAAGGTATGTATAGTTTTGGTTCAGATTGGGATTCAGATTTTCATTTTTTTTTTTGCAAGATGATTAGAAACCACTTGTAGAAATATTAATAAAAGAGCGTATATATACGCCTATAATCATTTTACCAATTATTCTACAAGGATTCAAAGTTTATTTGATGAAAATTGGTTTTAAACTGGCTGGGATATCCTAAATCAAAGTAAAACAAAGCAGTCCTAATAAAAGGTGGGTCCTACTTTTTATTAGAATTTTTTTTTTTTTTGATACTTCAACCACTTTCAAACCAATTTCCATCAAATAAGCTTTGAACTATCCCGGAGAATGGTATATGCTTCTTCGTATTTTGCAAGAGGTTTGTCATTGGATCTCACAACAAAAGCTGGAAACTTGAAGCCCCATCTCAACCAAAATTATGGAATCCCTTTGATAATTAAAGTAGGCCCTACGGGATTCAGATTGGAATTTGGACAATGATGATTAATCGTGCATCGTCAATGAGAAAAGAGCCGTTTCCCTCATGAGGTGCCTTTTCATACACCGTACTGCAAACAACACTATCAACTGCATCAGTGAATAAACACCGATGGTGGAGCAGCAAAGCTGAAAACGTGACAATTTTCCTGCCACAAAAGTGGTAAAGGCATAATTTACCATTTTGCAGCTGAAACAAAACCCAGCATTAGTGCTTTATAATAGTTCTAAAATGTGAGTTTGGGATAGAAACAACGACTGTAAGAATTTGAATCCGTATAATCGATGTTATATCGTTACATACACAAAATGTGAACAATAGTTATAATAAAAATGTTTTCAGACTAAACCGTATACAGTTATGGTTTAATGAGAATAATACCTATATCTCCTTATATTTTAGGCTACATTACAAAAATTGTATATGGTAGGATGTCTTGTGATATGCCAGACCTACAGATATTATGCATCAAAATGTGACATCTTGAACATTATTTAATCACTGTTCCCAAAGGACCTTTAATGGAATGGACTTTTGTACACACGCATCTATAGGCCCTATGTAACATCGCTTTGGTTATCTACGGCTACTCTGAGAAGCAATGTGTGAAAATGAGAGAGAGAGAGAGAGAGAGAGAGAGAGAGAGAGGGAGTGAGAAAGACTAGAAATCACCCTGCCAAAATATTTGTTTTCTCCTGTAAAATAATGCGCATTTCGCAAATGAAATTGCTTGCGCGATAATTATTTCCCAACAATATTATTGCATCACGCATCCCCCACTTGCATCATTTGAAAACATACAAACTGGTGCTGTATTCCTTCCTCGTCATAGGAAACCTCGCCAATTGTCATGTTTTCTGAGTTTTCAGGCTTCTAATCCTGGATTACGATTAACAACATTACATTATAATATGCTGATCAGCTAATTGGCTATTATAGGCTATTATTGATAGTTGTCCAATACTGAGAAGAAGCTTTTGCAATAGACCTATATACCTATCTAACACACGAATCATCATCATCATCATCATCATCATCATCATCATCATCAATAACAATGATTTTTTAAAAAAAGACATGTGCATAGGCCACTTTTCCAGGTTAAATAAATTATCTGGTCTGTCTAATATGCTAATTAATTCGTTATGTTTCTCATAATATTCAAGACACCTCTAGCTATGACACGGAATCAACAACAACAACAACAACAACAACAACAACAACAACAACAACAACAACAACAACAACAACAACAACAACAACAACAACAACAACAACAACAACAACAACAACAACAACAACAACAACAACAACAACAACAACAACAACCAGTTCATTCCCGGTGCGCTCCTTGTACACAGATATACAAAATGTACTCACTGTACAGTCGCGTTCGAGCTGGTTGCAATTTATTTCCGGGTATGAACCATTATGATTTTGTGCGAGGCAACCACTGACTTCCACTAAATGGACGGGTGTCTGCACGCTGAATGGCCTTTCGAGGCTATGGGGCGCATAGGCCTAACGTTAATGTTGATTTATGCTAAAATGACGGCTTACAGAGCAAGAATAATTCGATCTCAAGAGTTAATTTTAGCAACAGCTATTGAACCTTATTGCAACTACGCATCTATTACTGACAGTTGACATTACTTTGTATGTCAAATAATTAATATTCTCCGTGACACATTTGGTACCTCATACTCTATCTACGTCTTTGGAGAAATCATGAGTGTCACGCGATACCGGTGAGATTGTTTACAATTGGCCTGGCCTGCGCCTAGCCTGAGCATAACTCAACGCACGGCGGCGGCATTGACAAGAAATCAGCTGACATGTCATGCTGATACTGAGGAAAGTGAGTCGAGCTAAAAAAGCAGATATCCTCCATGCTACAATTTGCACAAGAACAACGTGAGCCGGCTTGGCCTTCCTGAGTCCAGAAAATGGGAGTGCGGTAAATGCTCGTCAAAGATAAAGTCGGACCCGAACGCAGACGATAGGTAGGTTGACGCGTCCAGCAGCACTGCAGCTCAGCTCAGCTCAGTCAGACGTCGAGGGTTCAGTGTGAAGCTAGCTGTCAGTCACTCTCGCCGCCGCGCTAGCTCGTCTCGATCACGCCACAAAAAAGAAACAGCTTCGCTTGTTGAGAAGTGATTGTCAGTAATTGTCAGAGTCAATTTTCGACGCTGGATTTCTGTTCCAACGAGACATCATCATCATCATCATCATCATCATCATCATCATCATCGTCATCATCATCATCATCATCATCATCATCATTTACTCTTTTGTTATCCAGTTATCCGCACAGTTTACTCTGGCACAACGCAGGTCAGTGTCGCGGGTGATCCGAGTTCCTCTAGAATCTACTCCTAACGTTTATAGTCCTAATCACTGCTAGTATAGTAAGGGTACTAGGTCTCGCGCAGGGACGTAATGATCGCGCATAGCGTAACTGCGTATAGCAAGCATTAATACGCGTAAGACTAAGCGCAAAATTTGCCGATACGCCCATGGAATAAACATACCTGACAACCGCTAAAAATGAGAAGGAAACAGGTAAGAAATTTAGATTTCAAACAAATTTTTCACTAAATTTCCAATTTTTTGGAACAAATTTTTCACTAAATTTCCAATTTTTTACGTTATAATTTACCTACCTTAGCTTAAAATCTTTTTTTTAAGGATGTTGTAGCCTAGACGTATCGTCTCGCTTGTCTCGTTCGTATGATCGTAGCCGATAGAATTCGTAATTTGTTCGATCAATCGTTGATAATATTCTACGAAAGCCGAAGCACGCTACAGCCGCAGAGAGGGGCAGACACTTTCACGCATGAAACTACATAGGGCAGCTGCGCGATCTTTACATACCCCGAGAAGGTGAACGCATAAAAAAAAGTCCGACATACAAACGGCGACAGCGCACTACTCCGTCATCGTATCATCAGGAGATTCTGGGAGGTGATTTTTCTGCATTTTCGTGATATTCATTGAGAAATTCAGGTACGATTATGGAATAACTTCTATTATAAGAGCATTTCAAATTTTCGTGCGCGATATCTAGACCCCTCAACCATACTAGTACTTAGTGGAGTAGACTAACGTTAGTCTAGTCCTACATTTTTGTGACCTTGTTTCCATAGCATAACATAAGAACGGTATTAGAATGTTTGGGCGGCAGGGTAACAGCGACCAATTCTATCAAGAAATCTATTCTATCTATAAACGTTAGGTCTAGTTTTTTTAATAAAAAACAAAATGGATAGGCCTATATTATAATTTTTTCTTCTTCTCATCATGGAGAGTGGATGTGTGCGAACAAAAAGTCAGTGTGAATTTGCGACCGAATAAAATATCAGATGTGAGATGGAGCGCTCTGGGCCTGGGGAGGGAGCCTCTTGATTACCCCAACACTCAACAGCTAGGTGCTCATATTAGGGGCCAGGGCAGGGGAGAGTGCCGTGTGAGATGGAGCCCCTCTCATGATGAGTGGATTTCCCTGGACCAACAAGGAGCTCAGGAGTAACCCGGGGTTAGGGTTATTAGGGCCATGTTTTGAACATGATGAAGCAAAGCTTCAACTGCAACTTACTACAAGACCACAGGCATAGTGTCATCATCCCAGTAGCCGTGAGTAGGCCGTCTATCATCAGTAACTCAACTAGACTCAAGTCCTAACCCTGTTGTAGGGCACTGTCAAAATAGTAACATCATGTATGTGTTGGGGTTGCTGTTGCAGTTAATCTAGTCACAAAACAAACAAAAAGTTGCACCCCTTGATTTCATGTCAGGGCTCAAGAAAGCTTAAACGGGTCAACTGAGTCAATTTTGAGTTTTCCACATGTTCTGAAAGAGCTAGTTCTATTCTTCTGCATCATTCTTTAGTTTTGGATTATAAACTGAATGGGAAAGTGGGTTTTCAGCAGTTTTTCTACAACCCCTCTTTTGTTAGAGTAGTGTGACCAGGTTTATCTTAGAGGTCCCTATTTATTTCTTGAAAATCATTTGCACACTCTTCACTTTCAACTCTAATAACTTTTGAAAGGATAATGCTACTACTTTGAGAGTTGACATTTATCATGAACAGAATGTGTTAATAGAGCATGCTTAATTTCAACTTAATCTGATAATCCCTTCATTGTTGCTACAGTGGTTGTACGATCATGTTTTTTTTTTCCCATTCATGATACAGGTAGCACAGCTTAGTAAAGATTAAGCGCTTGAATAGATGCTGTACTTTAGAGCCATTTGAATCAAGTTATATATCATTTTAAAGCTTAGAGTCTGTTTTTCAGAATATGCCCTTAGCTAAAAATCCATGTCTGGCGACTTTTTGTTGGTTTTGTGGTGCAGGGTCACATATACGGAACTCTTGCCAATTCATCTAGGCCAGGGCTACTTGATAATGATCTAATGTAAAGTCAGTCTACATAAGTACTACCTCATTCTTAAGAGAAGGACTCTAGGAGTGATCTTTATAGAAAGATTGATTGAGTGTGCTCATACTCGAGACTCACTCATGATACAGGCTTTACACTATACAGGTTTGGCTGGCAGGGAAACTCCTGTAGCTGTTCCCTCCACTAAAAACTGAAAGATTTACAAGCTCTAGATTGCACTATTCCAACATTCAAACAGGTCAAAAGAAATATTAACCTTTAGTGTAACTCTCAGCCCTGGACATTGCGATGCCATCTGTTCTGTTTTTCAGTTTCTATTCTTCTTTGTAATTTTAGTAGAGGTTTTTATGCCTCCGCAACGAAGTGGCCGGAGGCATTATGTTTTCGGGTCGTCCGTCCGTCCGTCCGTCCCGTTTTGTTTTTGTCGATATCTCAAGAACCGTGTGGGGGTTTTACATCAAACTTGGTATGAGGGTATATCCTTGGGGGATAATACTTTGTGTGGATTTTAGGGTCACAGGGTCAAAGGTCAAAGGTCACAGGTTATTTTGTGAAAAAAAAATTGAAATTCCACATATTTCTCCATATCTCGCAGATGGTTCAAGGTATCTTCATAGAACTTAGTATATATGCTTGTACCGATGGGCAGTGATTATCTAGGGAAGTTGGGGGTCATGGGTCAAAGGTCAGGGGGTCAAAGGTCAAGGTCAACTCCTCAAAATATCACTACTTTCCTTAAAATGCAATATGCCTGAAGGTTTTTTTTTTTTTTTTTTAACTGGATGTATGGCATGTATTACCCAATATACATTTTTTGGGAAGTTTCTTGCCAAAAGGTCAAAGGTCAAAGGTCAAGTGAAAGTGCTAAATTGCACTTTTTCCTCCATATCTCGAAAGTAACTCAAGGTATCATCATGAAACTTACATATTTATGCATGTTCTACCTAACAGTGATTCTCTGTGGAACTGTGAGGTCAACGGTCAAAGACCAGGTTTAGATAATGCTATTTTCCCATTTGATACTGAAATTATACTTTTTCTCAATACCTTGAAAATTACTCAAAGCATAAACTTATAAAAGGGTCAAAAGTCAAGTAGAAATCATTAGTTCCCCAAATACCTGCACTCTGACATTTGAATAATTCATCCAATTGAACCTAGTTCTAGGAAAGTGAACATTCAGCACATTTGTGGCAAACCTGTCATTTTAATATTTTGCCAATTGTGTGAAACTGTCATCACACATTGTCAAGACATTGTACTATAGACCTATTAGGAGAACCATGCATGATGGCGGAGGCATATCAGTCGCCGTAGCGATATATCTAGTTAGGCCTAGGCTATACCTTGGTAGATACAAAAGGGGCACGAGCCCAGATCTGTGATGTAGTCTGATCATTGTAATAGACCCTTCCCTATTTCTATTTCAGTTTGCAGATTGTTTGCATTCAACTTCTTCTGAAATCCCCCAATGTATGTATTGTGTACTTGTTTCCTTCCTTTTGGCTTTTATATACAACGTACCTCCTTGAACATTTGTCACCAAGTTTTTAATCTGTCGTTATATTTCACATGCCATTTTAGAAATTAATGCTATTTACAAGTTAAAGGTCAGCAACTTCTACTACCAAGGCTAAAATATTCACCCTTATTCCTACTGCATATGAGATCTGTCCCTGACATGTGAGGTGTCCTGAACACTGCATAACTTCACTCTGTAGCTTGAAATTGCGAAATCTGAATATCATGTACATAGTGTACTATGTACATGTACATTGTACGTAAATAGTGCACAGCAGCAGCAGCAACAACAATAACAAAAGCAGCAATGTCAGCAACAATAACAATAACAAGAATAGCAGCAGCAGCAACAACAACAACAACAACAACAATTCACCCTGCTCTGCTTGTTTTCTAAATTATCCTTGTTATATCGATGACATCTGTCCTTGACATGTGAGATGTCCTTTTTCATGATTTTTATGCAATGTTGATCAAATTTTTCTTTGTGGTTATGAAATTCTGCTCGTTTTTTTCCAGACTAACTTGACTGAATGCATCAGAGACACGATGGTAACCTCTTTCAATAGTGAGGACAATTTAAGGCGTGCATTCTCTTTGATGCTTCAAAGGGGCTATGACAATCAGGAGAATTGTTTGAATGATGTAACTGGAAATTGTTTGACTTTGCTGCTAACAGATTAATGAGTTTAGAATCCTGGATAGAGTTCGGTAATGGGTACACTCAGCAAGATATTTACGCTTGATTCCTTTTTCTACTTGACATCATAAAATTGACTTCGGAGCCATCATGAACATTGGGATGTAAATAGAGTGGGAGGTGCCAGATTTTGAGCCAGGAGTTCTCTTCTGAGGGTTTGCATTGGTTTTATCATGCCGTCAAAGCAAACAGATGATAAGTTGAGCAAAGTTGAGAAGTACCGGTAGGTAGTGTATTACTACAAAAGGATATTGTACAACTGCTGGGTTCATGTACTAACCAAGGAATGCTGTCATCAATGATTTTATTACAGTGTATCTCTCTCTCATTGTGCATCTCATTTTAATTGTTCCATTTATCAGGGCCAGCAGCACAGGCAGTCATACTGTATTTTGTCCAAGCTACTGCTACCTGTTCTACAGTGATGGCCTTGATCTATGACAGCCTAGTATTGACAATGATTTTCTATGCCATCCTGCTGGTCATTGCGAGTGTTGCAACCCTGTTCACAGCATACCTACTTTACATCAAATACACCCACATCAAATATCGCCATATTCCAGGTCCACAGAGGACGAGGTAAGAAACAGAACAGTCTATGATTAATATGGTGCAAGTGAATGTACTAATAAAAATTTTTGGTACGTTCTGGTAGGGGCCTTACATTACACTGTGTATGTCTGTATTACAATTTTATAAGGAGTCAGGAGGGGTTTGTTTGTAGACTTTGCATTTATGATATTTTGTCAAGTGAATTTAATGTGTAATTGATAGATTTTGTGTTATATCTCCAGCACAGAGAACAATCATATTTGTGTTTTTTGGCATGTCTTTTGAAAGCTATGTAAGCTGTTTATGAATTAACGTGTTGATGTATCCTGCTGAAGTATCATTCTTAAAATATTATGTGATGTTGTATTCTTCATGAGACAGTTTTTTTTTTTTTTTTTTAATTGTAGCTCATCTGTCCTTTCAGTTCAAGTGATATGTTGCAGTTGCTTTTTATGTGTCAGCTGTAAATTTTTATTGCCCTCATCTTCTTTAACACCATGATGAAGCTTCAAAAAGTCACAGTGTAAATCATCTGTTCATCTGCAGTCTCCACATTAAAAAAGGCACAGGGCTTAACACAGTGCCACTGGCTTGAAAATTTAATTAATGGGCATGCTAATATTTGCAAGTTTGCAGCTTCATGTTGCTAAATGTTAATGGGTTGATTTTGCCTCATAGCTGAGAGAAACTAGTTGACTGACCTTTAACACTTGACCTTTTACATATATACAGTTTTGTATAGTTTATTTTAAAATGAAACCTTTACAGATGTATATATTTGTATAGTGTACATTGTATGTGGTTAAAAATGTCACCTCTAAACCTCTTGTATAATGTCAGAACTGGAGCAGACCATGAACATTTCATTTCATTAAGAATCTAGTATACACATACAATGTTTGTACATACAGTAGTTACCTTTGACATACATGTACAGTACCTCAATCCCATACACGCAGGGAAATTCACTTCCCCCTTTTACAAGTGAGTTGAGACTAATATATGTTGACAGCTTTTCGGTATACACATGTAAGTAAAAAAAAACAACAACAACCAAAACAAAAACATTAGTCTAGCCATCATAATGTGTACGATACAATATCACCAAACTCAAATATTCACTGTTTGAGTGTAACTTCCTTGTTTCTTGCCTGTATCATACAGCTTTATTTTTGGCAATGACGCCTTGGTAGAAAAAAGCATGAAAGAGGATGCCATTGGAAAACTGACATATAATATGTAAGTATGTCTTCATTGCATCAAACATGATCCATCATACCAGATATCATACTACAGTGCTCACCCGTTAATAGGGAACGACTTTAGTGGGAACCCTGTTTAAGTGCGACAAAACTTGATGTACCCGGAAACAAATTTTTCACATGTTATTGTCACTGCGTAGTCAGAACAATGAACCGCTTTCTCTGGGCAAATCTGGCTGTAAAACTTCAATTTTTTTCGTCATTAATGTCTAAAGATGATAAGTAAATCCTTAGAAATGATTGCTGGGATTTCATTTCCTTACCAGAAAGATTATTTTGTAATCAGTTCCCGATAAATTATGCCAACTACAATCTAAACATTTGCTGTTAGGTAGTGAGACGCAGAGCTATAGGCGGTTATCTTATTGAGAGCATTAGCTTAAAGGGACTGTACAGTGCTGGTTGAGGTGGGGATTCATGTTTTGAACATTCCTAAGTGAGATAATGAAAAGCCTCTTATGGATATGAAAGAGCATATAATTTTAAGAAGGATTCAACATTTATTTGATGAAAATTGGTTTTCAAATGGCTGAGATATCCAAAAAAGTGCTAATAATAAAAGGCGACATGCCACAACTTTATTAGGATCTCTATGTTTCACCTTGTTTTTGGATATCTCAGCCATTTCCAGACCGCTTTTCATCAAATAAACTTTTGATACCCCTTAGAACTGCATGCTCTTTGACATCTCATAGAGTGGTTTCTGAATATCTCGCAAAACGTTAAAAGCTAAAACCTCACCTCGACCAGAACTGTACACACCCTTTAACTACACAATGTCATGCACTTACACTGTACCACTCGTTCAGTGCATATATTTTTCTCCCGACCCATAGGCCTTCCGATTATTAAGTGGTGAGCACTGTACTATGTGTAAGGGAGTCTGTCTGTCTGTCTGTCTGTGCCTGTAAACAATTTTGTGGACAACGTATAACTGAAAAACTGTTTGAGGTGGAATCGTAATGATACTAGGCATGTATATACATGTAGGAATGGGTAAAGTTGTGCCTATCAACTTTTGGGTGCAGATGCTCAAGGTAAAAGGTCAAGGTCAAATGCTCAAAATTTGACTATTTCCCCCATATATATGCAATGCCTGAAGGTATGTACTTTTGTACGTGTTTCATTGAGGCCAAATCTGGGGGCGCTTTCTCATAGGAGCATCTGGTGGGCTGTGGCCTCACTACTCAGCTATTGGTACCCGTGCGTTTGATCAAAACCCTCTGGGTTCCTGCTGGACTATTGCCCAATAAAGATTCTCTAGAGAGAGTTTCAGGGCATGAGGTCAGAGGTCAAATGTCAAGAGAAAATGTTACAATTTCACTTTTTTTTTCCATAACTTAGAAATAGTAGATCTACAGGATGTGTGGTTACCCTATTACAAAATGTATGAAAAATGCTGTACATGTACCAGCCTTTATCAGTAATGTCTTTATGTTTACCAGTTTGTGGAGTGGTCAGCACCCCAAGTGTCTGTATGTAGTGTGTACATGTATCCTTGCCTTCTTTTTTGGCAGCAAAACTTGACTTTAGTGGTTATGATTTCACAACATAATACATTATAACATGTTGTTAGACATGGGCATGATTGAGCATAAGAAAAAAAAGCAATATGACTCTCTACAAGAGTTACATTTAAAGGGGATGGCTAGTAACTGATCAGTGGGAATGCTGGGGGATGATTGTTCCAATCCTTGTGGGATTCATTTAAGAGTACATTACCTATTGTTGTGTGAAAATTGTTTGCTTCAGAATGGTCTCATATTCAAGTAATGTGCAGTTTAATATTTCCAGGGTAGCATGCCTGTACAGTGACGGGGCACTAAACTGCACATTACTTGAATATGAGACCGTTCTGAAGCAAACAATTTTCACACAACAATAGATAATGTACTCTTAAATGAATCCCACAAGAATTGGAACAACCATCCCCCAGCATTCCCACTGATTCCCACTGATCAGTTACTAGCCATCCCCTTAAAATACATGTAACTTGTGCATTTATACTTGGTGATTTTTGAGAAATTTGTGACCTCTGAAGATATTGCCCTGCTTTTTCCTTCTGCTGGTACTCAGGTATAAGGAGTATGGCATGATTCATAAACTGCAGATCCTACATCGTGTCATCATTTTCATCCTGGACTCAAAATTTGTCAAGGTAATGATGGTTGTGTGAACTCAGGATGTATATTAATTTTGTACTTCACAAAGTCAGTGGTGCATAGAAGTGATGCCATATTATGCAGCAGTCAAAAAGCCAAATGTAGTATATGGCACGCATCATAATCACTTTATTCTTGAAGGGCCATTATCACGTTTTATATACAGATGGTCGCATGAATTCAGGATTTACATTGCTGAGTATTGCATAATGGTGATGCAATGTTATGAAGCAGTCAACATCTTACACAGAAAATTATTTTCAACATTTGTGTGGCGCTCCGTCGGAATGAGTCAAAAGTCGCAAAAAATGAAATCGTAGTTATGCCTATATGTGAATTCTACAGACTTTAAGCTTTACACTGATATGTAATACAACTCATTTCGACATCCCTGTAGATCATAAAAACGAATATTAACTACGCTTACGATGTCAGTCCTTTTTCTAAATAACGGAGAAAATCGCTCTCAAAGTTCAGGTTAGGTTCAAGCTCACAACCTGTTTCTTTCGCGGGACGAAACAATACAACAGTCCTGCTTAGCGACGGCGTTTACGCTCCATCGCACGCACTACCGTATAAGGCGATAGCTTGGGTGTGTAAGATAATTAACCAATCGCAGGACAGGTCTATCATTAACGATTCTGACCAATACGGTCGTCCGATGTAAACTTCGGTGCGTTTGTGTCCGTGCCGCTGCCGCCGCATGAATGAGTCGGTACGCGTTGTGTGTCGGCTGCGGTGTAATTTGCCGCAAGTTTTTAACTCACAAACAATAGGAAACAGTAGAAAGAAAAAAGGCACGCAATGCGTATTATGAAAAGCGTCCATAGCGAGAGCGTTGATCGCTTCCATTCTCCTCCAATGTTGTTGTCAATGGAAACTATAGAGGATGCGTTTAGCAAGTACCAATACCTAAATAGAACCTAAGAACCTATTGTTAGGCGGGCACGCAATGCGTCTTACGAGAAGCGTCTTTTAGCGAGGGCGTTGATTGCTTCCATTCTCCTCCCATGTACACTGTAGTTATTGTCAATGGAAACTAAAGAGGATGCGTTGAATAGCAAGTACCAATACCTAGATAGAACCTGAGAACCCATTGTAGGCGGGGGTTCAAAATGAAGTTAATTAACAATAGTCGTCTTTTGAGATCGTATTCTTTGCGTGTACTAAAACCCCTCAAATTACGCACATGGTCGTAATGTTGCAGAACATCAAAGACTGCTTTCGCGTCTGTTCTGCTGCAGCTGTATACAACATTCTGAATTCCCGCCATATTAGGCACATATCCTTTATAGGCGTTGCATCCACAGAATTATCGCTTATCAAAGCTTGCCAATGTTGCACGTACTATACGTATCAGAAGCAAAGGTTGATGTAGGCCTGACAGCTTCACGTTGGGTTTATAATTATGATTGTATCATGAATATACTTCTTATTCCCTGTCACTTTTGTAATACCATAGCATAAAAAGACTCGTTAACTTGTAGCTTAAGCTTATCTTTTTTACATCACATTTACAGTTACAATCTTTCTGCATTTGTGAAGTTGAGTATAGATAATTATACTGACATATATTCTAAATTAATACTTAGGCCTTCCTCATTTTGTTTTGTATTCACAAACCTTACTAAAATAGATGATTGCTTGATTACTTTCGGGTAAAGGAAACACCGGAAAAGGAACCGCATTTAATGTGTGTGTGTTTGTTTGTTGTTGTTTTTTAACGAACCTAAGCTAATAGCGAACCATATTTCATTGTATGATTAACGAACCTTCAGAATAATCAATTGTATTACCCCCCCCCAAAAAAAAAATAAACAAACAAACAAACATTTCAATGTCATGCGTTGTCAATAGTGATAAAAGGCCCGTTTTTATTTAGTAGTATGTCTCAGTACTCCTGTGTTTATTTTTAAGAATGTGCCTTTCCGTATGATTGCGATTGATGTTCAGCTATTTCTTTCCCGCAAGCTTGAAAAGGAAGCAGCTAAAATTCAGGCAAGGAGACTAGTTTTCTTCCATGAGATACAATCATTATTGTATCAGGTACTATACAAAATGGTTGAAATCTGCTGAAAGTCGAACTTCGTTTTTTTTTTTTTAATTCCATTTCAAGCGGGGATAGACTAGAAATTAGTTTGTCTATACTGGCAGGAGACATTAGTTTTCCAGTACATACTCCCGCATTCAAATAGTCGCCATATTTTCGTGGTCACAATCAGATACACACGTGATATTATCATAAAAATGAAAATACAAAACAACTAACACGCCATAATCGTACAAATATTATGGACTTCAATGAATTAGTGACTATACTTACCTGTAATAGTCCGCATAAAAAACAAGCACGCCAATCAAATAATTTGATAGAATTAATAGAACATACAGCGATATCATGCATGGCAGATCAAATCAAGTTCAATTGGTGAGAAAGCTAAATGAAGTTAAAAAGTTGACTTCTTTACGTTTCTCTTTCATTATTTTTTATGAAAACAGAATTACATCGTATATCTACTGAAGCGGAATGACTCTGTTGCTAGCAATCGCCACATAAAGCATTTTTAGTCTTCTGAGCAAATCCGAATCCCATTTGCTTGATAATGTAACAACCCTTATAACTTTACAGAGGACTCGCAAATTCAAATTTTCAAAACATATACCTAAACATTACATTATACACGGTGTATTTAAAAAAAAAAAAAAACATTTTGAATGCGTTGTGTGTTAGCATGTTAATGGAATCAATCTGCTTTTATTTTCCGTACGTATAAAGCGCACAGAAACGTAACCAAATGTTACCAAATACAGTGGAATGCATTGTACAGGGTGGTATCATCATTAGAAGTATATCCCATTCCTTTTTCTTTTATTTGCTTGAAGCAGTAGTCAAACCACGTGTCATTATCGCAGCGGCATCACTTAGGAATTAGAATGTATGAAGATAATCGTAACTCATTTATTTCATGCTATTATTATAGCATTTACATTTCCAACTGTTATTGACAGTATTATGGTACTGTATGGTTACGATTACGAATGTTGGTTGTGAATTCAAAAGACTGGTTCATTAATCGAACTATAAAGGTAATAGCTGTTTTGAAAGCAGTTCGGTACAAGTTCGAAACGCAAACAAAATCATCGTCATAGGGGGAACTGATAGCTCTAGAAAACTTGTTTAGGTCAGTTAAGTTTGCCGTATGCAATCCTTAAAGAAAGTTTTGACTATGGCCATCTTTTGAGTATTTTGAGAAATTATATAAAGAATTATTTGTTTGGATTATGCCAAGAATTAGTTTGAACTATGAGAATAAAAAGGCACGATTACCTCAACAATGTTGTAGTTCGATTAGACATGATGGGTAAAGTGAATTCATGACTTGTTGATTAATCCTTGCTGATTGATGATCATTTCTGTATTAAAAACCATCAGATAAGTCTCGTAGATGATACCTCTGTAATCGTAGTCAAAATTCGTTTGAGCAATGAGACGAAAACCAACAAACAAAATGCTATGTATCATCGCTCGAGTTTCCAACATTTGGTGTCACCAGACCAACAATAAGTGACGAATCGAATGGAACATTTAATTGTGGGAAAGCGGACTGCGTTACGATTTTTAAACGTTGCGAGCAATTCTTTATAAAAAAAGAGAAAATGAGGCAAAGTTCAAGAAATTAGAAAAAGCACGTAAATGCAGGCAATCGTGTTTAATAGTCAAAGTAAGAGATTACAATCGGCCATGCGGATGTATATGATTGCCTTATTTACATGTCTGATTTCTATAAACTATGTTATATTTAAGTTTAAGTTCCCCTCCCTCCTTGATAAAAGTTGTGTTGGGTTTTCGCTAAAGGCATTTATTAGGACACGCTATAAAAACGACAACAAATGACTACTATACATCAAAGGATGACCTATGCATGAACCACAATAATTCTGTACGTTCTGATATAATGCAACTGTTTGTTTGTTTGTTTGTTTGTTTGCTTGCTTGTTTGTTTTGAATTACCATGGTCTTTGTCGGGGGAAAGATGAAGAAAAATAGTAGAGTGTATCACTCTCAAATCCGGATGATTGCGATAAGTGTGTATTCCCGCCCTTTCTATACAGGTAAACAATTTAAGCTTGGTATGCTATTATAAAAGCCTTGTGTCACGCAGAAGAACTGATTCCGCGATCACTTTCAACCTTTCATAAAATTCACGTTTTAAGATAGTAACGATAGCTTGTAGGAGATAAAGTAAGTTAGCGTCCCTGGCTGTGGCTCTGAACACAAAAGGGGACTGAAAAAATCTTTTACAAATTAGCAGACATAATGCCGATCCTCCAACACTGTCGCTCCATTACGTCACTAATTCTGCTATCAATAGCGAAAAAAAGAATTGTACTGGTTGCGTGATTATCCACCCCTTGATAGCAGGAAGTTACCTTTCATTGTTCAAGGCTTCGTTGATGCCGGGTTTACTCGGATACAAGGCATGAACAGTGTCGTCCGAGTTCTTTCATTCGGAATTCCTCAGAATACACAATTCAATAGGCAATTAGCGCTGCTACTTCGCAAAGCTGTTAGCCAAATTCTTTGCAGACTTGACCTCTCACATGTCAGCTACACGTAAGACACGACAAACAGCTATCATTACACACATTCTGATTAAAAAAGAAAATGAAGAAGCACACTTTTGAGTACCGACACAGCTTTCTGTCACTTTCTCAAATAGGTCCTACTTCTAAAAAATACACAAATGACAAGAGTCAGAATATCCTCCAAAGGGAACATGAGCTATTTGGGCATTGATAATGTTTGTCGTTCGATTTCTCTCCATGCCGTTGCGGCCCAAACCATCATAAGAAAATAGGGCAATAAGTTTTATTAACCGGGGAAACAAAATTACGCATTACACACATTTGGCTTAAATTAGCATGCGAATTGTCGACTTTATAAAGACGAGAATAATTGACAACTTAGGCCATGCTATATCTCCAAAGATGAACTATATATATATTATACTATATTATACATAATCATTTGAATGAATTCATTAATGAGGCCAATAAAAGTTGTAAAAGTACATGTACACACACACATAGAAAGGTTTCAAGTTCGATATGTGATCATGTATTAGCTCATTGATAAAGTATCATAAATTTTGCGTGATCATTCGTTAGAATTATTTTTTTCAGCGCCATTTGTGCGTCACATCAATCACCACTTCATGAAATGTGATGCATGCATCAAACGCAACTCGCTGGTCATGCAATCGATAGCCTTGGTCAGCTCACTGTTATTGCGTAATTAAGCCCTCGCCGCCGCCGACGTCGCCGCGCGCACCATGCTTTGTTTTGTCTTCAATGGGGTCAAGAGCAATGCTTCATTAGCATACGCCCTAGCAACGGAGGCGGAGTCTCAATCGGGCAAGAACAATAGGTGCGAAACGTAACGCAAAGGCGATCGTTCGAAAAAAATGTAACCGAAAACATTGTCTCAGAAAAACTGTGATTTGGGACACTTGTCCTCATTTTTACACGCTGAAATTTTCTGTACAAATAGATAAAACGTCAAGGAATCAAAATCCGTCATAAAAAAATTTCGACCCGAGTAGTGCTTCCCCTTCATTTTCGGCTCATTACGGGAAAAGTCCCCGTGCGACTTATGACTCATTTTGTCGGAGCGCCACACATTTAAACATGTACCAAAATTCATTGATAACCCCAAAAAAAACAACAACAACAACAAACAAAAGTTCAGAGAATTATGTGACATACACATTGCATTTATGTGTGATCACAGTGAAATATCTCTCTATTGACATGACGAAGTACAATCTAATAGAACAGTAAAATATTGCAGAATTACAGCAGATTAAATTCGAAATCTCTGTCAAAGATATGTTTGTACCCCCTAAATGCATCATAAGCATTTACAATTTGTAGAGTGTAAAACTCACACAAGCTCAGAATAAATGCTTTTTAATGAATTTGTGTGATATTTTGTACAGAATATTGTGTGAAGTGGCTAGTTTCTTGAAGAAATGACCTAAAATGTACTAATAATTTGTGCTTTGTGTGGTACATGGTTTGGTTGTGACTTTTTTTTTCTCTGCCAGTTATATACTTGAACAGTGCATTTCCGTTGTAACGGACATGGTTATTACAAAATTCTGGTTACAATGAAGTAAAAATTGATGGCCAAACATCATCCTCTCTATGTTTTTTAGTGTTTTTTTGTTCGGTTTTAACAAAATTTCGGTATACTGTAAAAGTGGAAATTTTCGCGCATTTTGCGCAACCAGAAACTAGCGCGAAAATAAAAGCACGTGAATATTTTTGCTTGCTATGTGTTCCAGTGGTTGATGTCTTGATAACGCGAAATTAAAAACCTGCAAAACTCTTCTTACTTGGCTGAGCGCAAAAAATTAGTCATGCGAAAATATCCACTTTTACAGTAATGAAAGAAAACTGCCGGTCTCGGGGACTTTGTTACAACGGGGTCTATTGTACAACATCATTCAAGAGAATCTCCCAGGACCTTTTGGATGTCACGTCTTTAGAAATGTTGTACTTGTGAGGTGCCAGATGTGACTTGTCGATTACTGTCGGTTCAAATCAATTCTCTTTCCTTGCAGAACCTCTTGACCAATAGCCTGCATACAAAGCCACCGTACACCTACAAAAAGATGCAGTTTGTTTTTGCCGAGAGGATAGCCGGCTATGGACTGGTCACGGAACTTGACCACGGCAAGTGGCAGAAGAAGCGTACCCTAATAAACCCTGCATTCCGCAGACAGTAAGTCAAATGTCACTGACACTGACAGGAAAAACGACTGTGGAACTGGCAGTTTTTTGCTCTAGAATTTACGTGTACATGCATGTATGTATGTATGCAATAAAAAAGATGTATGAAATAACACTACAATGCATCATAATGCAATTTCATTTGGGTATGATAATTCTATAAACAACAAAAATGCAAAGAATTACCGAAAAATTGTTCACTGGAAGTACTACAATCTCAGTGCATACACGATCATGGTTGCTGCGTAATTTCTTTAAATCCATTATTGATAATCAACAGTTGGGGACAACAACGATACCCACTGATCTTCCATGCTAGAGCGAAATGCATGCAGTTTTGTTGGAAAATATGATTGCTAGGACATGATCGGTCATCATGTAACTCTATACAGTGTACCTACAAATGTAACCACAACTTCTGTTTGGGGAGGGCACTTCAGGAATGAAAGTCATACATATACATGCATTCAAAATTATTTTACGCTTTACAATTGTAGATCTCAAAATACTCCAAAACAACTCATTATCTTGGCAAATTACATCAGCCAGCCAATTCTCATGTTAGGGCCTTTTGATACATTGCAAGCAAATTCCATATGGTGGAAGATGAATTTTGAGCCCCTCTGAGAACTGTGTTTTAGCTTTAAGCGGGACAAAAGTCATACTCCTGGATATCTTCACCGAAGGTTTCATGGAGTTGTATCAACTCCCCCACATATGAAAGTGTTCCTTATGGCATTTATAATTAATCAAGTGACACCAGTCATATCTAACAATATGCCTAATAGAGAGATAGATACAGGAAGAGGGAGAGAGAGAGAGAGAGAGGGAGGGAGTGAGAAAAAAAAGCAGCTTAGATTTTGATTGCTGTGCATTTAAAGATCATATTTAAGTTCAATTTATTTCTTTTACTTGTCATTACATGTATAGTACGGGATATTTTTAATTAAAAGCTTTCAACGAATGAGGCATGGCTGAGGAACTACTGGTAGGCATGACTTCCTTATAGAATTTGCTCATTGATTATTTTTAGCATATGAGGAAGATCAGTTTTGAAACTCAAAAGATCATGTTGCATGCTGTCCTTAGAACAAAAAGATGCCTGATGAAGGGATAATAGACATGGGCAGTTTGATACAATGCCATTTGCAGGCCCAAGTGATTGACGAGAACCTTGTCCGACAGATATTATGTACCTTGAGAAATTAAAGGGATGAGGTACGAGCAGAAGCCCAGTTAAAAGTATGCATAGTATTGGACAAAGATTTAAAGGTCATGACTATTAAAATGTGAGCAACTTTTTGACACCCAAACTTAGCTTGACATTTTCTCTACAACTTTGCCCATGACAAGTCTAGTGTACGTAACAAAAATCTATTAAAAATCTACACAGATTTGAAAAACAAAATGTTTTCCCCCAATTATGTCTACTTTGCGGTCTCAGAATAATGAGGCACACAGGGGGTATACACTGTGGTGCATACAGGGTTAAATGCTTTTATTCAATGTTGCTTCCTCATCTTCAGGTCCAGTTTTCTGTAATAACATGACGGTCATGTGTTGCAGGCTCAAGCATGCAGTTTACTCAGGACCAAATAGACTTCATGACAGACTTATGAGTGCTTATGTTGTTACACTGTAAATGTCATTATTTTTGGCTCAATCAAATTTACGCGCTGAGTGCCTCAAAAACAAATGTGTGTTCTTAAATTTTGTGCTACGTGATTAACTAAACACATTTTCTACCGTTGCACACAAACACACACACACACAGATAAAAAAATTGTTTTGACACTTCCCATACTTGAAAATGAATGTACATGCATACCAATGTGTGCACATCATGCTTGAATCACATAAATACACACAGTGGCGTATCGGGGGGGGGGGGGGGGGGCAAGGGGGGCACGTGCCCTGGGTGCCATTCCTTGGGGCGCCATAAACGGAAAAAACAAACAAACAAACGAAGAAGAAGAAAAAAAAAAAAACCGCCCGGACGGGGGGAGGGAGAATGGGTTGGGGGGGGGGGGGGGCAGAAAACCCAAACAAACAAGATAAAAACAAAACATTACGATGACAAAATGACAGTGTTTATTGTGTTCACACAAGAATTCCATGTTTTGTAAGCTGAAATACAAAAAATTTCTGCTCGCTCACTGCGCTCGCTCGCCAAAATTTACATAAAAAAAGAAGATAAGAACAAAACATGATGACGCGGATAAAATGACAAGGTCTATTGTGTTCACACATGTCATTTTATATATTAGCAGGCAAAATGTTACATGGAGCAGCGGCTGCAATTTCATTCGTTCTGAAGTGATCGCCGATTCTCGCTATCGCCAATGACGTAAAAAGTACCCGGATGTGGCTTTTTTGTCAAGATTTAGTGCACTTGGTAGCAAGGGCACTTCCGGCGCGGGGCATAATTTGCACAACGCTAGCGTGCGCGTACGTGTACCTTACCTATAGCGCAGCGCCGGCCACGGATACTAGTACAGTAGACCGCTGTACCGCCCGAGCCAGCGAGTGGCCAGGCCTGTCATACTCGTACACTGTAGTCCCCGCCGGCGGCCGGCCTTGCATTAGCATGCACCACCACTGCACGCAGCGCATAAGCTAACACATACCGGTACAGCGTTTCATGCGATCGATGTTCACATCACAGATCAGTCATCTCTGCATACGCTGAAAATATGCTGGAAAATATTCACCCACCTGGATATACAGTATATCGTCATGGAATGCACATCTTTGTTTTTATTTGTTCTCTGTCGAAATGTCGCGAACACAATCGGGAACGAACAGTGATCTCGAACTTATCCTGTCTCCGAAGCAATTTCTTCCAAGTAAGTACGTACAATGTACGTAGGCACTATACATAGAGCTGTGTTTACCATACAGCTCTATGGCACTATACTAGGCCTACTCACCGAACTACCACTACTAGTAAGTCGCGCGTGCACGTACTGCGCTGTGGAGTCACCCGCAAACCTCACCCACGCGGCCACGTCACGTCTCGCATGCCAGTAAGGGTCCTGTTTCTGCAGATTTTTTTCATTTATTGTCGTGCGAACAACACATGGCAGCTTCGCAGCAACAACCAATAGTCGTACTAACAGCAATTTCTTAAGAATGGAGAAATTTCAAATCATATTAAAGCTGTAATTCTAGTCGAGAAAACCGAAAGTACACGTAGAATACAGTCGGTTGTGTGTGTAAATAGCATTAGTCACGTATCACGCGCGTATGAACGGAAGTGACTTTGCTACCGGACTATCCCATAATGCACCGTAAATGACTCTTAAATCAACATCCGGGTACTTTTTACGTCATTGGCGATAGCGAGAATTGGATCAAAAGAGGGCGCCAACGGTTTCGAACATAGGGGGGTGTGCAAAAAAACAAATCAAACAAGACTAGACTTGGAATTTGTCAAGACTGACAAATTAGGTGATCCGATTTGTTTTAATCGATGATTCGAGTCCTGATCGCAATAGGCATGACCATATAGGTTTCATCTGTGTTTAGAGACATTGGCCGTGTGATGTTTGGATTCCCATTTAGAAAAGAGAGTCAGGTCTGCCATCTTTGGTACCAAATTCGGTATACACTATAACGAAGATACAGAATAAAGTATATTTGACCATTGACCCAACTTTGCACAGCCAAGATGGCATCTGAGCAAAAAGTGGTTATTTTGTGAAATGATTCTTGTAACATGGTCTTTGCGTGTGGAAAATATGGGAAAGATAGGACATGTATTCACCAAGATACAGGTTGAAACATGTATGACCTTTGACCCTAATTTACATACCCAAGATGGTGTCTGATCAAGTAGTTGTTATTTTATGAAATAATGTACGTGACATGAACTAAACATGTGCAAAATATGGGCGTGATAGGGGCTGGTTCTCTTGACTTATTGCAAAGAAAGTTGCAGAAAGAAAGAAATATCTCAATACATCGAAGATAAGTATAATTTCAACCAAGTTTTTTGACGTGATATCGGCGCCGTATGAAAAAATGGAGGGTATAGTCACGATAGCCCAAAGTCTGAGCTACAACATATTAAAATCTGGGAGAAATTCACAGAAGAGTAAGTGAGATAGTGTTTGATAAAGACCGTCATGTCAATTTTCATTTCCAGAAAAATTCCCTCCCATAGAGATAACACGTAAACTGGTTAAATTTGACAAGGTTACATTATATCTATTTTCACGAGGTGAAGACATCATCCGATTAAAACTTTGATTAACAAAACTTAAAGAGTATTACATTGGCTACAACATACTAAAATCTGGAAGAAATTCACCGAAGGGTAATTGAGCTAGTCGTCGATAAAGACAATCATGTCAATTTTCACATCTAGAAAAATTCCCTCCCATAGAGATAACACGTCATAATGAAGATAAAGAAAGAAGTACATATGACCTTTGACCCTACTTTGCACAGACAAGATGGCGTCTGAGCAAAAAGTGGTTATTTTGTGAAATGATTCTTGTAACATGGTCTTTATGTATGCGAAATATGGGAAAGATAAGACATGTACTCACCAAGATACAGGATGAAACATTTTTGACCTTTGACCGTAATTTACATACCCAAGAAGGTGCCCGATCAAGTAGTTGTTATTTTATGAAATAATGTACGTGACATAAACTAAACATGTGCAAAATATTGGGCTGATAGAGCTTGTTTTTCTTGAGTTATTGCAAAGAAAGTTGCAGAAAGAAAGGAATATGAAAATACATGGAAGATAAGCTTTAATTTCAACCAAGTTTTTGGGCATGATGCCGACTCCGTATGAAAAAACGAAGGGCACACTCACGATAGCCCAAAGTCTCAGCTACAACATACTAAAATATGGGAGAAATTCACCGAAGCATAAGTGAGCTAGTGCTCGATAAAGATAGTCATGTCAGTTTTCATTTCCAGAAAAACTGCACTCTCATAGAGATAACACGTAAACTGGTCAAATTTAACAATGTTACTTTTAATCCCTTTTTACGAGGTGATGCCGTCATCCAATCAAATTGTTGTTAATATTTATCGGAAAGACCATTTAATGAGCTACAACATATTGAAATTTGGACGAAAATCAACTAAAAAATAAGTGAGATATGCTTGAATGAATTTGAAATTTGATGACGTCATTTTGAAAATTTACTTTTTTTACTTTATTAAGAAATTTGATATATTTTAATCATTTTTCCAGCATTGCCAACCCATGAAATGACATGTACAACTCATCAGCTTTCAGAATATGTAAAAAAAATGGGGGGTCACCGTCCATCCTGACGAGTAAAATTGGATTTAAAATTGGCAGTTTTTTGGCATTGTTGCACTGTATATCGCCATTGACGCGCGCGCGGAATTTCAACTTTGACGGACCCGTATGACGTCATTTTGAGTTGGATTGACTTGAAACTTGGTAGAAATATTCTTTGACATTTCACACATCCGATCAAAGTGAAAAAACGGAAAATTTTCATTGCATATGAGCTGTGCGTGCGTATATGTGCGCGCGCGTACGCGTCCGTCCAATTTTTTCAATTTTTCAAAAAATACTCCAAATGGTCTGAAACGTGTGCAAAAAAATTTTGAGCTCGATTTTAGCATGCAAATATTTCAACGCGCGCGTTCTAAAATAAATATGAATTTTGACAATATGAGTGACGTAAATTTCATTGAAGAATTCTATTCCATTAATGAGATATGGATGAAAATGTGTTTTCATATAATGACGTCATAGTGACGTCACGGTCGACTGATCACTATGATTTTATAAAATTTTTCGTCTTTGGGACATGATACATATATGGTATGAGTTTGAAATTGATACTGTGAGAACTTTCTGAGTACGTAGATACACAACTTTTGTCCAGAAATAAAGAAAGAAGAAGAAGAACAAAGAATCCGTACAGATACAGAAGGTGATCCGAGAGGACACTCGGATCACCTAATAAGAACAAAACGTAAATACTCGGATCACCTAATGATGACGCGGAAATATACAAATTTCGGGTCACTGGCGCGTACTAATTTAGAGTTTTTTTTCAAGTCCTCAGTTTGTTGGTATAAATCGTTTTCTACAAGGCCGTCACTATATCTTGATTAGAATTGTAAGATTTAATAAGCAAAGAATGACAAGAATTCCATGTTTTGTAAGCTGAAATACAAAAATTTTCGGCTCGCTCACTGCGCTCGCTCGCTAAAATTTATCTTAAAAAAAAGAAAAAAGAAGAGATAAGAACAAAACGTGACGATGACGTGGAAATATAAAAATTTTGGCTCACTCGCGTGTACTAATTTAGAGTATTTCTTTCAAGTCGTCAGTTTGTTGTTATATAAATCGTTATCTATAAGGCCGTCAATATATCTTGATTAGAATTGTAAGATTTAATAAGCAAAAAATTACAAGAATTCCATGTTTTGTAAGCTGAAATACTAAAATTTTAGGCTCACTCGCTGCACTCGCTCGCCAAATTTTATTTATAGAAAAAAAGATAAGAACAAAACGTCATGATGACGCGTACAAAATGACAATGTCATTGTCTCGCTGCACTCGCTCGCCAAATTTTATTTATAAAAAAAAAGATAAGAACAAAACATCATGATGACGCGTACAAAATGACAATGTCTGTTGTGTTCACAAATGTCACTTTATATTTAGAAGGCAAGATGTTACACGGAGCAGCGGCTGCAATTTCTTCCATTCTGAAGCGATCGCCGATTATATCAAAAGAGGGCGCCAATGGTTTCGAACATATAGGTGGGGGGGGGGGGGGGCACAAAAAACCAAATCAGACAAGATAAGAACAAAACGTAATGATGATGCGGAAATATACAAATTTCGGCTCACTCACTCATACTAATTGAGAGTATTTTTTCAAGTCCTCAGTTTGTTGGTATGAATTGTTTAGAATTGTAAGATTTGATAACCAAAAAATGACAAGAATTTTGTGTTTTGTAATCTGAAATACAGAAATTTTCAGCTAGCTCGCTGCGCTCGCTCGCCAAAATTTATCAAAATTTATTACATTAAAACACACCCAAAAGACCCCTTTTAAGTGCTTGAAAAAGCATATCATGTGGACTTTTTTTGAAGTCCCTACCAGCTAGGATGGGGTTGGGGTTGAACACTTTTTTCAGAAATTAGGGGCGCAATTTTCGCACTTGCCCTGGCCGCCGTTTTCCCTAGATACGCCACTGAGTACACATATTGAATGTGGAATACACACAATGATAACTTCGACAGAAAGCTACGCAAGCATACACGTGCACATAGTGAGCATTTGTCAGCTGAGGAAAGGCACAATTTAACCCATTCAAAAAGGCACATAGAAAATCACGAACATAATTTTGTGGGTTTATGAACTTTTATGCTAGCCAAAAGAAGTGTGAAAACTGCAAAAATTAATGTGCCATGAATGTTTCTGCATTTACAGTATGTGTGATCATGTACATAGATTTGTGTCCTTGCTCTGTTCTTGTGTTACTAGGTACCTAATGGGTCTGATTGATGAATTCAACTCAAGCGCTGACAGTTTCATTCAGAATCTTATTCCTGTTGCTGATGGCCAACAGGAAGTATGCATGTTAGACAAGTTCAACAATGTCACTCTTGACATCATAGCAAGGGTAAGCATACCAAAATGACTGAAAACTTAGCAATACTTAAAACAACAACAACAAAGCACAAAGACTGCATGTAACTGTACATGAAATTATTAAAGGAGACCTCCGGGTGATTCTCAGATTTTTACATTTGTACAACTATAAATTAGTTAAACTGAGGACAGAGTTTCAGAATTTGGGATAATTGGGATGAAGAATAAGAATATTTTCAAGAAATAGAACAAATTGCAATGATCAAGGATGATGACATGGCAGAGTCACCATAAAAATGCATGAGTTGGGGCTCAAGGAAGCAGAACAAAAGAAGAAGGTGTGCATAGATTATAGACAGGTGAACTCGCAAGCAAGCGGTATTATGGAATTACACTGCTATCATTTCTGAAATATGTGAACCCTCTATGGCATCATCCTTGTTCAGTGTAATTTGTTTAAGGTTTTTCAAAGTATTGTTTCTCTGCTCAATAAATTCCACAAATCTATACAGGGAGTTGTAGATTTATGTACTACATGATGTGAAATTATGAAAATCGTCTGGAATGTGCCTTAAAGCTCTCTGCACAATATGTAGATATGTTCGTCACATGTGTTTTTATTCTACTGAAAGAGGTCTGGAAGCAGTTGTATTCAAGGTGTTTTTTTTTGAGGCATTTTCTGATCTTTTTTTCAAAAGGAACAGGCAGTTGTGTGTTCCCAATCCCTTCCCCTAAAAAGCTGTTACAGCAAGCAATCCTCCTATTAAAAAATATGTTTGGCAGGTCAGTTTTATTAATGTTGTTATGGGACTGTGCAGTTGCATCCACTGAATAATCCTTTATTTTGTGGTGTCAACCAGTCAGACGGATTCATACTTACAGGTGCAGTGTACCTTGGGGAGCAGTGATTTAAAAAAACTTTCAAGATATCACATTTCATGCATATATGTGTAGATCAGTTGTATCAGAAAACATCCTACCATATAATATTTTTGCAATAAGGCCTAAAATATTATTAGTTACCCCCTGCTTGTGCATGAAATTCGGGCAAATATCTACGGTCTGGTGCCATATTCCATGAGGCCGGAGGCCAAATGGAATGTGGCACCAGACCATAGATATTTCCCGTATTTCGTAAGAACAAGCAGGGGGTAACGATTTCATCTTTTTAAGTGTAGGTCTACATTTTTAGGCATTGTGCTAACCTTCTTCTCGCTGATTTCCTCTCATGAATGATGTTGAAATCGCCGGCTGTCAGCCATGTTGACTTACGTCTCGCGAGCTGATTATGCGCGCATTACGTACATGCCAAAGATAGCAGTGTTAACATCTTCAAAGACAGCGCATCTCAGGCAAAGACGCACATGACCTGAGACGTGCTGTCTTTGAAGTTGTTGTTGTTGTTTATCAAGTGTCCTTGAGTGGTCTCGGGTGATGTGCATAATACGCTTGAGGACTGCGCGCTGTCCATTTGTTTTGTACAGGATTAGCGCGCACTTTGCTATCTTTTCAGTTAAAGTGAAAACATAGTGTTGGTAAGGGTTTGAGAACCTGTCTGGCACCATTTCATATTTGCTTGCAATATATCGAAAGAGTCTACAAAGAAACTTACCTGGCTGATGCGATTTACCGGGATGATGAGTCGTTTTGGAGTATTTTGAGATAAAAAATAGAAGTCGGTAAACCGACTTTTATTCCAGAAGGATCCAGACTAACTCGGTTTCAGGGAAAACTCGACCCTATTTCAGACAATTTACACGCAGTTCGTGATCGCCATATTCTACTGTATATTAATTGAACAGACAGGAAAGAGCGTGCTAATCCTGTACAAAACAAATGGACAGCACACGGTCCTCAAGCCTATATGCACATCACCTGAGTTGCTGAGACGCACTGTCTTTGAAGTTGTTGTTGTTTATCAAGCATCTTTGATTGTTTTTAGAGGTGCTTGATAGGCGCACACTAATTTTGTATGCACGCCAAAGAGGTTTTTTTGATGCGCGCATTGTATCAACTAGGACCATTACTGCGAGTAGCCAGAACGCGAAGCGCTATACAGGCCGCTCCCATAGTACAACACTGTACAATCCAGAGGGACAACCAAGACAACTCAGCCTGCCGTCAAAGCGAGGCCGAGTTGTCCCCAAGTCCGAGTTTAGCCTGACCTCGTTCGCATAAGTTCTGAGACTGAACCTTTTTGATAAAATATTTCGCATTTTCGTCGTTACCCATCAAATATCTTGTTATTTCAGCGTTATTCCGCACATTTCTTAGGCATACGTTCACATTTGGAAGCAAAATTTGACAACTTTTGCAGGCGTACCAGAACTATGTTTTGGCTTTAAGCGTCTTTGGTACACGCGCAGCTAGCTGTGCAATATCATGGTCATATCACGGAATACGGAAAATATTCAGTGGCGGATTTAGCGCATGCGCACAATATGACCTTATCACGGAATACAGGAACTATTCAGTGGTTGATTGACCAATGAGATTACAGAATTCATGATCACTAAGAGATAAAAGATGATATCACTATTTTTCTCAATAAACCATAACTGTAGACAGTTTAATCCAGAAACATTTTTAGTATAATTATTGTTCACATCTTGTATATTTAACAATGCTTAACATTAATTATACTGATTCAAATTTTTACATTGGTCATTTCTACCCCTAACTCACATTTTAGAACTATTTTGAAGCACTAAAGCTGGATTTTTTTTTTTCATCTGCAAATGGTAAATAATGCCTTTAAATGGGGAAAATTACAAAAATTGATGTAAGGGACAGTTCTTAATGTGTGCTGACACATTGAGCATAATCATGCCTGTGGTATGTGTGTATGATTGCAGGATATATCTCATTTGTATGAAATAGGATGTTGGTTATTTATTTTCTTCTTTTTGATACTGTTCTCTGTCATCACTGTTGTTTTCAATATTGTCATCATCATCACCATCATCATCATCATCATCATCATCATCACCATCATCATCATCATTGTATCTTCTCCTGTTTTCATGCTGTTATTCTCAGGTTGGCTTCTCCCTGAAGTTGGATGTGATCAATGATCCTGACTGCCCATTTCCAAAGGCTGCCGCCCTAGTTCTGAAGGGAATGATGGCAAACATTAGGAAACCCTGGCTGTGGGTAAGATCTTAGGTGGTGGTGGTGGGGGGATGGAGCAAGAATAGATTACCGAAGATTTGTGAGATAGAGGATATTACTACAGGATTACAAGTAATAATGATTACAGAAGATAACAATGATACTCCTTGCAGTCTTACTACTTCTTATGGAAGAAGAAGATAAAAGAGGGGGAGGGGAAGAATAATTAGATGATGATGATGATGAAGAAGAAGAAGGAGGACAAAAAAGTCAGAGAAGAAATGCACTCCTTGAGAGTTGAGAAGCTAATTGTCTTAATTCCTGTATGTTTAGAGTATAAACAGTTAAAAAAAAAATGATATATATGGAATACCGCTATTCTCAATGCAAGCTATCTGTGTGATGAATGGAATCGTGAGCAAAGGTTTTTTTTTCATTGTACTATGGTATTTGGCGATTTATCTAGTTTGGGCAGGTTGTGCGTTTGAGCAAAATATTCAAACTTGGCAAGCCGTCGGCTGAGCCCGGCATGTGAATGTGGCCACATAAAAGAGTTAAGCAACTTTAATCTTGTGTGTTGGAGACTATATGGTTTCATACTTATTAGCACAAGAAAGATAAAGGGCAAGACGCTTGTAATTCACATATGTATGCGCCCTAAAATTTCTGATGAAAAGTCATTAGCATAGAGAAATCAGATCTTGACAATTTTTTTTTTCTCTTGTTCTCGGCATTGCGGCATCACTCAACTCGATTTGGCAGCTTGAATAAGTATATCATAAAAAGAGTCCAGAATCTGGATTACCCCAGGTAGTCCTGCCTGGCACATAAGCTTTGGACAAGACTTTGCACCTATAATGTCCGTCATGACCCCCCCCCTTTTTTTTTTGTGACTGAATATCATGCAATGCTAGGAGCAGGCTTAGCAGAACCCTGTAATAGATCAGTGCTTATAGTGGAGCTGCTACCCTTTCTTGAAAAAAAAAAAACCTTCATTTTTCATTTCATTGGTCTGAGCAAATAAAGGTTCCACTACCATGTAGGAAAAAGAACGTATTGACATGGCAGTAACTTTGAAAGTACTGAGACAAGCAGCCTGAGAAAAGTTTGATAGCATGTTATCTATCCATGTCCAATTTACACTAGGATGACTTCCAGTCCAAAATTCGTATTGGAAATCACCAATGGCATATTTTGATTGCAGATGGAAGGAAAAGGAGTTGAAGTTTTAAATATAAAGTGAAAAAAATCATAGATGTCTTGGATGTAGTATCTTCTCC
Organism: Diadema setosum; assembly: GCA_033980235.1. Taxonomy (NCBI): domain Eukaryota; kingdom Metazoa; phylum Echinodermata; class Echinoidea; order Diadematoida; family Diadematidae; genus Diadema; species Diadema setosum. Next base: position 14,368,912 of record CM067067.1, read on the forward strand.
ATGTCTCTCTCACTCAATCTTTTTTCAGATGTTACCCACAAAGGAGGCGGCAGACTTTCGAGGCGAAGTGAAAAAGGCGTCTCATCTCATCCGAAACATCGGTCGAGACATCATCCTTGAGAGGATGGCAGCCCGTCGGAGGGGAGAAGACGTCCCCAAAGACATCCTGACTCACATCCTGAATGCTTCCGATAATCTCAGCAACCAGGGGTTTGGCATGCAGGAAATGATTGACGAGTTTTTCACCTTCTTTGTGGCAGGTAGCCCCAGCTTTCAATTTTATATTTTTTTTTTATCATGGTGGTAAAAAGTGAAAATCCAATTTCTGTAGGAGAACCTACAACTTGTCTCGTCTGCCTGATGTTATTGATTACTTGCTGCGGCACACTACTACCAAGAACTATCAAGATGTTTGCACTTTTTGTTATGTGTCCTGAGAATGCAGCTACACGTACTGTTATTGACCTCTGCCAAGCAGCCATGACTAAAATATCGCTATTTTGTAGGCATATCTTCAGCACAAAAGTAGAGGTATAGGAAAATCTACATCAAGCATTTGGTGAATATCAAATCCTCCATTATTGAGTTTCTTGGAGATAAAGTTTATTTAATGTCCTTTATGACTGTTGCCCTTTAGGCTCAGTTTATGTACTTTTATGACCCCTGTGACCTCTGAACTGTGACCTCGTGACTCCAAATTGAAATGTTTCTTTCCTCATTCATTATGAACACATTCTGTGAGTTCTGTGAAGCAGGAATGCCTATGGCATCAGCGAACCTGATATAATCATGTCTTTGTGGTGTAGGCTTCCTCTCAAATATGTGTATCTTTGAAACCGCTTCTGATTAAACCTATGGTTGTATTATATTTTCGATGTCAGTATTCTCCCCTTTTTCCCCATTCTCTGTAATTCTTTACATTGCAACACAAAGGTCAAGAAACAACCAGCAATCTACTTGCTTTCACCATCCAGCAGTTGTGTAGATACCCAGATGTCTATGAGAAGTGAGTGTTGTCATTGTTGTTTTTGTTTTTTTGGAATGGCAAAGATATACACAAGTTTTATGAAGGCATGTTTCAAAATGACAACTCTGTGACTCACTAATGACTCACCTCATTTTCATTTTTCATGTGGTTTTTTCTTTTTTCTTTTTAATGCACAGTGAGAGGTCGTATGTTTAAATCCGTTGTAATGCATGTGGTTTCATATTGTTTGGTGCTTGGTTGGGCAGTACAATTAAGCTTGTAGATTTCTAAGGCATGTAGCTTTGTAAGTATTGGATGTCAAAAGTAACCTTTGATAAGGAGAGGTGCATATAAAGAAGCTCAAAAGCCTTTTGAAAGTTGTTTGGTGAGTCATGATTTCAGATAAAGAGGGTACTGAGCTCATTCTTGAGTGGGTGTATGACAATGAGAAATTATTGGCTGTAAAAATGTCCAGGATATTAACTACAATTAGATATGGGAAACAGAACATATGTATCAGTTTCATAAGTCGGTGTAAATACTATGTGTGACCATGAGCCACAAAACCAGCAAAGTTGCAAAGCCTGATTTTACATGAGGACTCAAGAAGGGTGAAAAGGGTCAATCTACGATGTAGTCAATTTTGAGGGTTTTTTTGTCCCCGCCGAACGAGTTCGAGCAGGGGACTATGAAACGGGCTCCGTACGTGTGAGTGTCCGTGTGTCCGTCTGTCCGTCCGTCCGTCTGTCTGTCTGTCTGTGCGTCCGTGTGTGATCAAAATGTTCAATTTGCTACTTCTCTGTCATTTATGAGCCAATTTTGATTCTGTTTGCTTTATATGATAGCACTACATGGGAGCTTTGAAACTTCTACACAGAATTTCAGTTGTGACCTTTGACCTTGACCTTTGACCTATATTGTACATTTTGCTTCAAAATGCTACTCCTTCGCCATTTCTAACCCGATTTTGATTCCGTTTGCTTTATGTGATGGCACTAGGTGAGGGCTTCAAAACTTCTACACAGAATTTTGACCTTTGACTTCTTTGACCTTTGACCTTGATTTTTGACCTATATTGTACATTTTGCGACAAAATGCTACTCCTTCGCCATTTCTAACCCGATTTCGATTCCGTGTGCTTTATGTGATGTTACTAGGTGAGGGCTTCAAAACTTCTACACAGAATTTTGACCTTTGACTTCTTTGACCTTTGACCTTGATTTTTGACCTGCATTGTACATTTTGCTACAAAATGCTACTCCTTTGCCATTTCTAACCCAATTTCATTTCCGTTTGCTTTATGTGATGGCACTACAGTCTGTAGGTGAGGGCTTCAAAACTTCTACACAGAATTTTGACCCTGGACTTCTTTGACCTTTGACCTCGATTTTTGACCTATATTGTACATTGGCTACAAAATGCTCCTCCTTTGCCATTTCTAACCCGATTTCGATTCCGTTTTCTTTATGTGATGGCACTAGGTGAGGGCTTCAAAACTTCTACACAGAATTTTGGCCTTTGACTTCTTTGACCTTTGACCTTGATTTTTGACCCATATTGTACATTGGCTACAAAATGCTACTCCTTTGCCATTTCTATCAAAACCCGATTTCGATTCCGTTTGCTTTTTGTGATGGCACTAGGTGAGGGCTTCAAAACTTCTACACAGAATTTTGACCTTTGACTTCTTTGACCTTTGACCTTGATTTTTTACCGATATTGTACATTTTGCTACTAAATGCTACTTCCGGCGGGGACATATTTTACGCACCGCGTAATTTCTACTTTTCCTTGTTTTTTTTCTGAAAGAGCAACCCAAGTTTGGAATCATAACATGAATTGGAAATTGTGTGTTTAGCAGTTTTTCTAGAACACTTTTTTGGTAGAATAGTGTGAGTTGGTATCTCGTAGAGGCCCTTTTAACTTTCTTTAAAAAAAGCCTTTACACACTGTTCACTTTCAACTCTAATAACTTTTGAAAGGCTTATGCTACTGCTTTAAAAGTCAGCATGAGTGACATAGATTGCGTTGATAGAGTATGCTCAATTTCAACAATCTGTGATCCCTTTGTTGCTGCTGCAGTTTTGTACATCCTGTTGTTGTCCCATTTATGGCACAGCTAGCACAGCTTGGTAAGATTGAGCGCTTGAATAGACCCTATGTGTATAACATTGTACTTTAGAGCATCTTTTCTCAGCATATACTTATGCAGAGTGTGTGCTTTCTTTCCCATATTTAGATAGGTAAGGAGAGTCCATTTGAATTGAGTTACGCACCATTTAAAGCTTATAGTCTGCTCTTTCATAATTTAACTAAAAATCCATATCTGGCAATTTTTTGTCAGTTTTGTGATACACATAAGCATTAAGAATATAAACTGGCCCCTCAAGGTTTTGGCCTTTGTATGTGTGTTTTTGTTTTTCTTTTTGCACTTCAGATTAGTGGCTTATATCATGAAAGCCATAGAGTAAGAAACAATGTATCATTGATCATAATGATGATAGTAGTAGGGATTTATACTAAGGCAAATCCATATAGTAAGAGGTACAGGGCCCAGATATGCTCAATCCTCAGATTACACAAAAACAGCATTTTATCATTGTTTTGGAAGTGCTGGATTACATTTTTCGTAGATTGTGTTATGCTCTTTTTGCAGATGGTCACTGTGTACAGCTTCAAAGAGTGAAGTTTAATCCAAGGCTAGTGTAAGGCTATGTGAATAAGAGTTTTTCGTCGCTGGGGTGATAAGACCTTGTATCTGCAATTTTGGTGAAAATGAGTTTTTTTGATTAATGGTCACATAATGGGTTAAATGATGTCCTGTCCAAATCCCAACTGTCTAACACCACAGCATGTCAAAGGAAAGGCTATCCCATTCGCCACAGTGCTTTGGCCGCCATGTTTTTTGGCTCTCCTGAACATTTGACATTTTGTAGATACGAGGTCTTATCGCCTCAGCGATGTTTTACTCACCAAGATATTCTGTTTTCCTCTGTTTTTTCCTCTTTCTTTTCCACAGAGTAAAACAGGAGTTAAATGAGAAGTTGGGGGACAAAACCTTTGTCTCTTATGAGGATATCATGAAGCTTGAATACCTTATGCTGGTGAGTGGGCCTTGGTATGTATGCCAGTATCCGTTTGAATTACATGCGTGCTGTGCAGGTAGATGCTAGTTTACACCATAATCATACACCATGCATGAGCTCAGTTGTCTGATTCCGAACTTCACTATGGTGTTGGAACGGTAAGATCCCTAGATTCATACAATGTACTTCTTGCTGTGACCCTCATGAAAAAAAAAAAACAAGTAACCTAGCCTGCAGTAAAGGTGTTTCCTTGCACTTCTTACTCCTAGGCCAAGTCTTATAGCCCGTTTACACCGAGCATGGTATGGGCAACAGGCTGGATTTTTGCTATGGTGCGCCAAAAGGAACCATGTTTGGTTCTTTTACAATATTACTTCCCCGCTAATAATTTTGTTACACAATTAATCTTCTACTGTTGATTTTGTTCTCTTGATTATGACATGAGAATCACATTTTAGGTGATTTTGTGCCAAATTACTGATTCTTTTTTAACAAAACCAGACATGATTCACGTAGGCACACCATAGCAAAAAACCCGGACCGTTGCCCGTACTGTGCTTGGTGTAAACGCACCCTTACTCCAAGTCTTACTCCTAGGCCAAGTCAGGGACAACTATCAATGGGCGTGGTCACACTACGCGAAACTATGTGGTGTAGTTTTACTGCACAGTATTTTGCTCTGCATAGTTTTGGCCATGTGACCGCAGACTTCTTGAGGAGCTACCAGTAAAACTTCCTGCCAAACTTCCTACGTGCACTTTAGATGTAGCCGCAAATCTGTGCATAGGTTTGTGCAGTGTGCTCAGGCGCGGCTGAAACTTCCAAAAGTTCGTGATGCCATAGTAGATCCATTCATGTTGTTTACACACAGTGCATTCGGACAATTCTTGATTAATTTGTACAGTTTCATGTTTGCATTTTTATGCCTCCGCCACGAAGTGGTGCCGGAGGCATTATGTTTTCGGGTTGTCCGTCCGTCCGTCCGTCCTTCCGTCCGTCCGTCCTTCCGTCCGTCCGTCCTTCCGTCCGTCCGTAATGAATTTTGTGGACAAGGTAACTATCAAAACCTGTTGAGGTATCCTAATGAAACTTGGCATGTATGTGTATTAGGGGGTGAAGTTGTGCCTATCAACTTTTGGGTGCACATGCTCAAGGTCAAAGGTCAAAAGGTCAAGGTCAAATGCATAAAATTTCACTATTTCCACCATATCTATTGAATGCCTGAAGATATTTTCTTGAAACTTAGTGTATACATGTATTACCCAATTAAGATTCTCTGGTGAAAGTTTGCGTCATGAGGTCAAAGGTCAAAGGTCAAAAGGTCAGGGTCAAATACATGAAATTTCACTATTTTCGCCATATCTATTGAATGCCTGAGGATATTTTCTTGAAACTTAGTGTATACATGTATTACCCAATTAAGATTCTCTGGTGAAAGTTTGGGTCATGAGGTCAAAGGTCAAAGGTCAAAAGGTCAAGTAAAAATATCAAAACTTCTTTTTTTTCTCCGTGCCTTGGAAAATTGTTCAAGGTATCTTCATGGAACATAGTATATACATGTACTGACTGGAAGTGATTATCTAGAGAATGTAGGGTTCATGGGGTCAAAGGTCAGGGGTCAAAAGTCAAGTGCAACACTTCAAAATTTTACTATTTCCCTCATATTTATGCAATGCCAGCAGGGTTATCATTTTTTTACACTTGGTGTATGCATGTGTAACCTAATAGAAATTCTCTGGAAAGTTTTTTTTTCTTCTTTTTTTGCCTCAAAGGTCAAAAGGTCAAAGATCAAGTGAAAGTGCTGAACTAACTTTTTCCTCCATATCTCGAAGTGGCTCAAGTTATCTTGAAACTTAGTACATATTATTCATGTTCTACCTGAAAGTGATTATCTTATGAATTTTAGGGTCAAGGGCCAGATGAAAATGGTAACAATTTACTATTCAATTCAGAAATTGCACTTTTTCTCCACACCTGTACCTTGAAAATTACTCAATGCCTAAATGTATGAATGGGTCAAAGTCAAGTTAAAGTCCTTAAATCCCTAGATACATGCTCTCCTATTCATCCAATCAAACCTAGGTCAAGGAAGGTGAACATTCAACACATTTGTGACAAACTTGTCATTTCAATATTTTGCCAATTTTGTGAAAATGTAATCACACATTGTCCACATGTACTATCTACACCTATTGGGAAAATCATGCATTATGGCAGAGGCATACCAGTCGCCAAAGCGACATTTCTAGTTTTTTCTTAATTTCTGTCAGAGCTCGAAACTACAAGTAGTTTTGTAAGACAAACCATGCATAATTTTGTCTGTAGTGTGACTGTGTGCTTAAACTTTTGTAAGTTTTCAGTAAGCAAACTACACATAGTTTCGTGTAATGTGACCGTGGCTAATGATATGAATTGAAATCCAATTCATCATTATTACAAGTAGCTGTTGATGATGTAAAAGTTTAGTAGTAGAAGTAACAGCAGCAGCAATTCTTGACTCACTGTGGAACTATGAAATAATGTAACATTTCCGCATTTCAGTAGCACATACAAAATACTGTCACCTTTCTATTCTCCCCCCCCCCCACCCCAATTCTAATCAATGTTTGCAGGTTCTGAAAGAAACAATGAGGCTGTATCCACCAGTCCAAGGCACAGGCCGTGTATTGGGTTTTGACGTCCAGTATGAACAGTACCATCTGCCGAAGGGAACTCATGTTCTGGTAAATACTGAATGAGGTTCTTATCGAAACCTAATGGCATTATATTAAAGCTGAAGCAATTTTCCCCTAACATACATGTAAGTACTTTGCACTACTTGCAAGAGAGTGAGGTAAGTTCATCACGTGAAAATGTCTACTTTATCTGTATATTTGAAGGTATATGCCTGTCTCTCTCATTCCTACATAATTCCATAAAAAACTGAATAAGATTATGTTCCCATTACAGGCTAGCACCCTGGCCATGGGTATGATGGATTGCTACTTTGACAATCCTGAAGAATTTCGTCCTGAACGCTTCCGACGTGACGAGGAAGATCAGTGAGTCTTTTTTTTTCCTTTTTTGCTCTAGATATAAAGGTATTTATCACTTTGGTAGATATTTCATGTTTTCTTTGTTTTTATATGAGAGCATGATAGTGCGTGATAGTCAAGTTGATTATGCACACTCAGTCAAACTCCTGATAACCAGGGTCAAGAACCTTAACCCTAACTAGGCCGGGCTATTTTGGTAGATGATAGAGCTGGAGGGGGGAGCCCATTGATCTCTGCCGTCGACTATGCAATCGCAACGAAAATTAGCACAAAGTTGATTTTTGAAAAAAATTTCATTTATGCTAAATTGTGCTTATGCTTATGATTAGGTAAAAATACTGTTCCACCTATTCCCCCCCCCCATAAACAACCCCCCCCCCCAAAAAAAAAAAAAAATATCTGTTTTCAACCTTCAGAATACTGCAATTCCATTTTTTTTTTTGTACAAGGTTTTCATCCCTGGTTGTAAAATGTCATACTCATTATTAATTTGTAGCTCCTCAGTCTACTAGACTTCATCTTGATCTTGATCTATGTTTTATCATACATTTTACCAACAGACGGATGAAGTCCCTGTATGCCTACTTTCCCTTCTCATTGGGTCACCGGTCTTGCATCGGTCAACACTTTGCCTTGGTATGACCATTTTTATTCTTTTCTTCATCTCTCTTTTTTCTTTTTCTTTTTTTTTTTTACAGGGATATCACCATTCCTCAGGGGCTCCTTAGGTCTTTAATTTGTCCTCAATTCCAACATTGCTTTGTGAAATTGGTTCACATATCTTATTTTTTTGCAAACTAATTGATAAGTATATGAGACTGTTGTATGCAAAAATATAGAACATGTACATGTTGCACTTGCTGTTGCAAAACAACCATCATAAACATTGGCCCACTGGTTTGATATAGTAGAGGTAGAAATGCTTTATAATTAATTGTATGAAAAATGATTTGTGAATGAATGATGACTTTCATGATGTATTAAACAGACACCTGTATCATGTCATAAAAGTCATCTTCTAGATTTATAAATCTAGAAAAAAAGATGAAATATGTACAATTGGACATGAAAATTAATCCCCTTATGTCAGGTTTACAAAACCATTGTAGCCAAAGTGTGGTTTTACAATATTTTTTGTCCCTTTGGTCATTCAAAGGCTACAATTTGTGCTCGCCCTGGTTGCTTAAGGCTCATGAGGATTTATTGCCTGTAATCAGTAGCTTAGGTGTGTTGACATTCTATGTCTCACACCTTAGCAAGTTTTCTCCCAGAATGTTAGAGATGTACTTCATGGTGAGAGATTTTCCTGTTTTTAGTATCGATGTTGATTTTTATGCCTCCGCCACGAAGTGGTGCCGGAGGCATTATGTTTTCGGGTTGTCCGTCCGTCCGTCCGTCCGTCCGTCCGTCCGTCCGTCCGTCCGTCCGTCCTTCCGTCCGTCCGTAATGAATTTTGTGGACAAGGTAACTATCAAAACCCATTGAGGTATCCTAATGAAACTTGGCATGTATGTGTATTAGGGGGTGAAGTTGTGCCTATCAACTTTTGGGTGCACATGCTCAAGGTCAAAGGTCAAAAGGTCAAGGTCAAATACATAAAATTTCACTATTTCCACCATATCTATTGAATGCCTGAAGATATTTTCTTGAAACTTAGTGTATACATGTATTACCCAATTAAGATTCTCTGGTGAAAGTTTGGGTCATGAGGTCAAAGGTCAAAGGTCAAAAGGTCAGGGTCAAATACATAAAATTTCACTATTTCCACCATATCTATTGAATGCCTGAATATATTTTCTTGAAACTTAGTGTATACATGTATTACCCAATTAAGATTCTCTGGTGAAAGTTTGGGTCATGAGGTCAAAGGTCAAAGGTCAAAAGGTCAAGTAAAAATATTAAAACTTTTTTTTTTCTCCATACCTTAGAAAATTGTTCAAGGTATCTTCATGGAACATAGTATATACATATATTGACTGGAAGTGATTATCTAGAGAATGTAGGGTTCATGGGGTCAAAGGTCAGGGGTCAAAGGTCAAGTGCAACACTTCAAAATTTTACTATTTCCCTCCTTTCATGCGATGCCAGCAGGGTTATTTTTTTTTTACACTTGGTGTATGCATACATGTGTAACCTAATAGAAATTCTCTGGAAAGTTTTTTTTTTCTTCTTTTTTTACCTCAAAGGTCAAAAGGTCAAAGATCAAGTGAAAGTGCTGAACTAACTTTTTCCTCCATATCTCGGAAGTGGCTCAAGTTATCTTTAAACTTAGTACATATTATGCATGTTCTACCTGAAAGTGATTATCTTATGAATTTTAGGGTCAAGGGCCAGATGAAAATGGTAACAATTTATTATTCAATTCAGAAATTGCACTTTTTCTCCACACCTGTACCTTGAAAATTACTCAATGCCTAAATGTATGAATGGGTCAAAGTCGAGTTATAGTCCTTAAATCCCTAGATACATGCTCTCCTATTCATCCAATTAAACCTAGGTCAAGGAAGGTGAACATTCAACACATTTGTGACAAACTTGTCATTTCAATATTTTGCCAATTTTGTGAAAATGTAATCACACATTGTCCACATGTACTATCTAGACATATTGGGAAAATCATGCATTATGGCAGAGGCATACCAGTCGCCAAAGCGACATTTCTAGTTTCAATATAGGCCCTATATGAAATTATGGTTTTGTAGGAAAGACTTTCTTGTTTGATGGTGTTGCCAATTGATGTATTGAGTGTAGTAGTTGATGGAGTGTAAACACAGATCTCCCAACCATTCTGAATTAGGAGGAAAGAATCTGAATTTTGACCATACCCAGCTTGTGTGACAATAGGAGTTTCCTATTTGTCATTTTAGTTTTACTATATGCTCTAATGGGAACTGCTTTTTTTCTCCTATTCTTTAGCCAAATCATCCCTATTTTTTTTTTCTTTGTCAGAAAGGTTGAGAGGTCTGTAGATTTAAGTGATTGACTACCTCTTCTAATCCCTTTAGATCCAGTCCCGCGTGATTCTGGCCAAGCTGTTTCGGAGTTTGCACTTCAAGCTGGTACCGGGTCAAAGGTTCACCATGAATGCGGACATCACAAGCAAACCTACAGATAGGTGTCTCGCATACATTACTCAGCTGTGATGTTGTCATTAGGCACCCTGTGAGAAGATCAAACCTCTGTTGAGTGTCCTTGCATTTCACTAAAGTCATCTGAATAATGTCTCTACTGAAAGGCCTCAAAAGCAATATATTTTTTTGTTCCATATCTGTCTTTTTGTCGCAGATCTTGTTTCTGCAGTTTAAAAAAAAAATGAAATCTGTGGATTTTCGTGATGCTCATGTATGCTACTGAAGGTAATTTTGAGCTAAATTCCTCAGTCAAATGTGAATGGTCATAGTAGCTTCTTTCTCCCCTCAAGGGATCTCCTAAAAAGAAAAAAAAAAGTGTCAGTTTTATTACTATGACTGTACTTCCTGAAGTTTTCACTAGGCTATCTCTAATCTCTACAGTCTTTGTAAAATATTGAACATGAGTGACTCAAATCTGTGCAATCACATTGAAATATTGAACAACTCTGTAAAATCCAGTGAAATGTAGTTGTTTTGATTCAAAACTGTGAATGTTCATGTATGCTACTGTAGGTAATTTTGAGCTAAATCCCTCAGTCAAATGTGAATGGTCATAGTAGCTTCTTTCTCCCCTCAAGGGATCTCCTAAAAAGAAAAAGAAGAAAAAGTGTCAGTTTTATTACTATGACTGTACTTCCTGAAGTTTTCACTAGGCTATCTCTTATCTCTAAAGTCTTTGTAAAATATTGAACATGAGTGACTCAAATCTGTGCAATCACATTGAAATATTGAACAACTCTGTGAAATCCAATGAAATGTAGTTGTTTTGATTCAAAACTGAAGTGAAAGAATCAGTCTGCTGACACTTTTGAATCATGATGGATTTTGAATACAATGGCAGCACCAATCAAATATTGATGCTTCTACTGATGTTGTGTCCCACACCCGCTTGAATAAAAAAAAAAGTTTACGGGCCCATATGTTACACAAAGAACACATTATGAATAGTCCATAGGACACCTAGCTGTGTTATCTTCTGACTTTCAGCCAGTCACAATTTCACATTTAAAGTGTGTTTGTGTAATTCAATTTTGACTCAGTTTCCTCTTATTTCTTGCCTTTTAAAACATTTCATTCAGAAAACGAATAGTTTACTTATGTAATCTGTGACAGAGTGCCTGCATAATACTATTACTTCTAAGCAGCCTTATTTAGAAGTTCTCCTTTGCCATTCTTGTGTGCAAAGCCTGTGATAACCTTGATAATGTAAGCGTGAGTTATGTGAAGTTTGATATTGAATTTTGATCCTGTGAATATGTACCAAACTAAAAACAACCAGCAGAATTTACAATGAAAACAAACTTACAGAAGTTTGCTACAGACTCTGTATATGGTATAAGCAACTACCAGATCAAACTCGAGTCTGGTAATTATTACCTTAATTGAGTTTTTAGGTCAGTAGCTTGAATGGAACATACATGTTTCTGGTTTTGTTTTACTTGTGGGAATCTCATCTGTACAAATGATATGTGTTGTGTGTAATGAGATAACTTGATAATGAGATGATTACCATGGGAGAAATAGACAAACGGGTTATTAGTGTAGTAAAACTAAAGATGTTAGGGCAGAGTGATTATGAGTTACAGATCGTATGCTATGACAAGTTGTCATCTATTTATTTAAAGGTTGCAGATGAATAATAAGGCCACTCATGGTACAATCAAACCTGTTGCAGCACTCTCAAACATTTTATGTCTAAGATAAAGAATGTATCAAAGACCCTGTGTGTATTGCGTAAGTGTATACATGTGTATCCAGTGTGGCAATACCGATACGTGTCTTAAGTTTTCATTGTGTGCTATGGCCATCGCTGCCCTGCTGAGTCTTATCAAACAGAGTGCAAAATTTACCTTTTCATTTTCCTTTTTGCATGCATACGTAGCTGTTTCTGACATTTACATGGTGTATTTGTCTTTTTTTGGCATACCAGAATTGTTAATGAAGGTTGAAGAAAATGATATGTTCCTTTTTTTCTTTCATCTGTATTGGACACTTTTGACAGTGCTTTCTCTCACTTCTTCGCTGTGTTTCTTTTTCTGCATGCTCAAATTTTCTTCACATTCTCCTCATTCATCTCATTTTTCCTTGTAGTTATATACAAGGGCCTCCATTTCACGTTCATAGATGGCCCAAAGTGTCTTTCTACACCTTTGCTCAAATTCAGAAAATTATTTTCATTATAATGTATATACCAATATATTTTTTTGAAAGTTTCTATTATAGTTGTATAATTACCTGTATGGCAGTCTCTTTTATTGGTGCTGCCATATTTATGACCACAACTTCATTACAACTCAATATGCACCTTGCATCAAGGCTGTTCGGGTAGCCTGTAGCTAGTTTATTGTGTGCCACCGATACAGAAAGACAATCACATAATATTACTCTTTATATGATAAATAGATAAAGTTGTTGCCTTTCAATTGTGTCTTATGCTGCTTATGGAAAATATGTAGTAACTGCAAATGTTTTTTTTTTTCAATTAATATTGTGCACAGAAATGATGCAGAAATTGTCAACATGTAGGTTACATGAAAAGTATTTAGACATCTTGATTTCTTGCTATCTTGTCAGTGCTAAAGAAACAAAGAAAAGGTCCAATGAATGTGATGATAATAAAGGCCCATTGGAGGCAACTGACAATACTTGGATCAAATGTATGTGTGTGAGTATGTACCGTGTGTGCACATTTAGAAGCATTACAGTATTTGGGATACACTGTATATTGAGAATGTCTTTTGGCATTTGGCCGTGTGTATAATTCCTTATGCAAATCATAATAGTTCGTGATCAAAAAGCACAAAGCCTAGCACATAATTGTGGATGGGATACTACAAGAATTTCTTATGATATTCTGTTCTGTTTTAATATTGCAGGGTAGTAATTTCACCAGTCATTTGCAGCATAATGTACTTTGATCTAGGATAAGCCCATTGAGTACTTTCACAAGATTGTATGATTCAAGATACTGTATCACATGTGATTAAATTGTCTATTTCCTATTGTTTTGTTGACATCGTCTACTGCATCAGAAAATCTACTAGATTATTCACAATAAATATCAATAAATTCAGCGTTGTCAGTCATATCTCAAAAACCAAGCAAGTCGGCATTGTGATTTCCTAACTCTTCTTCTGGAAGTTAATTTTAGGGCGTTTTTAAAAGGTCTCTTTTTTCACCATTGCATGCAACCGTTACATTTCTTCGAGTATTGTAAAATCTTGACGAGCTGGAGAACGACTCGCGCACACCAGCCTGAACTGTTTAGGCGCAACGTATGATTTGAGTTGGCCTACAATAAACACTTGCAATCCAGCAGACTGTCTTAATAGATTCTTAGATAGCTACAATTGCGACGGTACAGAATAATCTTCATTGGCATTGTTCTTTAGAAGGAAGCTTTCACATGGGGCACTTCAAGACATCTTCCTTGCGAGTTTCAGGAATTGACTTTTTATGCATCTCGGCTTTGCCTCCAACCTCTTGGCCTGCAAGAAAACATATGAACGGCATGGAGATAGATAGATAGATAGATAGAGAGAGAGAGAGAGAGAGAGAGAGAGAGAGAGAGAGAGTGGGGGGGGGGGGGGGGGAGGGTGGAGGGAGGGATGAATGACACGCCAAATAAACGTATACATCCGTCCGGCTACTATCGAAAGTATATTACTGATATATCCACTGTCTATCAATCAATCAACATCTGTCAGTCTGTCGTTCTGTCTGTATGTTTGTCTGTCTGTCTATCTATCAACATGTATCTATCTAGAATATCTATCTATCTATTTTTCTATTTATCTATCTATCTGTCTATATCATTTATGTACATCCATCCATCCAAAGTCTCGTCACCAACTTTTTCTTTTGATGGCCCGACAATTTGGCGGCCCGATCAGGGGCCCGTTTCATAAAACTTGTCATCAGTGACTACTAGTTGGCATAGATGTGACAAGCTACTGAAATCCTTGCATCTGATTGGCTGAGAGCAAATTTTTTCATACTAATGTGGCAGTTGTCACTGATGACAATTTTTATGAAATGGGCCCCAGGTCATCAAAACCAGAGGCGGATCCAGGAATTTCGTAAAGAGGGGGCGTGTTTACAAAAATAAAGGGGGGGGGGGGGCGCACGCACCCCTCCCCCCCCCATTTTTTTCTTTATTCTTTCGTTTCAACAAAAAATAAAGGGGGGGGGGGGGCGTGCGCCGTTTGTGGTCCTCCCTGGATCCGCCCCTGCCAAAACATACTTTCCTTGGAAAGCGGTGGCCCGACTTTTCTCTATTTGTTGTGGCCCCGTGCCTTGCCATCTATCTTTCTGTCTTAACGTATTTGCTACACATCAAATACCATGGTTCATTGAATGGACACTGAAGGACGTAAAGATGAGATCATTTCAAATGCCAGATTTAACAGGCTAAGACGGTAATGGGCTTTAAACTGGAAGGGACAGAAGGCACTTGAGAGAATCAAACATCTTTCCAATCGTTTCCTACATTGCATACATTAAAGCCACGCACCTTTCATACTCGACTCTTTACACGAAAAATCACTAGGACTGCATATACGTGTAAATGTATTTGAATAGCTGAAACATCGTGTCATTTTTCCGGAAACCAACATCATCACAAAGGTTCAAAAGGAGAACAGAATAGAAAAAAATGTGTTTCTGATGTAACACGACAGAAGAGCTAACAACCCCCCCAAATTTTGAACAATTGCTTTTCTTTTTTTAAATCAATTCTGTCGAAACGTGCCATCTGTGACAATTTTCGTTTGTTTGTTTTTAGGAATGCGTTACTGATCAAACAATACTTAAAAGTTAACGGAATGTTTTCTTTAAAAAGGATCATAATCTGTTGTGAATATATGAAGAGTTTGTTTGCAAAAACCGATAAGTCCATATTTGCCAAATGGAGATATTTGCGATTAAAGGTCAAGAAAAATAAAGAGAATAATAAGAAAATTTTGCTTCTTTTGACCATAACTTCAAAAATATACCTTTATAAGTAGTGACCAATGTATCATTTAAAAGGTATTATTTTGTACATTATGACAGAAATTGTACTTCAAAATCTTCAAAAATGGACTTATCGGTTTTTGCAAACAAATTCTTCATATACTATCATTTCTTTCATGTTTTCTTTAGATAATCGAAATATTCCTTTTCTGAAGACACAGACGTCATGAGTATCCCTATGAGTGAAACTGTGTTCTTTATTATATCACGTGATATATGACGTATTCAACACGGTAATATTCACGATTTTGATATCATCTAGGCTGCTGAGGTTATGTTCTACCCTCGATGATCGGTTTGGACGAGAAAATGAGCAATAGAATAAAAACCTTTTACATCGCAGAACATGTGCGACAAACACTTTGTCGAAATGTGGTCAACCACTCGAAAAGAGTGATAGAATGTATGTCAAGGCGTGTCATAAAAGTGCTAGGGAAGATAATTACATTGCATAAGAAATCACACACGCAACACAACACACACACACACACACAAAATTGTTGACCAGTTTTGTTACAGTTCATTATTCCGAAGGTCTGTTCTTTCAAAAATAATTTATCCAAAAATGCATAGAATTTCGTTATTCTGAAGGGTTGTAAGTTAATCCAAAAATGAAATAACGGTTCGTTATATCGAAGATTTATTACTAATTTGAAAATTAATAATGAAATAATGATAATTTCGTCATTCCGAAGTTTCGTTAATCCTAATAATTGAATAAGGTTTGTAATTCCGAAAGTCTTTCAGTGACAAAATGCGATGTTGTAATAGAAAATAGAATGGTAGGGTATTACGCAAAGACACGCATGCACACACACACACACACACACACACACACACACACACACACACATACATACATACACACACACAAACAAACAACAAAAACACTCACACACAAACACCTACACATACGCACACTTATTGGCGAACTGGAATACAATCGTATCGATTATTAACGAAAGAAGTATTTTCTCCCTCCTCTATGCCCATTTACTTCATCATCATGAGCCGTGTATAATAACGTAGAAACAATTATCATAAGATGCCACTCAAAGGTAAAGAAAAATCAATCACACATGCATGTTCTTATCCCCTTTGAAAGACTCATGCGCAAGCTCCCTGGCCATAACTAGTCAGCCCATTACGTTTACAGTGAGTTGGCTCAGTCGGTAGAGCGTCTGCCTCATGATCCTAAGGACTCGGGTTCGAACCCGAGTCTGGACTGAGCAATGTTGTGTGTAATCATACCGTCCCCTCTTGCAAGAGGCAAAACACTCTGTCCCTCGGATAGGACATAAAATGGAGATCCAGTGTATGAGAGAGTCACAACTTATGCACGTAAAAGATCCTGCTTCATTCATTCATCGCAAAGAGCAGGCTGTTTAACCCGATGAGTGGTCCACCTCACATCCAACTGGACCCAATGGAAGACCAGCTTAATTAGCGTATAGCTGAATATGGGCTATCCAGCCATCTTCCCCGAATGGAAATGAACAAATAAATAACTACTCCACTGAAGCAGTGATCCCCATCCCTTTCCCTTCCATCCCACCCCTTTTCACCATAGATTTTTTTTTTTTTAAATAACGAAAATAATTTCGTTTTTCGAAGTAACAAACCTTCGGATTAACGAAACCTCGGAATAGAGTACCTTAATTTATTTTCCGATCACCGAAAATTCCGAATAACAAATCTTCCGAATAACGCCACAAATGTTTAGATTAACGAACCCTATTTCATTACCATAGGAATGAAAATCTATGTGTGTAAGGAAGTTTTATGTTTCGGAATAAGGAACCTTCGGCATAACGACCTGATTTCATTTTCTGCATTATGTGACACCTGAATAACGAATATCACCTAGGCATCATGCCTTATGGTCACACAGCTGTGACGTGCATGAGGAATTACACACACACACGGCCAGACAAGCAATGCCCTGGATCTTACGTAGATCATGTCAACACATAACCAAACGATGTGGCTAGACATGCACACAGTTTACAATAATCAAACATGCATTGATCATCTGCCTCTAATGGTCTTTTAAGTTTACCATATTGATTGGTCCTTCACAATGTATCTTGTGTTATGACAACAGAGCAAGGAAATTAAATGAATAAATGCTTTGCATTTGTATTAATCTAAATGTCCGTAATTTCTGCAGGATTTCTATAATACTAAAAAAAAAGTCTTGTATTTTTATTATATAAAGTATATTTACACGAAATACATCCCATAACGACCAAAACACAAACTAAAAAGGCAACAATTCTATTTTCTTATATACATCTTAACGTAAATATACTTTCGTGTGTGTATTTATCAATGACACACAATTTACTGTTTATGTTTACAGCCATGATGTAAGCTGCATATGATTTATAATGAGTTTGTACTAATACACTGTGTAGATACATGTATGACATCGCCGTTGAAAGACAGTACGTGTACATTTTGTTTAAATAGCTATACAACGACAATAGAAACCTTCAAAGTTATATCCCCAATTCTGCACGTGCAGTTTTAGATACGTACGGAAATTTGCTGACATTGATTGGAAACTTCAATCGTTATTCAGTTATCATGGGTGATATAAACTTTGATATTTATAGAAAACCCTTCCCTCCGCATAAAGGGAACCACTGTATAATCGGATAAATTATATTTACGGAGTTACTGAAGAGACAACGACTCTTATCTATTACAAGCTGACGAATAACCCGGGTGTTGTAGAATTATACATGTGTGATCATTTCATAAATTCTCTGATAGGAAAAACAAACAGTTTAACCACAATATTATGTAACATTTAAAGAGTCAGAAAATATTCAATTTCAAGTTCAAGTTCATATTTATTCGTTTTTTCCACAATATACAAACATAAATCTCACTTTCTTAAGTGACAAAAACAATGCATACAATTGTACAGAGAAGGCAACAATAATAGGAAAAAATTTTTTAACAGTAGCGATACATTGCAATAGGTGCTAAGATAACGAAAGTGAAATGGTTTTCAATATATGCATTGTGTGAAAAAAACGGAGGGACCCACTAAAAAGACCCACTAAAAATATTGACTGGAATACACTTCGCCACTAAAAATATTGACTGGAATACACTTCGCCAAGATCTCGTGGAGCAATACTAAAATGAAATTGAAACTTGATGATACATAACACAAAAATAATATAAACACACAAATTGATTCAATTTAACACATTCTCCGTGCTCTATGCCTTCATAACCTGTCAATCATGGTAAGTAACCTCCATGACTTCTTGAAAACAAACAATGACTGCGATTTCGAATAAAAATTGGCTAATTGTTCCACATGTTTGAAGCTTATAATGAAAGGAGTTTTTCAAAGAGTTTTTAAAATAATCCGTTTTGGGTGTATTCTTTGTTTTTGAACAATGGACAATTAATGACATAAGGTGTATGAAAAGGTGTGTACTACCCGTGTATCTTACAGCAACTAAAATGTTGTCTGAGATAACGTGGCTTATCTCATTGATTATCCTATATAGTGTACAAATATATGCAACTCTGGTATGCTGAACTCTTTGCTGTATTGATTGCCATTGTAATTTTGAGAGCATTTGCTTGTGCGACGTTAATATACCAACTATAAGAACAATTCTCGCATTTCTGAACTTTATCCAAAAAAAAAAAAATTGCATTTCTACCCCGAACAAAAATACAATGATCTATCAATGTAGCAATATCAAACTATTATATAAGAAATGCCTTATACATTCAGACAAATAATGCTTAATTCTACTGATATATGTAATTATCCGTATAAGACCGCATTAACATGCTTATCCCAGCTAAGATTACTACAAAATTAATTTTGTATCAATAATCACACCTAAATATTTTACTAAATCAAGATGTTCAATATCAATACTTTTTATACACAATATATAACTTATTCTTCTTTATTCTCCCTTTCGATCCGGTTAACATAACTTTTTTTTTTTTTTTTTTTTTAGTATTCATTCATCGCCAGCCATTATATGACCGTTGACCAATTAAATTCAGTTTACCTCGCATATGTTGACTAAATTCCTGTACATTTTTTACAACGAACAAGCACTGCAGTGTCGTCTGCATACAAACACAGTAGCCACTCTCGACCTATTTTGCAAATCAACTGTACAAATGTTTTCTACAAATATCGTGTAAAATATTGGACCTATGAGAGAGAGAGAGAGAGAGAGAGAGAGAGAGAGAGAGAGCCTTGTGGTATCCCAATAGAAACTTCTCTGAATGCATATCTGGGGCCCCATTGATACAAACACACTGTTCCTCAAATTCGGAAATAATCAACGAACCATCTATTCTTTGAAGTCAATACCATATCTATTCAATATTTCAAGCAATATAAATCTATATGATTTACGGTATCAAACGCTCATTTATTGTACTTGTTGAATGCAGTGAACGAAATCTCTACCGATTGACAATCACTTAACGAGTTATTATTCATATAGCAATATAATTGCCCATGAACTATTTTTTCAGATATTTTCATAATGACCCATGCATACTACAGATATTGGCCGATATAAGTTAGTGTGCACCGTCATTACATTTCTGGCTAAACAAACCTTCGGAATGATGAGGAATGAGGTTAACTCGGCACACAGAGCACACCGCGAGAAACGGGTGAACAAGCTTAGTGGCGCCACTCGGACTCACGTTCACTCGTTTCTTCGCAGTTAGTCTCCTTTTCAGCCTGGATGCCTTGCCAAAAAACTTGTACTGGTGTGACTCTCGTCTGCTCCCACTCGCCCTGTATTCTACCTGTTTCAATGAATGCATTAAACAAATGAGTAAGAGTCTGTGTGATATACAAATCGAGTGCTCTCTTTTAACAAACGGGGGTGAATGTCGTTTAATGCGTATGCCTTGTGAATAGACACATGCGGCGCCTTGGCCACTTCTGCCTCTGTTATTTGAACAAATGTAAACTTTCTGTCAGTGAACTCTGAGGGGTTATTAGGGCCTGTAGACTGTGGCATCTCATTGACTGTAGTGAAGTGCTCATTGAAAGTATTGGCAACGTCATCTGCAATCGATAATGCAGCACCTTTGACATTGAGCTCAACCTGTCTACTCTTTGAACTAGTCGTAAATGAGTGTAACGCTTTCCACGCCTGCTTAGAATCGTAGCTGCAAGAGTGAAATTCACCAAAATAGTATTGCGGCTTCAACTTCTTATTCTTATTGTTATATTTTTCCGAATTTATTGTACAACGAGTATCATCGAATTTTCTTCTTTTTTTAAATCTCTTTCTCTAACCAATGTAATATATGCATTTTATCCAAGGAGAATTTTTATTCTGTTTTCTCAATTATATCCTATGGGCATGGTTATCACATAATTTTAAAAAAGATTCCTCGAAAAATGTCCAAAGTTGATTTACATCGTGTTGCCGAGAATATGTGGACCACGACTATCCCAGCTCATTGCCGTCTGATATAAACTGATCTCTGTCAAACTTTTTAAACTAACGAATATTATGGGGTATTATAAAAAACGAGTGATCACTCAGTCCCATTTAAATAACTCCTGAATTACATTACTTATTCCATGTGGTACCAGAATAAAGTGAATACATGTTCGACTGCAATCAGTAATTGTCGTGGGTTTGTCAACAATCTGTTCCGATTGAAGGTAGGCTTTAAGTACATGGATTGCGAATCTTGTCTGACATTGGGTTTTGACTCGACATGTTGATGTTAAGATCGCCAAGTATTTCAAAAATACCCATATATATATATATATATATATATATATATAATATATATATATGAGAGAGAGAGAGAGAGAGAGAAAGAGAGTACGTAGCAAACTTCAGAATGATGAGTTATAAGATTATGAGTGAAGGTGCAAAGATATTATGACCTTTGACATTTTATAAATTTGAGAGATTTTGCTCGAAAATTGGGTGGTATACCGAAGTATTAAATCTATTCACATTTTTCCTTGTTAAATTGTAAACAAGGTATGAGGCAAACAGAAAGGCATGGAACAAAATACATTATAGACAGTATAGTGCTTTTGACTTGATTGAAGAAATTCTACAGAGAAAGAATCGTTATACAAATGACTCTTTAGTGAAATGCAGGACATTCAACAAAAGTATACCTTCTGGCTATGTGTCTGATGACCGCTTCACAGCTGACTGATGTACGTGAGACACCCATCTTTTGGCCTCTGTGTGAGGTGAGTAGTCGTTGTGAACCTCTGACCCGGTACCAACCTGAAGTCCAATCTCCGCAACAGCTTGGCCAGAATCACGCGGGACTCAATCTAAGAGGATTGAAAGATGTACTGCATTTTTTAACGTTTATAATCCATTCTCTACTCCACAAGTGCATGAATATTGGGAAAATTGCCCATTGGCGGAACATATCCGAAAGGCATAAGCATGGAACATAATGTTACTCCTTACAGGCACTCGGTCCTCATAAGCAATGCAAGCAGAAACAGTTGCTCTTGAGTGATCCCATCGGAGCTTTTGGATGAATATGGTCTTACATAATGAGTAAGGCAATGTTTAAATTAGATACAAATCAATGGACTGAAGAACCCAAAGGAATAGTGATTTCCATGAAGAAAAAAAAAACACCATAAAATGAAAACAGATATGGTCATACATGATAGGAACAAGGCACTATTTAAATTGCGTACAAATCAAAGGACTGAAAGACCCCAAAGGAATGGTGATTTCCATGAAAATAAAAAAACAACAACCATGAAATTAAAACAATAATGGTCATACATAGGCGAATTGTTGACCGATGCATGACCGGAGACCCAGAGAGAAGGGAAAGTAGGCATACAGGGACTTCATCCGTCTGTTGGTAAAACGTATGATAAAACAGGTGCTGTTTGTTAGGTCTATTCTTAAGGTTTGTTAATACGAATCCTAAATAAGTTTCGTTATTTTGAAGGTTCAGATTCCCTAAAACTATAGAGGTTCTTTTTAATTGATAATAAAAGAGATTCGTTAATCCAAACATGTGTGGCATTATTCCAGAGATGCATTATTCCGAATTCCGAGCATGAAATAAGGTTCCTCATTCCGAAAGTTCGTTTATCCGGCAATGTAATGACGGTGCAAACTGAAGAACCTTTGGAATTACGAACCTTAAATATTTGTTTCCAGATTAACGGACCTTTGTAACAACGAACCTCAATTCTTTTTCGGATAAACGAACCTCTAGAATAACGAACATTACTCCATTTACGATTAACGAAACTTCGAAATAAATTCGGAATAACAAAATAACCATGTAACGGATAAAACATAGAGCTAATAGAGGTGCTAAGAGAAGTCCAGTATGCCAGTAGGCCTATATGTCAGTATGTAGATTGATATTACATAATTGAGATGCCAACTTCGTAATCAGAAATACAGAATATTCTGAAGGTTGAAAAGGCATATTTTGTTGGTACATAGAAAAGCAGTAATTTACCATTCCTGCCACAGACGTGTAGGAATACAGTTTGGGAAAAACAGTATATTACTTGAAACCTGCATTATTCATCCAAAATAGTGCAGTTCATAGTTATTACACCAGGTATGCTAACAACATATGTTAACCCTTTTACCATATAAGTTTTTAAAGACTACAATTAAATTAGATATAATGGAGCTAAGTGCCGGAATAAGTTACCTGCTATTATCAAAGAATATCCTACACTCTCATCTTTTATAGAATGTTTTTAATCCAAAATGCAGCTGAATAATTCTTGGGATATTTGCCTTTTTGTTTTGTTTTGTTGTTTTGTTGTCTTTTGTGTGTATTTTGTCCTTTCTTACTTGGAATTTTGTGTATAATCTCTAATGGTATAGATTTGCTCTTAAAATGAATATTTTTTTATGGCAATTTGTAGCCTCTTCATATGTAAGAGTAAAGAAGTAAAGAAACAGTTAAAACACTGAACAAACTATAGTATAGTAACTTTGTGTTAATCACAATATGTCGTTTGAATTGAAGAGCTTTCACTTAATGTTGCAAAAAAATAAATATAAACACACACGCACACCCACTCACACACAATGTCTATCTCATCAATATCAACATTAGAACATCTTGATAGTGCTGCATCGGATACCATGTGACGGTTTCTTAGTTATTATATATATGTATATATATATATATATATATATATTTCATATACATATATATATATATACATATGTATAGATATAAAAAAAAGAGAGATTGAAGCTCACTGCTCGTCGTTGTCACGTCGGAAGCGTTCAGGACGAAATTCTTCTGGGTTGTCAAAGTAGCAATCCATCATACCCATGGCCTGGATGATAACCTGTAACGGGAACATTAACTTATTCATTTCTCAATGACGACAGAGATAGGAATACGCCTTCATAAAATAGAATAAAATGGAAAGTTTGACATGAAGATTTTTTTTTTCACGCTCTCTTTGCTAGACGTTTGTCGCAAGGAGTAATTTGTTTTTATGCCTCCGCTAAGTGTCGCCGGAGGCATTATGTTTTCGGGTTGTCCGTCCGTAATCAATTGTGGACAGCATAACTATAAAACCGTTTGAGGTATCCTGATGAAACTTAGCATGTATATATTAGCATGTATGTATATGTATGAATGGGTGAAGTTGTGCCTGTCAACTTATGGGTGCACATGCTCATGTTCAAAGACAAAAGGTCAAGATCAAATGTTCAAAATTTCACTTTTCTCCCCATATCTATGCAATGCCGGAAGGTATTTTCTTCAAACTTATAGTGTGTACATGTACTACCAAATAAAGAGATTTCAGACAGTTTTGGGTTATGAGTTCAAAGGTCAAGGGTCAAGTGAAAATGTTAACATTTCACTATTTTCTCCATACCTCGCAAATGGTTAAAGGTACCTTCACGGAGACTTAGTGCATATTTATGTACCGACTGGCAGTGATTATCTAGGAAATTTGGGTCGGGGTCAAAAGTCAAGGTCAGTTCCTCAAATTTTTACTAATACCCTCATATTTATGCGATGCATTCAGGATTTTTCTTGAAACTTAATATATACATGTATTACACAATAGAGCGAGCGAGGGGGGGGGGGAGGGTGTGTGGGGGGGGGGGGGGGGTGTGTCCCCCTC
This sequence comes from Diadema setosum, assembly GCA_033980235.1. Classification (NCBI taxonomy): domain Eukaryota; kingdom Metazoa; phylum Echinodermata; class Echinoidea; order Diadematoida; family Diadematidae; genus Diadema; species Diadema setosum. The sequence goes on from CM067067.1 coordinate 14,393,289, forward strand.
CCACGGTAAGAACTTTGTGCATTTTTATGTTGTAAATGGTGCAATTCGATGCATGTTTTTGCGCGTTTTATCAACGTGAAACAGTCCCACTTGTTTAAGGTAGCAGTATATTTGAGTGTAGATTATTGAACAACTTGCCTATAAAATGGTACCATTTAAATACACTTCTTGTATTAATTCTTCTCACTGAATATCATGAACGCGACTGAACCCGAGCGAGCGGAGCGAGCGAGGGGGAGGGGAGGGTGTAGGAGGGGGACACTGGGAGGGGGGTGTCCCCCTCCCACAGTAAGAACTTTTTGCATTTTGATGTTGCAAAATGGTGCAATTTGATGCATGTTTTTGCGCGTTTTATCGACGTGAAACAGTCCCACTTGTTTAAGGTATAGCAGTATATTTGAGTGTAGATTATTATTGAACAATTTGCCTATAAAATGGTATCATTTAAATACACTTCTTGTATTAATTCTTCTCACTGAATATCATGAACAAGACTGAACCCGAGCGAGCGGAGCGAGCGACGGGGGAGGGGAGGGTGTGGGAGGGGGGTGTCCTCCCTCCCACGGTGAGAACTATTTGCATTTTGATGTTGTAAATGGTGCAATTTGATGCATGTTTTTGCGCGTTTTATCGACGTGAAACAGTCCCACTTGTTTAAGGTAGCAGTATATTATGATGTAGACCCCTCCCGCGGTGAGAACTTTTTGCATTTTGATGTCGCAAATGGTGCAATTTGATGCATGTTTTTGCGTGTTTTAACGAGTTGAAACAGTCCCACTTGTTTAAGGTTGCAGTATATTTTAGTGTAGATTATTATTGAACAATTTGCCTATAAAATGGTATCATTTAAATAATCTTGTTGTATCAATTCTTACACTGAATATCATGAACGCTGTCTGCAGTTCAGCAATCAAACAAAAAAAGCATGCACACGAGGGCGTAGATAGGGGCATATCCCCTCCAACACGAAGGTGATTTTGCGTTTTCAGACCTGACTTCAGCGATCTGGTGCAAATTTTTTTGTGCAATACTTTTTCATAAGTGTTAAACTCACGGAATTTAGCTTTTATTCCGAATGTGCACCATCTGTGTGTATGTATAAAGTCTAGTGAGGTAGAGCCTTAGGTAAAGGGGATTCCCCTCCCGCTCGCGGAGCTTTTGCGTTTTTAGAATTGAAATAAAGCGATCTGGGTATAGCCACAGTCTACTTCTATGCATGGCGGAAGGGGGGGGGGGGGGGAGGGGCGGGCGAGAAGAGAGAAGGCGTGGGCGAGTGTTATCTCAACCCTTCCCTTCCGATGGAGCTTTTGCCTTTTTAAGGTTGAAATTGAGATATCTCGTTTACGCATATTTGATGGAATCAACATTATTGGGAAATCACCAAAGGAAAAAAAAAAAAAAAAAAACGGATGGAGGGGGGGGGGGGGACTGAGTGAGGAAAGGGTCGATTAAAAGGGGGAAATTCCCCTTATACATGAGGGAACCTTGAGTTTTCGAAATGTAAGTGATAAGTCTTGTGCACTCAGAATTATTCATATTTTTTTTTAAATCTAAAAAGTGTATTAAGCTAGGGAAAGAGGCACAGAGGGGCAGGGTTTGGGAGGGGGATAGCCCCTCCCAAGCACGAGAGATTTTGCATATTTTGAATTGAAATTCAACGATCTGGTGCACACTTTGAGTGAAATATTAAAAAAAAAAAAATATCTTATTTTTTTTGATGAAAGGTTGCAAAGGAGACCCGCTTCATGTGCATACATACAGAATACACGCATTTTTTTTTCGCCTCCCAAATCCCCGGTCCAAATCTTAGGGGGGGGGGGGGGGGCGACCGCCCCCATCGCCCCCCCCCCCCCCCCCCTGGCTACGCCAGTGCGCCACTGACACTTTATTCATGGCAATGATACAGGCAAGTTTTTACATCTCTCGGCAGCTTTGTTAAGAACCAGCCTTGCCGTTTCCCCCGAAATATTCATGTGTTGTTGTCTATGATTACTATGTGTGTGTGTGTGTGTGTGAGTGTGTGTGTGTGTGTGTGTGTGTGTGTGTGTGTGTGTGTGGTGTGCGTGTGTGGGGTTGTGAGTTTCTGCGCCGTTGGTGAGAACTGAATTAGCATGATATACTTGGTCGCGTTCATTCAATGATTCCATTTTATGTATTTGGTTTGACCGTTGACTTGAATGAGCAAGAAAGGCTTCATTTCATTCATTCAATGGCTTCGAGTTCGTCCCTTGGCACTTGTTGATATTTGCACAGCCAAGCACTATCAGTCAGGGCAACATCATTTTTCCTTATGCAGTATGCAAGTTAGTTAACAAAGTAAAAGTTCTATCCTGCAGAGGACAGAATTTCTGAATATGATCACCTTGATCCTTGTAAGTTTGTCTGCATTTTTGCGGAGGCTGTTAATAATTCCTTTAATTTCATAATAACGGCGTGAGATATTAAAGCTGGTAAGAATGTGCAAATGCGTGCACGTACATGATGGTACAGTTGAATTTGGAAAATGTGAAACTAAGAGGCGTTTCAGAATTAAAGTTGGAAACCGAATTTTCAATTCAATTCAATTCAATTCATTTGTTTCATACTTCCCATTTATGAATATTACATCAGAAATAATAGTACAAGTTCCTTTTACCTTGTCAACAATGTTAAAAAAAACACCCATGGTAATAACACACCAATTACAATGAACACTGGTCGAAATCGAAATGGGGTTGAAAAAAAAGAGAAGTATGACGGGGTTACATGAAAGCAAGCTTGTTTGCTTTCGATACATTGCGGCATGATGAAATTATACAAACCCGGTTCCAAAGCGAAATTCTAAGAGTTACACTATCTAATTTGTATGAACATAGGCCTATACTGGCTACCAGATCATCACTTTGAACCTTTCTTTAAGTACTCTCAACAGGCATGACGAATAACGACAATTACAATGATATCGTGCCATGATTTCAAATGGAGTGAGGGGGGGGGGGGTTGCGGGGGTCAGACTAGGGGTTAGAAAATTATATATTATCAATATGCAAATTGTTGCCAATATGAGTTGTAAATATAAGTTGCCACGCATGCAGCATGAAGATCTGTTGGCCTTTGTGTGTGCATGTTGTGCGTGTGTGTGTGTGTGTGTGTCTGTCTGTCTGTCTGTTTGTGTTTCTGCCCCATTGGTGAAAATTTCATCCGTGACTTTAATGAGCAAGATATACTTGGTTGCACTCTTCAAAGGTTTAAGATGTTTGCTACTTGGTTTGTTAATCAACAACCTATTTGTACGTCTCTATTAAAACTCCCCGTAATCATGGTAATTCTAATTGATTTTATTTTACTTTTTTTATTCGATTACTAAAACTACATCGGTCTTTCACTCGAGAAACAGGGGATAATTGTTGAACATTTGTTTTCATATTCCACTCGACATTGAGGTAATACATATCTATCAAACCAACAGATATCATACAGTTATTTATTACTACAAACGGCGTAAATCCACACTGAGGAGTGGGGGGGATGATTGGCGATAGTCACCATCACCACGATTACTGCCCATAACCGAACCGGCGCAGCCTTGAGGGGGACGGGGGTGAGAGAAACTTGGTAACCCCCCCCCCCCCCCCCCCACACACACACACACTTTACAGGGATCGGATGTCTCACTCTTTTGCATGAAATATAAAGTGGGAGGAGAGTGATATATTTCTGACAAACTGTTACAAGCGAGCTTGAAAATTTTGACATTTTACAGTCCCCAAACTGCAGTTTGTGGCTGTATTTTTGTCCGCTTTGGAAATTAAGGGGGGGGGGGGGCACCGGGTGAAACTACCGGCAATTACTGACAGCAACATCAAAAGAATGGCATAACAATTAAATGCGAGCGAGCGAAGCGAGCGAGCTTGAAAATTTGACATTTTGCATTAAAAAAAAAAAATGCCGTTTTGGGCTGTATTTTTTCGCTTTGGAAATTAAGGGGGGGCGCACAGGGCGCAACTGCTGGCAGTTCGTACTGGCAGCAACATCAGGAGAATGGCATAACGATTAAATGCGAGCGAGCAAAGCGAGTGAGCTTGAAAATGTTGACATTTTACGGTCCCAAAACTGCCGTTTGTAGCTTTATTTTTAGCTTTGGAAATTAAGGGGGAGCACCGGGCGAAAACTGGTGGCAATTACTGGCAGCAACATCATGAGAATGGCATAATGATTAAATGCGAGTGTGCGAAGCGAGCGAGCTTGAAAATTTTGACATCTTACAGTCCCCAAAACTGCCATTTGTAGTTATATTTTTCGCTTTGGAAATTAAAGGGGACGCACCGGGCACAACTGCTGTCAATCACTGGCAGCAACATCAGGAGAATGCCATAGCGATTAAATGCGAGCGAGCGGAGCAAGCGAGCCTTAAAATTTTGACATTTTGCAATCCCAGAAAATGTCGTTTGTAGCTGTATTTTTTCGCTTTGGAAATTAAGGGGAGGCACACCGGGCGAAAACTGCTGGCAATTACTGGCAGCATCATCAGGAGAACGGCATAATGATTAAATCCGAGCGAGCGGAGCGAGCGAGCTTCAAAATTTTGACTTATTACAGTCCCAAAACTGCCGTTTGTAGCTTTATTTTTAGCTTTGGAAATTAAGGGGGGGCACCGGGTGAAACTGCTGGCAATTACTGACAGCAACATCAAGAGAATGGTATAACAATAAAATGCGAGCGAGCGAGGCGAGCGAGCTTGAAAATTTTGGCATTTTACAGTAAAAAAAACTGCCGTTTTGGGCTGTATTTTTTCGCTTTTGAAATCAAGGGGGCGCACAGGGCGCAACTGCTGGCAGTTCGTACTGGCAGCAACATCAGGAGAATGACATAACGATTAAATGCGAGCGAGCGAAGCGAGTGAGCTTGAAAATTTTGACATCTTACAGTCCCCCAAACTGTCGTTTGTGGCTGTATTTTTTCGCTTTGGAAATTAAGAGGGAGCACCGGGCGAAAACTGCTGGCAATTACTGGCAGCAACATCAGGAGAATGGCATAATGACTAAATGCGAGCGAGCGAAGCGAGCGAGCTTCAAAATTTTGACTTATTACAGTCCCAAAACTGCCGTTTGTAGCTATATTTTTCGCTTTGGAAATTAAGGGGGGGGGGGGAGCACCGGGAGAAAACTGCTGGCAATAACTGGCAGCAACATCAGGAGAATGGCATAATGATTAAATGCGAGTGAGGAAGCGAGCTTCAAAATTTTGACATCTTACAGTCCCAAAACTGCCGTTTGTAGCTATGTTTTTCGCTGTGGAGATTAAGGGGGGAGCACCGGGCGAAAACTGCTGGCAATTACTGACAGCAACATCAAGAGAATGGTATAACAATAAAATGCGAGCGAGCGAAGCGAGTGAGCTTGAAAATGTTGACATTTTACGGTCCCAAAACTGCCGTTTGTAGCTTTATTTTTAGCTTTGGAAATTAAGGGGGAGCACCGGGCGAAACTGGTGGCAATTACTGGCAGCAACATCATGAGAATGGCATAATGATTAAATGCGAGTGTGCGAAGCGAGCGAGCTTGAAAATTTTGACATCTTACAGTCCCCAAAACTGCCATTTGTAGCTATATTATTTTTCGCTTTGGAAATTAAAGGGGACGCACCGGGCGAAAACTGCTGTCAATCACTGGCAGCAACATCAGGAGAATGGCATAATGATTAAATGCGAGCGAGCGAAGCGAGCGAGCTTCAAAATTTTGACTTATTACAGTTCCAAAACTGCCGTTTGTAGCTATGTTTTTCGCTGTGGAGATTAAGGGGGAGCACCGGGCGAAACTGCTGGCAATTACTGACAGCAACATCATGAGAATGGCATAATGATTAAATGCGGGTGTGCGAAGCGAGCGAGCTTGAAAATTTTGACATCTTACAGTCCCCAAAACTGCCATTTGTGTAGCTATATTTTTCGCTTTGGAAATTAAAGGGGACACACCGGGCACAACTGCTGTCAATCACTGGCAGCAACATCAGGAGAATGCCATAGCGATTAAATGCGAGCGAGCGGAGCAGCGAGCCTTAAAATTTTGACATTTTGCAATCCCAGAAAATGTCGTTTGTAGCTGTATTTTTTCGCTTTGGAAATTAAGGGGAGGCACACCGGGCGAAAACTGCTGGCAATTACTGGCAGCAACATCAGGAGAATGGCATAATGATTAAATCCGAGCGAGCGGAGCGAGCGAGCTTCAAAATTTCGACTTATTACAGTCCCAAAACTGCCGTTTGTAGCTTTATTTTTAGCTTTGGAAATTAAGGGGGAGCACCGGGCGAAAACTGCTGGCAATTTATGCAGCAACGTCATGAGAATGGCATAATGATTAAATGCGAGTGTGCGAAGCGAGCGAGCTTGAAAAATTTTGACATCTTACAGTCCCCAAAACTGCCATTTGTAGCTATATTTCTTGCTTTGGAGATTGGGGGGGGGGGGGGGCACCGGGCGCAACTGCTGTCAATCACTGGTAGCAACATCAGGGGAATGGCTTAGCGCTTAAATGCGACCGAGCGGAGCGAGCGAGCTTTAAAATTTTGACATTTTACACCCCAAAAACTGCCGTTTTTAGCTATATTTTTGCGATTTGGTTTGTCCCACTTTTATGGGGGAACCATCCCCCCCCCCCCCCCCCCCCATCGACGCCTCTGCATATGAGGGAGCTTTTGTTAAGTGAAAGATATGCTGCACACTCTTTGACAAATTAGGGAAATATACGTCAATCTCAACAGTGTACTTATCGAAAGGGATCCAGTATAGCGGAGCTTTTGCATGTTTATGATTGCAATTCAACGATTTGGTGCATAGTTCTGGCGGTATTTGGACAATAATTCATTAAGAAAGTTCGAAATTTGTCCTCATCTCGGAAATTGCCTGGGGGATAAATGATTTGCCTGCCTAAACACTTTCGTAGGGGCGGGGCAAATGCCCTTTGCCCCCCCCCCCCCCCCCCGAGATATTTTCGACGCCCCTGATCTTCCCTGGGTATACCCATAGATGTATCTTGACTGAATTATCAGTCACTGTCGTTCCTCATGAATGATTCAGGAAATGGAGGGGGTTCAAAAATGGCAATAAAGTTTTGTTATTGTTTGTTTGTTTGTTTTCGTACATATTTTGCAGATGGTCCCAAGTTACTCTCGTCTTAGCATGTTTACATGTAGGCCTACACTATTTGACGTTGTCAACGTCTCAGCCATACCTTACAGCGTATATGTCCATGTCCGCGAGCGAGCGAAGCGAGCGAGCGCTTGAGAAAATTATGCATTCGATTTCCTACAAGATAGAATACTGTTCAGCTCTGTTACCTGTCTGAAGGCCGGCGTACAAACGTCATGCAATATGCCAAAATTGATACAATCACATTTCTGCTTCCTCCATTTTTTTTTCTTCAAAATTCAGGGGGGGATGATTGTACAGGCCATCCCCCCTCCTCCATTTCAGGGGGGGGGGGGGGATATATCCCCCCATCCCCCCCCCCCCCCGGGATTTACGCCCATGCTACAAACCGTGTCTGCATACATTTTCAAAAGACTTCTTCCAATAGGATGTGAAATATGAAGGTTTGAAAAGCAGCTTGTAACTGCGGGTTCCAGCAAACAAATACCAAAGTAGACCTGAATATTTCTCGCATTGGAGATGGAACACAATGTAATACGGATTACATATTCCAAAAGCTAAAATAGCAATGTACAAAGGGCAAAAGAAGTAAAAGAAAAAGGAGAACTAAGTGAAGAAAAAAAAAGGAGAACTTGGTGAAGAAGAAAGTTGACTCAAGTGAACGAGCATTAATACCGTCAAGTACATAACGAATGGAAGGTGTGAGAATGAGTGTATTTAACGAAGCTATAACGAGGCTGTATGGAAGCTCCTCTTGGTACATAATTATGTACATGCATTAGTATACAAATGATGCACAGGATAGAGTGCGTTAGTGTAGGCGTATGTGCACTCGAGGGTATTTACAATTGTGAAACATGCACTACATTGTAAATACCCGAGAGTGAGCTACGCCTCCACTAACGCCACGAAATAATCCTGTGCATCATTTGTTTTATAATATGGGTCGAAAATTTGAAAACTAACAGCATTTTTCAGCGTTTTTCACGTACCTTTGTGGGTCAAGACGTCCGAAGATATTCGTCCCAAACATTAGTACGCACGTCGCGCTCGGAAATCTCGCACATACAGTATAAGTATATGATGGGGGGTTGGGTTTCCGGACACTTAAGTTCCCGCATGAAAACTTACTTATTTTACATAGAATATGCACCCTTTACCTTAAAGACTTGACATAGACTCCTCATATAGGCCTACTAGACAACATACATTGTACTCTGAAAACGGCGTGAGAATTAACCTGCTAAATCGTTGGATTTGCCCTTCAAAGTGACTCCATGTATAGTAAGGGTACTAGGTCTCGCGCAGGGACGTAATGATCGCGCATAGCGTAACTGCGAGCATTAATACGCGTAAGACTAAGCGCAAAATTTGCCGATACGCCCATGGAATAAACATACCTGACAACCGCTAAAAATGAGAAGGAAGCAGGTAAGAAATTTAGATTTCAAACAAATTTTTCACTAAATTTCCAATTTTTTACGTTATAATTTACCTACCTTAGCTTAAAATCTTTTTTAAGGATGCTGTAGCCAAGACGTGTCGTCTCGCTTGTCTCGTTCGTATGATCGTAGCCGATAGAATTCGTATTTTGTTCGATCGATCGTTTATAATATTCTACGAAAGCCGAAGCACGTTCAGCCGCAGAGAGGGGCAGACACTTTCACGCATGAAACTACATAGGGCAGCTGCGCGATCTTTACATACCCCGAGAAGGTGAACGCATAAAAAAAAGTCCGACATACAAACGGCGACAGCGCACTACTCCGTCATCGTATCATCAGGAGATTCTGGGAGGTGATTTTTCTGCATTTTCGTGATATTCATTGAGAAATTCAGGTACGATTATGGAATAACTTCTATTATAAGAGCATTTCAAATTTTCGTGCGCGATATCTAGACCCCTCAACCATACGTGTCCGGTCCCACAACGCTTGGTCTACGTACTGTACACTGTATACGTATGATACGTACGCCACACATCACAAGGGAAGAAAGGCCGGCCGGCCGGCAGTCCGAACTAGAAGTTGTTTACAGGATTGACAGCGCGTGTGCATGCAATTGGAGCCGCCGCGCGCACAGACGATCGGCAATATAGGATTTAACACGCAGTGCAATGGGACTGAGTAACCAAAGCACACGTGACTCATTTCAGCGCTTCCTACTGGCTACATTCTTGAACCCATTTTATAAGCCCTATTATACAGGGGCCGCGGAACGTTTTTCAGTGTGTGTGTGTGTGGGGGGGGGGGGGGAACTTGATAAACAACCGCTCCATGCGTCTCTCTTTTCTGTAGCCCTTCTCCTGGTAGGCCTGCATGTATTTGTATGGGGTCAACCATTATCACTAACAAACTAAGGCAGAATTGAAAAAACAAACAAACATGAAATCGCTATTTGTATTGCGCATGTGTGTGTGTGTGTGTGTGTTTGGAGGCGGTTAAAGGGATGGTACAGTATTGATGGAGATGAGAATTTGGCTTTTAACTTTTTGCAAGATACCAAGAAAACTGTTGGTGAGCATACCATTTAAAGAGAAATTCAAAATTTATTTGATGAAAATCGGGTTTGGAATGACCGAAACATCCAAAAACAAAGTAAAACAAAGCGATCGTGAGTCACACACTTTATTAGAATCGCTCTGTTTTGGGTATCTCAGCTATTATAAAACTTATTTTCATCAAATAAACGTTGAATCCCTCAAGGAATTACAGTCTCTTTCATATTTCATAAGAGGTTTCTTATTATCTCACAAAAAAAAAAAAAAAATGTTAGAAACTTGAAATTAGGTCCCAACCAAAACTATAGACCCCTTTAACGATTTATATGAGAATTTGATAAACAAGCTCTATGTTCGTCTCTCCTTTGTGTAGGTCTTCTGTTGACTTGGTATATGTATTTGCATACAAGCGCGCCGGAACACTTCTGTTTTGTGTTTGTTTGTTTTGTGTTTTTTGTATTTTTTGGGGGGGGATCTCGACGGGGGCACATTATAGTGTGACGGTGTGAGGTCCTTGGCGAGGGAGCGAAGCGACCGAGCGGGGGTAGGGTGTGGGAGGGGGGTATTGACCCTCTCTCACGGTATGGACTTTTTGTAAAAACAGGGTACAAAAGTCGCGTTTATAGAGCATTTAAAAGCAAATTTCTAGTAAATTAAACATAGTGGAAAAAAATTAGTGCGAAGGACTATGATTACAACATAATATAGTACATTACAACGAATGTACAGAAATCACTCTGTGAGATGTCAAAGAGCATAATTCTAAGGGGTATCAAAGGTTTATTTGATGAAAATTGGTTTTGAAATGGCTGAGATATCCAAAAACAAGGTGAAACGAGAGATCCTAACAAAAGACGTGGCCTGTAGCCTTTTTATTATTATCACGTTTCTTTTGGATATCTCAGCCATTTAAAAACCAATTTTCATCAAATAAACGTTGAATCCTTCTTAAAATTACATGCTCTTTCATATTTCATAAGAGGTTTCTCATTATCTCACTTAGGAATGTTATAGACCTGAATCCTCACCTCAACCAGTACTGTACAGTCCATTTAAGCTTCGTTGCAGATCTTCTCTGGCCACCTGATGTTAAAGATGCGCCTCAGACAAAATGCCTGTGTCTAATTCTGACGTAGGCCTATTACTTTGGCTGTTCCACGGAAGTGGGAAGAGATCCCACCTCCCTGGTTGTTCTCCGTGTTTCTGCGCCGTACAGCAGCACTAGTCTAACGATGGAGTTCAAGCTTGGTGTTGAGGTGGATTTCCTTCGACTCTTCGAGGCCTAGATGTTCTTGCGTATGCATGATGAAACTGCTCGGGTTTTGTCTATCTTACGGGGGGGGGGGGGGGCGGGGGGTGTTGACGATCCTCCCCCACCCCACCCCGCCTATCCACCATACTCCCTAAGTAGATGAAGTACTAAAGCTCAAACTCTCTAATGAGCTCAGGCGAGTTGTCCTGTCCTGCATCTGACTGTATGGTTGCATGGTGCTAGGAGAGCAAGGTCGTCGGCAAAGTCACAGTCTTGAGGCAAAGTCTCACCGTAGTCATCAGCAGCCGCGAGCTGATGATACGTCTGCTCCTCTTATTACCCGGACGTCCCTCCAGGATCTTCTGAACCTATGGCTGGTGCAGATGTGATCAACGTGGTTTTCAGTCACATGATCTGATGATCTCCACGTGTCCTTGTGATTCCTTTTATGTGGGAAGATGCTTCCTCTTATCGTCTTTTTGTCCGGTACTATCTAGAACTCCGTGCAGATGGTGGCAGAAATCATCCTTCTTCTCACCATCCCAGTCATTAGTGGTGGTGGTGGTGGTGGGGGGGGGGGGGGGCACAGCCTCTGAATGTCCTCAGTACAGTAGTGTCCACGGCCGGCGCCACGTCTTAATGTGTGTGTGTGGGGGGGGGGAGGCAGTTGATATTTCTGGTGACACTTGCATGCAGGCTTCATCAGCTAACATGAAAAAAAAATAATAATAAAAATCATCAGCTGAAATGCAAAAAAAAAAAAAAAACCAACCCAACAACAACAAAAACAACAACAAAGAAAAAAAAAAACTTACCATGTATTGTGGAAGAAAAAATAGTGGGGGGGGGGGGGGTAGGCCGACACCCACGAGTCATACAGCCCGTGAGTAAAACAGCCCACGAGTTTTATATCTCACGAGTAATACAGCCCATGAATTCGACACTAAGCAAACAAAGTCCACGAGACCGACACATAGCCCCATGTTATATCTGTCGAACTCGTGGGCTGTTTTTACCTAGTGTCGAACTCATGGGCTTTATTTGCCTATAATAGTGTCGAACTCATGGGTGTATGACTCGTGAGCTGTATGACTCGTGGACCTGTTTTCAATGTCAAACTCGTGTTCTGTATATGACTCGTGGGTGTTGGTCTCGTGGGATGACCCCGACCGTTCCGCCGGCCCTGGTGTCTCTCCGGACGCCAATCTCAGCTGACCCAACTGCAGCTACCTTTGTCACGCACTACCGTGTGTGAGACAACGTTGTACTTCTTCCTCTCCACTGCTCCTTGTGTTGTTCTTCCTGGCTCAAACAAGGTCCTGACATTCAGGTAGCAATTCTAATCGGTTTCCTGTTTTACATTCAGATGTGTGTTTTTGGACTTGGACATACAATATAATTAAAATTATCACGTATTTGACAGGTATGAATACTTCTTTTCATTTTTTTAACATTCCGTGTCTTTTTTTTTTCAAACTGGTAATTTCTCTTTTCATCAACAACAAAATACTTTTTTCATGTATTATAGTTATTGGCTCAGTGTATAGTTTAACAAGAATGCACGATTCCTATTATTACATTTAATATTTTCTGTTTACCCCTGTTCTGCTTGCGGAGACTGCTGCACCACGAAATATAGCAGATAATTTGCCGTGCTGATAAATTTAGTAATGGCGGTCATATCTCAAGAGCCATGCACAGTTTTCGAGATTTTTCCTTATTTGTCCGTTCGTTTTTAACCATTAGATAACCACAAGCGTTGATTTCCACCAATTTCAAACTATAAGGATCTAATATTATAATCACACTGTGAGAGAATTAATTTTGCAAAATACAACTATGAAACAAGGAAATAGAAATTGGAAAGGAAGATTCAACCTTAGGTCTTAATTTCTTTAAAGAATATATGTTATTCAAAATACGCATTCAAAACACTCTATGGCAAGATATCAACCACATCAATATTTGCACAAAAACATAGATATCTTGAGCATACATGTTGATGTCTTTTTTCATCACATGCAAAGGATATAGTTATGAATGAATAAGGCCCATAAACATTTTGAACTTTGTATCCACTACAAAAGGGTGAAGGTACGCTTCTCGATGCGATTGGTTTTAGAGAAAAGATGTAAACCGTCTAGAGCACTAACACTTATACAAAGGTTAAGATGTTGGTAATTAACGGTAGCTGCTTCCGTCCTGAGTCACTCAATTTGCACGCTTACGCCAGAGTACATGCATATCATGGACAGACCACTCCGCTCTTTTTACATGTATACACAAAGGCGAGATGCATATGAAAGTTCATCACGACAAGCCGTATTCAGACGGAGTGACACTTACCTGTCAAAATACCGTCTATTGAGGGCCACATATTGTTTTCGACCAGTATCGGGTGAAAGCGGCGTGAGGAATCAGTCATACTGTTACCCCACCTCACTAGACAAAGCGGACGTTCTCTGCTGTACAATCTTCCCTATGACAAGCTTGGTTTTGTATAGCAGCTCTGGGACCGATTTTACATTACATGAATGAAGTGTTGATCCATACATGAGCCGGATCCATGCGAAGTGAAGGCGATCAAATATATCTTTAAGTTGTCGGTGGCTGTTTTAGGAGACTTTACAGGTAAGCTTTATTACTTGAATCCCTATCTTTATTCTCTCCCCTCCTTTTATTAAGATGAAAAAAAAATAATAAGTTGGTTTGTTGTACATTCTGCTTTTCCTCAAGTCAAAAGAGATCGCAATATGACGGTTGCCTTTCTGAAAAATGTAAATTAATCATCAGCAATTCTGTCATTGCAAGTCAAATCGAAGTTTGATGTTACAAATTCCACACATAACACACTTATTGTATTGTCATTGTGTTATGATGATATATTTCATGTTTCAATTCATTCTGTTGAGAAGGTATTAAACTGAATCGAGATTTTAAAGATGCAAGGAAAGGAAGTCGGCGAGAAAATGTAATTCCTGGATACTTCCATGCAATATAGGGGAAAACAAAACAGCAGTAGCTTTGCAGTGTTTTGCCGTATCCGATGGCTATAAGCATTCATGACTATAATCATTTAAAAACATCGGAAACAAGCGACAGAAAGAGAGATAGATTATATACATAATTATTCATATAAGAGAGCACAGTGTCCGGGTGCACATAATAGCCAAGCTAAAAACTGCGGTGAGTGATACCGTGCTCTTTTAGAATCCAAGAGCAACATGAGCTTATAGAGTTTCAACAACATTTTCATGTGTTTGGATACCAAGCGACTCAGAAGCAAGCTTCTAACATGTCTAACAAATAAGTTCCCTTTTGCCTCCAAATTATTCAGTTTTATTGTTCTACACTTTTTTTTCTTCCATTTCGTCTTGTGATTGATAGAATCTCTTGCAAACTACGTCTCCTGTATTCCATCGCGTATACATCGCAAACAACAATCAAATAATATATCACGTACAGAGGAGATACGTTCCATCACCCAATCCTCATTGTACTATTAAGACACACTACTCTGCCTGAGAATAATAAGCCTTTGAACTTAACTTAAAGGACTTTTTCATCCGTGGCGTTTGTCTATAAATCGATCACGAACGTGAATTGCTAAATTGAGTCAAGGACGACACAACACAACCTGTAGAATCGTCAAGAAGCGTTCTAATACTTGATATACTGTCGTACAAATCGTCTTTAATATAGGTCTATAACATACCCGTATAGGCCTATTAATACAGTAACTGGGCTATAATGATCATGCATCCCATACAATAATTGCGACCCCAGTTTAAAAGCTGCTCGCTCGAACAACACATAGGGTTGTGTGTAGGATGACTATTGCACTTGCCTGGTTCCAGCGGAAACTATAGTTTCTTTATACTAGCAACATTTTCCCCGTTCTCTTTTATCCAATATTTATACTTGGGTACCTAAAGGGGGGGGGGGGGGTCACCGTGCACCCCCCCCCCCCCGGACTCCTCGAAACTTACATTTTCAGGATCCTCATGACATACAAAAACATAATCAAGATGTTAACAGGAACGAAAAGTGGCTGTTCTAGGTGAAATTTAATGTATTTTATTGTTTTTCATAATTTCTTATGTATTTCTTTGTTTTTCAACTTTTTCAACTTTTTGTTTTTTCTTTGTTTTTCTATTGGAAATTGTCACTGACCACTTTTCTACCATAATTAGCACAAAACTAATCAATGAAAGTGATTAATTGTAAAAATAATCAGGTTTTCATGACCTTCATGACAGAGCACCTGTTTTCCATAGGAAATGTACACAAAATCACAAAATTGTGCTCGTTTTGGGGAGACATACCGTTACAATAATGGGCGTGACTTCGCAAAAGTATACGCGGATGTTGCAAATTTGGTCTCAAAAGTTGTGCGAGACTTGACCAAACAAAGTCAAGAAGCCTCGCGACAGATTTATAGCGCGAAACTTTAAGGGGGGGGGGGTGGCGGATCCCCCCCCCGTCCTTATGTATGTATGTAATATATATGTGCTTACATGTAGGGCCTACATAGTAGGATACCTAAGGGGGGGGGGGGGGTCACCATGCACCCCCCAGGACTCCTCAAAACTTACTTTATTTTGTTTTGGTCAAGTCTCACGCAACTTTTGAGACCAAATTTGCAACTTCCCCGCATACTTTTGCGAAGTCACGCCCATTTTTGTAACGGAATGTCGTCCCAAAACGGGCACAGTTTTGTGCTTTTGTGTACATTTCCTATGGAAAACAGGTGCTCTGTCATGAAAGTCATGAAAACCTGATTATTTTTACAATTAATCACTTTCATTGATTAGTTTTGTGCTAATTATGGTAGGAAAGTGATCAGTGACAATTTCCAATAGAAAAAACAAAGAAAAAACAAAAGTTGAAAAAGTTGAAAAACAAAGAAATACATAAGAAATTATGAAAAACAATAGAATACATTAAATTTCACCTAGAACAGCCACTTTTCGTTCCTGTTAACATCTTGATTATGTTTTGGTATGTCATGAGGATCCTGAAAATGTAAGTTTCGAGGAGTCCTGGGGGGGGGGGGGGTGCACGGTGACCCCCCCCCCCCTTAGGTACCCGACTATTACGGTACTAGTAAAGGAATATCTTGAGGACGATAAAGGCAAAATACAACCATAAACGAGCATTCATATGATTATACGATATACGAGGAATGATTACATTAGAGATAAAGACCAACCTGCGATGTGTGTTTAAGATAGGGGAATAAAAGGTAAACAGGTTGAAATGTATACCAGCATTGCCCTCTGATCCCGGTTATTGAAAAATCGATATTGTCACTGGCACGAAGAATCAATAAAGTTCATGTCATTTTTATCTCTACGTCGTATCACGCTAGATACACACATATTTCTGTTCGCCTTTATAGAGTGAGTGAGGGTAAACTACCATGAAGGACGCAATCTGCAGTAGCTGTGTGTTGAGAATGTTTTAGATTGAAGTGAGGACTTGTTTCAAAAGAGTGCGGTGTTTAATATCTACTTCGACATGCAGTGAATTAATCGTTATCGATTTCTCGTTTCGCGTTACCATAGCATTGAGTGGAGACCACTTTGATAATATCAACGTGATAATTGGCAGTAATTGGCATCAGTGATCTACGCAACTCCGCAGTGTATGCAGTAGGCCTACGTACTGGTCCTCAGAATGGGTTCTTGATAAAATACTTCAACGATGCACGTCGGAGACTGCAATTTCTTTTAATTATTCAAATAAAAGAAAAGACAATACACGTAGTGTTAACTGGTGCTGTGACTGGTGAGTCCAAACGAGCTTTTTTCCTTTATCCAAACTGATGACGATATGATCGTATTAATTCGTTCGGTTCTTTCTAGCGATTGCGTTTGGGGTTTGTGTCTGTGTGTTTATTATGTGTGGAGGGGGGGGGGGGGGGGGGGGGGATCGGGAAGAAAGAATCCGCAAAATCTTCTACATCGCTACTTCGAATGTAGGCCTATCCCATTGAACAGTGCATCAGATACCACTCCAAAATACAGTCTGACTTTGATTTTTACTATCATTTTCTTTTCTTTTCTTTACAATGATCTAACAGAACTTATTATGAGTTCAATTTTCTAAGCAGATTTACATTGCAGAATTGTAATATCAAAATATTACATTA
This sequence comes from Diadema setosum, assembly GCA_033980235.1. NCBI lineage: Eukaryota > Metazoa > Echinodermata > Echinoidea > Diadematoida > Diadematidae > Diadema > Diadema setosum. Next base: position 14,410,321 of record CM067067.1, read on the forward strand.
TTATTACTGTAGTTATATATCACTGGGATTATAAACTAGGATGAACCAAAAGCCAAAGTACCAAAATGCATCTGCGATTCATCTTTCTGTTTTCATTTGTGTATATTGTATTTGACGAACGTATAATACTCTTGTATTATACTCTTATATTATACATTCATAATGAGTGTGTGTGCACAAACAGTATACTGTCTCATACAACTGTATTTTCTAGAGGTAAAGAAAAGGAGAGAGAAAGGGAGTGGGAGAGAGAGAGGGAGAGAGTATCGAAGCACTGGAGAAAGCGTTTTAACACGGTCTTTGCCTTTGCTTTCGAAGAGTGCTAATCACTCAGCAACAAGAGTAAAGAACGTTCACTGAGTAAATACTTCTGCCTCCTTCCAAGCTAAGAATCCTTGTAAGGGCTCAGCGCGACAGGGATGTCATTGTATTTCAACAAAGAGACACCCTTACACCCATTCAGAAGAACATGGATAGTTTAAGAGGAACTAAGTGGGGCTTAAACGAGTGAAAAATAACCCGCTTCCCAATCTACAAGCAGCGTACTGTATACTAGTAATAGTCTGCAAAGGTTGTAGTATGTTTTTCCCCGGTGTCCTTCAAAATCAAAGAGTTTGAAAATAGGGATTGGTCGGTTTGTAAACGCGTTTGCCAGTGTTGTGGAATCAAGAGGAGTTACAATCCACCAGTTCGGCTTATGGCATCATATTTCATCGTGATTAAAAACATTTCGATAGAATGCTATCTGTGCTCCCATGAATGATGTTGTTGTTGCTTTTTTTTCTTTTTTTTACAGTTGTTTTGTTTATTTTTAGTGTTTTTGCTTAAAACTCTCTCCGATACTGTATTATTTTGCTATGTTTATTGTACACTGATGTATTGTGGAATATTGACTATGATATCGCTATATTGAGGCAAGAAATGAAACATTAACATTTTGTGTGTCTTTTATTTATAGCCTTTATTCATTTACCTCAAGACGCATCAGTTCAAGCTGTTCCAAGATCGACCCACTCGATTACCTTTATAAGTATAACACAATTCTTAAAGCGTTCTAAATGTTTTCTGTATCAGCTGTGCTATCAAAACGTCGTAGTTTAACTATAACTGAATAAGTAAATGGATATGCATCATAGGTTATCTAACATTCTCATCGAGAGAGGGGATTTTAGTAATCTCTGGTAAGTCCCCGTAATTTGCGGTTGACTCCATAAAAGCATTATTTACCATTATATTATATAATAATTCTAAAATGAGAGTAAGGGATATAGAAACATCCAGTGTAAAAATGTTAATCAGTATAATCAATGAACAATAGCTATAATAGAATAAGTATCTAGATTAAACCGTTTACATGTACGGTTTACTTAAAAAAAAAACAACTAGTGATATCTCCTGAAATTTTAGGCTTTATTGCAATTTTTTAATGGTAGGATGTTTTGTGATACAATGGGTTTAAACATATTTACGCATCAGATTTAAATCACTGCTCCCCATGGTAAACAGTATACCTTTAAAGCATCACGTGTTCATCACATTATACTGAACAATATTTAGCCATTATGAAATTACCAAGATGACAGAGTGGCAATCGGTTCCATCATTGAGACTAACAGACATTAATCTTTAGTGAATGCTGCCATACCCATAAAGGTGTTTTTCCCCCTCACACACCGAATTGTTTATCTAGCAATCGTGACTTGAAGCTGGACTATTTGAACATGTTCCATCTCTGACGTAATGTGTGGGTCTTCTATTTGCACAAGCCCGAGGTGGATCAATATACAGGAAAAACAACCCCCAAAACTCATGTATTTATCACAGTCTGCGACGGGGGTATTGATTTACGACCTTTTTTTTTTTTCTTTTTTTTTTCATCTTTATCTCTCTACAAACACCTCGTATCTGCTTTCAGCTGTAATGCTTTAGAAGAATGAATAAAAAAGCTTCATAATCACCGAATATCAAAATGCAGCATAATCCACAATATAAAAAAAAAGACCAAGTCTTTTCCTTCTGGCACACAAACATCCAAAACATCCAAAATACCGTATTATTAAATAATCAAAGTACAGTTAGGCCCCCACTTTAAATCCCTGTGCACATCTTTATGGTCTTTTAAGACGAAGAGAGAGAGGGGAAAAAAACGACGACAAAAAGTCGTCCTATGGACCGAAGCACTCAAAACTTCAGCCTAAGCACTGTGCCACTCCCTATACACTATACATATTGTCTGTATCAAAGCTTGTGGCGCTCAAGCAAAGTTTGACATAATGTATTCAAAGAAACATCTCGTTATCTAATAAACAGGCTGCATGGAGAAGCTCCTCACAGAACTTCACCAATTCCATCACACTAAATGTGACATTCTTGCGTCATGTAAACATCAGTATATGCTGTTCAAACATATTCAGAGAAACATTTCATTGTCTATTGGGCTGGTTGCATGAAAAAGCGCCTCATTATCTATTCGGTTGGTTGCATGAAGAAGCTTCTCATAGTGCTTCACCAATTCCGTCACACTAAACTTGACCTTCTTGTATCTTGTAAACATATTCAAAGAAGCATCTCATTATCTAATTTGCTGGTTGCATAAAGAAGCTCCTCACAGAACTTCACCCATTCCCTCACCACAAACTTGACATTCTTGTGTCTCGTTAATTCAAACATTTTCAAAGAGACATCTCATTATCTAACAGGCTGATTGCATGAAGAAGTTCCTCACAGAACTTCACCCATTCCATCACAACAAACTTGACATTCTTGTGTCTTGTTAACATCAGCTCAAACATATTCAAAGAGACATCTCATTATCTAACCAACTGGTTGGATAAAAGAGCTCCTCACAGAACTTCATCAATTCCATCCCACTGAAATCAACATTCTTATGTCTTGTAGACATTGATTCAAACAGATGCAGTTCACTGCTTGTACCCTTATGCCCAGAATGTTTCACCAGTACCTGCATAATATTAACATTCCCGAAATCTTTTCCTTCTGGCCCAAAACCCTTCCTATATACCTTGCTATCCAAAACTCCTACCTTAAACCCCACCTTTAATCATTATACATGTATACTTTAATAGCATATCCCAACAATGAAATTGTCCTGACAGTTGAAATACACTAACCTTTTGCCATGCTCTTTCCACCACTCCCTATTCACTTTATGTAGACCTACTGCACGTGTATCCAATCTTGTGGCATTCATGCATAATTTTATATAAAAAGAAAGAAAAAATCCCTTTGAGTAAAACGGTATAATATCCAAAATGTCCCGTTAAATAAAACATACTGAGATCTCACAAAATTCTCAGGCAAAATCTCATTTAACCTCTTATTTTTCCCTGCTCACCAGGCAGACCTCCATGAGAGGTTGTCGCCTGTAACATCAACCATTCGGCTTATCGATACAGAATGTCATCCATCATACAATGTATACTACTGTTAGTAGTGACAAATGATATTTCCCAGCTAAATAAAAAAGAAAATGATTAAGATTAGATCACAGAGGTATGTATACTGGGTGACCTTTTGAAGTCTATAATCGACGAAACATCACTATAAAGTTTAAAATATTCGACCTTTGTCTAGTTTGTGAATATGGTAGCCTATATAGTGTGCAAAATGGAGTATCGATGAACGCTTCGTTTGACACCCATGGCAACCAGAATGATGCAGTCTCACCGTGCCTTGTTACCAGGTTACGATAGCAGTATAAAACCGCTACTGAGCTGCAACCATGAATAATCCAGTGACTTTCCAAAAGCTTCATCGTCAAACCGAACTTTATGAACAAGACCCCTGCAGTACCACTCACAAAACAAGCCTCTGTGTCCCTTCATCGTGATTAATTTAGTCAAATATAGTACATGCAAGGTGATACATTGTAGATAACGGCATTTAACATTGCACAAGAGAAAAAAAAAAACTTCCCTTGAGGTTGTAAACGAACTCTTTCATGCAGTCTTTCCGCCTCTTAAATGCAGATGACAACTGACGAGTGAATATGAGAAATTGAATACACATTTCTATACACCTTGAAAACAAAACCGTGAGGATTGCGTCGAAAAGAAATTAGTGTATTCTTTTTCAGGTTTGATGTGTTTGTGCAGAAATCTGCTAGGCACTTTTATTTTAATTCTTGTTTATGAATGTTATTATGACACTGCTGAATAATGCTGTGTTTATGTACAACGTTTATCCTCTTGCCAAACATAAAGCATTTTCTCGTTTGAGCAACAATCACTCTGGAGACATCCATCCGTCAATGAAAAACCGTATAGTCAGTGATGATTATTACAAATTTTAATATTTATATGAGATGTATCATTGCTTTTAAAATTAAATGCCAATAATTATCATGCTCTTTTTACTTTTATCATAATTTTCACACACAAACAAATGTGAATAATTATAATCTTATGTAAGCTACATAGTATAATATAATGTTGAATGTGGATAGGTTAGAGGGAAATCAATATTATGTTTAAATATGAAACAAGTCTCTATTAAACAACATGACGTCTCAGAGAATTATAATGCTGCCAACTACCTATTCTCTCCAGAATTGTTTTCACAGACAAATGTGAATTTGTAAACTACATAGGATATAATGTCGAATGTGGATAGGTTTGAAGAAAATTGATATTATTTTGAAATATGAAACAAGTCTCTATTAAACAACACGATGTCTCAAAGAATGAAATAATGCTGTCAACTACCTATTCTCTCCATAATTGTTTTCACAGACCCTTTTGGTTGAATCTGTGCTCGTATATAGAGGCTGCCAGGAAACATGAATGGCGGCGGCTCCACGTGTGCGGGTCGGCGCCGTGAACCTGGCGGAGGTGCGTCTCGAACAGCGGCGTGTGGCAGCGCTGTTGAGGGCATCGGGACAAGTTGAGGTTACATTTCCGGTAATCAGAAGACATGTTTTATTTTGCATTTTTCGTTATTTGTTTGTTCGTTGTCGCTTTATTCATCACAACGTTTTCTTCGTGAACTTAACAATCTCGAGCACTGCATGCAATCAATGCTTCACTAATAAGATTCACATTTTTCGCAAGACATTCAATCACTACAATGACTCTCTTTTAGGAGTCTGCGTCTTTTCATGGTTTTAACCCGGAGGACGAGTCCCGAGTGTACTGGGGCAGGTATCTGTGGGAAATGCGTGTTGTAGCAAAATCAAACCGTCCTCAATGGGCAAAACAGACTATTAAATGGCGCCATATACACGAATGATATGAGTCATCATCAGCGTCATCTTGAATGATGTTTCCCACATTAAGTTTGCAGTATTCTGCCACATATTGTCAAAGGGACTCGTGACAAAAGTGCCACATCTCGTAAATGAGTAAAATGCATTTGTCCTCTCAACAATGACCACGATGACATTTTTGCAAGAATATCAAGACTATCATGAAGAAAATTAATGACTAGACGTCCTAACAGTTGCTGATAAATGGGCACTATGCATTCATTAACTGATAACTTGGAGATACCGTGTTTGCTTACATCCTTGAGGCCGACGAGGTGTTAACTTCAGATTGTGAAACTTTTTTTTTTTTTTTTTTTTTTTTGGGGGGGGGGGGTGATTACTCTACAAAAAGTGAAAAACAATTTAGGGCCTAATATTGTCTGCCCTAATGACCATGGTATCTGGATTTTTATACCCAAATTGTTCTAGTGAGATAAAATTAATCAAAGTAACACCTCTTTACACCTCATGATGTTTGTCAAAGACTATGATATCAGATCTAAGCAATGGAAGTGATATGTCCAGAGGAAGACTTTGAACTATATAGTTCGTGAGTTTGACCGTACACCATGTCCTTTTTGACATTGGGTATTTAAATATTTTGCACTCCGATCTCGTATCGTTTTTTTATCACATTTGCAAAGATTACAATTTGGTGAAAATGAAAAAAAAAAAAATTGTAGTCCTATATCCATGTGCCTATATCGTACCCATTATCGTAACCCTAGATCATGCACTCAATCTTTTTGATATTAAAACTGATCCAGACAATGTTATAGAGTAGTGCATGATGGGCAAACTTTAATGCAGAACGTTTTCCTTTGTTAATTAATGTTTTGGTATTTTTGGAAATATCAAAGCAATAACATATGACTACTATTAGTCTGCATATAAGAAGCCATATAAAGCAGCCATCGTCCCTCCTGTGCTAGCTTGTTACAATCGTGTTCCATCTCTTTAAAAAAATTGAAACGAAAATGAGCCAAACACAGCTTCTATGAACAAGCACAATTAACTACAATGATGTTTTACATGTTTTAATAACTTTGTTTTTGATGGTGTATACTCTCTACTCGCTTTATTCCCTTATTTACTTTGAATCTTACAGGTGTACGAAGGCATCCCCGTCCGTGATCTATATAAGAGCAAGTTCTATCGTCAGTATGAGGCCGCCAATTCTCTTGTGGCCAGTCACCCGCCGTTGGGGCGGCCACTAGTCCGGCCCGCCGAGTGGGACCATTCTAAGGGGTCCAATCCCGTGGTGTCTAAATACAACGCATCTCATGGACACATCGTTGATGTGGAGCATGGAACTGGGGCTAGGGATTCGTTCGGTAATGGCACAAATAAAAGGAGGTCACCACGGAAGAACGAGACAGGCTGGAGGGGAGTGTTGCCCAGGACGGGACCACAGGCATCAAAGGACTTGCAAGCGGTAGACTCTGGGCGCAACGAGAAGTCAACTTTGGGTCTAAATTCGAGATTGCACAATGGGGCGCCGTTCAACCAACGAAAAGCCCTTACGAACATCAGTCCCTCGAGTCCTAGGCATGGAGAGGGAGGGGAAGCCAAGGTTGCGTATCGTTTGCAAAAGCAGAGTGCTGACCAGTCGTCATCCGAGCCGACGCCCTGCCCGATATTGCAGTACAATCACGGAGTGGCGCGGCCAGCACTCCCAAACCTTTCACGATCCACCTTCTCACCGAACGGATGGCAAACGGAAAGTGATGATGTCGATGTGGGCTTTGACATGGACCATCCCATCGGGTCTCGCCGTCGAAAACGGAGACGCCTGATTCGAGGGAGTAATTCGAATGAACGCAATCAAGACCGCGTGCCATTCAACAGTCCGCAACAGTCTTTGCTCTCGTCGAAGACAGGGTCACGTGCCAGCAGAGTCAGTGACAGATGTACAACAAGCAACAGCCACAATAGTAAGGATCGCAGAAGGGCCCAGCGTGAAAGCGAAGTAAGTGAGCATACAGATGTGAGAGAACATGACGAACCTCGAACATCAACTGGTAGAGAAGCTTCTGAAGTCAAAGACGAAAGTAAGCCTGATACAACGGATACTTACGACAAATCCCCGCAGGTTGACAAAAGAAAAGCCATATCAACAAAAGTAACAGGCGACAATGATCCTTATGGGCTAGCATACGTCCAAGCGCTCTCCATAGCTCGGTACCGAGCAATGCGAAAGGATCCGTACTACTTCAACCAGAGGACCACACGATCATTCACCTTCTCTTACTTTTGTAAGAACGAAGTATGTACGTGTGGCAAATGTCCGCAGAAAAAGACTTCAAAGAAAAGAGGAAAGACGGGGTTCAAGGCAATATTTGGTGACGTCAAATTGTACGATTACTTCAAGTGGCCCAACGAGGGAAACTATCCAGCAAAATAAAATAATATAGCAAGCACAATAAGACCGTCGCTTTAGAGGCAAGATATACAAAGAGACTTGCTTTGCTAGGACAATCATGATGCGGCTTACAATCATTGTCGACATTTCCAGCTTGAATTTTAATAAAGATTTCATTTTTCGATTTTCAGACATCGTGACGGGTTACACGGTGAAGACTATATAGTTTTTTTTTTTTTTTTTAAAGAAAGATTTGTTATCGCTCGATTTATATATATGTATGTGTGTGTGTGTGTGTGTGTGTGTATGTGTGTGTGTCTTGATATGTGATACCAAAAGTGTGCAATCGATTTAAGACTTCTACCAAGAGCCGCATTATCAGAGAAAGATTGAATTCGAATCGCTCTAATCAGTGAAGATATTATGCGATATAGTTTACATGATACTTTGAATATTATTTTTATCCCTGTGCAAAACGAGCATCAAAACCAAAAGTAGAGAAACAAAAATTTTCCAGTTGGACCAGATGTTTTATTCACTGCCCACCACGTCCTTCCTCACTCATTCTTGTGAACAAATAAGCAAAGGTGGTACAACGTTCGAGCGGTACTAATCCGTTAGTAAAATGACTGTAATGTATAAGAATAATTTTTCTAATCCATATAATATAAATATGAAGAGTATGATCGCAAAATAGGATTAAGCGTCATTTTAAGCATTCTATATAAATACACTAAGTAAATCATCAAACGTAGAGCAAAATGAAATCTTTCTAACAGGCCTACATCACTTGTTGCATGATAAGGAGTATAATGATATTAGTTATGATATGAAATATCCAATAATTCTTATTGTTTCCTTTGTTCATAGCTTCTATCTAAACATCTCAGATTAACACGAAATAAATAAACTCGTTTTGCGATGAAATTGATAATTTGTGAATGAATATACTATATCACAATCATAATTATATTTTATTTAAGTGAAATAAGGATAATGAATAAAACAAAATATGAATGAAACAATAAACTAACAAACATTATTATAACCTTTATATACTCAAGATATAATTTCATATAGAGTGTACTCCGATGAAGAATGTTTGAAGAAATCGAAATATATAAAATCATTCATGAAAATGCAGTGTGTTGCTATCAAGGAGAAAATAGCACGTTCGTTATTTCTAAGGAGTTGGATGGGTGCTGCTAAGGAATAACATTGGCAATCACATGATATCATACTATCATGTTTGTACATTTACAGTTTGTACGCTGTGTACTGCATATGCTTCACTAGTATTGCGGAGTGGTATCGTTAATATCTGGTAGTTACAGGGTTATGAAGTACAGTACTTCATTTTGACATAACACATGCATGTGTTTTGATTTCATAGTAATTTCAATCCCTTATTTGTCATATTATTACGTTGACCACACATAGAAGAAGTATTCTGATTAGCAACTGAAATTAATTTATTTCTTCTTAGCAATCATCTTATACGTGCGATTTAGGGCATGAGCTTATAAGTCCCATTTCGTTTTGTGCACAGCTTTTTTTTTTTTATATCCGCGTATGTCAAAATCTGCATTACAGGGGGAATTTCTCCTTCAAATGACAATTGACGATTGATGTTGTTGTTGTATACCAACTAGTTTATCTCATGGTTTGCATTCATCATGGCGTGTGTAATTATGACTATCATTTTATCTTGGTTCAGTGAAATGTCATTCTTGATATAAATCTCAAGACAAATATATTCGCGGAATTATTACCATTTTCGGCAGCCGAAATAACGCAAATGGTGTCTTTTAAAGGAGGTGTTGATAATCATGCATGCTAAACTTTTCCGGCCCAAAGCCACCGCAACACTTTAGTGTCAAACAACTTACAAATATAATAATTATTGTCAGATAATAACAGCAACGTCTCCGTGGCTACAGTTCGTAATCCAAAGGGACGTACTCCCGAAAATGAAAAAAAAAAAATCGTTTTTTCCGAAAATTAACGAAAAAAGTTCCTATATTATACGGTTCGTTATATTATGCACGTGCTTTTCGTTTTTTCGGATGAACGAACCTTAGGAATAGTGACCTTTTGTCATTTTCGGATTAACGAACCTTTGCAATAACGTCATGGAATAACTATATCCAGAACCCCCCTCCCCTCTTTTTAGCATTCCTCCCCATCTCCAGCATTTTCAAAATTTCAGAATACTTTTTATGGTTTTTCTTTTTACATCATCAATGGTATATCCACAAATTTCACTTATCATATTTTGCAATGTCGATAAATGTATATATGCATTATCAGGTTTATTCTAATGTAAATATATATATATGTATATGTTGAAAATGAATGAAAACAACATGTTGCCAGACATATTCAATTGCATTTTTATTTGTTTGTTTTTGATCTGTACCCTGTGTTCTCTGCAAATATGAACTTCATGTTTGTTGAAGGAGGAAAAAAAAAAAAAAAAAGAAGCCTGTATTTCGATAGGCAGAACAACGACGACTCAGTGGGAGGGGGTGAACAGTATGTATTTGTGTTGTGTATGTGTGTTAGTGTGTGTTACATACATTGCATTGTTACGAAGATGAACGAAGTTATTTTACCATCACTCGAGCTGAGCCAACCTAATTCCAAACAGGCCTCATATACTTTTCCTGATTTAACGTAGGACTATTTCGTATGTATCGGTGTGCATATATAAGTTTATACTGTTGTTGTTTTTGTTTTATTTCCGTCTTCAGATAAAGTGTGCACAATTTGCAGGAAAAATGTATATTCAGTATGAAGAAACCGAGGATTGCCTGTTCAGCCATATTTGCAAAATACAACTGTTCTTCTTGTCTCAGATTTGTCTCAGATTCACAATGCAAATATATAATACACCAAACATGAAAACTACATCCCTAACGAAAAATAATTTACAAGGCTAGTACAGTGAGAGTCTTCAATAATCAGAGATAACTAAAGAAAAGAAGAGCAAGGAAAAGAAAGGAGTAAGAAGAGAATAGACATAAGAGGTACAAACAAACAAACAAACAAACAAACGACAAACAAACAAAAAACCCGGGTTTATGTCTTACGTTTGGTACTTGTGTCTGTTTTCTTTCATTTATTTTGAAATGTGTGTGTATAATGTTTTATATATATATATATATAGATAGATAGATAGATAGATAGATATAGATATATAGATATATATATATATATGTGTGTGTGTGTGTGTGTGTATTGTTTTATTCATGTCTGAAAAAAAAACTTTATAATTGACAACAAAACGTAGAACTATATTAAAATCATCACCATTATACCAGATAACATATACTTCAGCTGGGTTGTTTTACGTATGCAATGTCGAAATGAACGATACTCCCGCTGTATTGAAGGAAATGTTCCAAAAGAATAAAATTTAGCGTGCCTATTGAACCAGGCAAGCAACTAGCGATTTTTATCTTCCTAAGAATGGCCTATAACTAGTTTTGGCAATAGAAATTGTATGTTTATCGGTCCTAAGCTATGCAATTCTTTTGATCATTCATTGACACAAGCACGGAGGTTTAATAGTTTTTGAATTTCTTGAAAGATATTAAAGGGAATATCCATCCCAAATATAAGTTAGTATGATAAGAAAGAGTAGAGTATTACGAGTTCAACGGTATAATTTTGATCAAAATCGGATGAAAAATAAGGAAGTTATTACATTTTGAAATTTCGCTATTTTTTTTTTTGTGGGGGCAGTTCTTGAACAGTCAATATGAATATGCTAATAGCAAAGTGAGCATGTCACTCCCTCACAACTTACCATATAGTTTGTACATAAAATTTTGAAATTTCCAGTTTTTCATTCAAACGCAATTATGCCCGAGGCTCTCCTATCCTCATATATACAACTGATCACTATTCCGAAGTTATTCAACCACGAATACATCATGTTTCAGACTTCAATGACAGAAACATTGCATTCTTGTCTTCTTTTTTTTTTGTACACGATTAATGGAAAATTGTGAGGGTATGACATATTAGCTAACTCATTTGCATATTCATATCCACTGTACAAGAACTGTTTTGCAGAAATTAGCACAACTTCAAAATTTTACAACTTTCTTATTTTTCATCTGATTTCAGTCAAATTTTCACAGTTGAATTCGTAACATTATACTCTGTTTTATCAGACTAACTTATATTTGGACTGGATTTCCTCTCGAATAATTGGTTTCACGGTAGTTAAATGTCTGTGCATTTTAATCAATGTTTTCAAGTAGTATTTTCAAAATGTATACTCGGATGATAATCTTTTGTTTCATTCATACTATTATGCAACATTACGCAGTAAGCGCCTTGTACATGTACGTAATCCTATACCATGTTTTCATATACACTGTATGTATACATAGGGCTCGATATGTACACATTGTGTTTTCTTTGTTTCTTCCGAAATTGTTAAACTAAACAGGTCTTAATTTTGGCTGTACTCTGTAGGGGGTCTACATTTTACATGCACTGCTTCTTAAAAGTCCCCTCTACATTTTCAATTGTATGCAAAAATGTCACGGTATGTTGTATGTAATATACAACGTCCATAATGTGGAATACGAATAAATTTCATTTCATTTCATTTTAACGGTTGTACCGCGCAGCCTTGAGAGAAGACTAGGTTTCCAGGCTCTGTTGTGTTCTTTGGCTGTGCGTGCGTTTTGCGTGCGTGCATGGCCATATCAATGAAAAACGTATGATTTCGACGTTCGTTCATTCTTGCAGCAAGCTGGGCAAACTGCTTGGGCTTTTGGTGAGTGCTATCATTTATAAATATCAAGAATTTTCATTTCTCATGTTTCCATACCTCTGATTATATGCTCTAGTAACTATATTAGGAGGCAAAAAATTCTGATATGAGAAGAACAGCGCTTAGTAAATAAGAGTACCGATATAATTGCATTTTATTTTAAATTCCGCACCTCGATACATTATCTACATAGTGCAGTCCCACATATTGAATATTTGGTGTGTGTCATGAGAATTAATTAACTGTAGGCCTATATTGAAACACCTCTAACGTTAGAACTATAAAATAGAAGCAGTGTCCAGTGAAGAAACCTAACACATCTACTGTTGGATTTCTTGCTCTGTAGATCAGTGCACCCCCAGCGACCAAACGTTACATAGTATAATACCTGATAAAATAGTGATAGAATCATGTCAACAAAAAAAAAAAAAAAAAAAAAAAAACAACAACAACAACAACAACAAGAAGACTAACACTACAGGCCCTCAATTTTTCTCCTGAGTCTTAAATTTTCAGAAGGCGAGTTTGTGCAATTAATTGAGTTATAACCCTGGGGCACTGTAATCGGTAAACACCCACACGCCACAGGCCACATCTACATGTTTGGATCACCGATGTGGTTAGTGCAGTTACAAAGACTTTAAGGCGTTCGCATGTAAACTTTACCACTACATCCAGTTTCTATGTCTTGAATTGCATACAGTATAGATGTGTACTGTCTGTATTTTTTTTTGTTTTTGTTTTTGTTTTATTTTGGGGTATTTTTTTCTGTCATGAAAAACTGTGTGCAATGTGTTAATGACAAGATCACATACATGTATGAGTTGCACGCTAGTGCCTACAAGTTGTAGGGGTAGGAGATTCATGACATCTTTCCCAGTGCATGTCCTTGCATTAATCACAAAAGGAAGAAGAAGAAAGAGGTGTGTGTACAGCAGGTTGGACTATATGTACAATGTTTTCATACTTAATTGTAAATGACTTGTTGAGTGGAGATAACTCACGCCTGGAACCAGGTACCAGCCACTACAGTCGCTGCTTTCCAAGGAAGCCACCTTGGTCCTGCCCACCATCAGAGTGCTGGAATCTCCTGTAAGTTCCTGGATGCAGTAAACTGCAGGAGCATGATTTGTGCTTGCACGGCCCTAGCTTCCAAAAGAGAAAATTTGTCATTCTGTACGCCTTCTCATACTTACATTTGTAGTGTCACTGCACATCACATCCCACTTTATCTTGAAGAAAGCACAAACCGGAAAAATATCTACAATAATCTTCACCTGCTGGTTGGTTCACAACAGAATGGTACATGGACATCATTCTACAAGAAAAAAAAAAAATGCTTCAGGGATCATCTCATCAGGGTGCACATACTATTAGGGTAAAAGTTTTTGTTTACATGGGCCCAGGTGGATTGTCAGCACCATCAGCATGCTGTTAATTCAACATTCATGGATATACTTTATGTTATGTGTGCATAGCTCAGAAGAGTTCTCAGCCATGGAAGTTATAATGGTGTACATTCTTGGTCATTGTTTGCCTCAGGTATTGGTTATTGCATCTACTGTAAGTTGGATGAGCGATGGATCTCACTGAGGGATCAACCAACCAATCTCTGATGTCTTCGGCCTCAGGCTCTGGGGGTCTCTTCAACATCACAGGCTTTGAGGAGGATGTCTCCAAAGATGACTCTCAACTCACTGTAGAAGGAAGGTACATGCATGCTGATATCACACGTTCTTGTCACTAGTTGTTAGTACCATTCGAAGATACAGCAGTATGTCTGTATAATCAAACTTATTTAAATACAAATGGGTAGGAACTTACACCATATATGTTTTTTTTTATAGAAAAAGTGTGCATACTGTTAGTTTTTGTTTTTGATGATGATAAATTATAGGTTGCCCTTCATCCAGGGATGATGCAAGTCGAAAGATTTGGAATCATTCTGCAATGTTGTTTAATTACTTGCTGTAGTAGTTCTTTTCAGTCAGTGAGGCATAATGCCAACAGCCTTTGTGATTTTGCCTCCATTTGCATCTTCTCTTAGAATAAAAACAAACAAGCAAACAAACCAGAACAAAACAAAACAGAGATGTAATCATGTTTCACTATCATCCAGGGATCTCCAGTCCTTCTGATTATTGATATTTGTTTGAATACCAATTTGAGATGTGAAAGTCATTGAACCCTTTCTTCCATATTATATGTTTAATTTACTCATTGTATAAAATGTTTGTAATTGATCAACTATATATACAATGTATTTCCAGTTTTAGTCAGTCCAGCACACCAAATGTCACTGGAAGCCTGGACCAGTCACTTAGTAATCCCCAGATTATTACAGACATCTCACAAGGTAAGTGCAAAGTTTATCCAAAATATTTTCAGGATATTATTCATGTATTCACTCCATTCACTGGTGTACTCCTCTGATCAGGTATCAACCACTATGAATGGCCTACATCATTTGTACCTTGAACATTACCTCAAAGGATATTTCAACCAGCTATTTCACATAATTGCAAAATACACGTTTGATCATATATGAAAAAGAATATAGTGTCCATAACTGACATGTGTCATGCATAGACTGTACAAAACTTACAAGTAAAAGCTTGGAGAAACCATAGAAATTAAAAATAATTGATCAGAATTTTTCACACTTATGAATAGATCCTTGTCAGCTCCTATTTGCTATGTTGTATGTAAAACACCTGTAATTTATTCCTGTCTAAATCTTAGACACTTCACAACAACACATTGTAGACTCAATCTGTAAAAAAAAAAAAGAAGCTAATTTACATGAAAGACAGAGTTGCTTTATGTTAGAACTTCAAAGAGCTACTAGCTACAGTTGACATTTAGTGCAAAACTTTATTATTTTGCTAGAATTCACAGCATCATGAATGTAAATGTCAATTTGGTGTTTAACATGTCCAATAGATCCTTGAAAGAATGTTGTGACCCTGATAGTAAAGTTCTCTTCCTATTTCATTTGATCACAGTGGACATTCTACAGCAAGATGCTCCTTCACAAGATGCCACGGATAATAACAAAGATGCAGAGGTAAGCGGTGGATCATTCATGAGCATGCTGGACATGTGTCCTCCAAGGAATATCATTTGTTTAAGAAATGCAGTGTCATGCTGTATAATATTTGTGGATGCATCATTTGAAGCACATTTTAGGCATAATGAAGAAGTAGGAATCAGTCCTTTGCCTCCATGCTGCTATCCAAAACACAATGCAATGTCTGTAATCATCCTTAGAAACTGTAACATCAGCTCAAGTTGTCAGATTTTTCAATTTTCATATTGCAGGGAGTATAAAAGAAAGAATTAAATCGACGTACTGTGTCATGAATGTAGTTTACATTGAAGGTGCAGATATGATAAATGAGGAATGGTCATTACAAATGTTATACCACCAGTACTGCACTGGTAGATCATTGTTGCTGCACTTGATTAGAAATCATATGATTAAATAGTATTTTGAAATTACAGCATAAATACACCTATGGAGAGGCTCTCCTTTTCTATGTATTCATAAAAAACATGTTTTCTCTCTTTCTTTCACTCCTTCAGACTGCGTCGAAGGGTAAAGGGGGATGGCCAAAGGGTAAGAAGAGGAAGATGAAACCCCTGAGGGACCACAACGCCCCACGGGCCCCCCACACAGGTTACGTGAGGTTCCTGAAGGAAGGCCGTGAGAAGATCAGAGCAGAGAATCCCAACATGAGCTTTGCGGAAATCACAAAGCTGTTGGCAGGCCAGTGGTCCAAAATGACCCCAATGGAGAAGCAGGTTAGTCTGCTTTGATATACATCTCACATTTGCTTGCAAACAATTTTAGTAATCTCTTTGCTTGTACTAACTCTTTATTAACCCATTGTGTAAACCATGTGTGTGTCAGATTATTCTGAGACTGGAGCACATCCATTTTATGGGAAAACATTTTATTTTTCAGATCCATGCAACTTTTTATAGATTTTTAGTTTAATGTGCGAAACACACAATGAGCAAAATTGTCAAGAAAATTTAAATCCTTACAAAAATGTAACTTGTCTATGATTAGTTTTTCTTTCAAATGACCAGGTACAAGTACATAGTGGCACAGGCATGACCTTTGCACACAACACAGTGATAGAAACATAGAATTTACAGGGAAATCCAAAGGGGACACCGATTGATTTTCAGTCAACATACAATTTCAAGGTACAGGTGGGAGGAATGGAATTACAAGTGAAGCATTCATTGCTCTGTGGCAATTGCTGATTTAGTTGTCGATTTGGGCGCATTTGTGCATTCAAGCAAAAATGTGAACTTAGCACGCCTTTGACTGAGACAGGCATACAAACATGGCACATCAAATACTTGTAAGCACTGAGCGTGGGGTGAAGTATCATGACACAAGTATTGCATCCAGCTGGTTTTATAAAGTATTGAGTTGAAGACCATCACAGCACTTAACCTTTATCGTGCTCATCTATCCATACATTTTTGCTCAATCCTAGTAGGTTTTTACCCACCATATCCCTCTCAACCCAAGTGTATCATAATACTTCACCATGCAAAGATAATGATAATTGCAGGGTCCTCTGGTAGAGCAGTGGCAGCACTGTGGAGACTACTTTGGATAATTAACACCATATTATGCTTTGTAGCAGATAAGCAGAGAATTGGCAGTATAGAAGGTCAGGACTGGTTGACTCTGCCCTTGTACATAAGAGTGTAATATACCATATATGTTTTGCACGACATGGTCATCTGACTGTGTTGCATCACTCTCAATCCATCTCGGGTTCAGCGTTACCTGGACGAGGCGGATCGCGATAAGGAGCGGTACGCCAAGGAGCTGCAGCAGTACCAGCAGACGGAGGCCTTCAAGGCTTTCACCAAGAAGCAGGAGGAGCGCAAGCTGCGTAACGAGATGATGGAGGCTGAGGAGTCTCAGATCAATGGCTCCTCCATGGAGGTGAGAAAGGGGGCTGCTACTGTAGCATGTTGTAAGCCGCGTTCGAGTGCTAAAAAGCGAACCAGACAATACTATACCATACCATACCATGCCAGTTTTAAAGCAGTTGATGGAGAAATCATATAAGTGACTTTTGGACTGGAGTCAGAGGGGCCACACATAATGCACCTGGTGTGCTTACATTACACAGTTTTCCTGAACAAAGAGATTTAACTCTTTGCATTATTGTGTAGTGTGTGTCATGTGCATTCTTCTCATGCCAACTTACAGGGTTTGTATAGTTTTGGTTGAGACCTAATATCAAGTTTCTTACATTTTTTGATAGATAATGAGAAACCTCTTATGAAATATGAAAGAGCATGTAATTCCATGAGGAATTCAACGTTTATTTGATGAAAATTGGTTTTGAAATGGCTGAGATATCCAAAACAGCGATTCTACTAAAGTGTGGGACCCACCTTTCGTACGATCGCTTTGTTTTACTGTGTTTTTAGATGTTTCAGTCATTCCAAACCTGATTTTCATCAAATAAACTTTGAATTCAGTGGTATGCTCTGTACTGTTCCATAAGCGTTTTCTTGGTATCTCGCAAAAAGTTAAAAGCCCAATGCTCATCTCCACCAATACTGTACCATCCCTATAAGGTATGATGATATGGTTTTGGAGTACATCGAAAAGTGGTCCACTTTTGGCTCGGTGAAGAATGATGTGGTACAATTTTGGAGTGTTCAAGTGTTCCTCTGTCATAGGCATGGTACTGTACAGTACAGTATGCTACAGGAGAGTGCTCAAACTCACCCAAGGTCACAAGACATAGCTGACTACATAGTACAGTAGTCCCCTGTATAATGGGATATAGTTATCGGGTACTCGTCTCAATTGATGCGCAGGTTGGACTATCAGTTATGCATGTTATGATGCCTGATGTTAAATTGGGTAGGCATTTAAGGTTATATGGGCAGACATGCTTAAAGAATGCACTGTTATCATAGCTTCCAACAGAAAATCTTTAAAATGCATTTGAATATAAATTCGTAAGAAACTCTGATATGCTGAGAAGATATACAGCCTTTAGATTCACATTTTTAGTGCAACTAACCCACCGTATTGCTACAAAGCAGACATGCATTTATGCATATCATGTACAAACCCTCGCACCAGCACTACACACTAACATTGCAGCGTACACACACAGTGACACACTCCTCCCAACACTTGTCTAGCTAGCTCTCTAGAAAAACAAGGGATGAGCTAGCTCCACTGAGCCTCTAATCCTTATTTCAAGCTGTTCATCGCAACTATAAACTTACAGTAAATCTATGAGGACATCAGAATTTGCAGCAGCACTTGGCTGCATGCCAAGCATAGGGGTCTAGCTGCATAGATTTTGAGAAATCCTTAAGTTCTAAAATGCTCTGCCCAACGGCACGTGATTATGCGGAGACTATTGAGTATACAACACCATTTATTTCACAGTTCAAAGTTTAGGGAATCAGGACTTCAGACAATTTTGCTGCTGAAATGGTTCAGTTCATGGTTGAGAACCTCTATAATGAAATGTGAAACCAATGTTAATAGTATTCCCTTTCAATAGGCAAAGTATGTAATTTTTTACATGGAAGACTTGTGACATTGCATATGTGTCATGGGGTAGTAATATTTTAGCCTGTTGTTCATTTTGCAAACCTCATTTGATCCTTGAATTTCACCAAAAGAAAACTACTGCAAAATATAGTGCAGATATCTCACAGACTTCATTAAAAATGGTGCTGTTGCGTGTTGTTCATTATCCCAATTCACATTGAATTTCACCCTGGCCCAATGGTTGAAGAAATACTATAAATACCATTTGTACAAATGCTATTAACCATGAAAACAACAAATCAGCTGTTGAAATCCTGCAATATTTCTAAGGTAGTTGGAACCATTTTTTTTTTAAACTCTTTATGTGCCATGGTGGAAACCCCCTGTGTGCAATGTTATTCTGAGACACGAAGGTAGTCATGCTTTGAGAAAGAATTCTGTTTTTCCGATTTGTATAACTTCTACAAATTTCTGGTAAGATGGGCATAATAGTAGGCAAAGTCAAAGAGGAATGCCAAGCTTTGTTACGATAAAAATCTCTTTTCAATTTTTCTTTTGAATGACCAGTTGCTACATTACTGTAAAGGCATGACTTTTGCACACAAAACCGTGACAAAAACTTAGAATGTACGAACAAATCTCGTTGGCAACATCGCTTGATAGTCGACCACCACATAGAATGTAAGTCATATACGAGAGGAACAAAAGCACAAGAAACGCTCTCATTGTGCCGCAGGATTAGCAGTAATTAGCGGTTTATCGATCGGTCTTGGCGGCTTTGTTTGTTTAGCAGAATATGCGAAGTTGGCACGCCGTCGACTGAGTCGGACGTGCGAACGTGGCACATAAAGAGTTAAAGTAAATACTACAACATTTTATCGGCATCAGGGCCCTGTAAATGCAGCTGGCATCAAAATAACTTCACTTTGGGATTACACCAGATTGCAAGTTACGAAAGAGAAACGACAGAGTTCATAGAGTGTCCCATTTATTCCAAATGTAGGTAGGGGCCATGCTTGTCCTGTGATGGAATCGTTTTCTTGTATGTCTGTTGTTGCATTACTGTGAGTAAAATATCATCTCTTATTAACTGCCAGTACATTATGGGCTGCAAAGTGCTTGGAAGTGCTTATGATACACTGTAATCTTTTCCTGATCAGTCTGCCAAAAATTAACTTTGCTCTCATATTATTATTATTTTTTTAATGAGCTGTAAGAAGCTTTCTACTTAACCAGTCCTAAGTATCTGTGAGAGGGATCTACAGAAAGCTGTTCTGAATAAAAAGCAAGCAAC
The DNA here is from genome assembly GCA_033980235.1 of Diadema setosum. Classification (NCBI taxonomy): domain Eukaryota; kingdom Metazoa; phylum Echinodermata; class Echinoidea; order Diadematoida; family Diadematidae; genus Diadema; species Diadema setosum. The sequence goes on from CM067067.1 coordinate 14,430,591, forward strand.
ATAGGAAAGTTGGAAAATTAGTAAAAGGCAAAGCTCTTTCCATTCAAATGTCGCTTACTTGGACGCTGCAAAATACCTATCTTGATCTTGTGACTTGACACCTCCATTTTGTAAGCAGTGAATGGCCCGTGCATTAGCCCTTTGTGTTCTTCGAGTGTCATTTAACACAGATAACCCCATAGCGTTGTACACTCTGTTAAAAGCAACTGGCGTAGAAAGGCCCTTAGGGTTAATCATTCACTTGCGCTCCTTCATGATGACTGCTATCTTTTCCTTCCAGTTCATCGATGACAATAGGGAAGAGATTCCCGGCTTTGACATCCCCATCTTTACAGAGGAATTTCTGAATTACAACAAGGGTGAGTGAATCAGTTTGATCACTTGAGAGGCAGTTTTCTGCCAAGTTCTGATAAGTTATCGTATTTGATTATTGCATGGTTGTATAATTTACTGTTTGTGCTGGTTATGTAACAGCGCCATGAGCATCATTCTTGATGGACTTCAGCGCATTATAAGAGGCCACTATTATTGTTATCATCATTATTATTATTATTATTATTATTATTATTATTATTATTATTATTATTATTATTATTATTATTATTATTATTATTATTATTAGAATTATTATCATTATTATTATGGTTATTATTATTATTATTATGGTTATTATTATTATTATTATCATTATTATTATTATTATTATTATTATTATTATTATTATTAGCATCATTATTAAAAGAGAGAGAGAGAGGGATGGACATATCAAATCATAAACTGGATAGGGATAGGGTTTGTGCAGTAAAACAAGGCTCGAACTTTTTCTGCTGACGTAGTAACCAGACCATCAAATGAAATGTAATCAAATAGAAGGTTTGCTTTCTGCTGTACGGAGTATGATCCTTTTCTTAGAGATTTTGATGAAACTTGCTGGAAAGTTGATTAGGGACGTTAGGAACAGATGATTGAATTTTGGTAGTGATCCAGATGGCCATCCGGATCCAGGATTTTTTTTGGGAAGGATTCAGGGACAACGAATGAAGGAGTTCAAGCTGCGCATATTTGAGGTGTGCATACATTATGTGCAGCATGCAAGGCGCAGCAGGGAGCTGAGGTACCTGTAGACTCTGAGACACTACAAAGGCTGCCTTGTCATTGGGAAATACAATGTTGGGCAATTTTCAGCATGTGTTTATTGGTGGAAGTGAGCTGCTTGGCGGAGGTCTGTGCTCTCTGAGTGCTTTTCTAATCTTACCACTGTCTCTCCTTGGTGTGTAGCGAGGGAGAATGAGCTGCGGCAGCTGAGGAAGTCCACCACTGAGTACGAGGAGCAGAACGCCATCCTCCAGAAACACATCGACAAGATGAAGGAGGCCATCGAGAAGCTGGAGGCGGAGACTGTGCAGCAGCGCAACACCAACGTGGCGCTGCAGAGCCACCTGCAGCAACTGCGGGCAACGCTGACTGCCAACTTTGCCGGGGTGCCCCTTCCAGGTGAGCAGTGGTGGCAGTGTCATTACAGCTGGCATAAAGCCAGTGTCCAGGACCCACTTCAGGGCCTTGGAAGTTCCAGGTTTATAGATGCTATCTAGTACTGTTATAGCCTTATTTTGTAATACATGTTACAAAGAACTATAGTTGGGCAAGATAGAAATAAACTATAAGCAGGAGAAAATATGCTGTAAGCGGGAAACACTCGGCTAGAGCTGGAGAAATTTGCAATTTAGGTTGGAGAAAAGGAGGCTTTGTGAAAATGTTGTTGTTTTAAAGAAAAGGAAAGAGAGAAAAAAATGGGATCCTATTAAACAAATAATTTAGCCCACTATCCTTCAACCCGCCCCCCCCCCCCCCCTCCGACCTGTCCACCTCTCACTGTGAAAATAGCCTCAAGGTGGGAGATCTCCCATGGAGTTGGGAGTCTCTCCTTCCATTGTGACATGAGGCTGGAAATACAAGTGCCAATATTGAGAATTCACCTTCCCACCTTGCTATTACTCCAACAGTTGATGCATGAGGGCTTAAGTCCTCAAACTATTGGCATCTCTGCACAGTGTCTCACTGCCTCCCCCCCCCGCCACTTACAGCTCTTGAGGGAGAACATTTTCAAGAGGAAGACTACGGCAACACCTATTTCCTACATTTTTAGCCATGATCACTATCACCACCATTTTCACCCCCCCCCCCCCCCCCAGTCCTATCCACATCTTACTGTGGTGCATGTGTAACTTGTATAGATAATATATCTTGTGTGATTTTAATGTCCAAGGCTCGAACGAGGTGCCCTCATTGACCACAGTGGACTCCTACATGACCAAGCTGCACCAACTCATCATGGACTCACCGCAGGAGAACGAGAACCTCATCACTAACGTCAGAGAGATCGTCAACAGACTGGATCTGCACGGGTAAGGCTTGGGGCTGCTGGAGGCAGTTTGGTCACTTTGTGTTGCTCAGGGCAAGCAGTTTATTTTCAAGGATTAAAACGGACATCTCTATTATTTTCATACAGTGCACTCTCATTTTAACAAAAATGGTTATAATGAAACTCTCTTTACAAAGAAGTTAAAATTCAGATGCCAACATTATTAGCTATATACCTTTCTGTACCACAATCATTGTTTTGCTGTGATTGTTTTGCTATAACAAAATTGCAGTATATCAAAAGAAAACTGGTGATCCTGAGGACTTCTTTGTAGTTTGAGTGGCCTGTAGTAGCAATGATAAAGACATGGCAACATTTTATGAGTCAGAATGCTTTGGTTAGTACATGGTGTAAAGCTGGTTTATTTCTTTTGAAATTCTAACCTTGCACTTATGATATATGCTTGTGGTGAACATTTCTATTTTATTTTGTATGTAAATTAAGGCTGACCTATATCATATTGTGATTAGAAAAAAATGGCGGTTGCAAACCTGTATCCTTTTTTCCCATTATCTTACCAGTTTCCCGTTGTTTTCTTCATATTTTTCTGTTTCTCTTTTGATTCCTTGTTTGCTGTACATGTCTGCAGTGATGTGGATCCAAAATTATGACCAGCATGGGCTCACCAGTGATATGTTTTGTGGGTGAAATACAGCTGCACTGATATCAAAAGAGGACCTGTGGAAAAAACTGTCAAAAGAAGAGGAGGAAGATGGATGTTGCCAGGAAAAGAAAACAGCAACAACTGAAGTTTCTGATCCTCGTGGTTGAGAATCCCAAGTTCTCGCAGAACACGCTCTAATGGGAGCAGAGCAACAAACATGTAAATAATTCGTGCTGTAAGTAAGCTGCCTGTATGTGTATATATATATAATCTTCCGAGGAGATTCCAGGATTTGCCAAAAAAGGTCAAAAGAACAAATGAGCTGATGCGCCCCCTCGCCTCCCTCTCGCCCTCTGCCCTCGGGAGTTTGTCACCTTGGATGACGTGCTTGCTGCGGCGACAAGTTTTTTCGCTCTCAACCTGCCAAGCGGAGTGGTGAATGCGAGGAAGATTAGAGTAATGGACAGATGGTTGTTGTGTAGCAAACGAACAATAGCTGTGATTTATATCGATGTAGGTTTTGAATCATCCAGGATAACAACACGTGCTAGTAACTCAATCTGTTTGAATGGACTTCTTTGCCATAATAACAAAGACAACAATTTGTGACTTTACCGGGTCTCTTTTTCAGCTCAAACTGAATGGCAAGCATTCAACCATGACTAATGAATGGGCAATGCAACTGCCTTTATTGTTTAGACATCAAAGAATTTTCCCGATCACTGATTTATATTTTGGTGAAAGGCTGTGTCGGAGTCCCCCTCGTTTGATGAGGGAAGGACTTTTTCAAGTTCACATATACAGCTTTGGTAACTTGTCAAACCATCTGGTTCCTTGCTGAGGATGGCATCTTTTTTTTTCCTCAAAGCAGTGTCCAGTGTGTAAATAATTATAGGCAGTAATATCATCCATCACAATTGAATACCCACTAGCCAGTTGGAGCTGAAGAAGTTACTTTGACAAGAAACAAAACTGTCGTCTCCGTGATTTTCACAAGTAAGTCCGGTTAAACAGATCCAACTACGTATTTTCAATATCTGTGGTTATCAATTTTGTTCTATATACGAGATGAATTTGTATGCTAAATGTTCAGTCTTAACAAGAGGATATTACCGTGTAAAACCCAAAGGTACACTAGTGACTGACACCATTATAGTGACAAGGAATGCAATACAATCAATTAGCATCCCAAACCCCAGAGTGAATACATTTTCTTCAAAGGCAGTACCATTGATTGCTTTATGTTTCCGTAGACATTTGTTTTATACAATGGAAATATTTACTTTTTCTTTCTCTGATTTACAAGATAAACTGCCACATGTGAAAAAGAATGTAGTTTTCATAGGCACATTAACCCATTGAGGACAAGTCCCGAGTACGAATACTCGGACAGGTGTCTATGGGAAATGCGTGTTGTAGCAAAATCAAAGTGTCCTCAACGGATTGACATTTACTTGTGTTCATGAAAATCCTGCCTGCCTTACAGCTGTTCATCTTACATGTAACAAACTGTCATACAACAATATACTGTGTATACTGTGAAATCAGCAGCAGCATGTGAAAAGGGTATGAGCTGCACTCGCCATAGACTGCTGTACAATTGTTTCTGTGTATTTCTTTCTTGTGATCTTGTGTATTCTGTTCATTGATCCCTTGTTATCATAATAATATAACTATTATTACTTATGTGTGCTGCTGCTTTATGGTCATGCTGTAGATATTTCGCATACTATTAGATACTACCTTTCTGTCAGTTGTTGCCAATTCCTAAAAGTTAAAGAAATAATGTGTCAATGTCCTAACCTCACGGCTCTAGGTAGAAAGTGAAAGTTTTCTCATGGTTTCCGCATTAAATATGAGCATTTTTGCTTTAGTAGTGTGGGGAATGATAGCTAATCACTGCACTTGAAAAACATTGAGCACTTATGCTACATCTAATGCGTTAGACATCTTGCGATGACCAATGCTAGTAAACCAAACTCTCATTAGTAGTGCAGTAATTTTTTTCTTGCCACGAAGTTTAGATTCTCATGGTATTCTATTCTCTGTACCAACTACAGCAGGCGATGTTTGTCTATGCAGAAAGACTGCTTCAGTAGCATCAATGTTTTTTATGAACTTCTGTAAATCCAAGAGAATGTGCAGGTAGAATCAGAAAAAAAGGCTCGCATGCAGAACCCACAGGGGGTTACCCTCGTACCCCTTTCTGTGTCAGGGACTTTGGGCAGTTGTGTACAATGCTGTGGGGTTTTTCATGCCAGTCAGCGCTCAAAGCATTGAAATGGTTAATGCAAGAGGACATCCTTGGCCATACCCGTGGTCTATTCTACTTTTCGGCAGAGACATTCTTGTGATTGCTTTGCTTGTTTGAGATGGAGACACTTCTGATTGCGTTTTGGGTCATAGTCATGGGTTAGAGTTAAGGGTTGAATTCTAAGAAAAAAAGAATAATTCTGATGGAATCTGATGGGATAAAATTTGTGTGACAGGATGAAAATACAATGAGAACTTGCAAAGTCATTGTGAAACAAACAATTTTCTTTTTTCTTTTTTTTTTTTTTTTAAAGAAATCAGCCAGTGCTTGTTGATCGGGCTAATTTCCTATGACCCTCGATACCCATGGTTTTGCATACAAACATACAAGCAAAATGAAAGGAAGTCACAGAGCAACTTGCTTTGGAGCTGAAAAGTACTGAAGTAAATGTTAGTACTGACATTATTTGGAATTGGCACCCTCTGTTTTTTTGTTTTTTCATCGTCTTTAAAAAAAGTACATTAGTGGAAGGTGATATGTCAGAAATTTGACTGAAAGATCAGGAGGTTTTTTTTTTTAACAATTTCCTTGAGATGATGAAGTAGCCCCTCGCCCCCCCCCCCCCCCCTCCCTTCAAAAACAAAAACTTTTTCCACTTGCCTTGTTTTTTTTTTATGTCCCAAAATGTCTCCCCAAAAGTGTACATGGGCCTTTTTGCTTTCTTCTTTGTGATAGATCATGTGGCAGAAATGTTGCACTGCAAGATCAAGCATGGTTTGATGAGTAAGTTATAATGAGGACATGCTGTGGAAAAGGTTTATCTATTGTTCAGTTTTTGTGAACATGTGGTGCACATAATGTCCAGCTTGCTCTTCAAACATCATAATATATCTAATATAAACAAATGTGGGGAAAGATAGGCACTTGAAAAGAATAAAATGCAAGTGGTATTTAGTCATTTTTCTCCTTCAATGCTTATTGAAACTACTTTGTGTTCAAAGAAGAACAGAAAAAAGAAAGAAAATGTGGGGGAAATAATTGATGTACATAACATAATTTCACTGTTCTCTTTACTTTGTAGCATGCAGATTGTTGTCGTTAGTACCGCATTCAAATTATATTTGCCAGTCATGGCACATAATGCAGTGTATTCATAATGACAGAGGACTTTGAATGAAATATTATGCATGTGTACAAGCATAGTAACAATATTATTTACAGTATTAGATTTGCAATGGATTTATGCATTCATAGCAGTTATTACAAAAATCCAGCTTCTTTGTAGTTGGGTTGATAGATTCATCACATCTATTTGCAGTTGAAAGACACAAAGAAAAATTGTTTCACTTGTGCTGTATATCACATTTAAAGTACTTTATTCTTTCTTCTTTTTTTTTAATCAGTTTTTGTCAGTGTCTACTATGTACTTAAATGTTCTGCCACAGTCCGTTCTGTGTTTAGTTTTAGCAGCTTGTATATAATAAACAAAGTTTGTACAGATGTGCAGTAATGAAATACATGTACACCGTAAGCAGTCAAACTGCTCATCAAATAAGTTTTCCACTTTTTGTCGTTCTTATTTTCTCAAAGTGAATCCATTGTGTGGCTATTGGAAAAAGGAAAGAAGCAAGGGGGGGGGGGGAGCTGAAACCAATACACTTTCTTGTGCAGGGTAGAAGTTTCATCACCCCTGCACCTTGCAAACTGCCTCCAATACTGATCACGCCCTGAGAGTATAATACTAACACACGTCTATGATCACACCACACAAACTTTAACCCGTTGAGGACTAGTCCCAAGTACATTTGTATACTCAGGCAGGTGTCTATGGGAAATGCATGTTGTAGCGAAATCAGTCCGTCCTCAACGGGTTAATAAAAACATGTGAACAAACAGCTTCTGTGAATCCACTGAATTCAGAACTATACAGATTTTGCTGTTGAGAAGCCACTTTCAAGGGTGGGGTGGTGTGGTGGGGGTGGGGAGCGATGTACCCGTCATCTATAAACAGAGAAGTTCATGAATGATGTTTTAAAGGGTTCCTGATTTGATAATGTCTACCTCAACTACCTTTTTTTCTCCCTCTCTGTTTGTCTGTCTATCTGTCTCTCCCCTTCTCTCTCTCATTTCCAGAATGTGTTGTGGATAATCTTCTTTTGATTTGATAGATATGTAGGTAAGGTTCAATCATTTACACATTATAATCTGCACAGCAGGCCTGGGGCTGCGCAGAACATTTTTTTTTTTTCCCAAGTGGCCAGTGGTACCCCACCCCTTCATCGGGAAGAATTTCAGGGTATTATCCCCCTGTGATGGGTTTTTGTTGTTGTTGTTTATTTTTGACATTTTTTAGATTTTTGAATGTTTGTGTGTGTGTGTTGTGAGAGAGGCACCTGTTCAGTAAACAACAAATTTATGATATACAATGGTGGACTTGTATTATAGAGAACACTGATACTGTACCTACAATAAACTCTTATCATAACATTTATAAATACTTTTTTTGCTTCTTACAGGTTCAAACATTCTCTGTTTATTTTAAGAGAGAAATGCACCTCCACAGACCCATTATTGATATTGTGGGGTGGTAACAGCGTACCCCTATTTGACACCCATCTCAATTTCCCCCTAGAAGTATACTATCCTCATGAGATACATGTAGAGAATGACAGAAAACGTATGTTCCATACTCACGCCTCCGCTACTTCATATGTTTGGGCAAATGCCTTTAGTTCTATTCTTCTAGTCCAGGTAAAAGAAAAGAGAGAAAGAGAGTTGAAAAAGAGTATTTTTCATCTGCTAGTAGGGCTGTTATAATTGCAAATTGTGTGCTGTAATGTTTTTCACCAGAGGTATAATTTTGGTCTGCACTGAATGGCTTTTCCAGCATGCTATCCAAATCAGGACTGCTACCTCCAAGGGTCGAGCAAGGGCTTAATGCATATTGATATCGCGGGCATCATTCTAGCATGACTGATCCAATTACTTCCCCTAAGCGCTCGCTGAGACAAGACAAACCACAGAATATGAAGAAAAACAACAATACCTCCAATGACAACGACCCTGCTCTCATGTCGGCCACATTATGAAAGCTAGGATACGCAAACATACTATGCGCATATATCTTTTATGCTGTGATATGCACATGGAACATTCCTCATTGTAAAACCCCCATGGATGATGTTTGCCAAGAATATAAAGAGTGACAACAAAAATCATATATACCGCATATTTGTTTCCTCTTTCCAGGGTCCCCTCCCATCAATACCCCCCCCCCTTCCCCCATCACTCCCTCGCTCCAACTCCTACTCTCTCTCTCTCATTTCTTTCTTCTTTTTTTCTTCTTTTTTTTTTTGTCTCTCTGTCTCCAACACAATCATCATCACATCCCTCTTTCTGGCTGTGTGCAAAGAACGTTGAAAGCGGATCAACTAAGCACTGCTCTCTATTCTTCTGGTCCTAAGCTTTGGAATGATTTGCCAGTCGATGTTTAATCTGCCCCCACTTTGTCTGTATTCAAAGAGAGACTTCAAAAAAACAAAAACAAAAAAGACCTCCTTGCATACTACATTGTATGCTGACTTATGATACTATAACTAATTATTATGACCTTTAGTTAATGGTCAATATGTGGTATTTTCTCACAAATGCAGTTATTCACTCTGTAGCCAATGTGTATCACTTCAGTAATGCTAAACCATTTGTATAGCACCATATATCTGTTGTATAGAAACATTAAAAAGTGCAGACTTCTCTAAAAGAATTAGCAATTGAATGCCTGATGAAAACTAGATAAGTCTTGAGTGAGGCTTTGAAGTGATCAAGATTGTCAATTTCACAGAGAAAAGAGGGAGTTCCATTGGCGAGGAGCGATAGACAGCACAACTCCAAAATTTTATCCTATATCCTAATTCACCACTCTCTCTCTATTTTTTCTTCTTTCCCCATGCACTTTCTTTTTGGTTTTTCACCTCGGCCCTTCCATCTACAATATATCAATTTTACTTATCTGCATATATCATATTTTGTGATTGATATACATTATATCAACAATATCAAATAATGTGTATGTGATGAAAATGCTGATTATTTGAATGTTTGTGAAATAGATTTAATTGAATCGAATTAAATTGAATTGATGGAATTTCTCCTACAATTTCACCTGCATAATATGTTTGTAGCTTGCAGTGTTTCACAATCATATTATGATGTTTTACTGGACAGGAAACTGACCACATAGGCCTACAACTAATGGTCACATTTGCTTTTCATTTCTTTTCCATTTAACACAATGGTCATAGCAAAATTAAATTGGAATGCCTGTAGCTGTGAGATAAAAATAAGTCTGTCTACAAGCCATAAATTTGGCAATTAATAATGAAGTTACCGTGATGTGTGTGTATATATACGTATATATATATTCCCCAAAAAGCATTCAGGATGCAATTCACACATTGCAACGTACCCCAATCATGTTTCACCTACAGTCTCTTGTAAGGCATATATAGAAAGGTGCCATGAGCGTCAAGACAAACTTATTATTTCATGGAGGGGGGGGGGGGGATCTTCTTACCCTTTAAGACAAAATGATTACCTACCAGCAATCCCTGGACTGCAAAAGATTGAAATGTATGGGCAAGGTATTATCAATATTATCTCAAAACTGGGCATTGAGTATGCATATTATAGGGAACTCTAACTTGCCAGTATGCCAACTTACTATAGATTGACAGTTAAAGAAAGTGTAATAGATTAATCAGTTAAATTGAAAACAAGGGTCAGTTAAGAAAGTAGGGAGATATACATGTAGCTTGTTGAAGCTTAGTGCACTTAACTGAACAATATATGGCATTGTCTTCATGTGTCCTTCACATGATTTTTTTTCAGTCTTTTTTTATTTGTGTAGTTGAAATAATTACATTTGTGGGATCATGATACTGTGCAAAGACATTCTTCCCTTGTGAGGTGCAATGAATGTCTACCAGTAAGTTATGTGACCCCGAAGAAAATAGAAATTATATTGACTTCTTGAAAACACCCAAATTAATTGCTACATTCTAGAATGGTATAAGAGCAACAGTTCATTTCATCTCTGTGACTACTGTTTGAGAATCCAGTGGCGAAATCAATTTCTCCATTCCCTACGGGGAGAATTCATCTATTCCCTTGGACTTTAATCGGGTTAAACATTCCACCAAACATTTTCAGAATATCTGATTGAAACTGTCCATCGGCATTGCACACGAAACCCATCAAGTTTCTCTTTCTCTTGATTTGTGCTCTAATTTCAGCCACAGTATCCTCTGCTCCTAATCAATTTTGCAGCTGCTGCATGATTTCATCTGTCTCTGTCACTTTATATTGTTTCATATTCAACAAGTTTTGTACAGTGCAAGGCTTTTCCGATACTTTCTCTGGCTCCTTACGGGGGACTGTTATTTGTTGAAGCACTACCCTAATTAACGACTTTACAATCTGTCTTTTTCTTTGTTTTGTTTCGAAACTATTTCTTTTGGGTCTTCTTTGTTCTGCAACGCACTGGAAATCACATTTGTCACCTGCATCACCAGGGGACTGAGAAGCAATCAAACTTCGTCTCGCTTCGCCCATCCAAAAAGTGGCCCGGGAGTCTGAGCATCCATGTTACCCGCTGCACACTTCGATCCTGACCCATGATTGAATGTCCCCGATAACGAGGCTCCCCACAGCTGTCTAAATTGATCTGTCAGGACAATGCGTGCCCTCGTGCAGAATCATCCCCACCTCCCTCGCCCCTTCCCTCCCCCCCCCCCCTGCCCACTTCAACATCCTACGGGAATAAGAGAACATCATATTTTGCCAACACTTCCTTCTTTCCATATTTCACTCAGTCACATTCCTGCCTTTTCGTCTGTACGCTGCCCTCTTGGGGCCAGGACGTGTCTGGTAACACTTCAAACCAACGAGAACCACGGGCAACTGTCACTACTGATGCACAACCCCCATCTCTGACTGATTGAAATAACGGGCCACGAGTCCCCCCACCCCCCCTCGCCAAACCTTTTTCTTAATTCTGTTTTGTTTTGTTTTTATTACACTAGCAGGCAGGAGACAATTCTAGGAGCTCTTTGCACGGTGCTGATAAAAATTGTCCCGTATGTGCGGCAAGATATTGGCTCATATTATTTGTACCATGCAACATGTGTGCATGCAGACAGAGAAAAGGACGTACGGTGAATTAAAAAAAGAGAGAGCGCCAGACCGAGAATAAACAGAAGGGGGAAACGGGGACGGGGAGTGTGAGGAAACAAAAAAGGACAATAGCTGGCAAAAATGGGAAGGAAAACACAAAGAAGAAGAAAGAAAATAGTGGAAGAAATGAGGAGCCATGATACGAGAAGAAGACGAGTGTGGGAGAAAAAAAAATAGGCAGAGGAAAGAAAGATAACTCACAAAATAAAGACAAATCACAAGAAAACAAGTGAGGAAAGAAGAGAGAAAATATGGGGCAAAATGGCAGACAGGGAAAATGAAAGAAAAATATTAAGGTCAGTATGAGGGCAAATATAAGGCAGAAGGAAGACTGGAGAGGGGTAGGTAGAGAAAGAAAGAGAGAAATATATAGATTGATAGAGAGAGAAATATATAGATTGATAGAGAGAGAGAGAAATATATAGATTGATAGAGAGAGAGAGAAAGATAGGAGAGAGAGAGAGTAACAAAAGGAAATGAAAAGGATATGATTGAGCTTGATATTACACGGCCTCTAGCACTTTTATTTCGCCCGTCATCATCGGAAAAGTCTCAATATGAGCAGAACACCGCAAAGATCCTCTCAAATGACATCCCCTGATCAAGGAAACTCCACCCTCCTACGATTCAAGCAGAATGCTGGCTCCCCTGAATATACAGCCCTAGCTGGTGCATTTATAAACCTACTCCCGGATAACTCAAATCCACCAAACTCCAAAACAAGAACAAGAGCAGAACAACAACAACAACAACAAAACCACTCTCTATTTCTGATAACTATATAGAGCAAGTTGCCATTTAAGCTTCGTATTCATTACCAACTTACGAGGCAGATGACCATACAAGTACTACGATTCTTATCATTGCATCAAAGGGATGATATAATTTTGGTTGAGATCGGCCTTCAGAATTTTTTTTTCTTTTGTGAGATCATAAGAAACTACTTATGAAATATGAAATAACATACAATTCTAAGATTAATTCAAAGTTTATTTGATGGTCCTAATAAAAAAGTGGGACCCACCTTTTATAAGGACCACTTTGTTTTGGATATCTTAGCCATTTCAAAACCAATATTCATTGAATAAGCCAGTTACAAAATATGAAAGAGCATACAATTCTTAGAGGAATTCAAAGTTTATTTGATGAAAATCAATTTTTGAAAAGAAAAAAAGAAATAATAGATGAGATATCCAAAAACAAAGAGGTCATAATAAAAGGTGGGACCCACTTGTTATTAGGATCCCAACCAGAACTACTGTATATCATCCTTTAACCCATTGAGGATAAGTCCCGAATATACTCGGGCAGGTGTCTATGGGAAATGGGTGTTGTAGCAAAATCAGTCCATCCTAAATATGCACAAACACTCTTTGCCGCCATGCAATCTTGATCTGTGACTCCCGATACTCGATGCACAGTTTGTTGAAAAAAAAACCACACACAATGAAATCTATGAAAATTTGGATGTCTCTCGAGACATAAAATGAATCAAGTACTATCTAGAATCTGCAGAGTCATGAAAATACTTGAGTTTATCTTAATGAGACGTTGAATTCTAGAATTCCTCATTTGTCTGGTTCATAAATGGCACAAATATTCTCTCAACAGTGAACTTCGGGCGAGTCTCCTCCAAAATGCATGAAAGACATTCAGAGTATATTTCCATCCTACAAGTCATGTGGCGGTGCTCTGCACTAAGTTCCTGGACACACTTCACAGAATGATATAACAACTAAACTCTCATCCTCTAGCTGTAATAATAAAAGTATACTTGTTGAATGCTTTCTTTGATAGAAGCTGTTCCCTATGGCAATGAATGTGCCATTATGTGGTTGATTTTCCTTGAATATAAACAATATGTTGATTTGATTAATTGCTAGAAAATAATACAGATTTGATTCAACACTGCATCTACTTTTATTACTGTCATTATTATCATCATCATCATCATCATCATCATCATCATCATCATCATCATCATCATCATCACCATCACCATCATCATCATCATCATTTATAGTATCATCATTGGTACCATTCATTATTATTTCAATGGTCAGAAATGCAACATATAATTCATAACAAAAAACAAGAATAGAATATGTCCTGACATAATGACCTTGGGGGTCTAAATCGTAAGAATGCTTTGTGAATATCTGTCATACCAAACACACACAGAGTCATTGGAGTAGAAAGCATTGCCCTGTCAGTTTGTCGAGAGTTGGCCACTCGTTTCTTGCTTTGAAAGCATGCAAGCACTAGGGCGAAAGTGGAGATATAATTCTAACTCTCGTACACTCTCATTCTCATTGAGTGGTATATCAATACGGTGTGAATCTTCTTTTTTAATTGAAAGTGCTTCCTTTAGAATCTCTCTGCTCTCATTCCTGTTCATTATCACAATCACACAACAAAAGACACAACACAGAAGTTGAATTGCATTCATAGATGATTCATTCATAGATTTAATTTACCAAGTTTCTCAGGCAATGTACAAGTGATAAAACATGTATCACAATATGAAGTATACAAGTATGTACAGATCATTCTACATGTACAATACACTTTATACAAGCGCTGAATAGTAATCAGCAATCAATGTACAACTCAGCTGATGTGTACATTGAACAGACGTTTCGCATATCCAACTGTACGTTGTATTTACAAAGTTATGCAAATTTCAAATTATCAATTTTTCTTCTGTTTGGGGGGAACCTTGAGACTCACAAACTCAGCACACACCTTCACATGGACTCATCCACACATACACAAACACAGACACAGACACACACACACACACACACGCATATCTTATTTTCTTTGCCTCTCTTTCCATGGAGTAAATCTTCTCTTTCATCATTTCCACTTCCTGCTTCTCTGTCCTTCTCCAACAGTGCCTACCTTCTCTTTGCCTTTTTTTTTAAATCCAAAAAAATCTATTAATTGTGGTCTTTTATTAGATGTTGAAATTATGGAGGAAAAAACGAATGAAGATTTTCATTCTAAATCAACCCCAACCCCTTTTAGCGATGGGGAAAAAAAATCTTCAAAGACTACTAATACCGATGGGCGCAGTCTAAGCAAATACTGGATTTTACGCCAGGGTAAACAAATGGGGTGTAAACCTATACGGCTGTAACATCTGGGCAAATAATCTGCTATTTGCTAAAAGTGGAATGTCATCACAAATGCTTGTGTAACCGTAGGCTCCTCCTTGTAAAGATATAGAAAAAAGAGAGAGAGAGAGAAAAAAAACCCCACTTTGTGCGATTATCATGGTATGTTGAAAAATCATGTACATTTCTTCACAATCTATACCAGCACTGATAAGGGCACAGTATTGAGTTGCAGGGTGCTTTGGAATTATGAATTACACAGGATGTTTAAGTGGTGCATTCAAAAAGCTTGTCCGCTTGATTTTCACTGTGCAATATGAGAAAATATTGAATGAAATGCATTAGCCAATGTTTTTATTCCCCACATGCTACCGTTATTAGTGGCCGTGCAATACTACACCGTAATTTTGTCTTGTCTGTCGCACGAGCACTTGCCAGGTGCACAAACTCCTGTTACAATTCACAACCACGCAAACATCTTGCTACATACGCCAATGTGAGCACTTCATTTTGCAGAGTTGACTTCAAAGTCTAGTAGAAGTACGGTACTTTTTTTACAGTTTATGCCATCTGTAGTTAATGATTATTGATAATAATGAATAATGATTGGATGGTCTAATTCATGGAATGCCAGGGAATATTGCACTCATTAGAGTCAATATTGCACTTAGCTTTAATTCGTGCATAATGACCCCTAACTCCTGCAATATTCCCTGGTATTCCATTCATTGACATCCAATATTATATAGATATCATTATCCAAGCTCAAATCAAGTGGAAGATGAGATTAAAAGAATCTTTTCAAAGTGAATGTGGCCTTTCAAGGTAAACTTGATTTAAAAAAATCTGCAAATATGCTAAGAAATGAAATTTGATGGGCATTCCATGCTAATCATACTGAAGTATCAAAATAATGAAAACAACAAATGCCATTCAAACAACACATAAATGCCATGTAGTTCTCATCATGGAATAAGAGAGGTATAGTGAAGTAGACCCTAAGAATGTAGAAAATAGCATATTATGAACTCTAAAATATTTCAAAGATTGCTTGAAACTGCAGACCATCTTTGATTAGTGTCTCAAAGACAGTTGTTTTAATGCAGATATAAAGCACAAACTGGAATTTCAAGGGGCTTTTCTAAAACATTGGATTTTCACAGAATTCTCAATTACTTGACTAATATAATGTTCTGTGTATGCCATCTCACCATGATCTGTTGTTAACAACAACAGCACAGAGGCCTAAAAGTCTTCGTGACAAAAAAACACTAAATCGCCAAAAGCCAAAAAGAAAGCAAAAGCACCCCCCCCCCTAAAAAAAACATCAAGGAATGTTGCCAGAGCCATACTCTCAAACCTTTAATTATCAAGCAAAAGCCTAGTCGCCGCAACTCTTAATCTTGCTAAAAATACTTTTTGATTTTTTAATCTCCCTTGTGATGTCATTCTGCCTCTCAAACTGACACATGAGGAGTGGTGAGAAATGAAAATATATCAGGTGATGAGCAATAGGCAACACCACAATTCACAAGATCACAGCGTCTGCACTCCGGTGTGCGCCACTCGCTTTGGTCGTTTTGCATTCGAGGGAAGACTGAAGGAAATTTGAAAAAGAGTTCTCTATAGTATCTCTCAATCCCCTCCTCTCTTTCCCGCCCATGCCCACTGTCGCCGCCGTGTGCAGTCATTGAAGAAAACTGCCCGGCTCTCATTTTTGATGGCTGTTTTTTTTTCCCTAGATCCTCCGACTAGCCGGCCGTTGACTGGTTGTCCCCCGAGGGGCTCTGCGACACCGGCTTGTAGAATGGGTCCTTCTGGACCATGAGGTCGTGGAGTTTCTGGTAAGTCTCGCACTCTCCGCTGACGCCGTTCTTCTGCAAAGGGATGGATTGAAGACATAACAAGACGAAACAAAAATCAACAGATCAGCTCAATCGCGATATGCACATCAGCATTTCTCTTAGTCATGTTCTGTGGTTCTTAAAAACATTATCTGTATGCTGGAAATCTACCAGGGTACCAAGAAGTATGGTGACATGCAGTCGCAAGTGCAGCATGCATGTGATTCTCCGTTTCGGAAACCTGAAGTTGTATGCATTTAACCTGCCTATAAAATACGAAGACCACTCGCACTGAAAACATAATGATATGACCTTTACTGGCAGGTGGACATTGCACACAGGCAAAACTGTGTACACACTACCAACTCTCAGGGGAATCAAACTAGTGGTGTTTGCAAGTGAGGGGTTTTTAGACCAAGATGCTGGTTTAAACAGGCTTATTGACAGAACAAATGCTTTGTGTTGAGTCCATTGCTATCTCGTTTCATGTTTGATGTTACTCAGCACATCAATGAAACAGAAAGATTTGGATTTAAAAACATGGCTATTGCCTGACCATTTTGCCTGTGATGATAAGCAACTTCGTTTCATTTGGATTTAGAGAGCATATTATTATATTATCAATTTTCTCTCTTTCTCCCTTCAAGTCTCAAGCATCAGTTTCCATCTATTCCTCCACAAAGCGAGGCAATTTTAATCCATTCTTTGGATTCTTATGTGCTACTGATCCATTCACCAAAACTGTTGGCCAATCAAAACAGCTTTTTGCTAGTCATCAAAACATGCAATGTTAGGAATGTACAAGACTCAGCATCTACGCCAAAGACAAAGTGGGCACGAGGATTTACATACTTCATTTTCTCTCTCTTTAAGAAGTTGCCAGCTCTATTTTATTTCTACACTCTATCGCCTTCTATTAATGACAAGCATCAGTAAGCTTGCAAATTAACATTCCCCTTTGCTCTGGGAAGTCTGCCGAGATCCCAAAGTTCAGCCTAATTTGAATCCCCGCACAATACGCAATTTGCGGCTTTTCAAACAACTTGCGCTTCCAATGGGCCGATTATTTACACCTGTTTTGATAGCTATTGACACAACACAGCATCCTGATATTCTGGATACATGTAGGGAAACACACACACACACACAAACACACATTATGAGTAAAGAAGGAATAGGTAAGAAAATTCATATAAATGCAGATGTGCTCCCTCAGGGCACGTAAATCCCCCAAGAAGCAAGAAAGTAATAAATATTGGGAATTAAGATACCCAAATGCACCTCATGTATTTCTTTCCCCGAGTCAACTATGCAATCTAAAGCTCTCATCTTTCTTTAAATATTTCCGTGTTTTTCCCCCCTCCAATGATCTTCTAAGTACACAGAAGCAAGAAATCTCCGCAAAGTTTATTATTCCAACATGACATATTCCTTTCAACTAAAAACAACTCGACAATCACGGTTGCATTGTATAATCCTTCACAGTAGCACTGCCAACCTGCTTTTCCCCCTCACACTTTAGAAGTCGATGGTGAGATCTGGGATCTACTCCGGTACATGATGATCCCCGGAGGATTACTGGTGAGGACTGTTCACATCTCTGTTAGACTAATCATTTTTTTTCCCTCTCCTTCCCCCTTATTTTTCTAGATCCAGATATATGGGTTTCATGTATTCATTTTCAGAGAACATCAGCTGGAAAAAAATAATTCATGAGAACCCGAGTGTTGAAAATATCCATAACCACAATCTTTAATGAGAGACATATTATACAAAAGTTTTTGATGAGGATGCTGTGATAAGAATATCTGCATTTGTTCATTGCTGCAAACTTTTGCTTGGAAATTCTGGACAGAGCATTGCATAATTGGTATGTAAGGCCAGGTAAAAAAGAAAAAATTAGTTTCTAGTCTGGATTTTTCAAGAGAGTATTGTGGGAGGTCTTTGCTATTTTTCTGATCTGAAGCCGCTGCATACAAGGGCAATTGCAAGCTATAGCACGCGCCACTAGTGTAGTTTCGCACAGCCCTGTAGGCTCCCATAGTGATTTTCAGTCATGCGCAAACTAACCCTAAACATTTCACAACCTAAAATACTTACGTCTGAGTCTAAAAAGTCAAATAAAAGTTGAATATTTGCCATTGATTTTGGCACTTTTACACATTTCGGAATGATCTTACAGTGCTGCTATGTATGCATACTGTATCTTGTCACTTTTGAGATCCTATTCTTTGCTTGAGATGTTGTCATTGTTGGGTAAGCATTCCTGTACAGATCGAGAGATGACTTACCGCAATGGACAGTCTCATTAACCCTTTGAGAGCCGGATGAGGAGACAGTGTGCTGAGGGTCTGCTGATACTGGACAGCGAGAAGCAATGCCTTCATACCTGCCTCTCCGATTTGATTACCTGTGGTGTGAAGGACAAAAAAGAGAATGTGGGAATAGGAGGAGGAGCACAGGAGGAGGAGGAAAAGGAGGAGGGGAAGAGGAGGAGGGGGAAGAGGAAGAGGGGAAGAGGAGAAGGAGGAGTAGCGAGAGGGGAAGGAGAAAGAGGAGGAGGAGGAGGAAGAGATGGAGAAGGAGGAGGAGGAAGAGAAGGAGAAGGAGAAGGAAGAGGAGAAAGGAGGAGGAGAAAGGAGGAGGAGAAGAAGAAGGAGGAAGGGGGAGAAAGAGGAAGAGGAGGAGAAGGAGAAGGAGGAGGAGGGGGGAGGAGGAGGGCGAGGAGGAGGAGGAAGAAGAGGAGGAGGAGGGAGAGGAGGAGGAGAAGGAGGAAGAGGAGGGAAGGGGGAGAAGGAGAAAGAGGAGGAGGGCAAAGAGGAGGAAGGGGAGAGGAGGAGGAGGGAGAGGAGGAGGAGGGAGAGGAGGAGGAAGAAGAGTAGGAGGGGTAGAAGGGGGGAAGAGGAGGAGGAGGAAGGGGGAAGAGGAGGAGGAGAAGAAGAAGGAGGAGATGGAGGAGGAGGTAGAGGAGGAGGAAGAAGAAAGGAGGAGGGAGAGGAGGAGGAGAAGGAGGAGGAGGGGGAGGAAGAGGAAGAAGAGGAAGAGGAGAAAGAGGGAAGAGGAGGAATGGAAGAAGAAGGAGGAGGAGGGGGAGGAGGAGGTAGAGGAGGAGGAAGAAGAAGGAGGAGGAGCAGGAGGAGTTGTTATGAACAATATGTTCTGGGTTCTGGGATGCTGCACACTGTACTTCATAAAGGAACACTTTTCAAAAGGCACTCTGTCAATACATGGATACCATTCTCATTTTTTTTTTTTTTTGGTCACAAGCCTAAAATGATGAGGACTGATACTCTTGAATGCAGATAATGTTATATTTCATCCTTACCTATTGCCTTCTGCACCTTTTTCAGCAATGGGGAATCGAACTTCCTAATTACTGCGTCTTTCAGCATCAACAATCTTATCATTTTTTGCTTTTGAATGAATACCGTCTCCCATTCACACCCTAGTGACTTGGAGGCAGCGTCAAACGAGCAGCTGCTGCGTGAAAAAATAATTTGGCTCAAGAAACGAAGTCCAATGGAGTGGATGAAAGCTAGTCAGCCAAGTATAAGGTTACCTGAAAACGGAAAGGGAGGGCAATTACCAGATGAATTCCTATGTGTTTACTCAAATTGGTGAAAGTTTCCTGTATCAATTAGGCTTCCTGTCACTGTTGGTATCATTTTGAAAGCATTCTCTAGTGTCCAATGTGGAGCATTATGCAGTATTTTTATAGTTAAAAAGGAATTGGATTCTTGAAAAGCATGGGTGCCCTCATCTATGTGTTAATAAGAAAGAGAGAGAGATAGAGGGACTTAAGATATACAAACAATACCTGTCTGAAAAGCACCACGAGTCAAATGCATGATTAATCTTTTGAAGCATCATTTAATATGATGATTGGTAATCTCCAATATAAATGCAAAGTCTCCCCATATGTCTAAACGTCAGCAGAACATCATATCAGTTTGCAGGCACACAAGTCTGTTCATACCATCTGTTCATATCACCTTGTGCATCCAATATCACTTTATATACCCATCCTCTCCCTCCTTCTCTTGTCCACATGCACTTCTTTGAAACCATGAATATTTATGAGAATGTCCAAATAGCAATGAAGTGTACAAGCAGACTGCTTTTTTTGTGTGTGCTTGTATCTACAGAAAACACACACAGAAAAAAAGAAGAAAAATGAAGTAAATTGAGCCAACGTGAGTCCACATTGCAAACATCTTGTTTCACTCATTCTTTGTGTTGTTCATGAAAAGCACACACTTGAGACATAGTGGTGGCTTCAAACCCCATGTGTGTACACAGGATGGTTATTTCTGGACCTGACATTGAGCACTGAGCACTGATGTCGTTGTTCCGACCCGCCGGTGAAGGGGCTCACGGCTTCTCGGTAACGCACGCGAGAAGGGCAGGAAAATCGATCCCGCCAGAGGAGTGAGCAAACGTGAGATGGATTACATCCCTAATCAATGTAAGGAAAACTCTGGAGGACTCGTGCCCACGATGACGACGATGCACGCTGATGGGGGGAGATAAAGAGAGCGAGGGGAGGGATTGAGGGAGTTGCCTACTCACGTGCAAGGTTAAGGTTGATGAGAGCCCGGTTGCCGGGGATCCAGAGCTGGCCGTCGATCGACTCCGGCTGTTCCGCCACGAGAGGGTTGATGGCTTCCAGGATGTCTGGTGACTGATGCACGGGAGAGAGGGAGGGGGGAAGACAGGGACGAGACACATTAATTGTCAGAGTGATTGAGACATGGCGTCAGATAGAAGTGACAGATGGAGGAGCTAGGGGAGGAGAAGTGAAAGGGGGTGTCAGGCAATTGGGTGGTAAGGCGTGCTATAGCTACCTACCAGTAAATCAATGAAAAAAAAAGGTAGAAACAAAGACAGATAAAATAGAAAGTTCGAGAAAACAGGTGAAAGGAAGATGGTTGTAAACTGAATGAGACATGAAAACATTTGAGATAATTTGGTCAATAGTATATATTTGCACAGGTCACTGAAAACAATGAGCACACAAATTATTAAAAAAAACAATAATACAATCTAAAAAAAGAGGAGATTTTGTTGGATTCTGCCTGAGCACCCCCCGCCCTGCCTCTACTCTCTCTAAACTCGGTACACGAAGGTTTAATATACGACCTCTGCCTCCACAAAATAAAGTGCACGTTTGGTAGCCAAGTGAAGACATTTGCAGCGGACAGAGCAGACGACTTTATCACACAGGCGAGCACTATATGGAGCTGGGGAATGAACCCTGCTACTGAGTGCTCAACAAGATTATGATGGTTCTACTTGTAATGGGCAAGGGGGGCTGGATAGGGAAGGGAATTGGAGAGGGGCGGGGATCAAGATACTTGTAGTAATTAAATGATGGAAGACGGTCAGGATGTATTTGGGAGACATGCAGGCATTAATAGAGCAAGGGCCGCATTTATAGTTCAGTTGCGAACAAGGGACCGGGTGTTAAGGATGCTTAGCGGTGTGAATCAGAATTGAGGAGAGGAGGGGGGGGGGGGGGGTACGGGAGGAGGAGACGTAGACAGCAAGAGAGGGAGAAAGGAGAGATAGATGAAGCACGCTGCTAGCGACAGCGGGGTGCAAATCTAACTGGATTAAGATTATCAGGGGTACAAGAAGGGGAAGAAATTTTGGCACTATTAATCCACTTGGTGCAGTTTGCTTGACCCAGAGTACATGCCGTCTCTTGACACCAAAGTGTGCTCTTCAGGGAGAAATACTAGTGACTTAACTGGGCCAGCCCTGCTAAAACAAACATAAAAGATCCAAAAAAAAAAAAAAATGAGGCACTTGCACGAGAAAATGGCTATATACTTGTTGTTAAAAGGCAGGGTGACGGCAGGAATGGGCAAGAGAAAGATAATGGATGGTATCTTGGGAGAGAAAAAGAAGTGATGAATCTGATGTAGTAATCAGGACAATTTAAAGGTGAAGTAAAAAGTATGAGGATACAATTCGATCAGAAGTAGCCATATCAAAACTGGAGCCTACATAATTATGTCCATATATGAAGAGTTTGCTTGCAAAATCGTTTAACCACCATTTTGGAATATTTTTACAGCCAAGTCTGTAAAATAACCTTTCCACTGATACATCACTTGTTACATAACAATTAATATTCTTGAAGTTATGATTACAAATAGCCCATATCTTCTTATATTTTTTTTTGCTTTTGTTTTTAGCAGTTTTAATCACAAATATCTCATATTAACAAGTATGGAGTTAAGTTGTCTTGTGATCGCACTATTCATATAATTATAATGGCGTTAAAGTAAATTTTGAATGTCTAACTTAAAGCAATTTTCAGGAAAAGATGCAAAAAGGTTTGAATGAGTTACATCGACCCAATCCCTAAGCAAAGCTGTAAACCTTTGCAATACCCCCCCCCCAAAAAAAAAAAACCAAACAAACAAACTTAATTATAGGACCTACACTTTACCACACTAGAATAGAAGAGAGCTGGTAGAAGAAGATGGTATGAAATGAGTATCTTTGTGGGGTTTGGAGGGCAAATGAAGTGCAGATATTTGTTCTTTTTGTCCTCTCTGACTTTTTACCTCGGCTTCACTCTGTTTCTTGTCCTTTCCCTTTGTCTTGCCTTTAGTCACCTTCATTGTTTCCGCTGTTTGACAGAAAGGGGGGGGGGGGGGGGAAGACAACACAAAAGCTTGAGCCCGAGTCGCAACACAAATATCTCTGTATACCATAAGCCTACCATTACACAGAAATATTCTTGCTGAACTCGATGTTTACACCAATATTGCAATATCTTACGATCATATGTAAGATAGATATACTCTTTTTTTATGCCCCCGCTATCCGGTAGAATTATGCAGTGTTAGCTTACATTATCCCTTGCCTTTCGGTACAAATTTCCTTCTGGGGGATAATAGCATTACGACAAGAAAATCCTGCCTTTCATCTTTACAAAGTGCATCACTTTCACTCCTTCCCGGTAAGAAAGGGATTCTAATATTTGTGTGAATCCCAGGAAGTGTGCGATTGATGATAAGAACGGAAAATCCTGTTCAATGATTTTAATACAGATACGCTGCATTTATTTCTTCTTCTTCTTCTTTTTTTTGTAAAAATCCTGCTTTACTAAAAAACAAAACAAAACAAAACAAAACTAGGTATTATTTATTGATGATAGCAAATGACATCACAGACATCTTTCTTCACCGGATATGAACTCTTCTACATTTAAGTACTAAAAATTCCCAGGAATCACAAGTGCGACTTTGAAATATGAGTAAATTTAGATCTGCAGAACTCGAATTGCTCTTTCACTTTTGAAATTCTGGTCAGAATATTACCACTGACACGACTTGGTTGTTAGTGGAATGCGTTCACAATGATCTGCAAATTTCTGACATAGGCAAACGCACAGTGAAACATATTTCATTTTTATGACATCAGACTATATCAAGTCATCACTATAACCATTGGCTATTGATAGACATTTCAAAATGGAGAGTGCAATGCCTTTCATCAAAGTGACAGTTACAACCTTTTGAACCCAACGTGTGTGGAGTGCAGCACCCAAAGGAGTTGATGACATGAAAGTGATCATCATGATTGCATAGATACAACAATTATACTGTTGGATTCACACTCACATGATGAGTGCACATGATGTTGACATTACATCACCTCTCTGCATGAATGCATACAAAACACATGAATGTTCAGTGGTCTGTTGGATAATCTCACGAACAAATTTCCCTGCTATTACTTTCTCTCTCAGCATGATTTCGGATGCCTTGACCTGGGATTCTTCACTCTCAAAGCGTCACTCCAACCAGACCTCCCAACTTTTCTGACTGAAAAATAGAACGATTTGGCTCAAAATGAGAAAAGAGCAGTTCCCATAATAGTGTGTAGTAAAAGTATTGAGAAAAACAATAGGAAACTGAAATTGAAATGAGGACTTTGAATGGTCACAATTTAGATTCTTTCCTCTAATTTAAATCCAGACTGGTTGGGACATCTTACTCCAACTGTGGCCATAAGGAATTTGTGCATTTGGCTTCTACAGGCATCACTGCGCACCTGACATTTTGGATTCCTTGACTTCCTTTCTTTAAATTATAGGATTTTGTTTTTTTGTTTTTTGTTGAAATGTTGAAATTATATAAATGTGTGGGTTTTTTTAAAGGGAGTTTAATAAATCAATTTAATCATGACGTGTTTACTCTATTAAGAAGCAGTGAGTACAAGACACACAGTTACACTAATAGAACCCACAAAAAAATTTACACTGCTGTTTGGTAATTTAATTTTACACCGGTGTAAACTTGTTTAAGGGATGCTGTCTTAAAGGTATTAGCCCACATTTGTAAACCTGCAGCAATTGGTCTCATAGTTAGCATGCAGTTTGGGTATGATTGCAGTAACACCTGTGCAAAATTTCGTTCCAATTAGTCCATTACTTTCATAAAAATAAATGAAAATGCACCGTAATCCGTATGCATGCGTATAACGCTCGCTAGCTCCGGTCCACGTACGTGTTACATGTACAATGTACATAGCTATAGCCCGCGCTCGTAATTCGATTTTGGGTCGGGTCGATCCGGTTTGAAAACTGATTTTAAAACGATGATTTTCTCTCTTTTATCGAATGGTACAGACAAAGAGCGACAGGTGAGGTATGTTACTGTTATAACTTGTACTTGAAGTCATATTGGACCTGTTTTATACAGTTTTGATTTTCGTGGGTTTGCAAATGTGGGCTAGTACCTTTAACAACTGAGAGTGACTCTATTTGAGTATTTGGTGACGCTTTGTTGGCCGGTGGTCAACTTTGCAAAAGTGTAACAAAAATCACTGGGATCGTATAGTTTTGGTTGAGGCCTAACTTTAGGTTTCTAACATTTTTGGGGGTGAGATAATGAGAACCATCTTATGAAATATGAAGGAGCATGCAATTCCAAGAGAAATTCAATGTTTATTTGATGGAAATTGGTTTTGAAATGGCAGAGTTACCCAAAACAGAGCAATACTAATAAAAGGTAGGACCCACCTTTTATTCCAACAGCTTTGTTTTACTTTGTTTTTGGATGTCTCGGCCATTTCCAAACCGATTTTCATCAAATAAACTTTGAATTCTTCTTAGAATGGTACGCACTGTACTATTTCACAAGTGGAATCTTGATATCTCGCAAAAAGTTAAAAGCCCATTTCTCATCTCCACCAATACTATACCATCCCTTTATGAACCAACAAAACAAAACATGTTTTCACAATTTTGGGTGGTTAAAATGTTCCAAGGAATGACCCACATCAGAATTTTTTTTCTCCTCGTGGTTTCAAAACAATTTCACACACTTTATGATTTAATAGGTGACACAGAAAGAAATGAACTCGAAACATCTCTTACCGGATGCCACTTTTTGTTTATACTTCATCATGTTTTGTATGCATTAATGCAGATTTTATTCCACTGTTTGGTATTAGTGTCATGTCAAACGTTTACCCAGGTATAAAATTCAAAACAACACATGTGAGGATAACAAAAAAACCCTCACCATAATTAAAGTATTAATTTTAGTAACACAGCACACAGTGTAGTATGGATGCACACAGGAGATTACAGTCGATGAAAATCACTGCACAATGTGTGTGAAATCAATGTGCCTTAACGCTGCTCATAGGTTAAATTGTGTGATGCCGATGTCGTGTTGAAAACATGAGCAGCCTCATTTTGAAAGTGACATATACATGTATACAATCGTGTACACGCGCAAATTACATGACACACAACAGAAAAATTACATTTGTACATACAATGTGTAGGTGGAAAATGTGTCAAAAAGCAGCAGATGATGTCAAATTTACTCAAAGATGAATGCAAGTTCAGCACAGGCCCATTGGTACCTCATTAGAGATGTCACCAGCCACGAACACTGAAAAGTACAGTCCTTGGATAGGGCACCTGACATCTCGCAACATGTATTTTTACCGTGAGAAAACACACAGGCGGCTTCCACTCTTGAAAGCATACCGACAGGCTAGGACTTCATTTTTGCTTCTTTTGCAAAGTCTTTTCTTTTTTTCGTCTCAAAAACTCCCATCTACTGAAAAGATGGACAACATACAAAATGTGTAATCTTCTACCAGGTTTATGCTCTGTATCGTATACTTAACATTACTTGATGCAATCAATGTAATGTAGAGCAAAATATCGCTGACCCGTGCAATGCACCTAGTCGTAACCACTGTGCATGCAGCATGAAGTAGTCTATACCTAATTCATATGGGTGCATGCGACTGATGCTTTACTTTTATTTATGCAGTGGACCCAATAATTTAGAAGCATTAAGCACCAAGCTTATGTGTATTACAAATCATGAACTGATAAATTTCTATACTTAATAATGTGTTAATCTTTTAATCAGTTTTTTTTTTCTCTTCAATGGAATCGGCAAAACTGTTGATGCATATTTCAGAAGAGAAATTAGTTAAACCCACTGAAGACTAGTCCCAAGTATCCTTTGGCAGGTGTCTATGGGGAAACATGTAGTAAAATCAGCTCATCTTCAACAAAAAGTATCAATGCCTACACTCACCTTAAAAAGATGAATAAATGGAGAAGGAAGCTAATTTCAACAGAAACAGCGAAGCTACATATCAGTCACATACTTGTGTAAAATCAAAGGTTGAGAAAGATATGACCATTTGAATAACTCAGAGTCACATCCAATGTGGCATTCAATAGGATATGAAAAAAGCAGTATTGGTCTGGACAGAGTGACATCAGTTGTGGTATACAGAACCAATATGTTTTCTTTGCTCTGTTATCGCAAACACTGACAAAAACATTAAAAAAAAACAAAAAAAAAAACAACACTGACATCAAAAATGGCATAATTATGGTTGTTATACTCTTTCATATTCCTTCTAATGTGGGCAATAGTATTACTACAAACTGTCTACTAATTGCTGATGAATATTAAAGAAAATATGAATCATATTATTTACAAGCAATGTCACTAATCATTTTCTTAAGAACTTTCTCCTATACTTGTAGGAAAATATTTTTCTTGTGACCCTGCTTGACACCACTGTCAAAGTTAAAGATGCATAGAGCCCGTTCCAGAGAGGAAATGGGTGTAAGTGCAAGCGCTAAAGAGGAGTCGATAACATTAGGTGTCTGTGGGAAACTTGCACCGTCCGCCCGCTTATGCATTCGACTATCAAACCACTTGGTCAACGTACCTTTAGGAGATAGTTAATTCCTCTGAACAAGATCTGTGAACATACATGTAATGAGTGAGGAATATTCAAAGGCATAAATGTCACAGTCACATGTGCCACCACTGTCAAAGTTACGAGGTAGTCAAATCCCCTGAGTGAGATCACTCAAACTGTGAACAGAACAACTGACGAATATTTAAAGACATTAATGATGTCTTTTAGTCACATGACCAAAACTGCCGACACCTGTGGATGACATGTCACATAAGATGACCACACTTATGGTCTTGGCATCTAGCATTCTCTTTTTCTTAACTATAGATCAATTTCTTGTTAATTTCTTGTTTATTTTTTTTATTTTTTTTTGTGGCTGATCTGTTGTTACATCCAAACTACCTTTCTTTCTTTTCCTTTTGAAAAGATTTTCTTTGCCTCGCAACAGCATGAACGGTATTGTGCTCTGAAGCATATGAGTAGGAGCCTATATTTGGCAGTTTTTCATTCCTGCTCTATAATCCTGATTGAAGAGTGCACCTTTTTCTCTCAAAATCATAATCCTTCTTCTCGTTTAGTCATCTCCCTGGGGAGAGGTGGCCGGGTAAGAGGATACACTCAATTCCCCGTGGAACAATTTTATAGCTTGTTTGTTTGTTGTTGTTTTTTTGGTTGTTGTTGTTGTTGCATTTTTCATTACATTTTGCATTCTCCCTCGCCGCCTCTTCCCACTACCAGATGCCGTGTGCGACTATCGCAGTCATACCTATCATTGAGACTTACACTTGAGCAAATGAAGAGAGCATCAACGATTCATCTCTGCAAAATGACTCTGTACTCAAAGTGCACTTTGTCAGTCAATACTACAGAAAAAGGGACGGAAATAAATTAGTTACCCCTCCCCCCTCCCAGCCACTGACGATGCAATTTTAATACCTCATTCTGTGAGCTGATCTATCGATTTTTTTCAGTATAGAAATATCAAAACTCATTGCAATTACAATATTGACCATGTTTCCCATTTTCAATGACATGGAAATGTCCATTATCATTTTTCATTGTTTTGTGTGTTAAAAATGGAAAAAAAAAAATCTGTACAAAGCGGTGGATCTGTTGCTTATATATCTTGGTAATGGCGTCCTTTGTTCCATGCAGGCATAGCGATTTGAAATAATTCACCTGCTAAAATGTGACTGCATATATCTCGAGGACTACTACATACTAGTAGAACTACAGATTATAGCTTGGCAGCCGAATCGCAAGGCTACGACAGCAGTGATGAAGACTACGAAGACTGTGGGGATGATAACGATGACGACCTGTGCTGTAGTCTACGAACTAAAGGTCAGTGTCAATGAACTCACTTTGCATGCAAGAGTGTGTTAAATCCAAAGAGACAATCACTTTTAGTACAAAGGCACTGTATTCTATCTCCTAGTGGTTTAATTTTGGCTACTATGTTCTAAAGTTAATTAGCTACTAGTACTCTGTAATTTGGTCAATCAAACCCAATGATAACTATGATTAAAAACATGCAGACCCAAATACCCAATGTCAGTAATGGCTATTTCATGCATGATTAGATTAATATTTCATTAGAAAGCAAAACTTTGATGATTCGTAGCATTCAAAGCATTACTTGTATGAGACAATTTGTTCTCTTGGTTTACAAATTGAAAGAGTTAAAAGAGAAAAGGAAGCTATTAATGTATTTTATAAGCTGCACAGAATGTCACACAAGCTAAACTCTAACTACTGCAACACTTTTTATCTTTTCTTTTTTTATTTCTTTTTTTTTAGAAGGACTACACGCCAAACCAAATTCCTATGCTAGTAGGTCAAATTACTATATTCTTTCGCCGGATGTACTATAAACAAAAGGAAAAACAAAACACACGCAAAAAAAAAAAAACCACCTCTAGATCCATGGCGCTGATTCGGTTCTATTAGGCAAACGGCGTGACATCATTTTTTTTTTTTGTTGCAGCCGCAGATGACACGGTTGACAAGGGTCCAACAGGAGAGAGACGGGTCAAGACAGAAGTGGGAGCAAAAGGAAAAAAAGAAGATGTTATCGTGCATCATCGGGGTAGACCGGTGTTGGAGTGAGGGTGGCTGATGTAGGACGGGAGGAGGATTATCCGGAGTGCAGATGGGAGATAACAATCTCGAGATGGAGATGGGGGAACAAAATGCTGTATATCTTTATTTAAACATTTAATCTCTCCTTCTTCTTTTCTTTTTTTTTTCTTTTTTTTTTTTGGGGGGGGGGGGGCCTTTCTGGGAATGGAAAGATCGACGATTAATGGACAAAAAGTGTTGTCCTACTGTTATTTTTTTAAAAGAGTTAGAATGCATACATGTATTGCTCATAAGGGACATCATTTTTAATAGCAAAACTCTTTGGCAGATGCCATTCTTCCCCCAAATATCGCATCAAGGGAATCAAAATTGCTGCACTTAATGTCCCGAGAAGTTGAGAGAAAAATCATCAGTTAGATGTCACTGATTTTAGCATTGTTCATCCGGTTACTGCAGAGTTCAGCTCGGCTTAAAACTTTAATGTTTATGGTGACTTTCTTTTGTTGGTTTCCCCACTTTTTCAATACCACCACTGCAATATTTAAAGAAATGGGGCAAATATCAAGATAAATATCTTTGAATGGGTGACACAAGGAGTCTTGGCATTTCTGTTCAAATATGCAAAATATATGTTAAAGAATATAAAAATAAAAGTATAAAAATATGAAAAAAATATTATAAAAATCATGCATTTTGGGGTTTGGAAAGAAGTGCGTGACTTCGTGGGTGCAACGGTCAATCTGTGTTGTGGGATCAACGGGAAAGAACACATTTATTTCAAGTACCACAGTGCAAAGGACATTCAAATCAATACTACATTAATATAGTACAACACTGATTAATATAACATTGATACAATCACAAATAGTGCAGTCACATATTAGAACACGTTACTGTTACAATGTTAATGATCACACAAATTATTTCATTTCTCTACATCATAATCAGGTTAGATCTTTCTTTTACTGATGGTAAAATTTCCACTTTTTTAATACATTGCACATATGAGATCCTGTCATTGTCAATTTCTTTTTTTGTTTTTAATCAATACTGTAACAGTTCCACATGATGTAGACCTGTGATTAGTTGAATATAAACAATGCATAAAACAATACTGGGTACAAAAAGTAGCACAGAACACAATTCAGTCTTTATTTCAGAGACTTCTACAAGTAACATGCCTTCAATGTGCCCCACACATTGATATTCAAACATGATATGACTTTTTTTTCTCAATTTGAATTGTTGGATTTCTTTTATTTGCTTATCTTTAATTACTGATGAATATAGCAGTACTCAAAATACTGGCTAAACATCTTTCTCTCACACATCAGCGTTTCTTATCCCCCATTTTGGGCGGATCAAAGACTCAGACATATTCAAATCACAGACAAATTAGTTCACAATATTAAACACATTTGTGTATCAGTTCTTGAAGAGCAAACTATTATTAAAGTGAGGTGTAAATCACATTATTAGATGAGACAGCGCCCTCCTATAACAGACAGACATAATTAATTGCAAGATTGATGCTAATTAGAAGTGACTGGTTACCTGCCTTGCAAACAAGGCTGTCATCACATTGCAAATCGTTCATCATATAATTACAGAGAGGGCTCTGACGGGAGTTCAGAACGACCACTGCGTGAGAAGGAAAAGGAGGAGGAGGGTTAGAAATCAGAGGGATGTAATTTAAGGGAGAAGGATGTGATTTGGGGTAGGTTTGTTAAAGGGTAAAGGGGAGGTAATTTTGGGGAGAAGGATGTGATCTGGATGAGATGGATGGGTACATGTTTCCGGGGAGTGAATGTGATTTGGGAAAGTGAATGTGATTCCAGGAGGGGGTGAATTGAGACAACAGTCTAGAGGAATATTAAGACAAAAAATAAAAAGAAAACAGAAAAGACCCGGGATGAGGAGAACAGCTATCCACATGGGGAGGAATCATGATGGCACTTTTCCTAGAACCATGATCATTACTACAGTCCTTCAATTTCTGGATGGCTTTTAAATGTAGCTAGCATACACAGTGACTTCATGCATGTAACTCTGTGTAGCACTGCCTTTATATACTGCAACGAAAAGTGTCGAGCTTCCTCAGGTCTGCAAACTACATGTAAAGTCATTAATTTGAATACTGTGTACATCAGCTAATTGCTGTGACAGAAGGCTCTGCCATTTTCCTTTGACTGTATTAGACAGATATCATTTCATTTCAACAAATGAATCATTATACATGTATTACATGAAACCACTACCATGGCCAGCTTTTCTTTTGATTTTGCAATGTACACACTTTTCGTCAACTATATACAATTGTTTTGGGAAGATTGTAAAAAGTGCCCATCATGGCAGAATAAGAAAGACTGTTTTTAATTTAGTAAACTTTTCTAATTCCTCACACTGGATTTAGCTTTCTCCTATGATATTAGCTGCAAAAATCTGTATACATGTAAGCTTGAAACCCCCTTTAGTGCACACATTTAACACTGCTTCTCTCCATGTAATTGATGCTGGATGTGTTCATATCAGGCAATGCACAATGACACACCTCAGTCTATCTATAACGGTTAATGACAAAATTAGCAATGAAGATAGGAAGATTTTCAGGCGAGAGAAAAATGGGATCTAGTCAACAGTATTAATTGTTTATCCTTACGACTGCCATGAAGCATATAAACTCTAGCACACCAACAGAGAGGGAAATATTTCACAATTACGGGTAACCATGAAAATCTACAATTTCAAGTTCAAGCTGATCCTAAGGAATCTATGCAAAAAAAAAAAAAAAAAACCCTCAAAACAAACATAGCAGTGACAGTGTCATCAAAATCAGACAAACAATGTGATGATCGCAGAATTTAAAAATTGTTTTCTTTTTTTAACATATAGGTCAAAGACAAATACGCAAATTAGAGAAAGTGATGATGTCATGAACTAACTGTAAGTCTTCCACTCACTTGCTCAACAGTTTTGAATACATCTTTTGATACCATTTTGACATGAATTCAAAAAATTCATATCCCAAACACCATATTATTTCAGAGTTGCAAGAATCTAGCAATGATGACTTTGAAAAGGGAAGCAGAATCACAATTTCTAAAATTGTGCATACCATCAGTATGCACAATGAAAAGATAGTTGCGATATGATGCAGTCACCGACTTGCTCTATTTGCATATGTGATTGTGACTCATATCATTTTTTCTCAAAACATGATAAATTCCCAACTCCTTCCTTTGCTTTTCCTTTATTTCTGCATGGTCAGATTTTTATACCAGTCACAGACATTATGTTTTAGCTGGTGTTGGTTTGCCTGTAAGTCTGTCAAATGTTGAATTACAGCTGTAGTATCTTTATGTCAAAAATCATGACCATCTTCATGAATGATTTTATCTATTGATTTTTTTTTTTCATTTATCTATTTTTGCATGGAATGTCAGAATTGGCTCAGGAACAAAATGAAAAATGTTTGGTGGTGATCCTAAAAAAACTTTGTAAAGGAGTATTTAGCATGAGAAGACAGAAAGGCACTAGTTGCAACATTTTGATCTGTAACTTTGCATAATTCTACATCTATATATTTGCATGTGATTGGCATTAAAGTGAATCATAGGTCCTTGACTCTTCTTTTAAGTTTGAAGAAGATTCAGGACTTTGCTTGACCTGTTTGAAGTCACAGAAAGTGGCTTGCAACAGTGAACAGGTAAAGAACTGAGTGACATTTTTGGAAACCAAACTTCAAAGAAATTTCTGGAATAAAAGTTCGTCAAAATTTCAGCTGGGAATTTAGTGGCTGACAAAGTAATTAGTTTGACAGTTCATGCACAGTGATATGGACAAGTATTAGTAGCAAAAGATGTGGCTACAAATTTTCTAAAACGTTCATTGCTAAAACACTACTCCTTTGAACACCAGTGGTGAAGCGAAAGGGCATTGTGAACTCCAAGGAATTTGTGCTGCATTAAATCCTTACTGCTTCTAAATATGATTGTCTTTTGCTTCTGATAGGGTGTGCACAGGACAGCATTATTCATTCTCCAGTATCAGATGGGGCAAAAAAATTCATAGTCACATGCACTGATGAAAGAAAGGAATAGAGAAAAAAAAAGAAGAAAATATGTACTAAAATTGAAGGGAGAAGCTGCTCACGCATGCTAAAATGCGCTTATACAACTAGAGATGAGAAGAAGACAAAAACATTGCGCAGTGGAGCAGAAATAAGGAGTGTTTACTCTAAGAATTATGGAGGCAAGATGCCGTCATTGGATGAAAGAAAAATGGATGTGAACCACAGGAAAAACAAACAGCGAGAGAAAGATGGAAAGAGAGAGAGGGGACATTGTGACTTTAAATCTGTTCTCCCACAGGGCGTGCCAAGTGAAAAATACATCTCTGAAACATTGCCCGGTGCCTCTCTGGAAATATTGCCTTGTTTTCACACAGATATATATATATGCCACAGAAGTGAGGTTGGTGTGGTGAAACGCAGACAGCATCCCAGGGGGAGAGGAAAATAACGAAGGAGAGAATTAAACCCCTCTCTTGGAGGAGGTGGAGCCACCTTTGCTTGAATCTTATTTATGTGTCCTTCCTTTATAGATGTAACATTAGGACAGGAAAAGAAGGTAACAAGAAACTAAATTAGTAAATTCTATTGACCCAAGAAAAGTAAGAGAGAGAGAGACAAGAATTCTCTCAAGAGACTATTTGATAGTCGCATACCTATCATAACTGCTGTAGCACGGCCACCACCTTTGAGGAATGACAATAAATGCAGACATTTATGGCGTTTGTGACAAAAACGAACTTTTGAAAATGCGATAGGGTCAAGGTGAAATACGAATACATTCATGCAAGCACATGATCATGATATGCAAACACACAGCTAAAAAAGATCTCGATACAATAAGCTAAATGAATGCGTGTTCTACTTTGAGCAAGCATACATTGTATTTTGAGCAGAAGTACAGCATGTCAGAGCTTGTAAAAGAGAGTTGGAACAGCTTAAGCAAATCCAGCACTAGATGTTCCTTTGCCTTTGAAAACCTAAGAGGCATTTCATGAAGCATTTTGTCAGATATTTTTTCTGACAAACTGTTACAACATACTGAAATCCTTGCATCTGATCGGCTGAAAGCAAATTTGTCTGACATATTTGTCGTGCAAAATGCTTCATGAAATACCCCTAAATCGCTACATTCCTTTGTCTTAAAAACCTGATCGCTGTGCGCCATACAGGATTTCATTTGCACTCATTGCTTGATTCCACTTGACTGTCTCTAATTGCAGAGGGTTACAACGTACTACAAATCATATCATCCTAAATCAACACCTGATCATGCATTAAACAGATAAATCAAATATAACTCTGTTACCAGGATACACTGAATATGCAGATAAATATGTATACATACATTGTACATGTATCATGAGGTAATGCATTTGCATATTAGTGCAAGCAGTAAGAGATGTACAGGTATTTCAGAGACAAGCAAGGTTATTGCAAAAACTCAAAAGTACAGTACATGAACACAACATTGAAGTCAGCATTGTAAAAAGCCACCCTGTGGAGATAAGATGGTACATTACTTTTACAACTACAGTAATATATTCACTACATCAAAAGGACATTCATACTGTAATGGCACAGTACCACCCCCCCCCCCAAAAGAAACAATAAAACATGTTTGTCATTCATGGATTAAATGATGCGCTCTCAATCACTGGCCGTACTGCAGTACTTTTTTCACTAAGATTATGCTGTATGAAAAAACAAGCAAGAACAAAAGTGATTCTCTCCCAATAAGAGTTCACACTTGGATCTAATCTGCTGAGATGGTCCACGTGGAGATGCTCATTGAAGGAGCTTGTAATACTGATGCTTGCTCCCAATCTGAGGCTACCAGTATGCAAGGGTCAGTCGGCCAATCCCTTCTACGGTAAAGTGATGCGGGATCCGCTGAAGGTGCCAACTGGGAGGTATATAGTCTGAATACAAGCTTTATGTCGGACTAGACGGACGCAGCTAATGTGAGCTCCCGGAACTTTCTCCAAACTACCTCTTTCGCTACAATTTCATGAGGTGCTGTACCAACGAACTGTATTATAATTAACCTGCAAATATCATCATTCAGAAAAGGACCAGTTATCAGCATGAATACTCGCGCAAAAATTGGAAATAAAACGGGTAAATCTGTAGGGCGAAATGCCCTCTTGAGTGACACTTCAGTTGACACATTCAGTGACAGCGAAGCCGCCCCATACCCGGAACTCGACCATGCGTCTTCAGTCTCGGACACGCCCGCGGCGCCATCTAATAGCGACCTGGCTGTACTGATAACCAGTATGAAAACGGCTACTGAAACAAACAACGCCCAGCTCAACTCGAAGTTGGACACTCTCCTATCTGACGTTTACTCTCTGAAATCCGAAATGTCTGGTATCAAAAAAACTGTTAACGAGCTGGAAAACTTTGCTACTGATGCCTCAAATCGGATTGGAGATATTGAAAGCAACCGCATCCCTGACGTGATAAAAAAACTGGAGAAAGTTAAAGACGAACTGGATGAGAAGCTCACACTTTTTGAAATTCACGAACGTAAACTGAATCTCCTAATCTACGGGAAACCCAATTCTACACGGGAGGATGTCTACGGTGAGTGCTTCTCTACCTTTGCTACGCTACTAAAAATTCCGGTGGAAGAAGCTATGCGCACCATACCCCTCATCAATGCCCACAGGCTTCCCAGGAGGGCCCCTGCTGGGAACACCGGAGCTGGCAACAAGTCCGACCCCATTATTGTTCGTCTTGGCCGTATGCAGGATCGCGACAGGATTCTACGCGCTTTCCAACAACGTCCACGCCAAACAGCTTCCACTTCGCGCGCCACGGACCCCACCATCACCATCCGTACTGACCTCCCGCCAGCCATGAAGCGGGAACGTGGCAGGCTTGCTACCATTGCCTACAACCTAAGGAAAGAGCGCGGCAACTTGGCAACCAGGATAATAGTTAGTGGCACGCGAGTTATTTTGCAGACCAGAAACATCAGCAGCCCCAACGGCCCACCGTCGGCGTGGAACGCCTGGCAGGAAACACCACAGTAGACTACTTACAAGTAAGAAATTGATTAGGCAAAGCAATGACTATATACAAAATGTCTACTTTTGAATAGGCCTACATGCTGATTTGAGCTGACTTGCGTCCCATGTATAATCCAGATAAAGTGGATTTTTTTTTTCTCTCTCTTTTCTGGTTTTGTGTACTGACATCATACAGAATTGAAGTAACAGTTAATAATCAATTTTCATTCATAAGAAATTATAAGGGCAGGTGTAATTTTACGAGTTGGTGCATCAGATTTACTGTATACTGCATTGCCATTTTATGTGGTAACAAATCCCAAACCGCTATACATGCAGTTATACTTGTGTGAGAGAGTGTGCCAACCATATTCATCCTGACAATATATCTATTTTTTAGCATTGTTGCCAACGGTTCTGATTACTGCTCAGTAATGTTGACATATAGCTTTGAAAAAAAAAATAACACTAGGGCCTATACAGTTTCATTTTTTCCTTTTTGTTCTAGTACAGTATAATACGAGACAATCTTAACTCACACCTACTATACTTGGTGTTATTAGATTCACTCTCTGTACTGCATTGTCACTTTCTATGTGCTATGAAATCTCGCAACCGCCATACATGCAGTTATTCTAAAGCGTATGAGTGTGCCAACTCCATTCTTACAACATATCTACTTTTTAGTACCGTTGACAGCTGTACTCTTCAGTAATGTTGATAGCTTTGAAACAATTAACATGACATAGTATTCATTTTCCCCTTTGTTCATAACACAGTATCCTTATAAACGAGTCAATTTCCTTTGTTGAGTCTTCACCCATCTCTGATACTAAAAGTGCACCATCAACGGGACAGCAAGGTGTACGGAGGCTATACCACTGTTTCCTTTTTTTTTCCTTCTCTCTCTCTCTATACTTAATTTGGTTGTAAACGAAATTGCATATATATATTGAGTCTTAATAGACCCCCGATATTCACCTAGGATGTATCAGAAGGGGTAACCAAGTGAACGAATATCAATGCCTTTTTCCAATATTTTTCTGATTTGTACGGTCTTACATAGAATACACAGATTTAATCTATTTTGTTTGCCACAATATTACGTATGCGCTTTGAACGCATATGTAAGAACAGGTTTAGGTTTTATCGAGCAGGTGTAGAATCACGTATCCCATCCCAGCGAATAGTTTCGCAATCCTGCAGCCCTTTGAATTATTGTTCTTGTTGACTTTCTTTTTACACACGGAGTGCTATTAAGCTCTTGTTGTCGTCAACCCACGTAGAAAACAACAATGACACCTGTCTTCACACCGTATTATATAATCTGACATTTGTGTTTAATAGCACTGACCTATCGAAGGTGATTCTCAGTATGACAATGACACCATTTTGAGCCCGTTTTCTCCACCGTTCTCCGCAGGCAGCCTTAATCATATACAGAGTGTGACATTCCTTCTAGCTATTAGCTACCGACGATCAGATCTTGCCTTTCTTCTTCTCCTTCTTTTCCTCTTCTTTTTCCCTTTATCGTTTTCTGGAGTGACGGGTCATTGACATCAAACTTATCATGTTCCTCCTAATCTGACTTGCATCTAGTCATGATATCCCGCATTATTCTGTCACATTGTCACCACGTTTGTTACCATGTTAATCACTGAGTGGTGGTCTGAAATCGAGTTGTTTTTTACGTAATAATTCTACCTGAAATTGTGTTAATTTCTCACCTTGTTCATCACTGAATGGTGATCTTAAATCGAATTATCTTTCTACGGATATGTAATGCTCGAGCCACACATTTTTTTTTTTTTTTTTAAATGTAATAAAATTGAATTTAAGATTTATAGCATGCTGTTTTGTTTGATATAAAACACAGTTGATCTGTTAACAAAAAGTAGTATTTTATTTGGATAAAAATACGACACATTAAGTTATTTGGATGCGATTTTTTTTTCTTTCTCTCTTCCGTAGCTCAGTAGTCGTTTTTCTTTTCTGTATAACGATATACGAGTTGAATTTTGATTCATCTCTTGATAATATATAATGTGTATTAATAGTATTATTTTAATATACGAATTAACAAGGAACAAAGCTGTAAAGTTATAAATATGATACATTTTTCTCTTATGTTTCTTTTTTATTTGACTTATTATGAACATAGACCCACACGCGTCTTTGGCGTATGCAGGTACTTAGTTTATTTTGTGTGGGTGTGACGAGAAGTCCGTATCAGTGTATGTCAGACAATCCATGTGTATGGTTTACTCAACAAGAGAGGAATTATTGCGATAAGCTTTAGTTCAGTAAACCAAGGCCTTGTTCTTTTGATTTTTCAGGGCTTTTCTCTCTCCCTTTTCCCAATTTACATGTTATTTCGGCAATGTCTGTCATTATACAATTCATTTCAAGTAAACAATCACATCTGTGTTCACATTGTGCGATGAATGTAAATTGAAATAATTTGACTGCTTTGGGTGATTTACAATGAAGGTAATGGCGTGATAGGGACATTCCGCGTGCCGGTATTTCTCGACCCCTTTCTTATTGTTCGCCATAGTAACCAAAGAAGAAATGCTGACGTAATGACCAAGAGGTCGTAGCATCCCTCAATTCTTCTTCTTCTTCTAGATCGGGCAGCAACCCTGGAAGGGGGGGGGGGGGAGGAGTGTCTTTTACGGGCGTACGACTCGCCAATGGTTGTATTCTTTGTAACTACTGATTGCCAGGTGCTGAGGATTGGTCGCTGGCCCGGGTGTTATAACCGATCATTGTTCTAGACTTTATGTTTGTGTGTGCTTCGTAGGTCTCATCCCCCTCCCTCCCTCTCTCTCTCTCTTTACACATTTTTTTCCTTGAACTCACGAAATTTGAGGTCTTCCCTGACTTCCCCTCCTTCTATTAATTTTTTTTCCTCCTCTGTTACATGTGATATATGGTATACAAAACTGAGATTTGATATTAGTTGATCATAAAGATAAACGATCCGTATATTTTGCTTCTTCTCTTGTCACATGTGTTGCAGTACATTCAATAACTGAGATTCAATAACGACAAACTATTCTGTTGATAATCGTGCTGCTTTCATTCTTCATTCTTCTTTTTTTATCCTTGTGTTGTGAGTCGCCCTCGGGTATTTTCATTTTCATTTTCATTTGCTGGTTGCCAGCCACGCAGTAAATCACAAAAGTACATTTCATTTGAAAATTGCATATTGTATCTTTGGGGTCAAAATAATTGTTACCCCAAAACTGGTGTGATTAAAGTGTATGTTTGGAGGTACATTGTGTAATGTTCTCCCAGTGACACATCGATTTGCTTTGTACTGGGTCCATTGACATGCTATTTGTTCTGCGTTGAGTCATTATTGTCGCAAGTATTTGTGTACCTCTGTATGTTTATTATTTCACAAATACGCAACTGCATTTAAAATCGTACAATAATTTGCCTAGCACTCATTTCGAATGACTATACTGTGAACAACGTTATGTTCCTGTATGCAACGGAAACGGTCCATCTGATTTGATTCCGGGGAAGGTATATCAATATTTAATGCTGAGATTTCTAGATGCACATTCGAATTATGCTGTTAATTTGTATCCCTTTTCTTTACTTTTGCTGATCACGCAGACATATAACCTATAATGTGCATTAATTTCCCCCTCCTTTTTTTTCTGTAGTAAGATAATCATTCATCATTTCATTAGAATCCAGACAATCTAAGCACGCCGGGAGCTCCGTCATGGATATACCCATGTTAGGTATTCTACACAAGGCCATGGCCTTGTGTACATGTACTATCCGCAACGATGTTGATTCTGTGTTATCTGTGTTCATGTTCGTTCCATTGTTTTGTGTGTGTTTCATGTTTCTCTGTACGCATTTCGGTTCCCCTTCTTCTTCCAGGTCCGCATACCCCCACGTAGCTGCTGAGTTAGGTCCGGGCGGGAGGCCAGTTATTAACCCCCGAATATGTTACATTTTAACCCATGACTAATATAACAAATTTTGTTTTTAATTCTTTGAATAGTGATGAATTTTATGATACAGTAAGGCACTCTGAATCTGATCATGTAAACATTATTTCCAGTTC
This sequence comes from Diadema setosum, assembly GCA_033980235.1. Lineage (NCBI taxonomy): Eukaryota > Metazoa > Echinodermata > Echinoidea > Diadematoida > Diadematidae > Diadema > Diadema setosum. Next base: position 14,471,531 of record CM067067.1, read on the forward strand.
GTATGAAGATTATATATCCAATAAATACAATACCTCAGCACAAGAATTTGAATATAATTTTGACTCAAATGACCCGGTTCAGAAACCATCATGTGTTTATTTGACTGAAAATCAGTATAAAAATCGAATTACGAAGACAGATGATGAAACATTTTTGCTAACTCACTTAAACATACGCAGTATTAATAGAAACTTCGACAAGTTGCGTTTATTTTTAGAAAATCCAGATCAAAAATCTTGCTCCATTATAGGGCTTACAGAAACATGGTTGAATTCCAATATCAGTAATTCATTTTCTTTACCCGGATTCGAATTTGTATTTAGAAATAGAAACGAGAGAGTTGGTGGTGGAGTTGGTTTGTATATCTCGAAAAAATTTACATATATTATGCATGAGGAGATAAGTGTTATGAGCGATGTACTCGAATCCCTATTTATTGAATTGATAAATCCACATGGAAAAAATACTGTGATTGGCGTAATTTACAGACCCCCTCGGTCGAATTTGAATGATTTTATGACAGCTTTGCAGGATTTAGTACAAAATCCCATTATACTCAATAAAGATACATTTCTGATGGGCGATTTTAATATCGATCTCATGAAATGTAACTCCCAAAATAGCCCACAAGAATTTATAGAAATATTAATGTCTGCTTCGTTTTTACCATTAATCTCCAAGCCTACCCGCGTCGCCAGCCAATCGGCTACCCTCATAGACAACATTTTTTGTAATGTTCTTCCACTTCCTGAGTCTGGTATCGTCCTCTCAGACATCACTGACCATTATCCTATATTTGCCCAGGTTCCAATCAAATTGACTAAACAAAATAATTATTATAAGCGACGTAAGATTACTGCAGATAATCTTACAAGTCTCCAAAACAGTTTAAAAGAAGTTGATTGGTCTTCTGTATACAACACTACCGATGTCAACTTTTCTTATGACTATCTCATATCTATTATTACCTCCGAAATTGATAACCACATTCCCCTGCGCAACATAAAAAATAGATATAAGCAAATTCCAAGACTGCCATGGATAACTCAGTCTATATTACGATCTATAAATAGGAAAAATAATTTGTTTTATAAATACAGATGCAACCCCACTGAAAAAAATAAGAAAAAATATGTTTCATATAAAAACACACTCACTAAATTATTACGAACGCAGAAGAAAAATTTTTATGTTAATCAGATAAGCAAATATAAAAATGATATTAAAAACACATGGAAAACATTAAAAAATGCTATGAACACACCTAACAATTCATCCGATATTTCTGAAGTTCGATGGGGCAATGCCTCCAGTAACACTCCCGCTGGCATGGCTGAAATATTCAATGACTATTTCTCCTCAATTGGAAAAAATCTTTCTCAAAATATTCCTCCTTCTAGTAAATCTTTTAGTGATTTTTTGGATTCACCTAACTCCAAAACTATATTTTTCGACCCAACATATAGAGAAGAAGTAACAAAGATCGTGGCCAATTTGAAAGAAGGAAAAAGTCCTGGCCATGACGGAATTGACAACCATTTGATAAAAAACATAATTCCCCAAATAGTGGATCCCTTAGTACACATTATCAACTCATCGCTTACAACCGGCCAAGTACCAAATAGTATGAAAATTGCGAAAGTAATTCCTATTTATAAGAAAGGGGAGAAGGATGATGTCAATAACTATAGACCTATATCTTTATTATCTTCTATTTCTAAGATTCTCGAAAGAATAGTTTATATCAGGACAGCACGTTTTCTTAAATCCTGTGACATATTTTCAAATTCTCAATTTGGATTTAGAGAAAACCACAACACAACACACGCATTACTCGCCCTCATCGACAAAGTCACACACGCACTCGAAACATTTTCACACACAATAGGTATCTTCTTGGACTTCTCCAAGGCCTTTGACACGATTAACCATGGAATACTTCTCGCCAAATTATCTCATTATGGCATACGTGGAAAGGCCTTGGAGTGGTTCACGAGTTACCTATCAGAAAGATCCCAATTTGTACATGTCAACGGCTTTGACTCTCAAAATAAAACAATTGCATGTGGTGTTCCTCAAGGGAGCTTACTAGGCCCACTGTTATTCATTATTTATATCAATGATTTTCATAGATCCTCGGAGAAACTATCTCTCATATTATTCGCGGATGACTCTAACCTTTTCTTTTCCCACCCAGACCCAAATATCCTAACAAGCACAGTAAATGATGAATTGAAAAAGGTTATACAATGGATATACGCAAACAAATTGTCACTAAATACTCAAAAAACAAAATTTATGCTTTTTAGTAACTCTTTAGACAGCCTCCCAGGTAATATAACATTTGATACTACTCCCCTAGAAGAAGTTTCTTCTTTTAAATTTCTTGGTGTTTGTGTTGATAACAAGCTTTCATGGAGGAATCATATCAATAACATATGTAAAATCATTTCACGTAATATTGGCGTCATGAACAGATTAAAATATTATCTTCCTTCTTCTGCATTATTAACTCTTTATTTTAGCTTAATATTACCTTATTTGAATTATGGAATTCTTGCTTGGGGTAATACATATCAGATATTACTAGATAAACTTCTTTTATTACAAAAGAAAGCGCTCAGAATTGTTTTTAATCTACATACCCGAGAACACACAGATGCTTTGTTTTTTGACCATAAAATACTAAAAATAAAAGATTTGTATGTGTTTCAACTTGGTCAGTTTATGTTTAATTATAACAGTAATTTTTTACCTAAAATATTTCATGACTTATTTCATCGAAACAGTCATGTACATAATTATCCCACGCGACGATCCGATGAATATCATCTTCCATTAATGAGAACCGCACATGCCCAAAGTACATTTCTTTATACCGGACCCAAACTTTGGAATAATCTAGACAATAGTTTAAAAGATTCCCCTAAATTCGTCACATTTAAATACAAATTCAGAAAATATTTACTCTCTACCTATAATTTTAGATAATTTTAATTGTTTTAATTCATGTTTGAGAGCTTTCACCTGTCCTGATGTCGCAGCACTTTGCGTGTTCTGCATGCGGACCTCTCTTCTTTCTTCTCTCTTCTTCCTTTCCTGTCTTTTGTTCTTCGCAGACTTGCATTGTTACCGTCTTCTCTCCTCTCGGTACTGTCTCGCGTCTTACTTATGTGTGTGTGAGTAATGTGCGTACGAGTGTGTTGTCCTTGTCATATTTTCTCGGTACACGTGGTTCAGTGAACAGTGTCCAGGCATTAACATTGATATTTTATACACTTTTCTCCCGACCTGCGTATCTCAATATAACTAAACATATATTTTTTACAAATGATTTAAATAATCTATATCAAATATAATAGCTATAAAAACCCTTGAAATAATATATTATTTACTCATTATTTATCTAGCGATCCACGTCCCACAAGCTTTGCTTTTTAGTGGATCACTATTTTCCATAATCGAATTTATTTTTCGCACGTCCACGAAGTATATTTGTATTATTGTATATATATATATATATATATAAACATATGTTGTTATATACATGTAATTTATCTCGGATATTACATGAATCTTTTGTAAATGTTCGAACGATATCATTTCATTATATGTATACTTGTACTATGTTTTGATTTCTGTTGATTGGAAATTTGTACTATGTTTCTTGATTTTCGTTGAATGGAAATAAACTATGATTGAACTGATTGAACTGAACTGAATATCGATGCTTTAAAAAACATATGTCGTGGATAACAAAATGGAGCTGCTAAGGCACGCTGTCGCCTGAGTGCTGTTGACAACAATCTCGGTGGAGTCAAACCACTTGTCAATGATTGAGTGAGGGCACGATTTTGATAACAGGATTATAAAGGAATTGCTACAGTTGTCACATTAATCCCAACTGATTCATTCAAGTGTAATTGCTACGTGGTTGACAAGATATCTAGACTGCCACAACAGGTTTATATTGTATAGTCTTTTGTTTTGTGGTACATCACACAGTTCTTATGACGTCAACAGTTTCCTATTATGTCGTTGATTTTTAATAGTTTTATGGTAAAACTGTTGATAAAAGTGCATTTGTGTAACTGGCTTCACTGGAGGAAATTTACATTCCATATCAAAGTCTGCAATTTTCTTGGTTTGAAGCCATGCTAAAACAGAAAGTAAAAACTTTGCACAGCTTTTTGGTTCTTTAATTGCCATCTTTTTAACTGATGCTAATTCTATAGCTCACAGGAAATGAGGTTGCATATCCTGAAAGCAAAGAAAAAGAAGAAGAAGAAAAAAAAAGAGAGAAATAATCACAGAGGATCCAAATCTGCCTGTGGGAAAAGTAATTTGGATGAGATATTCACCAAAATGAGGCAATGCTTTGGAAAAGGCCGAATCTTTTTATCTTCAAACTCAATCCTTCTTTTCTTTAACCAGTATTCTTGCGTACTAATATTTTTCTTTTTCTTCCGCTCTTCCCTGGCATACATATATGCTATGAGGAAATTCTTGTGTGGGAGACTGAAAAAGGAAATTTTGTGTATTTCTGCGGAGTCATATGGAGTATTTTTGTGATTGTTGTTTGGTTCTTGGTTATTAGTTTTATTTGTGGTAAGTTATTATCATTATTATTTTTTTGTAATAGGCATCTGCACTCCAACTCCATGAGCTGAGTTAGAACACATATGTGGCCCGTCTGAATCAAGCAGCACTAACCTTATGATCAAAAACTCACACAGCTCCAAAATACTGACAAGTTGTGTGATACCAGTATTGTGAGTGAAATTGAAGCAGTGGTAGGCGAGTGAATATGTGTAGATGATGGTGAGTGCCATGTATCTGTTGTATATATGGTGCAGTCGTGGCAGTAGCTTTATCGCAAATGTGAATAGCATCTTATGCCGCTTTTTGTCGGTGAATGAAACTCTTGTATGTCTGATCACATCGATCTAATGAATTTGTAGAAAATCTCATAGATGCACAGACCTGAACTGTACTTACTGTGAGTGAGGGTTAGAAATAGCTTTTGCAGGTTATAAAAATCACAGTGTGCTGGACGTAATACTCATCCTTTGTTGAATGGTAACGGTATGAATTAAAATGGTGGGTTTATCCTTCATGAGGTGATAAGGTGTGAAGAAACACATTCTAACGAAACAAATTGATAGAGTAAGTAGAGAAAATTAATATAATGGCAAAATGTGCAGTAGCTGAGACAGGCAAAAAAATAAAAAAGAACAAAAATGAAAGAACAAACAAAACAAAAGTGCACAGCTATGAAATGCTGGATTGCTGTGGAAGTGCTGGAAGCCAATTTACTGTCAATACTAGACAGCTAGGAAATGAGCAAAGCATAAGGTATAGCTATATCCTACCAGTTAATGACATTTTAAAGCCAGCTACACAGGAGAAAGGGAGGAAGCAAAACAAAATGACAAACAAATGATTAAGAACTTGCACTTGACTTCATGCAGGGAGAAATCTGGAAAAGAAAGGTGTACATGCATAGTTACCAAGATTAGTGCTCAGATTCTTGGATGGGAATTTGCTTGACCAAAGAGGAGATTTTTTTTTTTCCATTCATTTGCAAGCATTAGTGCATATGAAAGCACTTTAATACAACCGTATATGATAAGCCTTGCTGAAACATTTATTAACTGTTACAGCACCAAAAATCTTAAAGACAATGGTAAGTAAAACACATTACACAAAATGAAAGAAATGTGCCTCATCTAATCTTCCTGTAGCCACGAAGCATAACGACGACTTAAGATTTTTTTTCAGTGGGTGACATATCTAAAAGCATAATGGACAAATATATTGCATTGCGAAGAGGAAACAAATCTAAAGGAATGCTCCTTTTTCATGTGACGGCGAGAAACAGAATGGTGCAGTAACCTCCCTCTCTTTCTGTCAATGCTTTCTAATCAACAATTCTAAAATCTTTGAAATTGGGAAGCTAATTAATGTGCGAATTGAAATTTGTTATCAGCTACAGTAGTATACAATTCAATTAGCACATGTACAAGTCTGTTCAGTAGCATCCACACAAAATTAACAGGAAGCTTGACCTGATGTAGTTTTTCAAAGAAATAGTTTATATGTAAAGTTGTCTGGTGCTTAACTTGGTCATTACAGTGGGGCAATCTGGTTGCAAGCAATTTCAATGGAAGTTTGAGACAGTATAGGTCTGAGGAAATGAAATCCGAATAAACATGTAGATTGAGTGAGGGCAGCAACATTTTAATAGCACACATCAGTGGAGTTTTATGGAAGTCAAATGATCAATTAAAAAGTTGTGAATTTTTATTAAAGTACCTTGTACTATAGTTCGCGATGTCACATACAATGTATTGTATGTGCCATTGCATAGAAAAAAATACAAAGAGAATTCCTCTTTTTTTTGGGGGGGGGGGGTGGTGATGTACCCATTCCCTCAATTTCTTCATGACATACATGTTAAGGCTAATATTATTCCCCCTGCTTTCTGAGAAAGGTAAGCAAGTGCTCTTTCATTAGGCTACAAAAGTGAACATTTGTAAAACTTCTTTATATTTTCTTTACAGTCTGTATATCAGCCAAAAATGGAGTGTTGTGGTCTTCTCATTCAGCGATAGTTGCACCACATTGAAAGAAATCATAACTTTTGAACGAACTGTCTGATTTTCCTCAAACTCTGTTGATGAGTTCTTGTAATATTGCTGCATTCCCTCAATCTCTTAAAGGAACTAGATAACATGATATGAAAGCTAGATTTGAACTTTATTAAAGAGTCTTGCTATAAAGACTGAGCTTTTTTAAAACAATTTCTCCACCATGATTTGTTTTTCAGACATACAAAGTGCAGCATAGCTATTAGAGACTAAAAGAAATAAATGAAAAGGCATGGCAGAAGTGAAAACAGAAAAGAGAGGTGCATTTCTTGCAACTGTGATAAGATATTCATACTCCTCTCTGTATTCAGTAATTATATTAGAAAGGAAAAAGAATGTTACCCTGGCTAGGTGAGTATTCTGTATACCACAATAATGTCTTGTGAAAAAATGTTTTTCGAATAAGTTTCAGTAGCTTATGAAATTATGATATCTATATACTGAATAAAAGGTTTTTTTATGATAATATATTATATCAATAATGATATCATATTAAGGTTTACCAATACCCTGAGTATTACTGTCTGCTATATTTGTAGAATAACTATATCTGTACTTGAGACATGCCCTTGTCATTCAGATTTTTCTTCATTGGTTTTTAAATGTAAATTTTAAAGAGCGCTAGTTGATCATTTTATTCTTTCAATCAAACGATCACGCTATCAATAATTTTTTTCCCCCAAATACGTCTTGAACAATAGCGATACATGCAATGCATATGTGCAATCAGTTAAACCGACTGACATGGAATCTCGATTTATTTACAAAACGTACACGTATATTTAGAACGTGCATACATCAGTACCGGTGCTTTGATATGCAGCAGAACATAAACATGTAGAGCACAAGTGCCAAATTATTATAGAGATATGATCTGATTTAAAATATCAATATCTTTGTATACTTTCAGGGGCTATTACAGGTGAAATACATGTATGCCTGGTTTTTTTTGTGTGTATTCTGGCTGCACACAAATTTGATTTCCAGGGTATTGGTACACTTTAAAAGCAATGTTTTAGAGGGCCTACTCTTGTCTTGCATCAGAATGTCTCTGACAGGAGAATTCTACCATGTTACATTTACACCTGTAACTCACAGATCGCTCAAAGAATCTATGAAATGCACATATGTGTGTACGACAAGAATATGACGGGGTCAATATTACCAAGAATTGCAATGTCAAGGAAAACAGTGAAAAAAGTAAGAAAAGGGTCTTTTTCTTACATTACTAAACACCATACTCTAAGCATACATTGAACTCATAGGCTAACCAAACAGACAAACAATATCTGGTACCTTGTCGTAGCATGGACACACTACATTGTTTGGTCAACTGCTATTCAACTCACATTATTGTGAATATTACAGTACAGTTAAACAAGTTCTTCATCTAGAATGTTTGAATGAATTTGATGAAAACAAGGACTAGATCAAACAAATCAATTCTTATATTTGGAATGAGATATCAATGTATAAACAAATTCAAACAAACTTCACACTATACATTTTATTTTGATTAAAAATACATCACCATAGGTTCATACACATATCATGCCGACACATTTCCCTTCACACATGAAATTTGACAGATATTGGATGATGTAATAATAATATACAACATGGGACATCGATGTACGAATGTTCCTCATAACAACCACAAAATACAATTACTTCACGAAATATACAAGAAAAAGTAATATCAGCAAATGCAGACACTCTACACAATACACTTTAGATTTAGATTTAAAACATTTATGCCAAACAAGTAAGATCATCTTTGATAACAAATTCACCTACTTGGCAAAAGTAGAAATGGGTCTATTAAAAAAAAAAAGAGAAGGTATTCACAAGCCAGACATATCAAAATGTCAAGACATTTAAGGTATCAAATATGGTTGCACAAAGGATTCTATTGATCCAACGGTGGATTGGAAGCAATTGAGATTTATACACACCCAGAAGCTCTTACAAATGACAAGTGTGTCTAAATATGTAAAATGTACAATAATTCTGTCTGGGAAAACTTGACATGACAAGCATGCTATGCATCCAAATGTTGCTTTATGAATATTCAAATCAGAAGTTATAAACTGCATATCGCACACATTCTTTAAGGTCACGCTGGCAGCATGCAAAGAACACATTACAATCGTTGTATGGTGATTTTTTTTTTTTTTACTTCTGAAGCAGGTCATGTGACAAGGTTTGGCCAATCACCTGACTAGATCAGGCAAAGTGCATAATTTTGCTGGCAGAAATTCTTAAGCTTTCTCTGCAAGGGAAAAAAAAAACACATCATTTTGCCCATTTCACAGTATTTGTTAGGCAAAATTGTGCAAGATGAGCTGCTAAAACAAAGGAAAAGAAATGGTAGTAAAATGTTAAATAACATAATCCTCAAAACAAATTACATCGAGCAACATACTGTCTACACAACTCATGCAAAACTTTAAAACAACAACAACGATGCATTATGTTGAAAAGTAAACCAACAAAAACAATGCATTGTTGAATACAGATACATGTATACTGTATTCAACAATGTGCTTTTTTTTTTTTCTTCTCCTAGCTCTTCTATTCCTCTTCGGTTCACAGTCCTTTTCAGGACTGATACACACACTCCAGAAAGAATACTCTCGCTCAATTTCTTGCTTCTTATCCTAACTTCTCATTCCTCCTGTTATTCTACCAGTCCTTTTAAGGGCTCACACATGGTGAACCGAAAACTGAGCATATGCTATGTATACTGCTTCACCGTCTCATTGTGAACAGCAGATTACATACTGTGCTCCAAAAAGGAAGATAAGAGAAGCGGAACCTAGGTCAAACCTGCTTGCAATGGCCACCTCCGTCAAATGACAAGGGTGACAAATTGCTACATGCATTTATTTTGAGGAGGATACTACAGCACCATGAATAATAATTACAGGTGACTGCTGTAACTTTTGTGGCCTATTAAAACAAACCTGCACCAAATCTGTAGAGAGCTTCCACACAATTGTATTTCTTTCAATTCTCTTCTCCCCCCCCCCCCCCTTCCCCCATGTAACCAGAGATGTAGTGGAATGCTACTCTGAGTTGAATTTAAGATTTTGGCATCTCCGAAAGCTGCACGAGATTCAGCGTTTCCCACAGTCGATACGGATGCGACAGCCATGCACGAGTTCATTGCGTGCGTGGGAACCAGAGAGGAGCTCATGCAAATGGAAAACTTTCTGCAAATCCTACTTCAGACATTCTCTGAGCTGTTTGCATGATCGCAAATGTCTTGATGTGTATCATCCCTTGCGGCTCAAATGATTGCAGCTATAATTTTTATTGTTTACACAACTTTGCATTTCCAAATAGTAGCTGCTACACCTGTAAGAATCCAAAATGGCTATCACCAACTGCCCCCTTTCTTTTTTCATTTGACATGAATATAGCAAAGCTCTCACTGCCATTTTGTTTTCTCAGAATTCCTGATCGAACAGACAGAATAATTAATAGCGACACAACAAATAACAAAACTGAGACATGTTGTATTGTAGAAGGCACTTTGAAGAACCACAAGATTAATTTCAGCATCCCCCTTGCTCTAGAGCGTGATCTCGTCTCAAGAATCTTTGACCGAGAACCAAAGTGACATTCTACGGAGGAAATTAGGAATTCCCCCTTTTCTCTCCACGTTCACCGCCTTATGCATTATCCGAAAGCCATTAATATGTGCTTTAATATATTATCACATGCCTGGGTGCTGTCCCCGTGAAATAGAAATGAGCCCCAGCTCAACCCTCCATAAGCTTTCAGATTTGGTGGAGCAAGTCCATCAGATAATATCACTTCTTAATGTGGGCATTTGTCGGGGAGCTTCTCCCTCATAAAGTCCGTCAAAGTAGCGTTGTACTCATTGGTTATAGTTCCCGTGGGCGGACAGATGATAAGGGGACTCCCACATTAAGCAGAAATGCCCGAGTGTGATGCAAATAAAAGCTTTTAAAACTTTCCTCACTTTACGATTAAACCTCTGCAGCAATACAAAGTTTTTTAACAAAAAGTTGTATTTTACCTTTCTTCCATTTGTCATCCTTCTTCGTTCCTCCTTTTTGTGTCTCATCCTTCTCTTTCTTGCTATCCTATTTATTGGGAGGGAAAAAAAAATAAAGGAAAACAAATGCAAGTATATGACTTTTAACCTTAAAATACTCTATTCAATGAAGAGCAATGACTAGCAATTACACTTTGCATCATGAGTTTTGTCATCACTCGGCGCACTTCACAAGCTCGGAAATTGCAACACCCACTTTCGTTCAATTGCCAGTCGGATGCCTTTCACTGAATAATGGCTGTTTCTGTAATGTCAGCTTGCAGATACTAGGATTACGCACGTGATATTTCATCTTTCACGATGCTGTTTGATTGTCAGATCAGCATGAGAAAGCCAGTCCTTTTTTCTTTTTTCATTTGATTTTCTTAGAGAATTTCATAAAATTGATGAAAATAGCAGGAAAACCACCATAAAAGAAAAACTTGTATGAAAGTTCTGTTTGCTTGTTTTGTTTTTGTTTTGTTTTTTTCTGAATGAAAGAAAGCTTTTCTGGGAAATATCGCCACCAGACAAGGGCAGATGGCGGGCAGTGACCGTCGTCTGATGTAGATATGAACTCTCTCTCTCTCTCTCTATCCAGCCGTTTATGGTATTCCTTTCATATGGCTATATTCTCAAGTGGACACTGAATACTTGCAATATCTTTACCACTCCAAGCAATGGACAACCATCACTAACAAAAAGCAGTTTAGAACAGCCAGGAAACGGTCATAACATCTCAACGTAAACACAAGTTTGAAACGTTTAAAAAATGATCAAATGTCTCCAAGTTCTTGGTCCAAAAGTATATCAAGATATTATTGACATCTCTCTCTCTGTCTGTCTCTATCTGCTTGTCCGTCTGTCTGTCTGTCTATCTGTCTTTTTCTCTGTCTCTGTTTTTCCCTTTCCCATTTCAAGTCAACTCTCTCACCATACTGCTGGGCAGTACATAACTTTCAACAATTTCACAAACCGTGGTCATGCTTTTGGGACAAACAAAAATACAGGGAGACAACACAAAGGTCTAAATCAGGAAAGCGCAGGCTTATACTCAAAATGAACCAGAATTTGCAAAGTAGGATGAGTACATGTGTAAAAGGTGTAAAGTGATGTTAGGCCAAAATTGCTTGCTCCCACACATATTATATTTTGTCCTTTTTACTATGAATTGATGATCATCATTTATGATTTATAGATTTTTCCATTACAGACGCACATTGCTTCGTACAGTTGCATGTAGCTCGATTATACAATAATCGTGGATTTTAAATGATCGAGGTGGGCATTTGGAAATCATTACTATTCATGCCAGTTTGCTTGCTATCAAATCACAGATGCAGAATTATGAAATGCCTTGTGAATTATGATCCCAAGTGTGCTATAACCTGGAGCATAATCAGAACAAGTTTTGAGCAGATTAGTGAATGATTAATTCCAATTAGCCAAAATGAAATCACATGATGGAGACCGCATGAACAGAGTATAGGGCATCCGCCATGGGTTACAACTGGTAATTGCATTCGTACACGCCATTTGCAACATTTAAAGCTGTATGCAATGAGGATTGAATTAGTTCTCTGGGTTCACCATGTATGTCATGTTAAAAGTCTCATGAGTTAATGACTAATACATAACATTGGTTTATGTTGACATATTTGAGGCATAATAACGGGTGTCTCCGTCAGTCTCAACTGCACTTGCCTCTTTCATCTACTATAAATTAAAAAAAGCAAACGACAATAAATTCTATATCACACCAGGGCTGGCTGAGTGTGTAATATTGACCATCTTTCATTCATGCTGCAAATCACTTCAAAGCACCATATAGATGAAATGGTGGCAAAAAACCCCCAATATTTATACTTCAAAAAAGCAGTATTAAATGGCTGTAAAATGAATAGTGATCACAACTACCATGATGGCTGGGTGTGTATTGTGTGAACCAAGAACATTAATTTGTAACTTTTCATGATTGGAAAGTCAAAATTCACAATGAATCAGAAAAAAAAAACTGTCTTTTTTTTCTGACAAGAAAGTTATGCTTTGAACAAGATCATATTGAATACAAAAAAATAATAATAATAAATAGTGTGAGCAACATCAGACCAAAAATACAATAGTACTGCTTGCTTCTTTGCTAGTGATCATAGCATCCCAGGAGCAACCTGCAATAGGTGGTGCTGTGACGTGTCTCCAGTTTTAACGAGTCTTGCATTGGAGTGCTCTACTTTTAGCTTTCATGAATTGTCACGAACTGCATATATCCACTTTTCTTCTCTTCATGGCTGATTTCAAAGTGATTTTGGACAAACCTTTCTGACATAGCCTTCAAGACGATTATAGTTCATTATCCTGGAGGATTTTTTTTTCTTTTTTTAAGGTACGTTAATCCAAAAATAAGATAAGGTTTGTTATTCTGAATCTTCATTATCACAAAGGTTTGTTAATTAAAAAAAAAATGAAATTAAAGTTCGTTTATCAATATCTTCACAGTTCATTATCCAAAAGGTATGTTAATCTGAAAATGAATAAAGGTTCGTTATTCTGAAGGCTCGTCATTCAAAAGACAAAATGAAGTTCATAATTCAAAAGTACCTCTTTTTTATTCTCAGATTAACAAATGAAATCTTATTCCATTTTAGGATTAACAAAACTGAGGAATAAGGAATCTTATTTCATTTTTGGATTTATAAACCTTGAAAATAGCAAACCTTATTTCATTTTCTGACAGATGAAACTTTGAAATAAAGAACATAATCCTTCAAAATAACTATTAAAAGTTAACAAACAACAAAAAGAAAATTATCCAGTACTTCAAAAGCTGGGGGAGTATATTTGGGGGGGGGGGGGGGGAGAGCTACTACTATCAGTAGCTTGTGTGAAATGATGACTTTCTCTTTAATACAAATTTTTGCAATCTACAACACAAGGTGCTACATAATATTTTTTAACCACTTGCCCAGTTGGGCAAGTAGGTTTTCAAATTGCTGCAGAACATTTAATTGACTGTCAAAATGATTATTTTTCAAAGTATTCAATACACCTGCCCTTCGACATACATGTAATGTATCACATACAGTAAATGCACACTCAACCATGTTAACTGCTTTTGGGGCTTTTCTTTTCTTTTCTTTTTTTTTTTGGCTATGTTGCAATGTGAAATGATTAACAAGGTTAATCAACATCAGACAAAGAGCAAATTACTTTTTAATGTTATCAAAGTAGTAAAATGCTTTCTTTGGCAGAAAGATGACCAAGCTGCAGATTGTAAAGCAAGAAATAAGTTAGCGGTATTGCTTTAGCGAAGCATTTGGTCACATGGCAAGCAATGCAATGCAGTACATCGGAAAACAACAAGAACTGCAAGAAGTAGCTTGTATCTCCTTGTTGGCAAGCAGAGGCAGAAAGATGATTTATGTCTCACGCTGAAAGGCCATTGGCAAAAACGCGAAGCGCCTGAATGAGCTTGGGAATCCTCGAAAGTGAGTCAACTACAGGCAGGGGACCTCATGTACTGATCCAAAGGGTTCAAATCGAGATCCAATTTTTTCTCCTTTGGGGAGGTAATAGTTGCTTTATACGAAACAAACACCAAACAAATGCAGCAAAATTACAAGGAGAAAACTAAAAACAAAACAAAAAAAAGGCAGACAAAAAGACAATGACAAGCACTAAACAGGAAATTGAAAGCAGGTGCTAACAAATGATTTAAATGAACAGAGAGATTGATGGATTATATTAAAACAATGCTTAAAACATTAGAATGAATAAATAATGTAAACATAATTATGCATCAATCAAAAGCACATTTTACAATAAATCATAAAGTTAAGCATCATTAGCATCTTCCCAACGACCAGTTAGATCATGTAATATGAGAGCTAGAATTATCAGCATTGGGCTGCAAATCAAAAGTGATTTGGTAGTAGATCTGCCAAAATCCAAAATTGCAAGTAGTGTTAAAATCTTTCTTTTGTTTTCCAATGATGAAGCAGTTACCATGGTAACAGACTTGCTGCCCTTGCTCCTCTCCTCTTCCTTGTCTTTCTTGCCATCCTGGAAAAGGGTCAAAGGTCAATTCTTATTTCTTTTCTCAAGCAGTAATAAACAAACAGATATAAAATTTCCCACAGTATGATAACAGGTATTACATGTACCTGTACACAAGCTTGTTATTCTGGAAGAGAATCACTCCAGGGACATTTGATTCCGGGAGGTGATAGATATGAATGAATCTTTTAAGAGAAAGTTTCATGACTCACAAAATACATTCTCTTTAACACAAAGCTATCCTATCTACAATGACTATGAAGGCTCCAGGCTTACATACATGTACACTGCAGCCACACCACACTTTTACACAGGAAAGTAAAATCATCACACATTTTCTACTACAGTTACTACTCTCTCTCTCCAAAAAAAAAAATAAATAAAAAAAATGCAACAATTGCAAAAGCTGAACACACAGTAAAATATGGATAAGAGTGATACATCATGCATACTGCTATAAAGCTGAAACAATGCCAAGATGGAAAGCACACGGCAGTCAACATTCACACATGATAATAAGGGAATAACTTTAAAATAGGCAAGAATAAATTTTGAATTACCACAGGAAGAGTTATGTATAATATCTCTGCATAATGAAGTATATTGTACCTACATACATGTATCAAACCTTAGCCTCCCTGAATTAAGACTACTGTATATACCGAATATTTCATGAGGTTTTTATTTTCACGAATTTCGTAAGTCAGGTGCTATTTGCGAATTCGAAAACATGCAAAAATATTTTACTCTCATTCTGACATGAATGTGACAAGCATTTTTCTGTTCAATACTATACTCCACAATCAGGAATCTAACCACTCGCGAAATTGTAGGGAAGTCCCAATTAGCACGAAAATTAGGCTCGCTAAACAAATGGTGCATTACTGTATACTCTTGTCTTAACATAAACAAGATAATTTTTTTTTTCTTTTTTTTTAAATCTTCTGCAGAATTGGGAGACTCTGCTTTGGGGTACTAAAAGTATGAAATGCAAGAGCTGAACGCGGCACGGAGAAAAAAAAAAATCTCAATCTTGGTTTATTACTACATTATACTTAGTGGCCAAAATTCACAAAGTTAGTTTAAATTTAGTCCATGGATTATGCAAATTTTGTTTCCATTAATGTGAGATATAACAGATTGCATACGCCAACAGACATTCGGTAATAAACGCGGGCTGATACTCGCAGGTGACAGGTACGCCTACTTCGAGCTTGTTTTCAATAGGTCATTGACTAAATTTAGACCACGATGGATTTGGTTTGCACTATCTTGGTGAATTTGGGCCGGTATGTTTTTGTGATAGTCTTCTTCCCCAGCCTCCGGGCCTTTTGCCCTCCCATCTGTAATAGGTTGCAAATCTCTGTCTCTGCCTTCTATCCCCTCATCCTTCTCTCACCATTTATTAGGGAGTTTTCGCTACACGACGGGAAGACCAAGAATATGCCAAAGCAATCATCTGTGACAGTCCCCGCACTCGGACTCCCGTGCCCATATCTATTAAAAGCAGTTTCGCTTTCCTGAAATAGGATGGAGGCGCGGCAATAAGATCGATGACTGGCTGGCTAACTGGCTGGCTGGCTGGCTGGCTGAATGCTGCCCAGCTCGGGACCGAACGCTACAATATTGTACTTTGGCCAAGTACTGTACTCGTTTTCCCCAGGACTGGACGTTTTTCAGATTTGATCATGCGCAGAAGCAAATTTTGCACATGGCACGCTCAACTACCGGCTGCGTCGTGCTTGCGAAAACTCACTACTACCTCTGCAACAGAAGAAGGTTGTATTTTCATCGCCGTTGGTTTGTTACTTTGTTTAATTGTTTGTTTGTCTGCGTGCAAAATAACTCAAAAAGTTGGGAACAAATTCGAATGAAACTTGTAGGAAAAGTTAATAATGACACAAGGAGCAGATGATTAAATTTTGGTACTGATCCTGGAATCTTTTAATGAATTTTTGAAGGACTTATTATATTTTGGCAAATAAGGTCAATGAACTTGGGAGTTCAAGCTGCGCGTATTTGAGATTTGCATACGGGCACTGAAGCGCATGCTCTGCTCGGGCGAGGCGCCGCGCAGCTGGAAGCTGATTACGTATACAAAGAGCTTCTATATTGGGCGATTCTCAGCATGCGTGCATCGGTGTAAATGAGCTGCTTGGCAGAGGTATGCATTCTCTTTCTAGTTTCTGCATGGCTTTGCCTTTATCTCCGGTCTCAATGTCTTAAAGGGAAGATAAACCCCAAGAACAATGTGGATTGAGTGAAAGCAGCAACATTAGTAGAACACATCAATGAAAGTTTGAGGAAAATCGGACAATCGATGCAAAAGTTATGAATTTTTAAAGTTTTGGTGTTGGAACCGCTGGATGGGGAGACTACTAGAGGATATGACGTATGAGAGGACAACAATGCAAAGAAAATATAAAGGAAATTCAACAAAAATTCACTTTTCTAGAATTATGAAAGAGCAGTGGATCAACCGCTTTCTGAAAGCAGGGGGAATAATTGCTACCCTTAACATATGTCAATATCAAGTTGATGGAATTTGTAATTTTCATGAAAAATTGATTTTTTTAGTATTTTCTTTATATTTTCTTGGTATTGTTGTCCACTCATACGTCATAACCTCCAGTAGTCTCCTCATCCAGCGGTTCCAACATCAAAACTTTAAAAATTCATAACTTTTGCATCGATTGTCCGATTTTCTTCAAACTTTCACTGATGTGTTCTAATAATGTTGCTGCTTTCACTCAATCCACATTGTTCTTGGGGTTTATCTTCCCTTTAATGTCTATATTGTCTTTCTCCCTTTTCATCTCTCACAGTCACAATAGTACGCAGTCTCTCTCAAACTTTTTTTTTTTTTTTTTCTGTCTCTCTGTCCACCTGTGTTTCTCCTTCTCACAACTTTTCGTCTTTTTTTGTCTTCCCGTTTGAGGGATATATGTGGGACAACAGGACTCCTGGGGAGAGGGAGGCAAGCCGTAAACCTGGGGGACTGAGAGGCTTATTGGCTGCACACTTCCATAAGAGGGTGCGTGGAGGCGACAGATCAATGACATTTGGCGATACCATCCGGCAAATGTCAACCATCGGAGCATCAACCCTGCATCTTACCAAAACAAGTTAATTTTTTTTTTCCTTTAAATGAAAGGAACGTTTCTGAATCGGGCATGCTTTTGAAGACATGACCAATCCCAGCAAGATGTACTGTACAAGTACATTGTATACGTAAATGAATAACAGCAAAAGGTTTCTGCTCGGAGTTCAATAAAATATTGGTTCACAACAGTAGCAATTAAGAAAACTCTGTGAAAGATGTTTTAAGAAATTTTTGCCCATAGGGCTTTGTCAAGTCAATGGCAAGCTTTATTTTGAAAATGGTATAAATCAAAATAAAAGACGCATCGTCAGTGGTAGCGCGTCCATTATAAAATGCGCACAGACACCATCTTGCATTGTGACGTGTTTTCCCCTGCTTTCTTACTGTTCTTTGTGACGTCTTTTTGTGTGTGCTCTCTGTATTTTCCTTGCTTTCTTGGTATTCTTTGTGATGTCTTTATATGTTGTATGCTTCTTGTGTATGTGCATTTTATTATGGATGTGCTACCACTGATGACACATCTTTTATTTTGATTTATACCATCTCCAAAATAAAGCGTGCCATATTGATTTGACAAAGCCCTGTGGGCCACAATTTGTTGAAACAATGTCTTTCACGGAGTTTATATAAACATTTGTAATGATTTATACTATATACATAATATCTCATAATAACAATTAAAACTAGGCTGAGGCTTGTCCTTTAATATTCCAATGGAAGTTAATGCTGCATCTTCAGTTGAGACCATCATGGTAGTGAGTTTATTGTGCTAGCTCTTCCCTCCTAAAATGTACTTTCACAAAACCTACTATCTTTTTGATCTGCCCTGCTTTTGTTCAGCATAAATGCACACTGTACATCATCCCAGGCTGCCAAAAAGCTTTATCTTTTTATACTACGTACCTACGCTTCTTTCTGTCTCATTCAACTTGTCAACTTTCTAAGGTCATATCTGATGCATTGTATCTTATCTCAGTTTCCTTCTCATATTTAATACTCTCATCTGTCTATTCTAGTCTCTCATACCACTTCCCATCCCTGCCCCTCTCTCTCATATATGCTGAAGAAATCTCTCCTTTTTTTGTCCCGTTTTCAACATAATGGCACCTCCCCTTTGGACAGTCTTTTATATGGAATGACCTGGAGTCCATTACATGTATGTTCCCTAGCTTGTAGGCCTATAGCTTCTTCGCAATAATCTTAGTCTATCATCTTGCCAAATATTCCCTCCTTGGCCTTGACGTACACTCCATCCAGGTATCGATGACCGCCTCGTATAGGTCTGAACTCTGAGGGGGCAGAAACTTCGGCATTGGGTGTAATGGATTTCGTTACTCCTACGCAGGAGTTCCCATTGCTCTGCATGCCCCAAGCATCAGGCGGGTAACCGTATCAGCGGCAGAGAATGAAGGAATAATGCCGGAAATCATTTTTTTTTTTTTGTGTGTGAAAAAAATTCTCCCATCTGTAACTCAAGCACCTACAGTACAATCAGCGGATGGACAGTGAATGTGAGCTCAACATTCACAAAATCAAATCTCTGGGGTTTCTCTCCACTCATCCTGTGTGTGTTTGTTTGTTGTATGTCATCGTATATTATCTTCCTTTCTTTCCTTGTGGTCAACGCTTGAATTCTCTGAGTTTGCGGCTTGCAGAATCTGGGGTGGGGGGAATCTTGAGCCTGAATTTCCCACAAGCAGATGTGTATAGGATAATGTCCAATGATAAAATCTCCATATCATAAATAGTGTGTGACAAAAGTCAATGTACGTAGTCACTAAAGCTTATCCTTAGAATGCTTGTGGAAAGAAAACTGCCTGTCCTTGTCAGGTGGTTAGCTGCTTGTCACATGACTGCCTTTTAAAAAGATATTCTAATGGAGCAAACAAACTAAAGATTTAAATCTGATGAATAACACTCCTTTTTTGACACATTTCTTAATAGTTGTTTGCTTTATGGTAAAAATTGTGCAGCTTGTTGTTACTTTCAGCATGCTACATTGAAATATTAGCAGACATCACAAAGTGTCAGCTTTCAAAGAGTTAATTGAAAGGTTAATCTTCCTGCAAAAAAAAAAATCTAGATTTCTTGATCACTTGGGCAACAAGCTGGTGTACCCTCCTTTAAGAAATAGTCTTGCAATTTAATACAAGCTCTATGATCAGATTTCAATCGAGTATGTCTATTTAAAGTGAAAAGCCATAAAGTCATCGTTTCTCCATATTCAGAAGTTGGCACTGATGGTAAAACTCTCTTCAGGATTTAACTTGAGGGTAACCTGACACCAATATTCTTGTAGCTACCTGTCACACATAAGGTATGTTGTACTAATTATTGATCAACCATCTGATATGCACTTTGGTGAATTGCTCAAATCACAAAGCCTACTTTGAACTTGACTTATGTGTTTTTCATGAGACACAACACTTAAATCTGCATAATCA
Organism: Diadema setosum; assembly: GCA_033980235.1. Lineage (NCBI taxonomy): Eukaryota > Metazoa > Echinodermata > Echinoidea > Diadematoida > Diadematidae > Diadema > Diadema setosum. Next base: position 14,491,848 of record CM067067.1, read on the forward strand.
TGCAGCCAATTTGTTCAAAAGTTATGAATTTTTAAAGTTTTGACTAATATTACCCGTAACATAAGTCAACAACAACTTGAGGGAATATGTACTTTTCATAAAAATATACAAAATACAGCTTGTGGAATTTTCTGTATATTTTCCATAGATTGTTTTCCAAAAGTGATGACACAAACTGTAGTAGGGCAATTCCGCAGTTAGGTGGACATGACATGGATGAAAGAAATGTGCCTCTTTATCTTACCCTTTGATCTAGGTATCAACTAATGCCATGGATGTTCACCAATCATTAGGGTCTTTCAAATTCAGTAGATTTTATTTTTCGTATTTATTGATTTTGCGAGATCTAAAACCATCATTTAAAAAGTACATGTGGGACTGGGGACGCTGAAATTCACTTAAATGCAAATTACAGTGGGTTCCTTTGAAATTTTTTCCTCAAAGTTTTGCTAAAGGGTAAAAGATGAATACATTTAAATACTCCAGAAGTCATGTGACATTTTGTCAATTACAAAAGGGTGAAATGTCCTGCGGAATTACTCCGGACAAATGTAACGTTACTAACCGTAACGTTACTAACCGTAACGTTACTAACCATGCTTTTGGGGGTCTAGCTAAAAAATTATCGGTCGAACTGCTAAAAAAATTTGCATGAACATTGGTCATGATGCAATAATTTAAATTAATGCAACACTTTGTTTGAAGTAACTTGAATTTTTGCACACTTTTTGTTACAAGACATTGATTTTTTTGTCATGTCCTTTTTTCGTAACGTTACTAACCAGCCCTTTAAGTTGCTATAGCAATTCTAATATTTCTTGGATTGTGTTCATTCTTTTCTGTATTATAAACCTGGGAAGGATGAACATGTTTTTGACATAATTTTGACTTGAAATGAATAAATGGTAATTTAGTGGTAAAAACAAATATCTAAATTTGTTCAAATGTAACGTTACTAACCGCGGAATTGCCCAGTAGACTTTTCATCAAACGATGGCTGCACTAAAACTTTAAAAATTTAAAACTTTACAACGGATAGTCTTATTTTCCTCAAACTTTACTGAATGTGTTCTACTGATTTTGCTGCATTCACTCATTCCACGTATATTAGGGTTTCATTCCCCTTTAAATGCTTATTGTTACAAACTGAATATAATGCAGATTAGCATGTACTTATTCAAAAAAATGGTAGGGGTGTTAATACCTGTATCTATAATGTCCTGAACAGATGACAGTTTTATTTACTGTAGAAACATTATAAGAAATGCCATGAGAATTTATCAATTTCACCCAAGACCTTTTGTAACAGGCCAAGATCTCATTCAAAGCTTAATCAAGGAACAAGTTTGAATCTAAAATTTACAATATATACAAGTATCTGTCCTGAAATTACAGCAGATTGCAAGATTGCCTATCACCGAAAAAAAAAAAAAATCCCACAAAGTTTAAAGTGGACTTTTAGTACACTCACAGTACTTTTACATAATGAAATAAGATGTTAAAATAAGCTTTGAGCATTTTACTGTGGTACAATGTAAGAAGGCATCCTCCAGTAAATGAAAAACCAACCTTTTATTATCATCATCATCATCATCATCACACTCTTCTTCCACGAAAGCAATTGCCAATGGAGGAAAAAGAAAAAAGGTTGGGGGAAAGGGCAAGGATTATGATGCCCTTTTGAGTCTAATGGCAAAGTTACAAAATAATTAGGAAATGCAGTAGATGTTTTAACAGCAAAGGAGCAAATGGGTACCGTAATACCCCATATTTTTTTTTTTTTGGATCATGTACCAGTCTACCCCAAATCTACAGTACTTAAAAAAGAGACCAAGAGACAGCAAATCAGGCTGACACCAATTGCCCATGAGTTCACTGAGAAATGGCTTACATAAACACTTAGACAAGAGCTACTGTAATCCCATAATGCATGCCGTCATCTTGTATATCCCACAAAATGGAGGAATAATTATTCATAGCATGATGAAGGGCAAGGATGTTACGTGCCATGACTGCCCTATAATGAGAAAGGTCTTGTCTCATGCCTTGGAAGAGGTCCAGGACCTTCCATAATTGTGGAGGAAAAAAAAAAAAGGAATAAAAAAATGACTATGTACACTTTGACATCTGGACTCTGTGCCAGAAGGCGGCGTCCCTGTGTATTCTTGCCATAGAGGGGTGACCTACTAATGGGAGTCAACCAACATAACATGTGTACGAGAGAGCAATGGGCAAACTTACTTCAATATATGAAAAGTTCCATCATTGCATGGGAGACACAGGGTGGAGTGGTTCAAAGCGTCAAAATGCCATATCATTTGCACAAACAACGAAAGCACATGGAATGTTGCCAGATCTCACAAACGATTTGAACACCGAAATGGAAAGCAACAATCCAAAAGTGGCAGTACAGAGCATCACATTTTCGAATGAAACACACTTACCCCAACTTCTTTCCCAATCAAAATCAACCCATCTAGGATGAGCTAATTTTGCTACAGCACGTTTCACACAGAAACCTACATACAGTATACTCAAGGTTGATTTCTCTAAACTACTGAAACAAATTTGTAGCCAGTATGTTAGCACTGTTTTTGAAACCAAATAAAAATTCACAATGAAAATATTTCTTTAAGTATTCAAATCAGCAACTCTGGTTTGTGTGTTGTACTTGACTGAAGTTTCAATTACTGTACTCTAATTGTGACCCGCTACAACAAAAAGGTCCTAAAGTCGCGCACGGTCGAAGCCGTGAAAATCGAGTTTGAAGTCAAAGCATTAAAATTGGTCAAAACTTACGATTTTCTGATTTTGATATATTATTGGAGTCTAACATGTCTTCTATCATCTGTCGAAATTTTGAAGCAAAATGGTGAAAGGAAAGACCAAAAAATAGCGTTTTTCTGAGCCATGTTTTTTGGCGTTTCAAAGAAGCAGAAACTGGTTCGAAAATTTGGATTGAGCGCCACAGATAGGTTCCGCCCCTAACAACGACCAGAGTGATCTCATTGGTCAGTTTGCTGCTTGCTGCTAACCGAAGCGTGAAGCTCGCACACTGCCCAGTCGACTGGTGCGTGCGGGCGGGGTGCGCTATGCTCAGCCGCTTCTCACATCCTGGTCACTGATTGGTTGGTGAGGAGACCGCCGACGCTGATGTGTTTGAATGAACTCTTTCGGGAGTTGCTAGGGCTTACCTTCTATTGTCCAGAGGTAAAAACTGACTTGCATGTCCCTTGAACGCGATTGCGTCGAAAGGAAGACTTTCAGGGCGCTTTTCTCGAAACAGCGATTTTCCAGACATCTCGACATGCTCTCTTTTAAACATCGATATCTCCGCAGCCGATTATTTTTATAAAATGTGTTATATATCAATTTACAGCAGAAAGATTAGGGGATTATACCATGCAATTTTCAAATAATCGACCTCTCCCGACTTTAGGATCATTTTGTTGTAGCGGGTCACAATTACGTCATAATTGAAGTGCAGTTCTGTATACTTTTGATGAGCTCAACGAAACCAAACTTTACTAAACATATTGTCGGTCTTATGCCAAAAGGGCCTTAAACCTCTTCCACTGTTATGCCAAAAGGCCCTTAACACTACAGACTTTGTACACTATTAGTGCCTTTTTGGCATAACAGGGGAAGTTCTTTAAGGCCCTTTTGGCATAAGGCCGACGATATCTTGTATATGTGGAAATCATATCAAAATTGGGTCCCATTAGGGGTGGGAAGTTATGCTCTTTATAAAAATCAAATTCTCACAGAGGAGACTAGAAGCTGTCAATCTGAATTGTTGCTGTAATGAACAAATATTTGATTTGATTACTTCCCCAGCTGCTATGTACGTGCCATAGTACACGACCATAATAAATCTATGTCAAAGCTCCAATCCACTCACCTCAGATATGGAAATGGACAAATTTGATGACATATCAATGATATATACCTTTGAAAATAACCTCGAGGCAGAACTCACACTCACACTATTATGTTCCTGGTTCACCCATATGCCCTACTTACTGTGGCAAATGATCTAACATCCCCCCCCCCCCATTAGCCCTTAAAGAATTCAGAATGCACCATGACATCTGCAAGACACATAATTCATGTATTCATATAATGTATATGTGTTCATTCTCTCCCCCCCCCCCTAGTTTCACATGGAGCAAAGCAGTAATAGGGCGATACATGATATGACTCGATTAATATTGTAAACCAGTACCAGGCTAGGCTATCAGTTCTCTGAAGTGAAAATGTGATAGTGCTAGAATGATAACATAATAATGTATGGCACTCTCATTGATGTCAGCATTTTATCACAGAAGCTACTGTAGATGTCTTCAGGGCGACTACTTGATACATTCTAAATGTAGCAGGTGATTTGATCTTCACGAACGAAGCTGTGGCCATACATATCAATTCTGGAAGCAAGCGAGCGTGTATCATGAAAAGGAAATTAGGTTTGGCTCGTTTGCGTCTCAGTGGAATTTTGAAGAACTTCAGTGTCGCTTTACCACAGCTTCGGCCCTGAAATGTCTGAGCTCTTCCTTCAGCGCCCTAGCTGAATCCTGCCGAAAAGGAATACATATTCACTGACACATAACACAGGCAGCGGGTTAGGATTGCAGTTATATACAGAAACCCAAGTGAATGCCCTGTGCTACCATGCCTCTTTGATACCTGTTTAAAATAAAGGCATCTTGCCAATACAGGTGGCAGTCACCTTCAAGATTCGACCACAGGGAAAAAAAAATCCCAAGTCATGACACCATGCTATATTGAGTTAAAAATATAGTAGTTGCTCCGCGTATTGGCAGTACTAGAAATAGCAATAATAATGTCACAACAGAGAAATGCATTAAATGCCAATCTTGATTTTAATGAATAATCCAAATTTTTGAGGATCCTTCCTCTTCATCAGGAATGACTAGTGACATCCCTGATGAAGAGGAAGGATCCTCGAAAATTCGGATTATTCATTAAAATCAAGATTGGCATTTAATGCATTTCACTGTTGTGACATTATTATTGCTATTTTGAGTTAAAAAAAAAAAATATATATATATATATATATATACATAAAACATAAAAATCTGGTAAACTGCCACGAAGATTTCCTAGTTGGTAGCAGCCACAACTCAATTTAACATATCACTTTCTGCTTGGTCACCTTTATTCCTCATTTGAGATGGGTGAAATCACCAGCAATGTAGGAAATCTTGATTTCTTTCTCTATCAATATGAGTACACCACCATTATCTGCTGTTGGCACAACCACGATAGTGTGAACAAGTTCATTTTCTTTCACACAATGCATGTTGCATGTTTATCTCCGTTTTGTTTTTTGTTTTTGTTTTTTCAGGGGGAGGAGGGGGAGAGATGGTTAGTATCAAATATCAAAAATTTCATAAAATCAAGCACATCTATTGCAACTTTAAATACAACAGTTGTAGTAACCACTGCTGAAGCTGGGCGATGACTATTTAACCGCAAACATTTCCCAGCCATTTCTACGGTCACTGAAACTACAATGAAAGTTGCAGTGATAACAGTGCCCTTCTACACAATACAATCTTGTGACATGCATGTGATCCCCAAAACTTAATTCATCGTTGAATTATTCATTTATACCCAACAACAATATATTGCTCTCAGGTACACGTCTTTGATAGATGATGTTACAAGGAAGGTACCACGAGTTTGTAATTATGTGGAAAATCTTTAAAGATAGAGAAAATATCAAGCTACGTACAATAATGCACATGCAAAGTGTATGCTTCCCCAAAACACCAACACAGTTTTCGCATAAGAATAAATGGCAAATCAGGCATGCAAGTTCATTCTCAACGAGAGAGGGTAAACGGTCATTAACGTATGGTTATCATAAAATGGCTGCACGCTTTAATACGTGCCTATAGCATTCATTCCTCATACACAAACATATGAAATGAATACATTTGTATTATATCAATATACATTATAAATATGACATACGTATGCATACAGGGTGTAAATACACATATATATATCAGTATGTATAGACCATGTCCATGTATCATAATACCCATTACAAGTGCAATCACCATAGGCAACATTAATTTGACAGGGTGGGACTAGCTCACAGACACAGAACTTACCTTTCTCTTGGAGGATTTGTCTCTCTTCTTGTCATTTTTATCCAGATGGCTCCCGCTCTTCACGCTTCCCGGCCTGTCCTTGGACTCGGCTCTCCTGGATGGGGGCGGCTGCAAAGTTTGGTGAACAGAGAGAGACACGTTTACACATTTAAGTTGATTATCCCACTATTTGCCCAGTGTTTTTCATGGTAAGAGGGCTCGAGATCTTGCGATTTGGGTTTCACTGTTATTCAAGATTCCCTCCGGGATTACTGTTTGACCCTGAAAAACACTGCATGTTTATCCCAGAAAGAATCTGGGACTCAGGTAGACTGCAAATCAGCTGAGGCCCACGCTCAATTGGTAGTGACCGAGATATCTTCCTTTTCAAATGTCACAAGTTTGATAAAAACAATGAAAATGATAGTGACCACGTCAATGCGTAGGTTTGGTCACTGGGAATAATAATGTGCTTATGGTGATCATCACCAATTTCCATACATCACAAACAGAAATGACCATGTTTTAATAGCATAATTGTGGCTGTGTGTCTGATCTACCTGTGTGATCATTTAATTGTGTGTATTTGCAGACATCTCTAATTTAAGAACCACAAAAGATAGTATTGTACAAAATTTGTCATAATTCAAAGTTCATTAATTGACATATGTAAATGATAACACTATGAAAAAAAAATCTTCATTTTGACTCTGATAAACAATGTGCTATAATTTGGAACTGTCTAAAACAAACGCGCTGTGACTGTTTTAATATAATATTTCCTTGTTTTCACAACTTCACAATATTCATTGCAGTAAATAGGAACTGGCTGCATGGCTACGTATCATATTATAATGCAAACAGTGAAACGGTATTCACCTGAAACAAAGAATATTCTTTACAACCACAAGTACTTGGAAGGTCGTACAAGAAAGATCAATATACAGAGCCGAATGAAATTAAGAAACCATAAGACATATAACATCTGAATAGGTTTTGCAAATTTCTGTGAAATCATGAAGACAGAAATATTGCCTACATCTTTTTTTAAAAATTGTACATCGTTGTGAGTGTGTTCGTGTGTGTGTGTTTATTTGTTTTTTTGCTTTTTGGTTTTTGTTTTGTTTTTTCAAATTGAAACGCAATGACAACTTACAGATTTGCCACTGCCCCGCTCCGGTGACCCCTTGTCGCTGAGAACCTTGCGCCTCTCGACAACCTCGGCGTGGGTGAGGGGAAAGCGCGACAGCACCTCCCCGATGTAGGTGGCTGCCTTGTCGGTCAGCTCGTTACAAGCCAGGGAAAGGGACAGGACCACTCGATTCATTCTCAGACCCTGTCCAGAGGAGGATGGGGAGGTGAAAGAAGAAGAAGAAGACAATGAAGGTGACAAGACTGACAAACAACACAGAAAGGATATGGTCAATGAATAATGGAGAAAGCAATAAATAAACAGTACAGAGTATTAAAAATGAATAAATAGATGAACATAAAAAGTAGCTAAATAAACAAGTATGAATAAATAAATACATAGATAAATAAATGACTACATAAATGATGAATTTTTGAATGAAGAAATGAATGTATGAAGAAATGACAAAATTCATGAACAGTTCAATGAATATTGAAACAAATTCACTATGCATACAAATATAAAAAGACTACAATGTAGACTGAACTTTATAATCATAGAAGCTGATACACTGTGTATACCCAATCCTTCTCTGCATTTGTTTGGATAAACACACATGTATCATGTCTTTAATATAGTAAAGAAAGAGAGATAGAATGATTTTCAGCTGCTTTTATGCAACCCTTGAAGCTTGTGTGCCGAAGTTTAACTCTTTGAGGACGAGTCCCGAGTATACTCGGGCAGGGGTCTATGAGAAATGCGTGTTGTAGCAATATTAGCCCATCCTCAAAGGGGTTAATACTGGAGATGGTAAAACCATCAGTTTCATTGACAACAGAATTAACTGCTTTTTGAGAGCTGTTTCTTTGGATATATTGTTTGTCCCATGTCATGCAATTCTATAATGAGTTCAATAGCTCACTACACTGTCCTACCGCTACATCATGGTTGTGCTTCAATAAAGAAAGTTGTTCAGTTTTGTCTAGTTTTTCATATATGAATATTTGTTTTGGACAGCTTCATATAATTTCAGACCTCCATATTGCGAAGAACTCATATTTCCTAGAAAACCTGCACTTCCCACAAGCTGTAGCTTTTCATAGGTTTCCTTTGTGTTTCTCTCTCTAAACTCTTTTGCATCTGCAATATTGTTTTTCTGTATATTCTATGAGATGTGTTTTGAGCATGTTATGTATTTTGTGTCACCACCAAAGTATCGTTTATGTTTTTGAGAAATATGAAAGTGAATTAAACTGAAAACTGACTGGGTTGCTAGGCTGCTTGCACCGGCATCATGTCCATTTGAGAATCTGCCCCCCTAGTTCTCCACTGCTTTCATGGAAGCAAATGCTCCTCTAATCAACTCTCTCTGAAGAGCCAAATTCTAAAAAGTTTTTGCCTCAGGTCATTCTCCTCTGTGGAATTAAATAGTTGAAATATGATATCTTCTCACAAGATTTTTTTATCAAAAGAAGGCCTCTCTGTTCATGAGCTGATAGCACGCAAATCATCATTAAAGGTCATCTGACTTGAAATGAGAAAACAATCATTACACCACAAGATTCTGTTGGTGCATATATGTACAAACTGTAATTCTTACGGCAAGATTAGACTAACTAATTCCCTTACCAAAGACACCAACATATTCCTTTTATTGACCCCATGCCATTTCATGGTGATGAGAAAACAACTTTAAAGGAAATTTATCCTCAAAATATAAGAGACGTAACCCCCTCCCCAGTCAAAAGGTTCTCATTTAAAGCCCCTGCATGCACCAAAAAAAAAAAATGATAATAATAATAATAACTAGAAATGTCGCTACAGCGACTGGTTATACCCCCGCCAAACAGCATTTCATAAGCTTTGGTCAAAACAACATTTCATAAGCTTTGGTCACAAAACTGAGGAAGTAGTTAAATCCGCAAGATCTTTCCTTGATCTTCTGCCATTAATATGCCGTTACCATGGCAACGTACTTTCGGGTACTGTCGAAAAATGCGTCTTGCACATCTACAACCAAAGGCACACATCTGTACCAAGTTTCATGGAAATTGGGCAAACACTGAGGAAGTAGTTTGCAACACAAAATTTTCCATCATTTTGGCTTATAATATGTGAGCTGTTACCATGGCAACATACTTTTTGTCACTGTCAAGAAATGTGTCATGCTGACCTATATCCTAAGACAAACATTCAATATGAATTCCATGAGAATTGGAAGAACACTGATGAAGCAGTTTTGCCATGAAGCATTTTGCCCTATATTTTACCAATAACATGCCGTTACCATGGCAACGGACTTTTTGCCACTGCGGAAATATGTGTCTTGCACATTAACATATTCAGATGAACATCTGTACCTAATTTCATAAAAATTGATCAAAAACTGTGGGAGGAGTTCGCGACGCAAGATTTGTACCCATTTTTGCCCATAATATGCCGTTACCATGGCAACTTACTTTTGGGTACTGTCAAAAAATACGTCTTGCACATCTACAACCCAAGGCACACATCTGTGCCAAGTTTTATGGGAATCGGTTGAAAACTGAGGAAGTAGTTCGCGACGCAAGATTTGCAACGGACCGACCGCCCGACCGCCCGACCACCCGCTGATTCCTATATACCCCCTTCAAACTTCGTTTGGCGGGGGTATAATAATAATAATAATAATAATAATAATAATAATAATAATAATAATAATAATAATAATAATAATAATAATAATAATAATAATAATAATAATAATAATAATAATAATAATAATAATAATAATAATAATAATAATAATAATAATAATAATAATAATAATAATAATAATAATAATAATAATAATATTTAAAAAATGGATGGAGGAGGAAATGAACACTTGCTGACTTAATCTCCAGTGTTTTTGTGGTTAGGATTATGTAAAAGAACTTGCATAAAATCAACAAGGAGTTTCGATGCTACTAGCACTGTCTTGGCTGTGATGGATGTGTGCCCAAAGTAGCATCACAGATGTGAAAAAAAAAAAAAAGAGACAACACAGGTGGATCCTGGATCAAGAAAATCTCCGCCATTTGTCACTGTTGAAATTCCAATCACAGTGCTGATTGATCAATGAAAATTTGATTTATAGGTACAAAATTTGGTTTTGGGCATGCTATGACAATCATAGACCAGTAATTTTAATCATCAAAAGAAAAAAAAAAAAAGCAACTACTTTCCTGTATATCAACTGTGTGAAAACCAGCTCACTATGGGCACAACATTTCTGAGTAGAGTTAACCTGCTCGATTATTTAGAAGTTAAAAAAACAAAACAAAACAAAACAAAACAGACATACACACAAAAACAAAAACATCCCTGAAACAAAAATCCCTAAGCCCCCAATATATTAAAATGTATATGTATAACGGTATAAATACCTGAGATAGTAATATCTTGAATAGATACACAGTTTTAGTCTACAGGTTGTATAAAAATATTTTGTGGGTAAGAAAAATCAAGTGGAATCACTCTCTCTTCCAAATACCTGGTAATGTATTTATGTTTCATTGCATAGTGTGTTTATAAGGCAGAGTAGTCCATGCCACAGTATACTTTGTCTATCAAAGTGGAATTTTCTACTAATTTGAACCGTTCCTTCCAGGAACCAGGTATACCCGGTTTGATCCCCAAATGTACACAAGTGTGTCTCGATTGGTGGCCGAAAGTCATGTTTGTTTGTATTATTCTGGCGCTAGAAAAATAACTTTTAGAGAAAGATTGGAATTTCTGCAATCAATAGCTATTTGTAGTTCTCAATCTTTTTCTGTCTCAGAATTGCACATTTTGTGTGATTTACACTTTTCAACGTAGTGGGATGTTTGTTTCGCTGCAAAATTTGTAAATATGAAGACGTACCTGTATGTAGCAATCGAGGCTGAGCTCATGAGATTTTGACTCTCACTGACCCTGTTTGGGGCCTTATAGTGATACTGTACGAGCTGAAATTTTCGTGGTGGTTTTATTTTCGCGAATTTCGCGAATCGCCTTTGAACCGCGAAAATAACAACATGCGAAAATAACAACGCGCAAATAGTTACGTTCAGTTAGACCGTCACAACCGCGAAATTAACAACACGCGCAAATGTCCTCCAAGTAGCAATTCGCCAAAATATCTGTACGCGAAAATTTCAGCACGTACAGTAACAAAAGAATTTGCCACCCTAGCGCACGCTCTGTTTGTATCTCACATTCACCTGATATTTTGCATTTTTAGCCATTATACAAATTGTATGTCAGGCGGCTGCTATGGACAGGTGGCCACTAAGGCAGATTTAACTGTATTCAAAGAAATCATTACGTGGGATATTACAATGCATCTCTTTGCTTACAATCCCATTATATCTCTACATCTTTACATCTTTGCCGTGCTTTGCCGTGCATCATAAAAATGCATATCAAGAAGACATGCATTGAAACATACACACACACACACACATACACACATACACACATACACACAAACTGATGAGTAAAACCTTGCATATATTCAAAGAAGATAGTCTGGAAAGTTTGAAGGATCTTTAGAGACTCTTGAGAATGAATGTTTGTACCATCTCTGTAAAGTCTCTCTCATCAAGAGTTTTGTATTTGAAGCAGATGACCTGCAGCTATTAAAATTGATGGTACTATCATTACGGTGGCGTCACGAAAGGGCCGGATGTTTATGACTTTGGGAGCATTGGGCCCTTGTGGAGGAGGTCTATCAGAGTATGCAGGTAGAATTAGACTTCCTTTTCAAATGACATCCTTTCATTTTGTTTTATATTCTATTTGAGACTGTCACTCACTTCACGTTTTGAAATAACAAATATTCCCTTATGACACTATTCTAGATACTGGTACTTCAAAGACCTTTATGCATATTAAAACAACCTACGAGTAACAGAATACAACTAAGTCATTTGCACTCGTTATTTCCCCAGGGGGGAAAAGTTGTTTTTGTACAAATTTTATAGCATTGATGAATAGAGAACTCTTAGTTATATATTAGCTACACTGTAGCCACCTCGAGATCCCACTAGAATGTCCATTGCTGATGTATCGACGCACACTCGATGACATCTTTCCGGACATGATATGTTCAAGAAGACCTAAATTATCTCTTGCGCACAATAAACTCCTCTCCCCGAAGGCGACTTTCCCTTGCAAGCATCTGAGTCTGTTCCGATGCTAAGATATTTATGGACATTCAAAGTCAAATCACACGTCAGTCAGTTTCTTTAATATACAAAAGAACAGCAGAAACTGTCAAGGACAGCCACGGTCAGAACATCACGGCGGCTATTCATCAGCTGAGACGAAGTAATTACGATGCATGTAGGCGTAATTTCTATGTGCGATCTGATTCCCATGGTATGAGAGTTGAAGGTTAATGACTAATCATCTTTCCCCTACACCCAAAAAAAAGGAAAAATAGAAGAGGAAAGTAATAATAAAATCATATGGTACTGTATGAAGGTAGTTGGGGAGAGATGGCAATGTAATTCTCATAGGAATATAGAAAAGTGTTTACTAATCAAAAGTAGCATGCCCACAGACTCTCTCTCTCTTTAATTCTCTGTCTGTCCTTACAAGCGCCACATGATGAAGAATTTTACCGGGAAAGAAAATACATGAATGCTTATTCAGCAAAGTTTTGCATCCTTGTAGCATCAACATGCCTCCAGAAAGATTAACATCTGTGAAGAAAATTCTCAATAAAAATGAGAAATTCTCGCAGTTATGACAAAGCATCACACTTAAAAAAAGGGGGAAACGAAAGAGAATGAGGCTTGAGAATTTTACTAAGATAAATTGTATATCAACAGGAGAGTTTTATGCAGTTTGTTCATTCCAGTTTTAAAAATAAAATGTACACGAAAGAAACATGCAAATGTAACAAACATCAGTCAAAAAATTATTCAGATTTACATAAAGGCTGTGATGAAATGGTACAGTTGTAGACTGCAACAAAGTCCGATGGCTTGTAAAGAGTGATAAATATACAAATTGAAATGCATTTAAGCACTGTAAAACACACACACACACACACACACACACACACACACACACACACAAAGACCCCAGAAATACTCAAACAAGGGACAGTGTACAGTGTAGAGTGTACATGTACAGTGTAATAGGAAAGAGATTCAAGGTGACCAAGGAGGATTTTTGCTTCGTTTAGTTTGTTTTGTTTTTAATACTCACATTTATGAGGCCTATGGCGCCCTCATCGCCAAGCTTGTTGTTGCTCAGGTTGAGGGAGAGCAGGTTTTTGTTGCACAACCTCTCCGTGGAGATGGCATGCCCGAGCAGCACCGCCCCCTTCTGCGTGATGTTGTTATGACGGAGTGAGAGATTCACAATTCTGCGGGGAAACAAGTCCATCGTGAAGCAGTTTACAGTGAGGTACAAATGGAGCTACTTCTGGCACGATATTAGATTCTTAAGATAGAAGCCCTATACTCTATGGCTGTAACATTTTATTTCTCTCACCAAGATACAACGTAAGCTTCAAACTTTAATGACACCTATGCAAAAGAGAATGAAACTAATATATGTATATATATATACATATATATACAGTATATATATATGTATATCCAGGAAATTGAGAAAATGCAGCAATATTTGAACAGATCAGTAAAGTTTGATAAAAATCGCATGATACGTTCAAAAGAAATGAGTCTTCAAAGTTTTGAAGCCACCATTGCTGGATGAGAAGACTACATTTCAAGATGTCAATGACATACAATGATATTGAAAAAATATAAAGGAGAATTAAACATATTTTCATTTTTCTAGTATAATGAAAAGGCAATCAACTCACCTATTTCAAAACACAGGAGGAATTATATCATCCTTAACATATCTCAGTAGCAAGAGGGAATGTGCACTTTTTATAGAACATGAAATTTTGTGGAATTTTCCTTTAATGATAAATAATCACAACTATTCAGAAGAAAATAATACTTCACAAAAGTCACACTTTAAGTGTTGAGCGGATCTAAATTTGATTCTAACAAATAGTCTCACTTATGTCCACAACACAATAAAAAAAAAAGAATTATTCTTGTGTTGCGATTCAAATCGCGATACAAATAATTGGGGCTATCGGTGGTAGTGTGAATGAGCGTAGTGCAATAAATGATATCATATACGTATGAGTCTGCACAGATGTACTCACATGCTCTCTTCACCAATAAGGAATGCCCATGGCTCCTCTGGTATCGGATTGCCTTCAATGCTGACATTTCTGGTGGGGAAAAAGATAATGCCAAGAAATTGTTGAAGGAAATTCAGTTATGCAAACCATTTATGCATGATGCCTTTGTACCATGTGTATTCATGCACCAAAAAAACAGAATTCAGCCGTATGAGTACAGCAAGCTGGTACATACACACAGACAGCGCTACGAAGCTCTGCAGACCAAATTACATAGTACTACATCATAACAAAACATAATCAGTTAATTGAAAAAAATGTATCAAGTTTATTTCCCAAATGGAGAAATTTCAAAACTATACTTACTCATTTCGGATGAAGAAAATGTACTATAAAATTATACAATAATAGTAATTGGCAACTCCAAAGTCATAGGCCCTACAGCAAACAGGTACAGTACATTCAACAATCAACAAGAGACAGAGGGGTCTAGTGCTCACCTTCCATGCATTTTTGCTCACTATCACATATTAAATTGACAGATTTGGGGGGGGGGGGGGAGGGTGTAACTTTAGTGGCCTCCAGGGTACCATGGTGCCCATTAGTATAATTCTATAGACCGATTCTGTGACGCGCTATGTGTATTTTTTGGCATGGGCAGCGCCATTACTGCGGTGTATCATCCGACCCCCTTCCTCTCTCCCCACCCCTCTCACGTGCATGGAATGAAAAACTGATGCATGGTTGTTTTAGCCAATGGGCGTCTCGTACTGAGTGCGCGAATGCTTGCTTAGTGCGCGAACCTTTGTTACAAGTGCGCAATAAACATGTTGCCCGTGGGGTGGGGGAGAGGAGGGGGGGTCTGCTAATACACCTCAAAATGAGCTTATGGCTGCGCCCAGTGCCACAAATTGTCTGCTGCCCTCAACGAGCCCGAATCAGTCTATAAAGAAATTAGCAAACTGGGGGGGGGGGGGGGGGGTGTTTACCGGGCCTCCAGGGTAGTATGGTGTGTCCATTTGTAATTCTCTCACAATGGCAATATTACCTGCCAAGTTTGTAAAAAATTTGACAATGCACTTTTGAAAAGATTATTAAAGGGAAGGTAAACCCAAAGAGCAATGTGGATTGAGTGAAAGCAGCAACATTAGTAGAACACATCAGTGAAAGTTTGAGGAAAATCGGACAATCGATGCAAAAGTTATGAATTTTTAAAGTTTTGGTGTTGGAACCGCTGGATGAGGAGACTACTAGAGGATATGACGTATGAGTGGACAACAATACAAAGAAAATATAAAGGAAATTCAACAAAAATTCACTTTTCTAGAATTATGAAAGAGCAGTGGACCAACCGCTTTCAGAAAACAGGGGGAATAATTGCTACCCTTAACATTATGTCAATATCAAGTTGATGGAATTTGTAACTTTCATGAAAAATGGATTTTTGTAGTATTTTCTTTATATTTTCTTGGTATTGTTGTCCACTCATACGTCATAACCTCTAGTGGTCTCCTCATCCAGCAGTTCCAACACCAAAACTTTAAAAATTCATAACTTTTCCATCGATTGTCCGATTTTCTTCAAACTTTCACTGATGTGTTCTACTAATGTTGCTGCTTTCACTCAATCCACATTGTTCCTGGGGTTTATCTTCCCTTTAAAGATGTGAAAACTAGCCCCTAATTTGTATCCAAGCAAACAAACGTAAAAGTACAATTGTGTACACTCATTAAGGTAATCTATTTTTTCAGTATAAATTTGATACTACGAAAGATTAAAAATATGGGGGCTTTGCCCCCTCCCCATCCGTCTGAACAAATTGAGATCATATTACCCTCTAATAGGGAGTCTACCTACCAAGTTTGATTAAAATCGTTGTGAGGTTTTGAAGGAGAAGATAAATATGTAAAAAGTTTAGTTTTATAATGCACGAGGGATGCCGCATGATAAATGATCGCACTTGCTCATTGAGCCTTTGGCTTTGGCTCAAGTGAGCTACATTTTATTAAAAAATCACTATTAAAATAGTGTCTGTACAGCTTAGATTAACAGTCTTGGACATCATAATAGCAGAAAAGTTACATAATCACAAAAGTATGCACTTTGCATTATTATGACAGTGTGTACGGGATGAGGGAGAGAAAAAATGAAATGTTTTCTAAACTTAATACATCTTTGCGTGCTAGAGTTGAGTATAATGGAATGTTAGTAGTGAGTCACTTTGATATAACAAAAATATGAAATATAAAAGATATACCATGCCATAAGTTCTTCTTCATATTCAGTCATGGTGACTGTGTATGCATTACAATAAATCTACTGGACTGCGGTGAAAGCAAATATTTTGAAATCCCAAAACAATGAATTTGTATGTTGCACACACAGTGTGCAACTAAAACTTGGGCAAGAAAGGGGGTAAAGTCGGTAAAAAAAAAAAGAGAGAGAGAGAGAGAAGAAGAAGTTGAACAACGAGTAACGAGCCGGAAAAGCAGAGCATCGCTGTGAAACATCACACATTAAGCAGGCGATCAGGTTTTTCATTCACCCTCCACTGCACATGAATGTTCGTTCCCAACTTACAATGTAACTCTGCCGTTAACACCTCTGGCAACCACTTTGACCAATTTATCAATGGCATCTTGAAGCATTGTTCCCAGGAGGTCCCAGCAGCTAATTATAACGGCTGGGCCATTCATCAGCATAGATTGCATCCAACGATCGGCGACAACTACCTACTGAACATCTCACTTTTACAAATTTGAAACTATAGACCGCGTATACACCTCTACTGTACAGCTATATGTAACAGCACTGTGAGGATCTGAGCTACATACTGATATTTCTCTTTCGATGAAATTTTCTGCATTTACACTAAAAGAAATACACATCATATTTTGTCTTATGGATATCACTAACCCCCCCCCCAAAAAAAAAAAAATAATAGTAATCTAATAAATAGATATAGATTACAGAAATCAGAAATTCTCAGCTTTGAAGTGATATTACAATGCATTTAACTTAATATCCAAGTCCACTGTTAACCAATTGAAATGAGTGATAGAAAATCCATTAGGGCTTTCTGCTGAAATACACCCACTCCAATCTTGCTGTGTATGGAATGAAACTGTGATTTTAGATTCCATGGCAACCAGTAGTAAGGAATTGTCAGATTATCCTAAAACTTAGCATAAACACATTTAATTTTATCTACCTTTTTTTTTTTTTCATGAAAGCACTGATGCTGCCAAGAACACCTTGTTGCATTCATGCACACCTAATCATGGTTAAAAATCAAAGAAAGCCAAAATCAGTTTAAAAAAAAAAAAAATGGACACAAATGATCTCTGTGCTTTCCCGTTTCTCTTTGAAATTATGGGGGTGGGGGGGGGGGGGAGGCATCGCAAAGAAAGCAGTGCAGCAGTGCAACATTTAGGCCCTGTGTAATTAATGATTGTCCCTGGTCATCTTTTAAACTGCATTTTCGGGCACTAAACCACGTTTTGTTTACAGACACACGGCACTGGCCTGTGGGCGGGGTAGTCACGTCAGTGGACACGCCCCCTTTGTGGAATCCTACCTGGGTAAGGTTTTCGGTGTGTGTCTGTTAAAACGGTACCCCTCGCTCTCTCCTGTGGCTTTATTGGAATTTTAGAGGAATTTTGTTCTCTGGTCGTTGTCGCCGCATTGTCGCAGTAAGGTCTGTTAAAATGGGCATAAGACCCTAAATTGGTGTGCCTTTTCAACATCATATCTAACGAATTACATATATAAAAGCAGTGGCTTTCAGTTTTTGATATTTATATGATATATTTCAAACTATTCAGCAAATCTTCCTGTGTTGACCTACATCATACATACAGTTGTAATCTCTCCTCAAAATGTATCAGTTGTCTTTTTCAAACAATCACCACAACCCCTACTTGCATGCACATATGCTGCATCAAATGCACTTTTTCTTTGAAGAAGAATTTAGGTATACACTTGTATATGAACAGCAGCTTGACTATAAACATTCCAGTAATTTTTCACCACTCTATGCACTCTATGTTCAAAAACAGACAAGAAACAAAAATGAATTGAAGTATTGATGTGAGACTCCCTGGAGGCCTATGTCATGATTATGCAATGATGTTTAATTACAGCAGGTTGCCAACTGAAAAAAAGAAGAAGAAAAAAAGAACATACTACATGTATGTGCTGAAAGACCCCATTTACAATGCGGGGCTAAGCCGAGCCCAGCCTCAATTGCGAGGCCGAGCCCCCCAATTTTGTCCGTTTACACTGCTGGGCTCGACCGCGCTTTTAATTCAAACCTTTCAATATTTTGTCGTACAAGTGGCGCTCTGCTTGTAAACAAAAGCAATTTGGTATAGTCTGGTTTTCAGACCCTTTGCCAACTGAATTCTGTGGTGACGAAGTCGCCGTTCGGGCAAAGGCCTTTGCCGAAGGAAAAACCCTTTGCAGGACAAAACCACCTTAAACTATACTAGTTTTCGACGTTGAGGGGGTTAATATCCTAAATAGCAAAATAGTACGGGCAGAGGGTTTGGAAGCCAGACTAAAATTGGCCACGCATTTGGCCCAGTTTGCGTTTACACTGAGAAAAAGCAGGGCTCGACCGTGGCCGAGACCACCTCCAGAGCGAGGCCGAATGCGCGGCCAATTTTGGCCCTGCATTTGGCCTTTTGCACGTTTACACTGAAATGAAGGTGGCCTCAGCCGCGGCCGAGCCTCGCACTGTAAACGGGGTCAAAGAGAGCTTCATACAGTGTATCTCAGAGTTAGACATCCCTTGAGGCCTACTAGGCAGGCCAAGAGCCAACACATTGTCTTTTAAAGTGCTGTAAAAACATCTCAATTCAGATGTTAACCACACACATACACTATTTTGTACTTCTGGCAAAGTATGCACGTGTATAAAAGTACTCTTGTTATTCTGAGGTGCATGGGTGGTGATTAGCTAGAATTGATTGTTTACAAAAGTGCATTCATGACTTCATTTTGAATTCAGTCACAACCAGAGCTAAAAGTGTAATTGATTATTGATCGTGGATTGAGGGCAATACAGAATTGATTTGAAGTGCAATTGTATTCAAGCATTCAAGTTGGATATCATGCCATTGCTACATCATTGTACATTGTATATGTAACTGGCAACAGAAGAAACATAAGAAATGGAAACAGTGTGTCCATGCTAGACAGACAAAAGAAAGAAAAATCAAAACAAAATGTGTGAAACTATTAAAGAACACAATTATATGATTTTGAAAAGGTCGTTCTAAGAATATAATCATCTGCATTTCTACTGTATAGGCCCTATATTCTGCATTACACTGCATAGTGCCACATTTATTTCTTTATACTCAAAGTGCAAAATGTTATCATGTCTGAACAGAATTGCAAAAAAAAAAAAAAAAAAAGACACCAAGGAAGTGGATGGGTTCATCATCAGAAGTGACATTTTAATGTTCAGTTGGCGAGAACAATTCTTGATAATCATAATAGACAGAAGTCTAATATCAAACAATTTCTCTCTCATTTTTTTCCCCTCACAATCTTCTTTGTATCTAAAGCATCCACTGGACGTGCAGACGCAATGATCCGCTATGTTGTTCTTGTGAGATGACGCGTATAAACATCACAATATTTCCCAGGCGACAATTTTTAATCCCATAGAAACTTCTTGGAGCCAGAGCTTCTGTTTTCATTATTGTCAAAATTGGTACAACCTCCCTTGATTTGTCACAAAAAATGAGATTTGATATATAATATATTCCGGATTGTTGGAATTTGAAGTTTATATTGTCTCGTAACGTGCCTTTTATCAAAACATTAATGAATATTAAAATGATACCCCATATTATACTGTGCCATGGGCCCCAATACACCCCCTTAAAGGACAAGTCCACCTCCACATACATAGGGATTGAGAGAATGCAGCAATATTAGTAGAACACATCAGTGAAAGTTTGAGGAAAATCAGACAATCCGTTGAATAGTTATGAATTTTTGAAGTATCTGCGCAGTCACTGCTGGATGAGAAGACTACTACAGTGTATGACGTCACATGCGTACAACGATATACGGAAAATAAAAAGAGAAGTTCACAAAACTTTACTTTATGAATAAAGTGCACATTTCTTCGACTTGTAAATTACGTATATTAAGGGTAATATTATTCCCCCTGCCTTCTGAAAGAGAGAAGTCGAGTGTTCTTTCGTTATGCGAGAAAAATGAAAATATGTTGAATTTTCTTTATTCTTTCTTTATATCGTTGTACTCATGTGACATCATAAGCCATAGTACTCTTCTCATCCAGTCGTGACTGAGCAGAAACTTCAAAAATTCATAACTTTTGAACGGATTGTCTGAATTTCCTCAAACTCTCACCGATGTGTTCTACTAATATTGCTGCATTCACTAAACCCACATGTCTATGAAGGTGAACCTGTCCTTTAAAGTGTCAAGAGCACTCCTACTCCAGAAGAAAGCACTCGTCTCCGTACTTGTGCCAACTGTTTTCATTACATTCACACACTGAATGTTCACGACCGCAATGTCTTGCAAGTACACTGAAGTGTACAACTTGTAGGTTCATAATGTCAGTGCAGAGGTAATGTATTTCACAAAAAGCCTTCTGCCCTTACCTTACTGAGATGTTTTGTTTGGACACAAATGGAAATATAGTCCAACCACAATTATCCAGCCATCTCTTATCAGCACCCTTCTATTATCCGAACTTGTTTGAGCAGTGAAGATGAAAAAAAAGAAGTGATTTCAACTCATTTAAAACTCCTACAAAACTTGTTGAGAGTTACCATGATATTTTCTATGGAAAAAAATGATACACATTTATGAATCTTACATCAAAATGTTAAAATTTCCTGAAAAATAGGACTATTTCTTTTAAAGTAGGCTAGTATATAGAGTACAATGCTGTTGCAGTGTACTCTAACTACTCAGCTATATACAGTGTATTTGTACCACTGGCTCGGTAGCTACAGGTACATATTCATTTAAAAGCACTGTTTGTCCTACATTCGGCCAAATCACTTATCCCGTCTGGTGCCAGTCCCAACATGGCTGGACAGGAGAGGTCAGACTCCAGGGTCGGACTATAGTTACAAGACCCAACAATCAACCAAATTCCACCAAACCTGGAAAATGGAAACAAACATCCATTCCAATTCAATTCACCAACTTGGTCCCATCATTATCGAATTCACTCCTACCTAGCATTTAAACATTCACACTTAAAATTGGATGTTTATAAAACAATCTTTAATACTTCTCCTTACAAAATATTAGATTGCAGTTTATTTCACACTTTAGGTCTCACACCTATGATTAACCATTCTAGCATTGCAATTTGTTCTATTCCTGAGTATATCAACTCTTTCCAATCAAGTGATGCCATCACTGCAAACCCTTGAGGCTTTTACAGCGACACCTTTTTCTTTAACTCCAGTTCAATAGCCACACTCTCCTTTCTGTTTTTGTTTTGTCTTTGGCTCACTTGTTTGTAACCACTTTTGTTTTGAGGACTGTTTTAAGAAATGTGTTAATACACTTCATTTCATTTTTTGTTTTACCTATTGTACACATTGACAGAAATAAAGGATTGTTCTACAATTTCCATCAAACCCCTCTTCCTCCTGAAAAAAAAAAAAAAAAAACCATGACACAGTCCTAAACTATTTAAAGGCAGGGCTCGACACTAACGGTGGCCCGGTGGCCCAGGGCCACCAAAAATTCGGAAATGAAGATTTTGGTGGCCACCAAAAAGAGTGGGATGTTTGCCTTTACTTTTGGAAATGAACAGCGTTAACAATCGGCTCCGTAAGATGCTGAAATAAATTCCAGATGTTTGTTTTTTATTTTGGAAATGAATTTAGACATGGGTACCTGTATTTATTTTTCTATGTTTAGTAGGACCGATTTAGTTTTACTTATGTTTTTCTTGTTGATTTTTTTTTTTCCGGGTCACCAGATTTTACTTTCGGGCCACCAAAAAATAAATATCAATGATTTTGGTGGCCCAATCGGGCCACCAAAATCTCACACTTAATGATATAGGTTTGCCAAATACCAGTCAGCAATCATATAGCTATGGTCAGATAATAACAGAGCATTTGCAATGTTCTTCCATATGGGAGGAATATTCAAGGAATGTCCACTCAACGGTGAACATTTCCCAATGTTAACTGAAGGAAACTGATAGAAGGGAGCATGTGATGGACTTTGGGCACATAACTTCAGGACACATCGCATACAATGTACTGTAAAAGTGGAAATTTTCACGGTGTTGAAATTTTCGCGCATTTCATCCAACTCGAAACTAGCGTGAAAATAAAAGCACGCGAATATTTTTGCTCGCCATATGTTCCAGTAGTTGATGTCTTGATTCCGCGAAATCAAAAACACGCGAAACTCTTCTTACCCCTCCGATCACAAAAAATTAGTCGCGCGAAAATATCAACTTTTACAGTATGTAATGAAAAGACACTGAAGTGTCATAACTGTGCATTACAGCAAATTATCTGCATGAGCTCATTGACAATGGTACATGTCAAATGGCAACCACAACAATTTGAAGGTGAGCATTACTATCAAAGTACAATGAACTTTGACCAACCCGTATCAATACATTTAAAAGATGATACCTTATATCTCAGCAAGAATATATACACAATGTTCACTGGGCTCAAAATGCTATTTCAGACCCTTCATAAGGATAATCTTGTACATATAGGTGTCCCCTCTCACACCAACCAAAATTCATACCTGGGATACTAGTAGTTTTCAACAAAATAAAATGCATATGTAGCTGTATTAAAGTTTAAATGGAATGTAGAGTAAATTGACAAAACTAAATTGTTAAACCACTGCCTGTGAGATAAATCCCTACAGTGCTGATACCTGGTGCATACACCCGGTTCCTGTATGGAACAGGTTGATAACTTACCACCTGCAGTATACACAGGGTTATACTACATTGGTCTACATAAATACTGGTCGTTGATTGGTCATAATGCAATCACATGATTAATGCAGCAAGGATCGGAACTGTTACATTGCAAGCTGTGGCAATGAAGCTACAATGAACCGATGTGTATTTGAGTAGACCATGTAATAGTCGTAGAACAAATATTGCCTTCTTGTCTATCGTAACAATACAATATTTGACAGTCCATTGAGAGCTACATTTCCCCTTGCAATGATATTTTATTTCACTAGTCAGCACTGCACACTTCAGGGAAATATAAATTCTTGTGTAAAATATATCTCCTTTGGAGATGTCAATTGTTATATTACACCAGTCCTCTAAAAATAGGCAATATCTGTATAACAATGCATGGAAACACATTCTAAATCAGCAGACATATAAATAAATTATCATTTGAAATCTGTACAATGCATAAACACTTCAGGCAAAAATGCTACTTCGGAAGCAATAAATTGATAATTATATGATTTCAAAGTCAATTTCAATGAAAGCCTCACAAAAGTATAAAGCGTGGGCAGAAAGAGCTTCAAGGGCAATGAAACTAGCCTTAATATTAAATGCCTGAACTCTACAATCTCTAATGAATTGGAAGTTTTTGAGTACTCACTTGAGGTTTGGACATTGATGCAAGAACAACGACAGTTCCTTCAGGGTTTTCTCTGTTAGACTCGTGTTCCAGAAACTGTTCAGGGAAACAAAAGAGGGGAATATCAGTACAGATATGTGATAACTGACTGGAAGGGACACTCACAAATGTATCCATACGACATTATTAAACAACAGTGCTATAAAAGAAAAAAAAAACAGCATACTTTTATATCGCTCCGTGGACATATTATTTATGTATATACGGCAAGGCAAGATTAAACTAGTGTGACTTGTGAAAAACTGAAATATCTTATGAATGCAAAGGCTGAGGCCGATGACTATCACAGCTTTGATAGGATAATTCCTAGGGTTTCAGATTATGGGGTGAGAGCAAGAAAACTTGAAATGAAACATCATGAAAATTATAAATGGTTATCGCACAGAAAGTCAAATTCCTTGTAGTAAGGACCTCCTGTAATGATGCTGGATAAAGGAAATAGTATAGCACTGATAGTATGGCACTGATTACTTCTGTCATTCAGGGTAACTTAATTTTTACAGCTCAAAATCTATTTTAGATATCCACAACTGTCCATGATTTCATTTACATTGTAGCAGTCCATGATTTCCATTACTGTAAAAGTATAAAATTTTTGTGCATTATATGCATGACCAGAAACCAGCGTGAAGAGAAAAAACACTTAAAGGGGATGGCTAGTACCTGATCAGTGGAAATCAGTGGAAATGCTGGGGGATGATTATTCCACTCCTTGTGGGATTCATTTAAGAGTACATTATATATCTGTTGTTGTGTGAAAATTATTTGCTTCAGAATGGTCTCATATTCAAGTAATGTGCAGTTTAATGTTTCCAGGTTAGCATGCCTGTACAGTGACGGGGCGATCGTTAACGGCCCGTTAATGATCGCCCGTCACTGCACAGGCATGCTAATCGTTTTCACACAACAATAGATATATAATGTACTCTTATGAGTCCACAAGGATTGGAACAATCATCCCCCAGCATTCCCACTGATTCCCACTGATCAGGTACTAGCCATCCCCTTTAAATACTTTTGCATGTCATATGTTCCACTCATAAAAGTCTTGATTCCACGGAATTAAAAACACAAGAAATTCATCTCAACCAGCAGAGCGTGAAAAATTACTTGAGCGAAAATAACCACTTTTACAGTATGCATGCGTGTTTTCATCTAATCCATGCACAAGAATTTGTATTCCACAGTAAAAGAGAACTTGTTTCAATCTTATTTGCTAGGTATCATTTCATAAGGTATATATAAGCAAGGTATTATTTCAAGACTGTATTTTTCAAATCTGAAGTGCAAGGCATATTTTCAGTAGGTATGATGATTATGTGTGCTGGGTTTATTTTCAAAATTAAAATTTATATTAAAATATGTGTTTACACACAAGAAGCAAATGATTAACAGAGTGCTCCAAACTACATTGTGGTATTCGTGTTTGAAACATTATTGGTGCTAACATACAGTGAGTGACAAAGGGGGTACGCACAGATGCAAAAAAAAAAAAAATGTGGCAATATGTAAATCACAGTAGAGTTGTACAATTTGCTCCCAATACCTTTGGGGGTTGAGTGGAACAACAATAATACAATTATACAAAATTAAGCTACAAGTGTAATACTAATACTAATACAAAATGCCAAATAAATAACAATAATAATAACAACAACAGCAATAATAATGATAATAATAATAAATAATAATAATAACAACAACAACAATAATAATGATGATAATAATAATAAAGAAAGAAAGAAAGAAAAGGTTACAAACAAAACCAACACACATAATAAAGACAGTTAATTGAAAGTTCTTAAAGTCATTGAAGTTTTTAACTTGATCAAATAGTGCTGAGTTCAATGCCCTCTACTTTGTAACAACCAACGGAATACACTGCTACGAATAAAACAAGGTGAGAGGAATTGTTGGCACAAATACCGTCATCACCGACGTCACTCCATTCACAGACAAGGATCACCGTTCGTGCAAAAGTACCGTATGACAGCTAACAATTCATCCCTCGAGACACATTTGATCTTCCACGTACGAAACAGCTTATGCTCAGATGATCATTTTAAACAAATATACTCCCACACAATAAGTATTCTCTTTCTCTTTTTTTTTTTCTCCTGTCAGCAATCATAGAGTCTATTGTTACCCTGAGACAAATGCTAATCTTTTATGTCACATCACGTCATGACTGTAAAGTTTATACGAAATTATATCATGGGCAATCATCACAATTTGATATAACAGAAAGTTATTTGTAAAATGAAAAGTTTTTTTTTCTGCTTCAAGACTTGAATTGATATCAAAATTTCGAGGAAAGTGCAAAATCTTAAATAACAACAACTGTAATCAGTTAGAGAATGTACACTTTCACTATGGTGTAAAGGTGGCTTTACTTCAAGAGGAGGATAATGTACTAATCTAAAATGCAACTATTAAATATCCATCATGCAATTCAATTTCAATGTGCATTTTGTTCAAATGCACACAATCCTTTACAATTACAACAATCAGAGTTTATTCAAAAAGTGAAATATCTGCTCATTAAAGGGATGGTACAGTATTGGTGGAGATAGAATTGGGCTTTTGACTTTTTGCGAGATACCAAGAAAACATTATGTATGATATAGTACAGAGTATACCATTTTAAGAGGAATTAAAAGTTTATTTGATGAAAATCGGGTTTGGAATGACTGGAACATCCAAAAACAAAGTAAAACAAAGCGATAGTAATAAAGTGTGGGTCCCACATTTTATTAGAATCGCTATTTTGGGGATATCTCAGCCATTTCAAAACCAATTTTCATCAAATAACCGTTGACTTCCTCAAAGAATTACATGCTCTTTCATATTTCATAAGAGGTTTCTCATTATCTCACCAAAAAATGTTAGAAACCTGAAATTAGGTCTCAACCAAAACTGTACGATCCCTTTAAAAAAGACAGAGCACAAAAAAAGCAATATTGTCCCACATTACGCTCTATTTGTATCACGTTTATCTTCATACACTGTATATTGTACCTTGAATAGTCCTAGAAAAAACAAACAAACAAACAAACAAAACAAGCAAACAAACAGCAAACCCTAATCCAGGGACAAAAGGTACAACTGAATCATACGGAGGAACACTTTGGCACACACATGCACACACACGCAAAAAAAAGTCCTTCTACTGTCAGGCTTGCATCCTGCAATGATACCCTAAAAATGTCAAAAAGTCATTGCATTGTAATCGATACATCATTAATGTTATCACACTCCTGCCCACCACATATTGTTTTCACTCATCGATAAGGTCAGCAGCAATAGGACACATTTCTCCCGCAAAGTTTTGAGTCAATATTTTGAGGGCATATTTGTTTTGATTCTCCATATGTCCCTGATTTTTCACGCATGTGGGGCATCGCTGTTTTTGCAATGCCCACCGTATGTATAAAAAAAAAAGAAAGAAAAAAAAAGGCCACAATTCAGACGCCTCTTCTCACCAAACGTGTGAAACTGGGTTGCCCCCCACTTACTTGATTGTATGTAGCTTCTCCATGGCCGGGAAACACTGCTTGAAGATGCTCACCATCAAATCATCGATCTTCCAGCCTAATGGGTTGTGGTCGGGATCGGGGGGGGGGGGGGGGGTGGAAGGAGATGAGTGAAAAGAGAGAGCGAAAAAAGGAAGTTAATTGATTGTAGGCAACAACAACTGCAACAGGGAAAGAACGAAAATCAAAATGCTGCCATAACAGAAAATGAGTACCTTCCAGGTGACTGACACGGTAGCATTTACAGCGGAGGCGATGCCATTTGGAACAAAGATAGGACAGATAAAAGGAAGAGGCGTGGGGTATGATTATTGTTATCACTTGGAGACAAGCAGTCCATAGCAACTACCTGTCACTAGAAACTAAAGTAGCATTCCTTTATGAGGGTAATTACAAGGCCCCATGACTTGGTGGCGCTAGAGGGGCAATTTTGTCTAGTTATCATTTTTTCCTCATTGTTTCCTTTTTTTCACTCACTGTGGGAATAGAAAAGTTTATATTGCAAAGCGTGAGCCAAACTGTTTATTTCATAGTTACAATCTAGACTTGTGAAGAGGGTACACAGTCCCAATAGAACACTCATTAGATTTGAAGTTTGAGTTGAGATTAAACTTTATTAGATTATATTCAAGGCGACCCAGTTTCTCAGATTTCCAACTTTGACGAGTCTGACCACGCTCACTGTTTCAGAGAAGATAAAAATAAACAAGAACAAGAACAAGTCCCTACATTGCTCTACATTCAATGCACATATTGCACTATATTCAATGTTTACAGAACTAAAGTCTGGTCATTCCAGTGACCGCAGGTCAAAAACTGACCTCTGATGAAGACCTCTGTGACCGTGTCCGGCTTGTCTTCTTTCTCCATCTCTACCTGGATCTTGGGCTTGAAGTAGGAGAACTTCTCCTTGGTGACGTATGTCTTGGGTTTGGCATCCTCCCCCTCATCCTCCTTTGTTTCCTCAGGGGTGGGGTCCCCCTTGGACTTGGGGTCCAGGGGCGGGGGCGTGCCCGGCCGCTTGGCCCTGATCACCACCGGGGGCATCTCGGCCTGCTGCAGCCCCGCCCGCCTCCAGAGCTCGGTGAAGTCGGCCTCGAAATTGCCCGTGCACACGTACGGCTCTAAATATGCAAAGAAGAAATGTCACTCTCGTACAGCAAGCTGATACGACATCCATGTAACCGCAATCTTGATATCAAATACTGTAGGATAATGTGTCACTCATGTAGCAACCTACACGAGAACCTCGGGCTATCTTACTTAGTGTACACTTTGGTTACACCCACTTCCCATTCAGTCTTTGTGTACTACATGTAGTAATATATCTATGTACAGTCTGCTATCTATAATTCACAACTATCCCCGTTCCCTAAATCTGAATATTATGCAGATTACATCCAACCCTTGTTCCAATTGTCGTAATCAAGGTTGAAAAATGCGGAGGGACTACACTTCAGAAGACCAATATCTTACCTGGCGTCTTATTTGCGTCATCCTCATTGTCTGGCACAGTGGACGGTGGTCCCTTGTCCTTCTGTGTCTTATCTACCCGCTTTCCCATCTTCACTTTCCTGCCTAGGCTGAAAAAAAAAAGAAGAAGATAAAAATAAAAGCAATGATGATACAAATATTGTGTTTTACTCCCCCCCCCCCCAAAAAAAAAAAAAAGTATGAAGAAAAGAAAAAAAAAAAAAAAGAGAGGAAATGATTACAAAGATTTTCTATTTTCAACATCATTCATCAAATATTAGAGATTGTATCTTTGCTTGACAACCTATCATTCTGTGTGAGTATACAATTGCACTATAATTTGACATATATTCAGAATATACTGGTATGGATCATTTTTTGAAGCATGTTATATGTTTTATGTATCTATATATATTTTTTGATGAAAATGAATGAATTTATAAATAAAGGAATATATAAAGGATGGGTACAAATTATGAGAATGGGAAATACACTGTGACAATTAAATGACAAACATGAGAAATACACTGGTGATAGGACATGCAATACACTGTAAAGATTGAGTGAGAAAACTGGACGGTATGAATTTGAATTTTTCTCCAAAGGGCGAAATCACAACATAACCTGTAAATTTACAGTATTGATCTTAAAGGCAACCTTGGAAGATTGTACAGTATGTTAACAGCATACACTTGCTCCAGTTCATGTTCCGTGATTGTCAATAACAACAGGAAACAAAAGTTACTTTTTTTATTAGAAAACATCTTTTTGGCCTAAATATATTCCATTGAGATTACATGTCACAGTAATGGGGGTAGAAAAACTGATCATACATGTAACACAAAGAATCGCAACATGCTAATCATTTATAATGTGCAAGTACAGTATATGTTTCATCCAGTGAACAGGCCTAGAATTCTAATTTGTATGTATGAAGAGCGCACAATGTATTGAACATGCACATCAGTGTGGACGATGGCATACAAGTGTATGTATCACGTGTCCTTTCATACAGCGTGTACACGTACAGGTTTTTGTACACTGTAAAGTTTGCCTAAAATACAATACATTTTGGTTCAATGTCCTTCCCTCTTCACAACCAAAAGAATACCTTCACATGATGGAAGTACTGGTATCACTAGGACATCATCATAAAAAGATGAGTTACAAAAAATGGTAACAAACACACAGCATGTACGTGTACATGTACATGTACATGTACATTATCAAACATTGTATCTGCAATGGAAAAAAAAAAAGAAGAGTACAACTGTAAGATAAGAAATGAAGAAAAACATTTCGTTTCAAAGTTGTAAGATGGCAATACATTGATAAACATGTGTCTATACATTGTACTGTATCAGGCAAACTGTACAATGTTTATCATTACTACTCCAGTATGTATTAGATGTACCTTAACATTCCAAATTTAAAGATATTTGTACAGAAAAGAATCACTATCAACAATTTCCAGGGAGTCCCCTTTTGAAGACTTTTCAATATTTTTTTCCCCTATTGTACGTAAGTGTGTGTGTGTCGAGGACTATGATTTTTTCATTTTGGTAGGCAGGTCTTTTACTGGATAACATGTACCTACACCTATGTGTAGAGTAATCAAAGCAATCCTTTTCTGCCAAACAGTTGCCTGCAAAAATAAAGGAGCAGTATTGTGTCAATTTTTTCTCTTTTCTTTCAGGATACGGCACTCACAATATAAGTTCAAATGAACTTGTATCATTTCGAGGGCAAAATATAATTGTTAAAATTAAATGGTGAATACACTGAACTGTCACTGAGTGTCAAATATCATGAGCACAAGCAGATGCACTTTCATCATTGGAAGTTATGGTGTTACTCAGACATTCATACGTAACAGTTTGGTATTGTAAACTCTCAGAATTTGCACTGGAAAAAAAAATGCACTTTCCCATATAACAGCATTTGCTGCAAAAACATATATCCAGAGCAGTTATGATAAAAAGAGGGGAAAAAATTGCTTGCATTCGCTCATGCCTATGATCCAATACTTCAAGTTCAGAAATCACATAGAAATTTTATTGATCCATTTTCATTGCGATTTGCATTTGCGGCATTAAGTTTATACTGACTTGCCGGTGTGAATACAATTGGTTTCTGGGGCTTTGGATGTTTGATGACGGGGATCTGCACATCGACACCATTCTACCTGAAACATGCATGGTCTTCAAAAAACCCATCAAAATGAAACATCATTCTGCTGCCAACATCTTAATGTCGTACATTCTTCAGATGATGGTTGATCAGGTAATAGAACATTTTGTGCACTGTGTACAACAAAAAATACAGGCATGATAAGACTTTATTCAACTCTGCATTTTTTTTTCTCTCTCTAGGGTTTATATAATACAGGTACATGTTGTACATGTACAGGTGTACCACATGTGTACAAAGAGTCCTGACAAAATCTTGGCAATGTGCCTTACAGTGTATAATGCTTCCCTACCTTTGCAATGATATTAATGACGATTGCATGAACAACACAAAGAAAATGAATACTCAACTATAGATGCTACTATTAGAGCATACCCAGTAATTAATGTAAAATCAAACTGGATGCCAGTGACCAAGACAAAATCACACTTTCACATGCAAAAAACTATTTCAAACCATGGATCAACCATCTGACAACGGAAACCTGTAGGTCTGTTTGTATGCTCACATGGAACATAATTCATATCATAAAGTAGCCTGGGAACCATCGCATTATACAGTAAGTGTTAGCAGTGCTTCAAGGTAGGCTCAATTCTCATGTGAAGGGAATTTTTTTTAAAAAATGTGATGCATTAACCCCTCTTGCCTTGTGCTTTTCAGACGATCAATTCATGCAGTTACAAAAAAAAAGGAAAAAAATGTACACATCATATAGCCTGATTCCACCTAACTTTTAATATTTATTAAAAGGATATTGAGTATCTATCCTACAGCTGTAGCAATGGATACCCATCAGAGGCAATTAAATAAGCCAGGCCACAAATTCTGATATTCTACTCCCTGGTGAAAGACTGTGACACAGTGATGGTGTTTACAGTATTGATAATTATGATGACTAAAGTGATAGTAATCTTGGTAATGTTTATACTGATACTATGTACAGCTTGTACCTGGTAACTGCATTTTTGATATTGTGTTTCAAGAGTAAAAATGACGACAGGAATGATCATTTAGTATATTGATCAGACAATGACAGTATATGAATGATAAAGACCGACATTTACAATCGGAATTGACAGAGAGACAAGATACAGTATACAATGCATATGTACGACATATTGTAGTACTTCAAGGCTTAGAATGTGTATCTATAAATTGGCAAAAATACAGAATAATTGAGGTAAATAGCAGCTCAAAGGTGCATTTAATATGAGCACCTTATATAAACTGTGTAGGAGTGGTCATTAACATGAACATGGCGTGAATTACAGTGTAATGAAACATAATGATTTTACCAGCCACCTTCTGTGATATGATGTTATATGATGGCCTGGTTCAGACCACTTGGTTTTAACCCGTTGAGGACAAGTCCCAAGTATACTCGGCAAGTGTCTACCCTGTGGGAAGTGCGTGTTGTAGCAAACTCAGTCCGTCCGCAACGGGTTAAGAAAGTGAGCATTTACAAACAAACTGGCACAATGAATGGCAAAAATATGAAAGGGACATAATCAAAGCTTGAAGTTATTGCATACAGTCCAATTCTTGGCATTGATTCTTTTTGGAAAATCATGGGAGTTTGTTATTCAAGTGTCGAAGTGAGCAGCTTGTACACGTACACCATGTACAGTATGCCAGTACACTACTCAAACATGCATACTGTTTTAAGACAACACGCATGCAGAGATCTGGTATCTAGGAAGCATTGAATTCTGCAGCCTACAAATGTACATCTTTGTATTCCCAACCTCAATCTTGTACTAGACATTTCCAAAGATACAGTTTGTTATATTAACATGCATTCCTGCTTCCCAAATAAAAAGTCAGGGGCTGATGAATTGAACTTACATAATGTTCTTTATCAAAGTTATTGTCATACAATGTAAGAGGCAGAAGAGAAGATGATAACTATAAAAAAAAAAAAAAAAAAAAAAAAAAAAAAAAAAAAAAAAAAACCTGCAAGAGGTTGTCATGGATACAGGATTATATCTCATTCCTGCTGGTCATTTTTCTCTTATACTATACAATGGATATTACAAACATGTTGTACATATGATGTAATGATAATGGCGACAAATATTTTTAAAGGGCAAACTTACGTTGACATGATTTGCCAGTGATGAATTCCTTTCTAAAAGCAGACAAACGAAAACTAAGCCAGAAATGAGGGCTTTTGCACTGCACAGCAGAAGAGCAAATCATGAGAAATTTGGGCTTGTCAAGTGAAGGCCATCATTCATTGTAATGTACTGTATAAGCTGTTATTTTTGTGTACAGATATTTTCGCAGATGATCCGAGGTGGTCATGGACATTTTCGCAAGATGCTGTTTTCAGGAATTGACACCGAGGCTATCATACTGTACACGTAAGTGCACTATTACTCTAGTGCCTGGCAACAATTTTTGCATGATCAATGTTAAAATCGCAGTCCAACAGTAATTTGCAAATTGACAATAAATTACACCCTCACAAAAATAACAGCTTATAAATACAGTACTAGCAGTATGATATGGGACATTTGAAATGTAACTTTTACAAGTGGTCAGATTTATGAAAATTCTATATCTTAATACCTTAATGAAACCTGCTGCTCCTGCTCCTTCCTTTTACCTTGATTTGCTTCCAAAAGTGCAGTAATTGGGATGTGGTAACACATTCAGGTAGAAACAGACTATTGTACCAAGTGATGCTTGTCTGATTGCCTTGTTGCCATACTTCACACAAAACAAAATTATAATTTAACCCGTTGAGGACGAGTCCCGAATATACATGTACTCAGGCAGGTGTCTATGGGAAATGCATGTTGCAGAAAAATCAGTCCGTCCTCAATGGATTAAAAAAGTCCCGTTCTTTCACTGACCAAAGCTTGACTTCTATCATCATTTTGCTATCAAAATTTACACCTATAGCCATTATAACAGGATTCATGCTGAAGGAGTTGTATTGAGGGCTTGGTGGCAGAGTTGCATTGTGTGAAACTGTATTTGAACCCTTGAAAAGACCCTCTTAACCCACTGAAGACTATACCCGAGTACACTGAGGCAGTATCTAGGGAAAATGTGTGTTATAGCAAAATCAGCCCATCCTCAACGGGTTAAAAGCAATCACACAGAAATAAAACAGTTGGACCAGGTAGACGTGATATGTATTATTTGTATAATATTATTGACATTATAGCACCGAGGGGGAATGATTCTGCAAGCAATCAATAGATTGCTGTGCATCTGTGCAAATGGTGAAAGTTTTTGTAAATTGGTAGTTTCCAATGATGTTTGATGTTGTCCGGGAACCTGTTATACCAGGTTCCCATACGGAATGGGATAAAAACAATTAGTATGCATTGCTGCAAAGCGCATCATGCAGATAATTGTGCGTGGGGGGGGGGGGGGAAGAGTACAGTCACAAAGTAATGTTTTTGAAAGAGGTACATTCATACATGTACATTGTATATCTTTAAAAAAAAAAATCACAGTTAAAGAAAAAAAAAATGTAGAAGAGCATTTTTCAATGACCTAGAATCTTCAGAACACATTTCCCAACATGATTTGATTTTCCTTAACCCGTTGATGACGAGTCCCCGAGTATACCAGGTACTTGGGCAGACGTCTGATGGGAAATGCGTATTGTACAGTTGAAGCAAAATCAGCCCGTCCTCAACAGGTTAAATGCAGACTTGGTCCAATGTTTCATAATGAAATGGCTTCCTTTGAAGCAACGGATAATTTTCAAATTAGTTTTGTTTGTTTATAAAATCCTTAACGATCAAGCTCCGAAATATTTAGACGCCTGTTTGACTTTATATACACCTACTAGAAATTTGAGGTCATCTAGTGATCCGCTTCGTCTCACATACTCTGTTACTCGCACCTTAGCCGGTGATAGGACATTTACTGTGTCTGCTTCAAAGCACTGGAACAATTTACCACTTACCGTTAGACAGTCTCCATCAGTCAGTGTGTTCAAAAAAGCCTTGAAAACACATCTTTTCAGTAGCAACTAGTTCGTAGCTGTATATATAACATTTATCCAATTACACATACTGTCGTACATGTTTTGAATTGATTGTAAGCGCTTTGGGCCTTGTGGGAAAAGCGCATTATAAATAATGGTAATAATAATAATAATAATAATAATAATGAAAAAAACCTTGCTGGTCACAGTTTACACAATAGTAATGTGTGACTTTGAATAAAGTAAACTTTTTTCACTTCTATCCATTAATACACTTTTCCACTTTAAAATGACAACAAAACATGATTTCATAGACACAAAAGTAAATTCAACATACAACAGTTACACTGCATGCATGCGCAGTCATGACAGCAGTTTAAGATTGAATTACACACCGTATTTATGGGTAGACTGGGCCTAAATGGGTAGACTCGGCCTAAATAGGTAAACTCGGCCCCTTGCACCCTCATTACAATTGGCCAAGTTTTAATTGCCAAGCCGAGTTTACCCATAACTACAGTAGTACGGTACTGTACCATAGTTTATACAAATGTAAATGGGTAAACTCGGCCCCAGTGCCCGCATTTCTAGTAGTAATGCGCGCGCTGGGGGCGAGGTTTACCTATAACTACGGTACATGTACAATGTAATTATTTTACTAATTGGTTCAATAGCTTTACAATGTTTGAGAGCAGACTGCATTCACTGAATGAAACATGAGCAAAATACAGACTAAGTAAGGTAAGCGCATCAGTCAGCCCATGATGCATGGGCTGATGCAGATGCAGAAAAAGGCTGCAGCTACAGAAATGCTTCTATCAACGTTCCAAAACACACTACTAACTAGAGTCTAGAATTCTATACACATTTACAATGGATGATTGTATTACTGTAGGCCCTATCGTATCGGTCTACAGCACTTGATAACATAGAGTTAGGCCTACTGTAAATCTAGCAACCTATGATTGCAGAACACGTCACAGATCCCATATGTGAGTGATTTGAATTGCTTGATACAATTGTGTTTACAGCAAACCATCTGCTGTCATCGTTTAAGTGCATCTGAATATGTACAAGATATCTCCACCAATCATACATATTTTGGGGGCTCATGTGGTTTGCGGACTAGTTGCTTGGCACTGTTGCAGCAGATCACATAGGCCTATTCTTTTTTTTTTTTTCATGATTGTCGGCTTCTTCATGCTACACATAGAGAGTTCTAGACCCTACAGTGTAGTTTGATTGTAGTTTCATAGACAGAAAGATACAAACGTATTATTGACTCTAGTATAGTTTCTAGAATCTGAATCTATTAATTAAAATTAAATAGAACCTAACAGTTAACGTTAGAGGACTAACCCCCGAACCCAGACTTACTTAAGAAGACTTGTAGTACTTGTCTACACAGCCTACAAAACCATACGACATCCGGATATATTGAAAGATTTCAACAATGCTATTTCCCTATGACGTGCATCACGAGTTTGAAACTGTTGCCTCAATTGCAAGAGTACTAGTATTCTTAGTTAGGACAGGCAGCCAGTGTAAATAGGGTACACCAGCTCATGCAGTGCACTATGGAGCTCGTACAGCATTAAATTTATACGCTAACACAAACATGTACGTGTCGGTCCGGTCGTACGGCAGGAGACGTGTCGTATCTTATATCAAAGTTCAATTACCAGTGAGGCAGTGTTGGCATATCTCTTGTTTTATACAGACGAATTGAATATCCTACAGTTTTAAGAAATTCATGTAAAATTGAATTGTACTACTCATGAAACTGACCCTCAACGCGCTTATCTAACTTGGCATAGGCAGTAATTTACTTACAAAAATCGGAACAGAACTCTCGGATCGAACGTTGGATACTGGACGTTGTGTACATTAGCAACAGAAGAATTCATTGCCGACATAATTAAGACGACGCCCTCTGAGTTGGCATCGTTGACATACAAGAAACACACGCTCAACATCCTTTCCCCACGGCCGGCCCCACCCCCTCCCCTTTTTGTTTTTTGTTTTTGTTTTGTTTTGTTTTGAAACTATTACGATTTGATAAGCTTTGAATTTCCTCTGATTAGTTTGATTATTTTTGACATCAAGTCAATCTTTCATGCTATTTTCACCTTATTCTCACATTTTTCTAATACCCCCAACGGAAAAAAAAAATATAATGCTAAAATCGATTGCGAAAATAATATGAGCACTCACTATCATTAATGAATTTAGTATTTCACGGATAATAATTACAACATCATCAGGACAAATATGTTTGGTAAGATGGCTGGGCAACAGGTGAGGAAAGAGAGCACATTTGCGTTCGACTCAGCGCTTTGAAATTGTACGAGGTACAAACATTTCATAACCAGTTACACTGGAAAACTGAGCTCTTTTGAGTGAAAATAAAATGAATTGAATTGAATTGAGCACAAATCGTCGAAGTTGATAATAATACAGAATGTGTACAAGATGGCCAACTGCGGTACGTGAAACACAATCCTTAATGCATACTGGCATGATGTTGACGCTCTTGAACAAATTTACTACCTTGGTACCCATCCCCGTCCAAATGCCTCAGAAATGGACCGTAAAATGATGTATTATGGCTTGCAAATATGCACTTTATGGCGTCACACCTTTACGACATATACCCTAATGGCGTCACCAGGTACGTCATACACCCTAAATTGCGTACTTCGTTATCATGGTTATCGTATCAATATAGCCCCTGTAATACCCTAAAGTCTAACGAATTGAATACATGCTCCTTACCCTACTTAAAAAAAAACAACAACATGAAACGGTATTTGTTATATGATATAACCTTCTTAATAACGGTATTTGTTATATAACCTTCTTTAAAACAATACGGATTTCAATGAAACAGACCTGACAGATGCCAAATTAAAAACTAATTGTATTTATCCACAAGACTGGTCTTATCTTGATACTTGATGGGAATCCCCACACGAGTTTTATCGCAAAACAAGCTAACTCGATTCATTAATGATTTTATTAAGATAAGACTCAAATTAGAGTATCGTGAAATTTTGAAGTTTTGATCTTTTCCAACATGCATAAATCTAAATTTAAAAAAAAAAGAAACAAAAAACCTCGACGATCACAATCACAATCACATAAAGTTACTTCGTGACTTGTAATAGTTTGAAATGACGACCTTGGAAGTTGGCATTGCAGTTGTAAAATGTGGACAAAATTTGTCTTTTAATGATGACACCTCGATCGTCTACTGTATCTATCAGACAAAAATGTGGAAACGTTTATTTTGTGTATATCTTAATTCTTTAATATTGCACGGGACTATATAAAAAAAAAAGACATTGTTGTCTCTATAGGGATGGTGATAAGGCAATTTCGACGTGTCCTATATAGCAATATCGACTCACTAAAACTGGAAATACACTGTTTGTTTGGGAGATGACATGGATGAGGATCATAGTTGTTTTGTTTTTGTCATTCTTTTCTGATTCTCATGATAACTTATCGTTCGTTTGGCGTCTTTATGACATACCATTTTCGACGCTCGACCAAAATGTAGCACTTAAAGGTGCATGGGCAATGCTTTTCCCCTGGAACTTCAATATGCGATTCTGATCTCGGAAAAGCTAGAAAGAAGATACCCCTGCCCATCGACTTTCCACAATACCTTATTGCTTTCTCGCATCTCGTGCATTTCATGTCGGACCGTATGTGTGTGTATGCATTTGTATCCTGATCTGTTTTTAGCTAAGATCCGTTTACATTAGTGATTATTGTATCACCGGTTCACATACATTCTTTTTTTTTTATATATTTAACCAAAAATCAGTTGATTCAATTTTGAGTCGCAATATTCTTTGTGCAATTAGTCTTTGATTCTAAGAAATAATGTGAAATAGAATTGTATATGCAGCTAACGTATACAATGGTATAATAAGGACCATTATTTTTAATGTTTAATGTACATAATTATTGTTATTAATTATTGTTTTATATCTACATGTACACCGATGACACGCTGGTCAATCTCTGGGCTGCTATGTACCATTTTTGTTTGATCAGAAGAAACCAATATCTATCTATATATCTATTTATCTATCCGCACGTCCACGAAGTATATATGTATTGTTCCTCCTAAATATTGTATACATATATAAACATAATATGTTATTATATAATTTATCTCGGATACTACATGAATCTTTTGAAAATGTTTGAACAATATCATTTCATGACATGTATACTTTGTACTATGTTTTGATTTTCGTTGATTGATTTGAAATAAACTAGATATGATTGAATTGAATTGAATTGAATTGAATTGAATTGAATTGAATTGAATTGAATCTATCTATCTATCTATTTATCTATCAATCTATAGATCTATCTATCTATCTATCTATCTATCTATCTATCTATCTATCTATCTATCTATCTATCTATCATAAGACATGTTTGATACAAAGTGAATCTGTAGATTCACCTATTTTGCTTGATGTTACAATAGTTTATCATTATAATGATCTTTTGAGAAATAAACTAGCCAACATAGAAGTCGCGTTTGATGTAGCTTTTTGTCAAAATGTAACCATGGAAACTGACCTTCTCGCATGCATGGGAACAGACAAGATAGGAGAAACTTTGAGAGAGTTTCGTGATAACATCAGGCAAAAGCGAGATGTGTGCCAACATCGCCCCGTGTCTGTTTGTTTCTGAACCTTATTGTTTTGTTCTCATCAGTCGATGCGAGAAAATCTTCCAGCGAAGTGAAATAAGGAAACATTGGATTAATTGTCACTGAGACATGCATGCATCTTTCTTTTTTTTTTTCTTTTTCCACCCTCCGGTCTTTGACTCTGTGATGAATGTGCTGATAAGGGACACGCTCGAAGCCGTTGGATTGCAGAACTTCATCACTTTTTATTGTCGAATTCTGAAGCAGTTTTTTTTTTCTTTTTGAGTCGTCACGATTTGAGATTTGCATGCAGGTGGGTAGCGCCTCGTCTGAAAGGTGGATGACCGCCACCAGACCATTATTCCCGCGAGAAATCAAAACAGGAGCCCACGGCGCAATCGGATTAGGCGCGCGGCTTTGTCACATTTCCCGTCTTCCTTTTCCCGCTCCAAGTTCGCTGCGTCGATCTCAGCATCCGAAGAGTGGTCTTGTGTGTGTTTTTTCCTCATGATTTAATCTCAGTTCGCGACAAAGACTCGATCGATCGATATAAAGCGGAAGCGAGAGTTTTCTGATTAATCATACACTTCGAAAGATCTCAACAACTATCGGCAACTCATCTCATAATTGCAACTGCCCCTAATTCATTCATTTTTTTTCCTTGCGTGATTTTAAAAAGGAGAGGACATGAACTTATCCAAATAAGTGAATTATCACAGGAAACAATTATTGAAGAACA
This sequence comes from Diadema setosum, assembly GCA_033980235.1. NCBI lineage: Eukaryota > Metazoa > Echinodermata > Echinoidea > Diadematoida > Diadematidae > Diadema > Diadema setosum. Next base: position 14,532,491 of record CM067067.1, read on the forward strand.
ATACTGGGACATTTGAGGCTTATTCAGAGAAGAAAAGTTGGCACCAAAGGTAAACACGCTATAACTTTATTATTTTCAAACGAAATTAAAGGATGCCCAAGTCACCCTTCCGGTTGGTTATTTTAAGCGGAGCAGAGTCACCGTCTACTCCCGTCAAAACAGGTGCAATCACAACTTACCCTCGGGTTAGAATATTGAGCGTCGCTCTTTAAATGATATTATCGTCATTTTTCGAGGAAAGGCATAGATCAGTTTGTCACGACGACGACTAGACTGTTCAAACCAAATAAAGACCCTCTCTAATGAGAAAAACAAAACTTTCCCCGAAAAAAAAATGGTAGGCCTAAACACGAAAAATCGTATTTCTCAATACAAAATCAACTAATTCAGTTGAAACCAATAAATCGACGACATTGAATCCTACAAGTATTTGATAGAAGAAAAAAAAAAACATGTGCTAACTTTTCTCATTTTTTTCAGTTACTTTGAAGGGAAACTTAAATCCCAGACGTAAAGGTGCAAGTTTACTCAATCTCCATTGGAGCGTTAAGTGATATTGGTCTTAATCACATAAATATGTAAATTAAATGAGATGGTAATGATACCTTTGCCTCATAAATCTTCTATAACCGACGTGCGCACACATCGTCACTAATGTCTTGTTCTGAAATGAATCGACGAAAGAATCTCGTATCCCTTTGAACAAAATTGTTATAGTATCATTGTGAGCAATCAACGATGTTTGGGGCTTTTTTGAAAGGAGAGCAGCATTTTATAGGTTCTGATTCATCAACGATGACATGATTTTTATGATGAATTTGTGTATAAAAGAATGAAAGAGATGACATAAGATTCACCTTATTTGCATATGCGGCTGTGACTAATGATGACTGCCAGCACAGTCAGGCGAAAACATTTGACTTTCGAAATACCAAAACTTTTTACATCAAAGGCCATTCATTGATCATTGAAACTTTTTTATTGTTCCGTGAGATCGATTGTACTCTATTTATGAAAATATCAACTTGAATCATTTCGGATGGTGTGCAACCTTTAGTGGGGTAAATGCACACCCCCTCATTATTACTAAGGAGGGATGCCGTAAGCATTTCATGGCATGGCTGCGACTGGCGCTGATGTTAAGCATTGTCCGGGTAAACATAATCGTCAAAGTCGTTAGATTCTCGTTAAAACGTCATGCCTGTATGAGGGTTATTATCAATTTCGTCGTGGTCTTGAGATAGGCCCAAAGACAGGCATGCGATGAAATCAGATTATCAGATCATTTCGGGGGAACCGTCCCCTCCATTACGAAATATGATCTCATGAGGTTTGTCTTTTTCGGATTGCCATTTGGTCTAATTCCCTTCCCGTGCGCATCACCGGGAATAGGACTTGGAAGATTTGGGGGATTTCAGACTGGGATTTCGATTAATGACATTTGGAGTCATCATTCAGGCTCTGGAAATGATAATTTAGAGTACATTCAGAATGAAGTGAGGACTGCATAGTGATTCATGTATACCAAAGGTGATAAATCATTACATATAGTTACTACAAGGATGGAAAGCCTACTGTGACAAATTTGAAGAAAAACCAAAAGGCGAAACGAAACAAACTAAAACAGAGCAGAAGAAATTGCTTTGTTCCAGTTAAGAACACATCACTGCTTGCGCCTTCAGGGCACGTATACTTTGAATGGAATTACAACGTGCATCGGAGACAAAATGAAGCTAGTCTTGAACATTTATATATCCATCAAGGCGTTGTATCTATCTTGATAATAATCGGGGCATATTGTCTTGTTTGTTTGTTTATTTGGTTTGGGTTTTTTTTTCTAATGAACTTTCGTATACGTGCGTGATATTATGTTGGTACATAGTAGCGAAACATGCAGAACAACATACAGTAAGAAGAACAAGAACATTTGAAGAGAGCATGTTATAGGTTAAGGATAATGACTGAAATGGTGTTAAAACATTGTGAAATATCACTGATGAAATATGTACGATAACGATTAAAACTGACTTGTTAAATAATATCCATTTTACTTCTCTTAGGAAAATAGAGGAGGGGGGAAACGATGTATCTATGTATATCAAGTCAGTCTCCGTGACGAAAAGAACCAAGGACAAGTTGGTGATGATCAATGATCTGATACGCCACGCTCTCCTCCAAGTCACGTGACAGACCCCCCTCCCCTTCTGTCCCCCCCCCCCCCCCCCACCCCAACGTGGCCAGAAAGCGTGAAACCACACAGCGGAATCGTCATGTGTCATGTTAGAATAGTCAGGGGGAGTGCCTTCTGCAACTTTTCGTGAAGTGGCGTTCTCACAATAATTCTCCCGCCCTCCTCCGGGGGGAGGAGGGGATGGTGTTGCGAGTAGACGTGGCGACTGTAAAATGCTCATTGATATACATTATATATGGTATAGAAGTTATTTCCGACACGTAACTCAGCAATCGGCATTTATCTAACACCGACGACCGTGCCTGATTAATGTTTGATGACGTAAGAGACGACAAATCGTGCAACACTATCTGTCCATCGGAACATGTCGTTCTCGCGCGTATTGTCGTGGGCATCGGATTCAATGCATGACCGAACCTATCAAATAAAGAAAAATACAGCTCTTCCAAACCGTTTGAATATTGCTGGCCGTAACAATCACCTTGTCCTCTCTTCCTTACTTTTCTCCTATCCTCCTTCTCCATTTCCTATCTTCCTCCAATCTCCCTTCTCATTCTCACATTCTGTCACTAATTTTTAAAAACGTCATTTCTCAGATTCTAATCTAACTTTAATGACATCATTTATTATGGTGCTGTAACATTCATGTAGACAATTTATAGATATCAAAGTAGTATGATTGTCATTGCAATTATTCTTATCGTGATTATTTATTTATTACTGTTATTTTTGCTGCTATCGACACGAAAGAGTGTTTAAAAGGCGGCGCGCTCTCAACGCACTCTTTCGGCTACACACCCTTTCCGTGTATTTGCCGTGCATTTGTGGTTGTTTGTGCTTGTGTATTTGCGTTCCTATATGCAGAGTTGAAAATATCGCGTCTCTCTACAAGAATCGTTGGATTCATTTTGGCAATAAAAATCCACCGATTAGCTCGCGAAGAAGCAAAGGGGGTTATGTCTTGTTGATGATTTGGGCTATAACACCATATTTACCTTTAATACGGAAGCTCAAGAAAAGAGAAACAAGAAGAGAGAGAGATGAAAAAATAAAATGTTACATGCTAATTCAGTTCATTCAAATGTAACGTTTATTTTCATCTATTATTCATCAACCAAAAGCACTGAGGCACTAGTCACTTGTCTTTAACCAGTGCTTACTAATGCCAGTTTCTGTTGTTTACGGGTGTTGAACAAAATGGACAATTGAATGTCATTATTGTTGAGAAAGGGTATTGGTGGCAACGTGCCCATTGCATACAAGCGATATCTCTGATGGGTAGCCTAATCCATGATGTGATCCTAATATACTTTCTAATGGAAGTGTCGCTTTTATTCACTTCTGCTAGTTCTTAAGACGGCTTTCATCACACAAAACCAAAATCCATTAGTACTGGATTTTTTTGGGGGAAAGCAAAAAGGCAAATACAATGATAAGGCAGACAGAAAGTGAGAGAGAGAGCTAGAGAAAAATATATCCCGAAAAACATAAAGAAAATATAGAATAAAGACAGAATAAAGAAAAGTGTCAATGAAATAAGACAGGCAAAAAGGTTTCCGGATATCAAAGCGTGTCTACTCTGTCTTCAAAGCAAACTTCCGCAAGGCCTTTGGAGCGGGGCTTGGATCAAGATGCTATCTTACCCTTTTTTTTTTTGTATCGGTCTGACACAAACACTTACAGTATGCTGACTCAAAACGCAGATCAATAAACTGGTCAAAATAGAATCTCTCTGGTCTACACACACACACACACACACACACACGCACACGCACACGCACACACACACACACACACACACACACACACACAAGCACACACATACTTCTATGCACAAAGGTGGATACTTACACACCCACACACATCCACCCACCCCACACACATGAAATTTGAGGAATTAATACTAAAATGTAAGATGTATTTAATGCAGCTTTAGATGTCTGTGATGCATTTTTTAAAGACAAGGTAGAATTCGAAACAACGCTGTATGTTATAAGTGTTTTGCCATTCACCACTAGCGTGGATATTAGTGAATAAAAAGAAAAAAAACACATACGCATACACACACAAAGGCACACACACACACATACACACAAAAAGAGGAGGACAAGTCATTAAATCGATTATGAAGTGAGTTACGGAATTACCAAATAAAATAAAGACAAGAATACATACGTATTTCGCCACCTAAATCCTCACAATGAATTGACCTGTCCTAAAATACTTGAATTGCTTTTGTTTTCACAAAAATGAATAACCAGCAAAATGGTTTCAGGTTAGTGTGGAAAGGGTTACAGATGCTGCATTCCATAATTTCTTTGAATAAACATTATAAAGGACTGTATGATCGAGTGCTGTGAGGTAGGCATATAATCACTTTGCCAAATACACGATGCTTGCTGGAAAGAATTATTACAGTGTCCCACATTGTAAAACACAATGTGAAACACAATTTGAATACATTGTGAACACAGTGTGAAATCTTTTCACCCTGTTATATTCGAACGTTTTAACACAGTGAAGACATTGTGAATCATAAATTTACAGTATGAATCATGACGTTACAGTGTGAAACACGACAATACTGTGTGAACTCTCTGTAAACAAACAAACAAACACACACACACATACCACAGTGTGAAATCATTTTCATACTGTTGAATACGAGCGGGTTTTTTTTTTTTTTTTTTGGTTGCTGTTCGTTATTCCGAAGGTTCGCTATTCCGAAGGTTCGTTATTCCGGAGGTTCGCTATTCCGAAGGTTCGTTATTCCGAAGGTTCGTTAATACGAAACACACAAATTCCCTATACATCAAGGTTCATGAATCCGAAAAAGAAAAGGGTTCATTAATCCGAACATTTTTGGCGTTAGTCCGAAGATTCGTTAATCCGAAAATGAAATTCGGAATAACGAATCTTCGGACTATTCAAAGCCTTCGGAATAACTAACCTTCGGAATAACGAGCTGTAACCGTTTTTTTTTTTTTTTTTCACACAGTCGACTTTGTGAACACATTGTGAACACACTGTGGGACACTGTATTCTTTCCAGAAGGGTGTGACTTCCATCTTACTGTGTTTGAAAAGCCTGGAAATATCATGCCTTTGTTACGTCATATCTCTGTGTAATGAGACTTCTATAGTCTGTTCTTATGTTAACTCCACCTGCATCAGTGAATTAACATTGCACCCTGAGTGAATAAAGACTATCCGTTGATGAGGAGGAGTGTGGCTCAGATGGAAATCTGACGACTGAAAACAATTTTTGATTTAACTGATATTCTAGCCTTTACTGCAAGACATTCGTGTTCGAAGAATAAGAAAAAAAAAGTAAGGGATATTTAAAGAAAAAAAAAACTATGCAAGAATAAACGCAGTAAGATGTTGATGAGAGAGCAATTATTTCAGCTGGAATAAAGAGAGAGCACCCAATATAATCCACAAAATGAAAGGGCATTATGAGGCAGTTACTAAGAATACCAAAAGTGTTCATGTTTTTCTCCATTTTTAGAGCTGAGCTATTTTTGTACAAAGCACTTAAAAAAATACGGACAATGATGACAAAAATGTGGAAAACAACAATGATGTAACAAACATGCAATTCACAGACATTTCGGAAGTTTCATCCTGTTGACAAATGTGTATAGACTCTAAAAATAGATTGTAGGAAAAACGGTTAAGCCGGTGTCACATGATATGAAACGCGCTTAAATAGTGCGAAGATGTCCAGGCACTGGAATTTAAAACGGCAATCAACAACTTGAACAAGAAAATTGCATAATGTGGTTGGACACTGCCTAGCTATTGACACGCTAAACACTAGCATTTTTAGGCTTAGTTATTGTAGACAATTTTATGAAACAAACACCATATTTGCAAAAACAAGCAAAGAAACATACAGTCTGCAAAGCTGAGTGAGTATACTGGCTTTACTCCAATGTCAATCAATTTCATTCATACATCATACCGAGAGCAGATTCGAGGTTGCCTGCTGTGACCTTGGTGGCTATGATTGGAATTTCAGTTGTCGTCTAAACTTTGAAAACCAAGTCTCTTATTTGGAATACAGGATGTAGCGTCGGACAGTAAACAAACATTGTTTTTTTTTACGGGGTGACTCGACGTTCGTTATTCTGAAGATTCGTTAATTCGAAAATGAAAATAAAGTTTGTTATTCCGAAGGTTCGTTGTTCAAAAGCACACGTATTCCCTATATATACCTGTTCGTTAATCCGTAAACGAAATAACGTTCGCTAATCCGAACATTTGTGTCTTTACTCCCAAGATTTCGTTTATAGTCCGAAGATGAAACAAGGTTCGTTATTCCGGAGGTTCGTTAATCCGAAGATGAAATAAGGTTCGTTATTCCAAACCTTTATTTACCCATAAATGCAATAAGGTTCATAAACCCCAAAATAAAGAGAAGGTGGGAACGAATCTGAACGAACCCTTGGAACAACAAACCTTTTAACATTTTCGGATTAACAAACCGTTGGAATAGCGAACCTTATTTCATTATCGGATTAAAGGCATAGTTAACCATTTCCAGATGAAACAAAAACCCAGCATTAGTGTTTCAAAATAGTTCTAAAATGTGAGTTAGGGATAGAAAAACCCGATGTAACAATTTCAACCTGTATCTGTTGAGTATACAAAATATGAACAATAGTTATAATAAAAAAAATTCCAGACTAAACCGTCTGTATACAGTTATTATATGGTTTAATGAGAAAAATAGTGATGCCTTCTAATATTTCAGGCTTTATTGTAAAAAATTTTATATGGCGTAATAGGATGTTTTGTGATACAACTGACCTACACATAATCATGCGTCAAAGGTGATATTTTCCGAACGTTTTATAAATCACTGCTTCCAAAGGTAAACAGGACCTTTAACGAATCGTCGAAAAAGCGAACCTGATGTCATTTTCGGATTAACGTACCTTCGGAATTACGAACCTTCGGAATAAGGAACTTTAATCGTAAAATACGTATCATAAAGCCAGGAATTCCTCAAATAAAGAATAACATTATGATCGCCAGTATTTCAAACACTCGGTGATTCGTTAATATGACATTATTAGAACTCTGTTAAGGGAGAACAATACAGTAGGTCAGGAGACACACGAAATATAGACCGGTAAGTATACATTAGAAATTTCTCATATAGAAAGATAAAAATAGCTGTGTGGAAGAGAGGAATGCATTGAAATGATAAGGACGACCTCGCGAAATTGAAGTGGTGGCAGCTTTGCGGGGAAAACATTTTCTGGAAGGGATTGACGAGTTTTCACTAGATATTTTCCGCATCTCCTGGGTAAGATTTTGGGAGCATGAATACAAATTGAAAATCTGAGAGAAAACGTGCCATATGAATTTTGTTGTAGTAAAAGACCTTGACAGCCAGAGGGTGGAGATGGAACTGTTGAAGTAACTTGTGGCACTTTTTTTTTCCATATAGCATGCCCTTCATTCCGCTGTTTAGAATGTCAAAACTTTTTAAATTTTCACAAATTCTACAACTGTTTTCTCGCTCTAAAATGTCTATTCTCCCTTGTAATTGTGTGTGAACAGACGCAAACTTTCACAACCATTTTTACTTGGATGCATTCCCAAAGCGAACCGTGCTCTTAACCATGTGCCCCGCTTTTTTGCCGAAATTTTAGCTTGCTCGCATTCCAGGGCAGGACATGTTGCCGGCAATCTGGAGAGACTTTGCTTCTTGGTTTTGGACATGATATAAATTATGAACTCTTTAGGATACAAGCGTATTTATGATACCTGAAGCATGAGTCACATAGAATTAGCTCGTTCGCTTAACTTGCTGAAAATAAATGGGGTCACTGTGAAAAAAAGTCCGCAATGATCGTGTAGTCGGGTGACGTTCGTTGTTTCGAAGACTTGTTTATTCCGAAACGTGGATATTCCCTGTACCTGTATGTTAGTTAATCCGCAAATGAAATACGATTCGTTGATCCGAACATTTGTGGAGTTATTCTGGAAGTTCGATATTTTGAGGGTTAGGCAATTAAATCAGGCACGTTAATCCGCAAATAAAAAGAAGATGTTTTCTGCCGAACCTCGACCATCTAAGGAATTACGAACCTGTTTTCATTTTCGGATTTACAAAAGTTGGCTTTAAAGAACTTTCGGGAACGCGGGGGAAACACTTCTGATTCAATCCCTTGCGGCTAAAGTGACGCCAATCCGTGCTCGAGTTAACTTAGATAAAGTGGATAAATTAAAGAAACATAGAGAACGCCAAAGTCTTATCGTTAAATTGGAACACAGAATGAAAAGTTTTTTTTTTCTGACGTTCTAAAAGTTGTACATGTTTACATGCAACAGTGAAATTGATCATAATCAAAATGCAAGTTACTAGATCCCCTTTTAAGTTTCCATTGACATGCGCACAAAAATTTGCATTTGGAGATGGCGGGGAATGAATGATCTTATCTTTTGATGGCACTCAAAGAACCTTCCGCAGAAATTATACAGCAAGATACCAAAAATAATGTCATGCGCAAACAGGTGGTGTTTATCCTATTTTTTTTTTCTCTCTCTCGTCTAACTCAAAGATGTTGGTCATGCGAGGTGTTTAATGACGGTCTGCTTAATAATGCAACTTGTATAATTGTGTTCACATCAATGCATATTTTGGCTTTTAGGGCCTTGGACTAAATATCAAGCTTTTGAATTCACCTGTTACCAGCACTGTAATATTTGAGATAGTTAAGACTTTGAAATCAACTTGGCTGTATTCGATTTTTATAAGTTTATGGTTGGTCTAATGCATCTTTTTGGATGTCAGGCAAGTGAAAAATAAATCAACACCATTTTGCCGCCAATAAACGTGCCCATTTCTGAACACTTTTTATCAGCCCCAAAACGAAATCTGCCGAAAGAGAAGCAAGGCCCGACCGAGTGACATGTCTTTACACACTAGTGGACAAGGTTACTTTATCATATTTATTATATTGTGTGCACACCATTGTAACAAAGTTTGTTCCTGTCATCCAGAAAGCTTGTCTGAAAGTTACAGATAACAACAATTAATCAACGTAAAGTGGTTGCAAATATTTGAAATTTTGTTAAGGAGAAAGAGAGAACTGCTATAGCTTTATAGCTTATCCATGAGGAAAGACTGCCAGTAAATATGGCTAACAAGAATCATTGGCACACTTTCTAAAGCCGAGATAAACCTTGCAACATCTTTTTTTATTTTGTTCCCCCGACTACAAAGCATCCCATCGGCTCCTTCGGGGAGAATATATCCCTAAATCTGACGTCTGAGTACTGTATTGTAAACTGGATAATTGACACATTTCCCATTGCAGAGACGAGACAAAAATGGAAAGCGACTTTTGCTAATATTGATCTCAAGACAGGTGGGGAAGATAGAATGACATTAAAAAGTCTCTGAGATTCGGCACTCGACATGTTTATATTTATTTCAACGGCATTAATTAATCGTGTATGGTAAAGATAAAAAGAGAATAAGATTTTTTTTTGATACTCCGGAGAAGAAATTGAAAAAGGGCGAAAGGTACTTTTGAGACAGTTGAAGAGACCTTACGAAAGGAAAATCAATGTTGTTTAATTGCCTTTAATAACAAATTTGAAAAAGAAAAGTGGTCGAAACACGAAAAGAATTAAAAAGACAAACACACAAACAAACAGATCTGACTTCCTCCGACTGATTTCCTCTGATATCAAAGTCACTGTCTTTTGGAAGTAATCTGAAAACAGATCTAAACCTCCTCTAAAAACACACACGCGAAACAAAAATAACACAAAATTCACACGTTTTCTAGGGAGTTTCATTTCTTTTTAGTGTGACTTTCTCGAACGCAGACATCCTTTCTTGCTCCACTTGTGTTTAAAAATCTTTGGTAGCATTATATGGTTTATTTGCGATTTCTTTTTTTTTTCCACAGACCCTTGTTCTAAGTATCTGCAATGCACGTATCAGGATTCCATTTTTTTTTTGGCTACATTCTATTTGCACTGATTAACACGATCATGTCAACCCAAAATTCTGCTTTGCTGTATCAGAGGCTCTCAACATTAGCGGTTATAACATGTCTTGAGAATATTATACCAGGGGGTGCACGTCATTTATTTAGTCCGACACCCATGAGACATGTATCCAACGAGTCATACAGCCCACAAGCTCGAAACCAAGCAAAAAGGTCCCGTGAGACCGACATTACATCACGGGGTTTGGGTACCGCGGGCCTTTTTTTAAGCCTAGTGTCGGCATCGCTGACATAGTTTGCTTACTGTCGGAGTCATGGGCCTTGTTTTCTTAGCGTCGAGCTCGTGGGCTGTATGACTCGCGGGTCGTATGGCTCATGGACCTTTTTTTCGATGTCGAGCTCCGTGGGTCGTATGACCTCGTGCCAAGGGAGGTACCTCCCTGGATCTGCATTATTGTGTGTGTGTGTGTGTGTGTGTGTGTGTGTGTGTGTGTGTGTGTGTGTGTGTGCGTGTGTGTGTGTGTGTGTGTGTGTGTGTGTGTGTGTGTGTGTGTGTGTGTGTGTGTGTGTGTGCGTGTGTTTGTGTCTAGGTATTATATCACCAGATATGCCGAAATGTGTTGGTGACAATACCTACAAGCTCTAATCAAAGCCTATAAGCAATGATAAGCGTGTGAGCTATACCAAATATGCTTCATGGAATGCATGAGGCGGATTTATATTATGTGTGACTTCAAACAGGAGTGGTCCCTTTTCCCGCGGTTTCCCATCCCGCGTCCCTCACGCTCAAGACGGAGTATTATGTTATTGGGCTTCCGTTAGGTTGAGGGTAGAGACAAATAGTTTGCTAGAGAGCTGAAATGGAAACCCGATCCGGAAACGCTCTTGACAACTTTGGTATTCATCTTGAGCGGGCAATGTTTATAAAAACACGTCCAATGGGGATTTGAGTCTCCTTCTTCATACCCTATATGTCGCCCAGGCGTATCAAGTGTCATTCCAATCATATCTTTCTCATTCTAGGGTTTTTTGCTTTCTGTTTTAAACATTTTGTTTTTCATTTCCTCACTCCCGTCATACCATCTTCTCGGTTCTTCGTTGAATTACGTCCTAGGGAAATAGGGCGCCTCCAACAACAAAACGGAAAAAACAATGGCCTACGGGAAGGATATGGCTTATATGGAAAAATGAATGCACGCCAGCTCTTATCAAGCCTTGTCTTCTATTATTTATTACGCAAGCATTGGCATTAAACTTTTATTCCGAGATACACCGATGAGGGGGGAAACGCAGCTCCTCTTCCACTTAATAATGAAAAGCCAATCATCAGGTGGTGTGATGGGCCAGTAATTAGATGGAAATAACCCAGTCACCCAGCGCACCTGTCTGCTGGTCAGAGAAAGCCCCGCGATGTGTTCCGGCAAAGCCAGTAGTAATCGATCGGGTCCGGGTGTTCTCCGAAGAGAAGTCCAGGGCGGCGGAGTGCAAAATGGGTGTAATGAAAACGGCCGGATTTATGGCTGATCAAATCGACATCATTCATTGAAGTCGTGCGGTTGATGGGAGCGCGAAATTCAATACGTGGTGGAAATCCTACCATGGATATCACTCCGCCTTGTTGTAATCGCCTTTTTCTTTCCGCAGACACGCATTTTGCCAAGCTGCCTGAAACGCTATACCGGAATGACCTCAGCTCCGAGTAGCTCCAGTTTGCGCAAATGAATTCCTGTGTCGAGCTTAAAGGCAACACGCCATCAGGACACTACGAGAGAGATTCTTGGCATTGATCGCTCTGGTTGTAACTAAGGGAGAGATGGGGAGGATGGACATATTGTTTTATGAAAAGTTTTCTGATGTTCTTACGCGATTCTTTAAAGTGGCCACCTCATATAGCAGAATGTATGGAATACAATCAGTTAATTTGTTGTCGTTGTTGTAGTTGTTGTTGTTGTTGATGATGATGATGATTCTCCAGCAGTTGGAATAACATTCTTGGTATATGTTACACTTTCAAATAATCGCGTGATAAGCGTTGCAGATATGTTGCTTACATGCCGTGGTACTTCTTTAATGTTTAATTTCCGTCTGGATTCTACACAGTATAATGAGTATTCTTAAAAAAAACCCACCATAAATATATGTGATATATATTGTGCAATTGCATAATCTTATTTCAAAGTTGAGAGATGCTGAGATGTATCGATGTACTTTTGAAATCACGATGAAATTTCTTGCACTCACTATTTATACGATTGGCATTGATGAAGATTATCATATCCCTTCAAAATTTATATTACTCGTTCGTTCCGTAGACAACTCGAGCTTTATAGGAAAATGTGGTGCTACATTTCGTTCTTAGGATACCTACATCGGGTTTTTCAGCCTCTTGCACTAATCAGCCCATGTACAGTAGGCCTACATTTGGATTAAATGATGCTACCAGGAACATGGTTGCAATTCATTGCCATTACCTGGTCAGCAAAGGGGTCATTAAATTGTCTTCCTTTGACTAATACCAGTCATGCAGAGGACTTACATTCGTTTCAGTGTCCTGACATTATTCGGCCTCTACAGAGAAGAAAGCCCACATCAGAGTGCACACTGGAAAACAAATCCTGAACATACAAAAAAAATTAAATTGGGCTAATGCCTCTTAGAGGATTACGGACGCCATTCATGTATGCCGAATGGGGGATTTTTATACGCCAGAATCGATCTATGTGTAGATATTACCCCTTTTTATTAGAATGTGCCGCTCGAATTCATTTGAGTGCTTCAGGGAAGATTCGCAAAAATGAGATCCCAACTGATTCTGTTTCCATTATCTGTGTAAGGCTTGAAAGCTTCTTTAAGTGTTTTGACACAATTATGATTTCTTTGATATCTCTTTGACAGAGAAGATGATAATAAACGTTTACTGAAAGTTATAACGCCCACACATTCTGCATTTCATGATTCAAGTTCAGCCCTTCGCAGGCACGCCAAAACTTTCTCTCTTTGATAGAACATTCAACTGTAGCTGAAAACCGCATGTTGATTCAGCAATGTCAACTTGGTTTTTACTCTTTCTAGTGATGTATTTGATTATCTGCTCCAGCAGATTACAATTACATTTATTTTACAATGTATGAAATCTTGAGAACAGAGTAGTACAAATTCAGTTTCAGTTCAATGACATTATTTCCAGTAAACAATAGACATAAGTACAGATAACAATGCGATCATTTTGAACATATTGAGGGTGTATCACGAGAAGTGATATACTGTTTTCATGAGGAGTGGCAACTTATTCCAAACTTTAGGACCAGTATATCTGACGTTATGCTTGTATTCGCGAGCGTATCTTCCTGTGACGTTGTGTGTGCAGGTGAGAAGATATAGATGATGACAATCGAGTTTTTTTTTTGCTTGTTTCACATCAATACTGGTTTGCAGAGAATTTTGGAGCTGCTTTCGTTGTTTGTCAGTGACTGCCTATTTTTTATTATCATCAAAGTTTTGCCATTTTAAATCATTTGGAGCGTAACGTATTTGTCCCCTTTTCTATATCAGTTCGTTTCTTTTCCGAATTTGTTTTTTGTCTTGTGCCTCTTGTCAAAGCATTGCTTTTCTTATTTTTTTTTTTGTCTTGCTCTGTCTCGTCTTATATTACTTTTGTTTTTGTTCCTCGCATGCTTTCCCATCAAAAATCCTGACAACTTTCATTTCTTAGGATCTTTACCTGTTTTATGCAATTGTTTTTTTTTTTTTTTTTTTTTTTTGCTTTGGGTATTTGATGGTTAGGCCTACACGATCCACAAATAAGTCTTTTCACTGATTTTTGTTTTTTTTAGTCCGTAATATATATATATATATATATATATATATATATATATATATTATAAAAAGTCATTTAAGTTTTCTTTGAAATAAGTCATTTTTTCATAATGTTTGTCTTATTAATTACATTTTTGTTGTAGGCTCTGTTATATTTGATTTCTATTTTAAGCCGCTGAAGTAAATTTGAAATTTAGTAAACTTAATCATCTTTAAACTTTAGACGTCTTTAGTGATATGCGTGGGTTTGCATGCAAGATTCCCGGCGGGCGCGATGATGTGGATGCACTATTGTGTAAATCCTAAGAATTCTCTACATTACTTCATTCCCCCGCATGGTTTCGACCATCTAGTTATCTTGGATGAAGCACTCTTGGGGAATTTTCTCCATTTCATACATGAGCCCAAAGTCTAGAACGATCGCTCCATCAATGAATGTCAGTCATCCTATATACGTGGAGTAATTAAATAAGAAATACATGCAGCATTATCAGTCCATACTTCTTTTTCTCTTTAACCAGAAGAGCGTAATATAAGTAATAATAAAATAATAATAAGTGCCACTGTTATTATATATATATATATATGGGTGTGTGTGTGTGTGTGTGTGTGTGTGTGTATATATCTTATATATATTTTTAAATTTCTGCAGCACTTAGCATTTTGCCCGCCGCCGATTGGGGGCTTGTGATGACATACATATTATTTATTAGCAATATGTTGGTATATAGCATCATTATACTGCCGATAATAGAAAGTATAAAGGGTATAAAGTAATAATGATAATTGTAGTTTTGTAATATTTTGGTAATTTGATTAAGATGAGATTTTGATTGCAGTTTGATGTATTCTGTTGTTGTTAGAAATGATAAATTAAAACAAAATGTAAATACATACCCAGAAGGAGAAAGTTATGTATTGGATTATACAACAGAACACCACCTGCATCTTACATAGAAAATATGTTTTCATGTTAATTCATTTCTGATTCTATCTGCTTTTTTTTTCATCTGCCATTTTTTCTTTTTAGTCTTAAGCAAACTTTTCTGATGTTAATTTGATTGCCATATCTGTTTTGTATTTCCCGTGTCATGTGAAATATGAAGTTTTGTATTCTTTTTTATTTGATATTATGTTTGAACGATTGTGTTGATATAAAGACAGAGTTTTGTGTCATCATGATATATTCTTGATGAATGTAATATTGATTGTTGTTTTGTAATAGTGTATGAACAGTGGTTTTATTGTAATGTTGGAATATATGTGTGATTATGATAACGATAATCTAAATATTGTTGCAGGGAAAAAATGAGGTTGACGGAGGAGAAGTGGAAGAAGAAGGTAAAGCTTATAAGTAGGGGAAAGGAGAAAATAAAGAAGAAGAAGATGAGTAGGTGAGAAAGAATTTGAATTTAAATTACTATTTTTAGTAAGGTTCATGTATAAGTAATAATGATTATTTATGATAATGAGAATAGTAATGTTAGAAATTGAAATGGCAATATTCGCTTTTGCTTTGTTGGTGGAAAAGGTTACTATTATTGTGTAATAGTTGATATTCTTTTATGTATTTTTGTATTCATATTTTGATGTATTCAAGCTGATACAATGATAAAATGTCCGCAGTTCAGCCTGAGGGCTGCAACGGATGTTAAATATCCAATAAAATACCTTTTTCAATTTAATTCAATCCCTTGACAGGGAGTAAGATTCTCCTATCGCTATCTCACAAATATAATCAGCATCTATAGCTGCTCTGAGTTCTTGGGTTCAAGCAATCATATTTCTGGGTAGTGAGGCCGACCATTTTTTTTTTCTCCGTGAGCGATCACCGCATCATCAACTTGGTCGCCAAAAGTCACTCTATACCCAACGCATCGTCCTAAAGCCAACGGGCCATGAAAGTTAGATCCCTAATCACTTTCGTCATGTGCGGTATTTGCGAGCTGCGCTCACAACCATCTTCCCTTTCCCCCCAATCTTCCTGGTTGGGGCCCGGAAAGAAAATGGAGTGTTTATCTCAAGGAGTGTGTAATACTTAACTAAGCGAATCAAACGTGACAGTGGCACCGTGTGAGTGAAGCCACCGCAATGATTGCCAAGGTTGTTTGGATCTGCGCGAAGCAGAGAGATGGAGAGCAAATTTCGGACTGCAAATATCCCCTGGACTCGAGTGTCGCCCTTTGGGGGAAAGATAGAAGTCCCCAATTGGATGCAACGTGAAAGCAAGTGAGTGGGAACGGAACATCAGAGGAAAATGAAGCTATAGTCCAAAGTGATAATGTGTCTAGTCGAAATTTGACAAACATTAATATTTCAGATCCAAACTGTCACTTTCACAGCTGAATAAATGTATTCACGTTCTTAATGATAACGAAGACCGCCTCCTGCATCAAAACAAACAAACAAACAAACAAAACAAAAACTCAAATCCCGCGAGATGTTGCAAAGCCCCCCAAAATTACGCCGCGTTTTTCAAAGTCATAAGAGGCCTAGATGGGACACGTTGGTATCATTTGAGCATCGTTTCTGTTCAGTTAAGTCGGTTTTTAAAGTAGAAAAGTACTTATGAAATCTGAAACCAGTAAACATCTCAACATGGGTCAAGCCCCGGTCACACAGCACTCCACGTCTAAATTACGTACAAAAAGTTATAAAAATCTGGTGGACGTGGTCGTAAGTGGCAATTTTTGGTCATTTTTGGTTTGGCCGTGCTTTGTACGGGGTATGGCCGTCGGCGGCTGTTCCACTGTTGAAGCACTGCCTAAGCACGGCTAACCACGTCCAGCCACGTGTAAGGCAAAAAAAAAAAAAATCCATTGTCAGTGATAAGCCGCTAAACACACGCTATTTCCCGTGATACCAACGCGTAACACTCGTCCGATGACCGCGTTCTGCCCGTGACAGACCGCTAAACTTTCGCGTCTTACCGCGTCTCCCCAAGCTTTAATCACTGCCGGAACACGGATTATCACGTGTGTTTCACGTGTGTTGCACGTCTTTACCACGTGTGCTGCTCGTGGTTGTCCGCGGGCTAAATTTTTGAGCAGTTCAAAACTTTTTGCCGCGTCCGTTGCCGTTCCGATTTTCCCCACATCCTGCTACGTCTATAAATCGACCGTAGCTCGTCTTAAACTCGACATCAACGCGAACAACATCGTCTGCTTCTTCCAATAAAATGAAAAAAAGGGGGAAGGGAATCAATATATTGCTTCTTTCCACATTCCACAAGTATTTTACTTTAAGGCAAATACCAATAATTTTGAGAGTTATTGTGATAAATCGATCCCCCTCCTCTTAATTGAAACATAAATATTCATGACTACTGTAGCTATGGATACAGAGAGTCATAAGAATGTTTCAGCAGCACTTAATGTCGACTACCCGTTATCCCGTCCTCAGTATTCATAACTGTATAAAGTCTACGTGTTGAACTCGCAACCATCCATAGTCCTTGGGGACTTCCGCTTCCTAAAAAGTCAGATCCTGGATTCAGTGCTGGAGAATATTGATTATTGGTAAATTAACTTGACAAACTTAGGGGCTCGCTGAAAGGATTATGAGCGCGCTTGGCAACTTTGTATGTGTGCACGTTTGTGTGTGTGTGTGTGTGTGTGTGTGTGTGTGTGTGTGTGTGTGTAAACTTCTCAAATTGCCTCCGGTTAGATAATACGAATTCAGTCTAATGTTTGACTTTGCGAATGGCAGAGGTCGACACCTTTTCATGTGAATAATGTCGGTTTGTTTCAACTTGCGAGATGCACTTGGGATGCCTTTCTGCTATGTGATCATCAACATTCTGCTATCCTTTCTTTTCTTTTTTTTTATTTTAACAGACGGAAATTTTCGAGTTTGTTGTGTTCTGGTTGACGAACTGAAGAGTCACTATTCGAACACAAATGACACTATTGAAGGGAAAATCTCATTCTAAAAATGAACACTGATTATCGATTTTCCAAGGTTGAAGCTAAAAATCACTATAGATTTTCGTTTAAAAAGTTATTTCGGGAGTATACGTATCACCATGTTTTCTTAATGTGATTGTTGAATTTACTTTGCCTGCGTTCGCATATAAAAAAAAAGCCATGAAAATGGCGCACATCGTGATGACATTCTGTAAACAATTCCGTTTCCAGGATTCCTGAGTTTTCCCTGAGGGTGTGTGTGTGTGTGTGTGTGTGTGTGTGTGTGTGCACGTGTATTGGCAAAATGATACCAGACTTCGGTATTAAATGTCGCTGTAGGCTACAACGAAACAGTTGCTTCATAACTACACCCACGGGCAGCCGAAGCACCGGTTCAACGAACGGGAGTCTCGTTTCATCGGCATCGGGTAGCTCATGCAGTGTTATATATTGACTCTCGGTGAGGCGCCAATTTGCTTGTTGGCACACGGAAAAAAATGCTTCTAAAACATCCATTAATGATGAGAGGATGGGCCCACTTCACACCCAATCAGACAAATCACATCTTACGCCCTCGGCACCATAAGCCAAAATCATTCACATTTCTTTCTTGTTCTTGTTATGTTTTTCCTACATAATTCTTATTTGTACACAGATTGAAAATCACATCCTTCACATATCAAACATGAAGCATAATACAAACACTGAGAAATGAAAAAAACAACAACAACAGAGAAATACTGTATATATAATCATTTAAGTGACGAGATTACGAAGGCGTTTGCACTCCGTAGTTGAAAAAAAAATCTCTTCCCCCCCCAAAAAAAAAAAGACATAAATCTGCTGAACTACTATGTACACATATACACTCCCAACAACAACAACAAAAACAACAATAACAAAAACAACAAACAAAGAAAAAACATGAAAAAAAAAGTCATACGGCCTAACAACATGCCTAATGGTCACTCCGCTAAGATATGTACGTTATTTGAAAATAATCAAAGACGAAGATAAGTCACTTCTTGGGACTTATTTCCTGGTTTGGCGCTTTTATTCTATTTCCCCTTTTTGTTGAAGGCGATATAAGACTCTCTCCCCCTCCCCCTCCACCCCCACTCTTATTTCTCTTTCAAATTGCACAAGTCTTCGATATTAAGGTTGCAGTTTTAAAAGTTGTACGCATATCGAGACTGAACTGTCATGTATAGATTCTTACGGAATCCTGTTTTACAAACAACAAAAGTGAAAATACACATTCATCCAAAATAACACATAATGCACATGACGCACGCGCGCACCCATTATACGTACACATACACATACAGACATAATAATTCATACTTTAAACCTACTTACTTACAAAATATAACCAGGGGTGTTTCATAAAGCTGTTCTTAAAGTTACTTACGACTTAAGAACTACTGGAACACGTTGTGATGTGCTATACTTATCAGAATTTCATTAATTCAGCGCAAGAACTGATCACCGTCGTTCTTAAGTCGTTCGTAACTTTAAGGACATCAGCTCTTTGAAACACGTACCCCCAGAGCTTTTCAGTCAACAATGATTGATGGTGATCACTGGTTCTCGTCATTCACTGGATCCGAGCTGACAGGGATTATGATGATAAAGAGTTCAAATACCATGAATACTTTGACGTAGTTTTCCGAATTGAAATCACTCACCTAACATGGGAACCAGGTAACAAAAACCGTGAGATTTCTTTCTTTCTTTCTTTCTTTTCTTTCTTTTTTTGCAGATATACCAGTGCTAGAAATCACTCCATCACAGCATGAATTACTTACTGGGAAAAATTATGACTGGCGAAAAAAAAAAATGATTGATAGGTGTCTTACTGGATGCGTAAAGTGCCGATGGCTGGGGAAGCGCTGTTGTCATGGCAACGGAGCAAGTTCATTTCACGGGATAGTCGTTCAGTGTATGATGCAGAGCGATAAAAGTGTTGAAAGGTCAAAACAAAACGGATGACCAGAGGGTATATTCGAAATCATTAGGAAGGCATAACCTCCAACACAAAACCTGTCTCAAAACTTTCAGCGATATTTCATAATAGCTACTGGAGCATCATTTCAGTTCAAGGACTGTTTAATATCTTTATTCATTTTTCTTCTTTTCCTCTACTAGTCTTTAAAAAGATAAATCATATACTAACCCACTGTCTTCTGATCTTTGAAATCTGAAGTGTTAAGTGAATGTCCATAGTATAATCTGCATTGTATCTCTCTATTAATTTCGAATAATTGACCTTATTTCCACGAGATGTTCCGTAAGCCTATACAACATTTCCATGTGATGTTCCGTAAGCTTTATGGGAAGTAACAAACCCCATTGGCACTCTAATCTTTGGAAAATTACTTTTACTTTTGTTTGAT
Source organism: Diadema setosum (assembly GCA_033980235.1). NCBI lineage: Eukaryota > Metazoa > Echinodermata > Echinoidea > Diadematoida > Diadematidae > Diadema > Diadema setosum. The sequence goes on from CM067067.1 coordinate 14,552,777, forward strand.
AATTTCACAGTAATATTTCGGTTACAGTTCGTTATTCCGAAGGTTTTTTAGTCCGAAGGTTCGTTATTCGGAAGATTCATTATATCGAAGGTTCGTTAATCCGAAAATGTGATAAGGTTTGTTATTCCGAGGGTTCATTAATCCGAAAATGAAATAAGGTTCGTTATTCCGAAGGTTAGTTAATCCAAAAATGTGATAAGGTTTGTTATTCCGAGGGTTCATTAATCCGAAAATGAAATAAGGTTCGTTATTCCGAAGGTTCGTTAATCCAAAAGTGAAACAAACTCGTTATTCCAAAGGTTCGTTACGGACCCTTTTTCATTGTCGGATCAACGAACCTTCGGAATAGCGAACCCTATTTCATTTTCGGATTGACGAACCTTCGGAATAACGAGCCTTCGGAATAACGACACAAATGTTCGGATTAACGAACCCTCTTTCATTTTCGGATTAACGAACCTCTAGGTATATAGGGAATAACGAACCTTTGGAATAACGAACAGCACCCAATATTTCGATCAATCCGTATTCACCTGACTTTAACGTAGTGAGGTATTACACGAAATTTACCGTAAGCCTATACATTTCCATGTGATGTTCCGTAAGCTTTATGGGAAGTAACAAACCCCATTGGCAATCTAATCTTTGGAATATTACTTTTACTTTTGTTCAATAGTTTCACAGTAATATTTCGATCAATCCGTATTCACCTGACTTTAACGTAGTGAGGTATTACACGAAATTTACAGTAAGCCTATATAACATTTCCATGGGATGTTCCGTAAGCCTTACGGGAAGTAACAAACCCCACTGATGGCAATCTAGTTTTTGGAATATTATTTCTACTTTTGTTTAATAATTTCACAGTAACATTTCGATCAATCCGTATTCACCTGACTTTAACGAAATGAGGTCATAAATGAAATCTACATTTTTATAACGAATGACAAAGTTAATAATAAAGTGGAAAATACATACGTCGAATAATACCAAAAAAAATTGGATGACCATTGTAATTATTTCAGTACAAAACAGCGGCTTGATCAACCAAGCAAGACGATACGAGGGTTAATGAACAGAGCATCTTAGAGATATTTGGGCGTTATTCAGTACTATAATCAGTACCACTATTTTCAGAATTCAAATTGACTTTAGATTGATAGATAAAGTCACGGAAATATCATTGAAAAAAAAAACAAAAGAGAATGAAAAAATTTTGAAATTTAATTGTTCACAATTTTCAATTAAAAAACAAATCATCATTGATCATTGGCCGTTGAAGAAAGTGGTCCCTTGACCCAACCAACCACTAGCACTACGCCATTCAGAGACGATCCTCCCGCCTGCCGAAAAAAATTTAGCATCCCCCTCTTCCCCGCTCTCTTATTTCTCTCACATCGTAAAATATCTTACACACCTACACATCCCTATATACTTTCCTCACACTAGTGCTTACAATGTTCTCTTCTCACATACTACTCCTTTACTCTTGCGTGTGTGTGCGTATGTTGCGTAAGCGCTGTTGTATGTTTTCTCAAGGAGCTTCAAACTGAATCTCCTTGGTTTTCTGTCCTGTGCGTGGATTCTGTAATACGTCGACGCTCTTTCTGAGTTACCATGCTCTTGAATTGATATATCGATAGAATGCGCCGAAGTATGACATTATAATATAATTTTTTTTCTTTGTCTTTCGAGCCAATTTCTTGCCGCTAATTAGGATCTTTCGAAATGTTGCTCGTTAATCTACAGAATGCGCTCTGTAATTTATAATGAATTACTTTATTATCTCCATCTAGAAATGTACAGGTATAAAAAGTGATCTCTGCATAATAACCCCTCGTTGGGACTTCAACAAAAATCTTAATTTTGCAAAGTAACAAGAACGCCTAAAGTCGATTGAAAATCATAAAAAAATGAACATATAGCAATCACATAGAAATACACGAACAACCAAACTGGGAGGGGGGGGGGGGAGGTGGGGACCAATTTGGAGGAAGACGCAGTCTGAGTAATTACGGATAAACATCGAGAGGTGAATAACCCATGTGACACCTCAAACTGAAAACCAATCGATACGTCACTGTGCTGACGATCATATCATTTTCTTTTACGTTTTGCTCAACTTTTTGGATTGTACCACGCAATATTGACTTACGCGTGTTTCGACCATATCCTTTTTTTTTTTTTTTTTGGTTTATCTTTCTTCTGACACCTTTCATATAGATAATGACATGGCAACTAATCAATACCTTGCAAACCATTCATTATTCGTGTGTGTTACACGGGGGGAAAGCTGGCTGCAGTAAGAAATGTTCGTGCTTACATTTAAAACTCTAAGCAGTGCTCGAAATGTCAAGGTTTCAAGTCCATGCCACATTCATGAGGGATATGTCAATAATTGAGGATCTCTCACGGAAAGTGAGGATCAGCTTTCGCATTTTCTTTCTTTAACTTTATCATGTTTCACCCAGGGCGACCAAGTTTAATGTATCAAACTCACGCTATTGATTAAGCAGTGGTTCTTTTTTTTTCCCGTAGAATAGAAAGCAGAAAAAATGTGCTTGTTGTTGAAAACAACAACAACAACACGAACAACGACAGCAACAACAACATCAACAACAAACAAACAAACTTTTTTAGCGTTGACATTAATCGGCCAATCAGATTACAGCGATTTCGTTTACGCCCGCTTTTGTTTCAGAGCGCGCTATTTTAGTGATAAGGGTGCTTCTAGTTCTATACCAACGTGATTTCAACCAACTGCAGTAGACGGTGAAAGACACCCGCAGGTCACATTCAATTATGCTCCACAAAGAATATAACTAGTGATGACATTTCGCCTTCTGAAAGGAGAATCACCTCAGTTTACCTCCGTCTTGCAACAATTCACAACCACTACAACTTTTTTTTTTTTTGTAATCACTATGGCAGCAGCTGTGAGTATTAAAAGTACAATTCCACAGCTGAAGTTGGTAAAAAAAGATGTGGTAAAACGAATAGTACACGTCGGAAGCACAAACACAAGTAGATGAAGTAAGGATATCACTCCACAAGGCTTTCACAAATCTTCTCAACGTTTTACTTTAAGTTAACATACTTTTAAGTAAAATTTTACTTTTATAAGTAAAATCACCTCGTCTAAAATGTGTTTGTCGTTCCGGAATGACACGTTGAACTTAGGAGTTCCATAGCTCGATCATGTTATGACTAATTTTAATGGAAGTTTTACCATTCCGTATGTTTGATTTCACTCTCATTATCAAAGCCAGCTTGAACATGGTGAAGTGTACACTATTAGTTATTGCGTAATCCTACAACTATGATATTTGACCATGATAATATACATCTCTGCAAATGCAGTGATGGAGAAAGGATTTTGTTTTCTTTTTATTTGTTTTTTTTTTGTCTGTTAGCTTTTAATATGTAAAGGTAAAGGTCAAGGTTGATGCTAAGGCATCCCGTTTGGAAATCACTGTTCCCTATTTTAGTTTGACGAGCATATATGACACGAAAAAAAAAAATTGCACTATACACACATAGCACAAGATGCATACGTTTTCTCCGGTGTAAGCTTATGGGCTCTAACGCTATCCTTGAACGGATGTGCAAAAGACTTCTAAATCCGAGCCACCCAAGCAACTGCGAACTTACCCGAGGGATCCCCACTTGCCACTACCGGTAAACCTGGAAGGTGGTGTGTTGGTACTTCTGGCGGAATCCATGGTCTTGTTCTTTGAGCGACGACCTCTCTGGTGTACGGAGCGAGAAGACAATGTTATGTTGTCCTCTATACACTGCGTAATTTTGGGACTGTACCTCCCCCTCCCTCCCCGTGCCCTTGACGCCAGAGAGCCTCTCACGTTACCACGGCACGGGCTAATAGGCTGTAAAGCGAGTTACCGGGGGAGCACGGTGAGAGATGTGTTATCGACTTCGACCTTATCGTGTTTCTGTTTTGAAGGATATCTTCTCAAATCGCCATGGAAAACGATTCTTAGATTTGATTTCTCCTTTTTCAAAACAGAAGCCGCACATCGATTTCATGCAACATGTAGGATATATTCTGAAATATAGCACTTCTTATCATGAATTATCAAGCAGCCTGCAGCGTAAGGTGTGAACGCAACCCCCCAAAGAGACAACTTTACCCACCCTAGATTTGAAGAAGTGAAAAGTCTTGTGCGATTATTTTACAGTTATATGGACTCCCATTTAAGGGATTACCAGTCCTGTTACTGCCCAAGGTAGATCTTGTCAACTAATGTGTCTCCAGATCCTCCAAAGACGGTCGATGGATTACCGTATTCTAAAGCTAACAACCCTCGGCGCAATATCAGACATTACCAGTTGTAATGCGGGATTTTGAAAACACTGAAATAACGCTCTCTGAGTGGGCTTAGAGAGAACGCAAATAACGCGAGTAATGAATGCAACCTCCCCGATTCTTTATAGAAAAGGAGGGCTGCTTATCCCGGTTTCGATAAGTCCCGTGTGTGGAAAATTGACCCCAGGCAATATCTTGAAGATTTCCATATAGCTTCCAAGTTGGTTTCCCGGGACACAATCCCTTATCAGCCCAGAAAAGTAAAAACCGAAGATTTAACTGTTAATGTTTCAGAGATTGTGCTGCAACTCGATAGTCCTGTTCACACGTATGTCCATTATCATTCAGTTATCACGTATGTACACAACACACACAGACACCTTCTTATCCATATACTTTTTAAACACGTATTTACAAAATACATGTATACAAATTTGTTCATACGTGACTATGAAACATTCTTAATGTAAGTTTCTCTTACATACGGTCATATCATACTTGCTTGTTAAGTACATAATAGGCCCTACATAAAATCAGTGTGTCCGTCATATTTGACAAATGAAACTGAACGGACATGTTACGAGATAGATTCATGAATTAGGCAATATTTGTTCTTTTGAATGTATTCTGGGAGTTTTCTCCAATTTCTGTTAAATGGGCGAAACAGAGAGAAGCTAGGCTTGATCAATACCACTTGATTACATACTGCAGTATATTGTCAGCATCCTGAATTACATTTTTGTCATCAACCTTCATCTTCTTCAACTACAATTGATGAACTCTTAGTACAAGAAATCGTTTTTTTTTTTTTTTTTTTTTTAATGCTGGTATATACGCGATTTTTTTATGGTCTTGCTACATGTGCTTTATGATTATGTACATAACATGACGAATAAAGTGGCATGTTTGGTCTTTGCAAGATTTCTGATTGTTTGTTGGATATTGGTCTCGTCTTTTATTATCTTTCTATGTCCTTTCCTTAAGTCAGTAATTACCCATTCCATTCGCGATAATGTTTTCAACTTTGTCAGTGTCTGTGCGTATGGAAAGGTGTATAACATGCCTGTGGGCCTCTTGGGTGATCGCCTTTGCCTTTCCCGCTATAGATTTAGTAGGCGCCATTTCTTCTTTAAGATAGTATGGGGATAATTGCACAGCCTTTGCCGTTTTTCAGGTCATGCAAGCAAACAGGAGATCATTATTAATTTATTCGCCTCCTCATAGGCCAAAATAATCAGATTACACAGCCATGACATGTCAAAACGGACCCAACACCTTTTGAGTTCAGATATTGGCTGTTATTTTCGCACCTCGTCAGCACTGTCAGGTTGAGTTTCCTTAGAAAACTTGACATCAGCCGATATGGAACGAAGCTAAGCTGTCATAAGTGATCGACCCCTCTATGCTCCCTATAAGAAATGGATGTTAGCGAGAAAATGAAAATAGAAGAAAAGAAAAACAAGAAAAATCAGCTTACGGAAACCAGTTCCAGCTACGTCCATGTCAAACCTATGTGGAAAGGCAGTAAAAAAGTCCTCTTACCGCGGCATGAGGGGCACGAAAGGGGCGGAATACTTTCATTCAACATGACAACAGCACTGCTAAAATGCCTCACATTGATCTTAGTGGGTAGTTGACTTTTTAGAAATTTTTTCAGTTATTATGCATTACCCTGCTGTGTAATTATAACTTGTTTCCTTTTTTTCTGATCTTTTCGTTTCATTGTAATGAGGACTGAGGATTGAGGACACTGAGGATTATAACGGCAATTTGTAATGTTCGGAACAAGAACAATTGTGTTCTTCATCTTTCATGTGTTTATGTGTTGTTTGCCATTTTCTTCTTTGTTGTCACGTTTGAACACACTCACACACACACACATACACTCACACACACACACACACACACACACACATATATATATATATATATATATATACATATACATATACATATTATAATCTTTTAATTTTATGAAGCGCCATGAACGCCAAAAGGTTGACTTGTGAATGCGCTAAATTATACAAGTAGCCTCTATTATTATGTTTTTGTATGTATTACCTTATACGTTCATTGTATCACTGTTTTCATATGGACTTGCTGAAAAACAGCCAAACGACTGAGTGCAAGTATTTTAACCCGTGAATAAATAAAACAAACAAACAAACTCTTAAAGCACTGAGAGATTTATTGTCTCGACATAGGCCACAACAATATAAAATGTTAAAACTTACGAGTGTCCATCTATTGTTGGAAACGGATGACGAAAACAATAGAACGTAGATGAACGGTTTCAAGAATATAAATTTACGTACCAACATCATCATGATCATTGTTGTTTTGTTAAAATTTTGTCAATCTTTCGTTTCTGATTGATAACGTGAACGACAAATGCGTATTTCTAACAACATTCTTATGTATGGTTATACGTCATACATTGAAAAATAACATGCACGTGAATATGTGATAATGTAACAATTATATGTATATATTATACATATTATGTACATTACATATACGATAGAAAAATGAATTTAAAAGCCTCTTTCTACGTGTATCTATGATGGATGAATTTTGTTTGGTTTTTTTTTTCCTCAAAGCAATGTCTATGCTAATTCTTGTAAAATCTTAGTCGGCTTTTCTCGGAAAAGTCGATATTAAATTTAAATTCAATTATTTTTTGTTTAAATATCTAATTATAATTAAGTATTACAATACTAAAAGTCATCAGCTAGATAAACCCTACAACATAAGAACGGTTACAGCTCGTTATTCCGAAGGTTCGTTATTCCGAAGGCTCTTCAGTCCGAAGATTCGTTATTCCGAAGGCTCTTCAGTCCGAAGATTCCTTATTCCGAAGGTTCGTTTTTCCGAATTTCATTTTCGGATAAACAAATCTTCGGAATAACGAACCTTTGGAATAACGCCACAAATGTTCGGATTAACGAACCCTTTTTCATTTTCGGATTAACGAACCTCTAGGTATAGGGAATTTGCGTGTTTCGGATTAACGAACCTTCGGAATATCGAACCTTCGGAATAACGAACAGCACCCCATAAGAACACCCACATACAACCTTCTGCTGCATCAGTCACTTGCACTTCATCGTGAATAAAATGATACTTAGGCCTGTACATTTCGTGATGAAAGAATGCCCTTTATTAAGAAGGTGACGCGTTGTACACTGCCATACTATACATAAGCATCCTTACATACTCTGTGTTGACAAACCAGCTTGTTTTGCAACGAGGAATATTATTTCAAGTCTGAATGGATATCACATAGAGTTATACTTCCGAAGACGGTAAGTTGAACGTATCATTGTATAGCAATAAACCCTTTTACTTCCCCGTCATATGATTATATACTCAATACATGACTTTATCATCTATATCTCAAGCGCTCATTAATTGAATACTATACTTGCACGAATGGAACGTTCTTTCTACAGGAACAGAACTCATGGAAAGGAAGTTTGAAACATGTAAAAACACTTCAGCATTACAGCATGTTCATTGCACATGATTATTGTGATAGTCATTAGGACTTAAAGCATCCAAATAAGATTAGCGTTAAAGTATCTTGAATACAAGTTGTATAAGGCCTTAAATCATACTTTGTGCATTACAATGCAGAACTTCGAAACCACCACATCACCACAATAATTTTACAGCTCAAACGCCGCCGAGACGTCGTCCACTGTTGTATTCAACGAGTCATTCGACACAATCTGAATATTAGTTATGAAATATTACCTCACATCCACACTTCTACGTGATATTAAACGAAATTTGCGTTGTCGGGGCAAAAAAAAAAATATATATTTAAGCAAGATATAATACAAAAACAATCTGCAGTCATGCTGTTACATGGAGTCATCTTTTACTGATTGTAAAGTCATAACACGACATTCACATTTTCACGAGCTGTCAAAGGTCATGTTCACACAAACTTTGGTAGATGGATGAAGTAAACCAGTAAAAAGAACAGTATCAAACACTCCCCCAATAAGACGAAATAATGAAGTACGAGTGTCGTCTATTTGATTGTACACAGCGTACTATGTATACTACTGAAAATACTATGTAGAACAGTGACTTCTGACGATGGTAGAGGTTGATGGTTGAGTGATACTGACGTGCTGCTCATCGATCAAAGAAACATTGCTTCAAGGGAACGAACTGCCCTCCTTTCGATTTGATGTCTGTAACCTCACACTGATCAGATAAACATGAAGCAAAAACGCCATGTCTGATTGCATTTGAGATTGACGATGTTCCAGGATTTTGTCATGCTTTTATTTTCAGTTTGAATCACAGAAAAAAAAAGAAAAACAAAGAGAAAGAAACGACAAAATAAGAAAGTATTATTTTGCATGGTAAGACACTATATTAAGTGCTTTGTACATATAACCATACTTTTCACGCAAAAACTTCAACATCAGTTTATGACAACGAACAATAATCGGGAAAGTCCTTTCTCAAAATCATTCTGTCCGGGACTTAAATCCGACAGGTATTTTCCCCGGCCGCTTTAAGAGTTTAATCACTGAAGATCGAACTACTCTTTGAAAAGGAGCACTTCTGGGCTGCGTTTCGTAGTACACGTACACCGCATGATATTTATGATAACAATTTCAACGGTAGCAGCTGGGTCATCTGCTAATAATCAACTACATGTCTTTTAATTGTATTGATGTGGTAACTTTGTTCATGCTAACACACAGTAGTTACTTTTTTTTTTTTTACAAAGCGGGAGACCAAAAATTATTATCGGAAATCATATCATGATGCACGATAAACTTCAGTAGAGGCTTAGAATCATGATCGTGAAGACAGAGAAAATTGACAAATTAAGATACGAAAAAAAAAATAACGAGCCCGATGTGACACGTTTATTGATGCGTTTCTTTGAAACACATATTATGATGCAACATTATAGATTTAACACGAAATTTGAATTGTGTGTGTGTTTGTGTGTGTGTGTGTGTGCCATTTTCAAATTTATTGCCAGTGCTGGTAAGGTTACAAGGTTGAAGTCGAGCCGGAAAGAAGAATGATTAATTTTGCTTTGTTCAGATATTATTAAATAACTTTGCGTCCTTTTGAAATAATCTTTATGAATATGACATTCTTGTGAAGTTGATATCCAAATTGATTGGGGCATCATTCCTCAGAAATTATTTCAACACTGGGGAAAAAGTCACACCATTGTGAAATGCTCGATTGTGAATGGCTAAAAGTCAGGTAGGTTATATTCTATGGTCTTTCAAAATAATGTTGTGAGGTTTGATATGATAAAATATATACACGCAATGCGCTTTTAATAGTAATCATTAAGTCTCTAAAGGGTCATTTTTGTTCTTTTTTTTTACAGAAATATTACTAAACAAAAACGGCATTAAAATCGCGATGTTGGTGTCGCAATTCAGGACATCTCTAAACACGTTTGGCGCCTTTTGCGTAACAGGAAATCATTACTGATCACTGAAACAATAAAGGTAAAACTTAGAACAGACTTGATACAAGAATATCGGACACATGTTTATAGTTTAAAACAAAAGTTGTGGTGTGGATGTGCATTGCATTGAGACCCGTACAAAATATTGTGCGATAAATATCTTATACACATTTTTCTGTATTCAAAGTACTCGTAGAAATCGCAGAGAACATTATGTTGTCAAACTACGACAATAGTATTAAAACAAAATAATGCAATTTAAAGCCTCGACTTGAGACACTTGTTGCTAATTTTGTGAAACGTTGCCACGGTGAAAACTGCCCCAAAATGTACTCGTAATACTCTACTACAAATTTTGTAACATCAACGGCTATGCTGTTGAGGTGATACACGTATAATGAAAGTTTCTTAAACCACGCCATTTAAACACATTTCGACCTTGACAAGGCGAGATGTGCGTATACAACAAAAGCATTACCCAATCTGGACAATCTGGACCACCATGACCACGGAAGCTACCTATAACCAGTACAGTTGCTTCCATGTAAACAACCTTTGGGATTCTAACTGGATCTGGTGGGTGGTTGTACGGAGGTGAGAGAGGGAAGGGTGAGGAGGGAGTGTCCAATCAATATTTTTCCAAGTTAGACAGGAAGTGCCCACCCGCTGGCTGTTCCTTCGTCTCCTGGATAATGCTTGGATGGACCAGGAAAAGACTTTGGGTGGTAGAAGGCTTAACGGTGCACCACGTATTCAAAACGGCAAGAACACTCTTGCCGAAACTTCGGGAGTAGGTAGGTCCTTTTCAGGGCCACATACATACACAGAAAAGAATATGTGGTGCACCGTTAGGCCTTCTACCACCCTACCTGTTCTACCCGCCACCAAGCCTTCAAAGCTTTCATGAAAAGACTTTCAAAACTGATTGGAGAACAGCACCTATCGAAGCACGCGCGTGAGACAAGACAGAGACGCTCAAATGTTGACACGAGATCACTGCATTTCTTGTGACAGCATGGCCATTGGGAAAGAAAGTTTGCATGCTTTTCATTGTCCGGAGGTTAATGCTCAGAAGTAAATGTCGTAGGGTATAACTGTCCATGGATGAACGCTCTAAGATTCATGGTCTTTGGTTTGGTTGTAGAATATGGGATCACGTTTTCGGGGTTGGTTAAAGTAACAGCAAGCAGTCGTCACAGAGTTATAGGTAGTCACGAGTATGCATCCTTGGGTATGTAAAGGCAATCAACTGTCTGTCGGTAATCGTTATGGCATCTGGAGTGATCACTAGTATTCTGAGTACAAATACGTGAGAGAAAACTCGGTCATGGGGTAATTGATCGAAACAATTGTCTCGCAAATGATGATTGTCTAAGAGCAATGGTTCTGAAAGTGATTATCTGACCGTAATCATATTGGGGTAAATGTCTTCTATAAGTAACTGTACGAGTCGTTGTCATTTGGGTATAATGTCCTCATGTTTATGGTCCTGGATATTTATGTGCCCGAGTATGATCTTCTTCGAAGAACGTATTATAAGCAGGTTTGTCAGAGTGTCCGAGGGTAATTGTCCGAGTGAAGCTGTCCGTGAGCTGTTGTCCGTCACAGCATTAACTGTCAGTGGTAGTAGTTGTTAAACATGAAGTTGTCCTGAGGAATATTGTACTTCGTCTGGGAATATTGTTCAGGTTATAAATTTCCAGGGTAAAAGTCAACAAAATGCTGTCCAGTAGGCCTAAATCTCTTCAAAGACAGTCAAATACAGTCAAAGATGTCATATCTTCCCTTTTTTTTTAAAGGATCAAACATATAACACATTAGTTCCTGTTTGGGAAGTGTCCAAATTCATACACACAAATGCACACGACAACAGCGGGAAGTGATTTTCGGATCAGAGAAAATGGGAAAGGATGTGTGTGATTGTTGGTGTGAAAGTGGCTGGACCTTTACGTGTCAACTGCTTTTTTTAACCTTTGTTCTATAGAAATGAAGCACATAATCACTTTACGACAAAGGCGTCGAACATCATTTGCCAGTTGTACAGTCTAACCTAGACAATTAATCATCACTTCGTTTATATCTGCCCTAAGACATTCATGTTGGTAAACATAATTACCTATAAAGAAAGTAATAAATTAGCTGGGAGAAAAATAACACAGGTAGTTCAGAATCAAACTCAACTATTGTGAAAATTACTTTTACATAATGAAACACACCAAGATCACTTTCAAAAAACCGACGTGTCATATCTTGAGATAACGAGAAACAGACAAAATATCGCTTTCCCCATACCTACACATAACATGTACTATCAGACTTCCACGTTTCACTACGTTTTGGTCTCCCAAAGAAGGAAAGTTTCACCAGCAACATGAACAGAGCCAACGGCATAGCGGTGTGTCTGGAGCACAAAAAGTTAAGAGAGTCAGGAATGAGACTATTCTTACACTGACAGTAATGCTCTCTTCTATGTACATGGTAAGGTGAAATACATTTTTCCCTTTTCATACTTTCTTCCTTTATCACCGGAAAGAAATTTCTATGTAAAACTTTATATTCTCATACATTATAAAGTCAAATACGGATTGAATAAGTAGTGCATTCGCTACCTTTGTTCAAAGTACTTTCAGTATACTCCCGGCTATCGATGTACAGTTATCATCTACACAATCTTTCTCACGGTTGTGAACTTTCTTTCTTCAGTGCATCGGTTTTTATCATTTACATACATATGTAAAATATCGTTCTCAGTGCATCGTTTGTGTTGCCAAAGTTAGTATGTTGGCACGTCGGGAGCAGTGACGACATGGACAAATTCCTTGTTTAAGATAAAAAAAAAATAGCAAGGAAGAAACAAAAGTGCGAAAGAGAGATTAAGGAAAGAACATAGACTATTAGTAACACTTTTAATCCTTGTGCTTCAATGAGTTCATCAATTAATTTGTTTTACACACTTTAAAAAAATGGGAGAAAGGCTTCACATTATATTGCACTGGGGCATGATTCGCCTGAAATCAAAACAATGTTTCATGCGGCACTCTGATTTTTTTTTTTTGGTGTATTTTATTTGTTTGGTGTATTTCTAATTAATTCAACTGTGCTGATCCCTCTGACATACTGATTTAATGATAAACAGGTAGATCAATAGTTGCAATCTGATTTTTGCCACACAATAACATATCAATAATGTAAGTTATTGCAGGCGAAAACAATTCCGATGGATTCCATTCACCTTTGCCACAACCTGATCTAGTTAGCGGTTTGTAGTGGAGACATGCATCAATAAATAAATTAAAAAACAAACAAATAAATAAATAAATAAATAAATAAATAAATAAATAATCTATTGGACTTCCTTTAAACTAGTCTCTGATTATTCTTTCAGTTGATATGAAACATTGCTTTGGTATGTTCAGTAAGGCTCAACACATCCTATGCGACTCACATCCATGCATGCACTGCGAATGACATTTTGTGAGGATGTACTAAGTCTGGGAGTATAGAATACCACTTTCATGTACTGTAACAAGTAGAAAATTACTGTTACTTTTTTGTCTTATCTTCCAGCTGTCATATTTAGGGAAGAGTAATTACATAATGAGAGATGGACCATCATTCCAAACAGTCATGAAGACATTTATGCGGGTCATAATTCTTCGTAATGCCAGTCCTTTCTTCTTCTGCCTCTGTGAGGCAGTATATCATCAAACAGAATGTTAGAATTTACTTTCCTTTTGTGGAGTTATCGGAAAACGAACTGCGTCTTTTTTATAGTGTGCAGAACTAGTTTTCGATTCGTGCAATATTTCCCACCTCAATTTTAAGTGGCCTGGTAAAATCAGATTGACATTAGATGGGCATGACTCACAATTCTGATGCACGATACAATGCTATTTACACTAACTCCAGTTCTTATCGAGACGTCGAGATGTTCAGTAACTGTGAGTCTCTAAATCCAAACGCAGACATCAGTCCCTTGATGAAGCATGCAGGACAAGGACACCATGATCAAAAGCTCACCACACCATTATGGGTACTGTCAAGCAGTAAGCATGTCCTCATTGTGAGCTTTAATACATCGGAGTCTAGGATGGGCTCGCTTCATCCTGCTGTAGCTGCTGCTGTTCTGTGCTTTGCTCGTTAGTATCTTCGCAAGAAGAATCGATACTGGTACAGCACTGACCCATCTGGGCTAGTCACGAACTGAGGACGGTCATGTCCGTGCTTTCGTAGCATCCGCTGTTCTGATTGTTAACCCTCTTTTTGGCCGTCACCACACTGTTCTTGTAGGCAGAGTACGTGCTCCTTACGGCGTCCCGTCCAAGCTCGCAGGATGGGCGACACCGAAGGGTGTGGACCAGCGCTCGTCTGTAGCTCGTGCTGAGCAGGTAGACAACGACAGGGTTAAAGCAGGTGTTCAGGAAGGCAAGGATGAAGCGGACTTGCCGGAACACGTGGGCCACTTTGATGTGCATGTCTAGTCGGTAGTCGAAAGAATACTGGAACCACAGGGAGTAGGTGAAGTAAGGCAGCCATGAGATGCCGAAGAAGACCGCAATAGTGAGCAACATGATGGCTATCCGTCGTCGCGTGTTGAGCTGCTGGGCGGCACCCGGCTGGCGTTCCCCGGAGAAACGGGATGTACTCAGGATGAGTGTTCGCGACATCTTGGCATAGGAGAATGCGATGATGAAGAGAGGGATGACGTACATGACAGCGAATCTGAATGTCTCATGAATCACCGCCGTCTGGGTGGCATGCGGCAGGTAAACGCACGTGGACTCCAGTGGCATATTGGCTATCTTCAAGATGGGGATGGACAAGGCCAACGACACCACCCAAATGAGGACGACCACCAGAGATGTCTTGAGGTGGGCAGAAACGTTGCTGTTGTCACGGACCGGACGCGCGATGGCGCAGTACCGCTCGATACTGCCCGCCATCAGGGAATAGACGCACACGCCCTGCGACAGCACCTGCATGCTGTTGCTGAGCTTGCACACCACGAGACCGAACTGCCAGCAGGCGTGGATCTCGTGCTCGGCGTGAAAGGGCGTGGAGACGAGGAGGTAGACCATGTCCCCGATGGCCAGGTTCAGCACTAGGATGTTTGGGGGCATCTGGAGATGCTTGTAACGCAGAACGATGACTACGAGGCTCAAGTTTGCCATGAACCCGAAGATGGCCACGAGGATGAGGAAGAAAGGTCCCCAAATCTTGTGCAAGCTCCAGTCAGCCTCGCACGTCATTGTTTCATTGATGGTCAATGAGAAGCTGGAGGAGCTAAACGACTCCATGGTGGTAGAGCTAGCAGTGGTGGTCCTGTGACGAAAAACGGAAAAGAGAGTACACCTCATTAATTATATCAGTGGTACTGAAAAGCATGACTACAATCCTTAGCTTTGATCTCAACATGAGCAGATGTTTGCTAAAATGTGATCTTGACTGTCACATTATTAGCAAGTCTGAATTGTCTGTGGAGAGATGCTCAAGTGTGGAACGCAGGGCGCGATGAGAGAGCGTCTAATAAAAAAAAAATGTTTATGAAAGAAGAGACTTATTGGCTGTCTTACGTCACATACTCCCTCTGGTAATTGCTGACATCTTACTCTTGTTGTTCCTTCCTCATCACTGGTGCAATGTCGTAAAATATGTTTTCATTATCATTATTCATTCACCTCTGGTACTTTACCCATTTGACTGCAGCTTTAATGCCATCCTCGATCTCACTGTAGTTTTCTTGTGTGTGTGTGTGTGTGTGTGTGTGTGTGTGTGTGTGAATCGACCTTTAAAAAAAGGTTTTGCTATCTCAACCTAAATTTTGCTGTTCGTGCAGGTCTTTACTACAAATGGCATTTCACCCCGTTTGCCCGTGAACTCGGGATGTTCATTTTTGTTAGCATTATCATTTAACACATATACACATACAGACACACACACACACACACACACACACACGAACGAACAAAAAGATCAAACATTATTGCTTGTACATTGGTTGATAGTAAACCTATATTCTTATAGGGTATGTGCAATGCATTGCTGAGTTGTGTTATTTACCTAATTCAATTCAGTGCTTTTTTATTTTCACTTTCAATTTACACAAAAGCTCACAAAGTGTAGGTACATTGCTGTACACAAAATCAATTTTAGTAAGCAACATATACATGAGGAAACTTTCAAAGCTAGACGGATATTACGTTTGCTACGCAGGCATTTTCCAAGAAGGGACATTACACGTGCCGTATTTTGTGAGTGGTGTTTTATTTCTTTTTCTTTTCCTTTTCTGAGGTGTCCCTCTCCTGACTGAGATTAGAATGTCGCTACAGTAACAGAGATCTTTCATTAAGAAGGGGTCTAATCATTAATTTCAAACATGTTACTTGAATAGAGACTGTGTAACAGGCCTATAATAAACCTTATTTATAATATATTTCAAGAAATATATGGAGTTCTCTGTAACGTTCCATTTTATCTGTGTGACTGCTTTCAATTGGTTTAGTACGCTGTAAAAACCAACCACACATGTCGACCGTTTTCTTTATCCGACGAAATGGCTATTGATTTTGGGCTTATGTATATTCAATGTTGTCGGAACGGCGGGTTCGGTGTTATTTGGCTAATGTAGAAAAAAAAAATAATTATCGAATTCATCCAGGCGTTAGCGAGCACAAAGGTGCCAGAAATGCAATATTTACTCTGCGCCCGAAGGCAAAAATAATGAAAAACTCAGGCAACAACAGGACGAATGCTTGGCGATGACTCGAAGCGAAAGTTCAATATTTTAGTTTTCCAGTTTACCTTGATGTGTGGGCGTTTCCCACCGGTAAGAGATACGGAACATCCGTTCATGCACACTAAACACGCCACGTGAGCTTCATAGGCAATCGGGACCGTATGATTACCATCTGACGCGCAAACCCTTTGAAATGTATTTCATCTATTTTACTATAAAAAAAAAAGAAAAGAAAAGAGCGTTACAGCATGGAATTACAGATAAATATAAGCAAAATAGCAAATACTGGAATACAATTTCAATCTACACATGAGAGGGGTATCTGTTGTTTTAAAGGCAAAAGGGGTTTTGCGCGCTGAATTGCCTGAAGAAAAACGTAATAGGAAAATTTTTTATTTTGGTGATAGGGCGTAGACAACTAACAATGGTAAGGTTTAGAAATGCAATTAAATCGGACAGGTCACAACTAGAACTGAAAGTGGGACTAAAGAAAACCTCTTTACAACATACACAGGAACTTCATGATGTGAGTGCATACCGGTGAGTCAGATAAAACATTTTAGCGAGAGGGTCTTGCAGTCTGTTGGCTATAAAGAGCAATGCATGACTGGCGCCTTTTTAAGATGGTTTTGGCCAGCTCTATTAAGGTTGTTGCAGCGAAGGAGCCCTTTTTGCCCAGTGCTGGACTCGTGGGCCTTGTTTGCCTACTGTTGGACTCATGGACCTTATTTACCCAGTGCCAAGCTCATGGACTGTATGACTCGTGGGCGACGGAATGATGGGATGACCCTAAAGGTAATCACTATGTATGGGTGGACGTCTTGATCTCGACACCCACTAGTCATACAGCCCACGGATTATACAACCCGTGCACGAGCTATACATCTCACGAGTAATAAATTTCACGAGGCTACAGCCCACGAGTTCAACATCAACTAAGGCCCACGAGCTATACGGTCAATGAGCCAGAAGTTCGTGTCACTGCATATATGTTTCATGTTTCATGCGCAACATCTTTGAGATGACGTAGTTTGCAAAAGCCCTGCTTAAAATGAAAGAGAAGAGTGAAAGCATTGTTTGGTTCATACGGGTGCATTGTTTAGTGCTGTCCGTATCAAGTGAGGTCTCAACTTATAAGAAAAGGTGCTTCGTGATAAGAGCACGTGATCTCCCTCCTTCTCTACTTCTCTTTCTCTTCCAGAATTGAAGAGAGAGAGAGAGAGAGAGCAAATATTGCTGTCAATGCACTTTTTTGCAATAAAGAGTTAACGTATTTAACTGATATAACATCTCTTTATTTTATCTACGATCCCGCTTCGGAATTGCAACAGCTTCGATACCTTCAAATCTGAACTGAAGACCTATCTTTTCCAGCAACTTTGTCAATGATGTGTGACACATTGTGGGAGCCGGGCGTCTTTTAATGTTTCTGTGGATGAATGGCGCTATATAAATGATGTTTCATTATCATCATCATCATCATCATCATTATCATCATCATCACGTAGTCTTAATGGACGTTACACCCACCTGCATAAGAACGAAATAACGTCCCCTGATCGGAACACTCTACGAAAGGGAAGCCGAATGAAAATGATTCTGGGTTCGTTGCATTTACAATCCTTCCCAACGGCCATATATAATATCACAATTTTTTATAGTCGATACGCAAGCCATAAGCCACGTTCTTAATCCGTCACCTACGAGACACTCTAATTCCTCATGTATTTTGCACAGGAACCAGCGGGTTCCTACTGCGATTGAGTTAAACTGTAACATTTCAGTTTGCCCCCCCCCCCCCCTCTCCCCCCCCCCCCCCCTCTCTCTCTCATCCTCTCTTTCCTCGTTAACACCCACGCCCAATAAAAGGGCTCTTTTGTACTGATCATATTGATATGAACATGTTATTTCTGGCTGTCTGTGTATACATTCGACAAAATGTATTTCAAATTTCACATTTTTTTTTGTACATTCTGTTGAAAAAAAAAATGAAAATAAAGTTTGAATTGAATTGAATTCATTACCTCCTGCTAGTATACATAATTTACGCAGGTTTGCTTCACATTCTGCTTTTTGGTGTGATATTCAATAAAAGATGATTGTAATATCTATCTATATCTATCTATCTACTATCTATCTACTATAGAAATATCCATGTAGACCATGAATATGAATGTACATCATATATCATAATGCAACGTCACTTAAATTAAGGAACTGTTTAAATAAAACTTGCCATTGCAATCTATTTCGAGGTAGTTTCCAAGTGCTATCAATGTGTTGTGTTGCGTTGTTTTTGTCTTCACTTTTAATGAAGAGCTTGAGCAAATCTGAAGAGGGAGCATTTGATGTGAAAAGCCAAACCCTTAGTTTACAGTGGAATCCAAGTCTTATATTACTCTCTTACCATATGATAAACGTTTCTTCGTGGCGGAAATTACGTGATACGGCACACCTTTAGTATCGGAGTTTCTCAAAAGCCATTGAATAATTCTTTAATATCTACTCACATTGACAAGGAACTGACCCCCCCCCCCCCCCTTCTCTCTCGGGGCAGCTCACGTTTGAAGTTTTGACTCCGCAACAAGCTGTTCACAGCGGCACGACATATAGGAATTACACATAATGTCATACAATACACCATAATACTTTTCTTTCTTTTTTTTCTGGCCATGATGTACACCCCTTCTTTCGGTTGCAGGTTTGTTAATCCGAAGGGTCTTTTAATGCGAAAATGAAATAAGGTACGTTATTCCGAAGGTTCATCAATCAGAAAATTAAACATGGTCCGTTATTTTACAGCTCGTTATTCCGAAGGTTCGTTATTCCGAAGGCTCTTCAGTCCGAAGATTCCTTATTCCGAAGGTTCATTTTTCCGAATTTCATTTTGGGATGAACAAATTGTCGGAATAACGAACCTTCGGAATAACGACACAAATGTTCGGATTAACGAA
This sequence comes from Diadema setosum, assembly GCA_033980235.1. Classification (NCBI taxonomy): domain Eukaryota; kingdom Metazoa; phylum Echinodermata; class Echinoidea; order Diadematoida; family Diadematidae; genus Diadema; species Diadema setosum. The sequence goes on from CM067067.1 coordinate 14,572,252, forward strand.
CCCTTTTTCATTTTCGGATTAACGAACGTATAGGTATAGGGAATTTGCGTGTTTCGGATTAACGAACCTTCGGAATAACGAACCTTCGGAATATCGAACCTTCGGAATAACGAACAGCACCCGTCCGTTATCTCCAAAATGGGAAAAAGTTCGTTATTCCGAAGGTTTGTTAATCCGCAAGGTTCGTAATTCCCACGGTTCATTAGTACGCACCATCTTTTCATTTTCGGAGCAACGAACCATAATCATTTCATTTTCGGATTAACGAACCTTCGGAAAAACGAACATCATCCTGTTTCACGGCATTTCGAATGCCCCAGTCATGTATCGCAATATGATAATAACATAGCATTTTTTCCGGAGCTGAACATCTCATTCTTGAAGAGCGATGCGAGATGACCCGGTTTCCGTGTGATCTTGCTCTTCCAAACCCCTTCGGTCTTGTGATCAATACACACCCTCTTGATTGGGATGAGGACGGGAGGTCTTCTATGCGAAGAATTCCAATCAATCAGATGAGGATATGAAAGAACTTTCAAGATCGCATCACCACCAAAAGCAATGTCCGGAGGAGCTGCATATACTTCCCTGCTCCATCCTTACCCCGGTTCTTCGTCGGTTATGGGATCCCTGTCGATCTTCATTGATGGGGGCTACTATACCTATTTATGCCGTCACATCCACTTTAAGATTTCAGTGAATGATTTATTGTCTCTGCTGTAGTCGCTGGGGACACTTTTCCGATTAACGCGCCACGCAAATGGCAAGTGGGATGAGGTTCACGTGCTGTCTGCGGTATAGACAGCTCGGTACATCGGGTAGTCTATGTAAGATGCAATCTTGTCAGTTTTCATGATTCCACTACTACTACTACTACTACTACTACTACTACTACTACTACTACTACTAATATATATAATAATAATAACAATAATAATAATAATAACAATAATAATAATAATAATAAAGATAATAATAATAATAATAATAATAATAATAATAATAATAATAATAATAATAATAATAATAACAATAATAATAATGACAGAAATGAAGGACAAGATCTCGCCATCCCTCCCCTTCTTCTAAATTTGGAAGTGACTTCCTACATCTCTATGCTACAAGACAACTAAAACACTACTGCAGCTAAAAGCGGAAGACGTACTATTAAAAAGAAAATGTGATGATATATAAAATCGTCGAGCTCCCTCAAAGTGACCTTACAGTGAAGTGAACATTATCCCTTATGCTCTGATTACTTTCCCGCAAATTTCCGAAGTCCGCACGCGCAAGCGCCGCTATGCAGTGCGGACGATGACGGTACAGGTATGTTTACTATACGCGCAGTGATGGTCAAGGCAGCTGATCAAACAGTGTTGGGCGACTTTGCTTGAGTGGCAGTCGGCAATATATATATAGGCTGGGCAGCGTGCGTGACTAACCGATGGAAGGTTGCACGCGAACGCGCGTCAGGACCAGCTAGAAGATCGTTCAACATTTTTTGTTGTCGTTGTTATTGCTTCTTGGAGGTTCTTCCGATGTTAACTCATGTTTGGCCCCATGTCGCCCCGGGAAACAGGTGTGTTGATGCTGCACTGTGCTCTCTTTAAACGCTGCATAAGCAGAGGGGAAGGAATGTATTTACATACGCACTACTTTATCAATGATGGCCGATGGAAGTGTAGGTAAAAATGTTTTATTTCCTCCTGCAACAGTCACGTACGGATCAATTGTCTATATTCTGTTGGCTAAAAAAGTGTGTGTGGATCTAACAGGAACCAAACACAGAATCAAAGCCGCACTCTTCTCCAACCAACAGATTAACCTGCTAACAGGAAAATTCGGGCAGCAGTTTGTCGTTCATTAACTTTGTGTGCGTAAAACGCACATTTAACATTTGCTATTTTTTGTAAAACCTCTTGCTTGCTCAATTTAGTACAAATAAAAATCATGGCACTGTTAGGCCTACTCGATGAGATAATCAACTTGCTCAGTTTAGTACAAATAAAAATCATGGCACTGTTAGGCCTACTCCATGAGATAATCAACAACCAATGAATTAACTTTGCTCCATTTCAGAGCGAACGCAGTACATGTACCACCTATTGTATATGTTGGGTATTTGCGATGACATCATTCTATTCACATCAATGATGCATGCCAAAATTACCGACTGTAACCCTTAATGAGAACCAGGGAGCTGGAAGAGAGACCATAAAAATAAAATGAATTGAACTGAACTGAACTGAATTGAATTGCATTGCATTGCATTGACCGAGTCATATCATCATGCTTTAGTCATGACTGTAAACCACACTCAATATAGTGCGGGTGTCAAGTCAGATTTCGGGCCTAACAGTCCGCCCGATATTTTTTCATGGTTTTATCCTGTTTCGATGGTGCTGAATCCGAATCTGGATGATGCAACTCTTTCATCCTTGAGGACTGTGAAACATTAAGATGGCCGCCAAAATCTGAAATTCCTACATATTTACTTATAAATGGTGAAAAATTAAAAAGAAATAAAAGTTTAGCCCTATTCGAGGTAGCTGAATCTGAATCTAGATGATGCAGCGTTTGCACCCTTGAAGATTTTGAGATATTCAAGATGGCCGCCAAATGGACTGTCAAAATAGCCGCCAAAATCCGAAAGTAATACACATTGTATGTGTGCATTTCCGATTTTAAATTATGGAAAATCGAAAGAGAGAGAGAGGGAGAGAGAGAGAGAGAGATTTTTTTGCACTATTTCCGGGGTGCAGCAGAATCTGAATCTGAATGATTCGACTATTGTATCCTCAAGGATTTTGAGAAATTCAAACTAAATTTGTCTCAAAAGTCTGAAATTTCCCATATGAATAGTATTTCAAGTGTATCATAATATCATAAGTGGTGAAAAATAATATACCATGAAGTGATTCGGGAGATTGAACTCCGAATGAAAAGCAGTAATTCGTATTTTCACATTTCAGTCTAGCGATTTTGTCAAAACAGCCAAAACGGTTTCTAAAATGGCAGCCATAGTGGGACTATCATAGTACTAAGATATCCCAATAATGTGTGTCTTATAGGATATCTTCACGCTTATTGGAAAGGTTGATATTAACATCCTTTCTAAAAGAGATGAAAATCCGACACTTACGAACACAAAGATGTGACTGGTGATTTCATTATATACATAAAAGATGTTTTCTTTTTGAAATGATCCTTATCCCAAGCATCTAAAAAGAGAATAACAACAAGCCGATATCTGGACACACATTCTTTTGTTCTTGTCACGCTCTAAAAACGAAACAAACCAAAACAAAACAAAACAAAACAAAAAAAGAAATTTGAGCATAGCATGTAAGGGTTTACAAATCAGTCTGCTTTGTGTTCACCGGGAGCCCATTCTGCAGAGCCAACTGTGATGGTAACATGCCTACCTATCACTAAACCACAACCACTACATACCTCTATTATTCTCACTAAAAACCAATGAAGGCCGACAACAAAATATGTGCCCCGTGTAACTGTTCATATCACTGTGCATTCTCGTCTAGCTGTGATAGTAAAACATGCCTACAGTACAATAAAAATTATGTTAAAACCATATTAAAAAAAAAACTCTCTTATCACGACTGTACTGGTGTCTGCGTGGGCATTTACATAGCCTACATAGTTTTAAAAATGTTTGAATAAAATACAATGACAGTTAATTACATTCTACTAATTATTGTGTATTATATCTTTATTCGTAATATTTTATGAATTTTGAGCGAAAATGATGGGTCAAAGATTTCATGGGAGAATGACCAGTGTTAGGAAAAAGAAAAATATGTCTTTAAAAGCGAATCATTTGGGCACAAACAATTTAATGTGAGCTCATTTCGTTAAGTTTTTGTGCGAGGTGCGCATTAGACTGCAAATCCTAAGAACTGAATTTAAGAGAGGGACAATTTTAAGTTGAGCATCGATTTGCATGCGTTTAGTTTATGGGTGAGGGGTGACTCTTTGCGCCTACTGTTTAGAATGTCTTGAATTTAGACAGTGATATTCTTACGCAATCCGTCAAGGAAACCCGGATTGTATTATTCATTGTCAACTTCAGTCTTTTTGAACTTCAGTAAATCCTCGACCACACTGGAAAAACACTTAGTGTCAGAATTTTTCATACACATACACAGTATGAAGGAAAACCATTAATCAATGGCATATCTATGACGATATTAATGGTATAGTGTACTATGTCATAAGAAGATGTAGCACATTTTTCTCCATCGGCATTTAGTTTTCAACATCATCGGCATCATAGCAATGTTATATTTGGCCACGGTGATGTTATGTAGACCAATCGCTGACCAGGATTTGATTGATAAGGTAGTATAATGGAAAATATATCTAGCAATTTTATTTGCAGGCCTTCCTCCCAATGTATTTTCGTGAATCATCCTTAATACATATTGAGCTTTGTCCGTGAATAAAACTGATCACAATCCACAAACGCTCTCTCGAAAGGAGTAAAAGGAGTTAAGTTTTCTTTCCTTATGTCTTTGCTCTCTATTTTTTTTCTCTCCCACTCACTCAATCAATATGTCAGACCCTCTGTCTTAAAAAAAAAAAAAAAAATCTGAATACACAAGTACCCTTTTTACTTGCGTTAGAAAAGTTGACAACGCACAATCAATATACAGGGAACGTAAACTGCTTCGGACACAATCCTACCGGTACTGTTTTCCTTATTCATTTTTTTTTTTAATTTTATTCAGGAGATCATCCCTGATGCTGACGGTCAATGCCCCTGATTGTGAACTATCCTAATCGATTGTTTTTTTAAAGAAAAAAAAAATGCTCTGAAGAGTAGAGAGGATGTAACAGCGTCCGATTTATTCTACCACGTGACCTTCTCCAACGTGTTTCTCCACATCGACCGGGCTGTAAAGACAACGCAGGCGTAATCCGATATACCTGTCCCTGGTATTAGATTCACGCGTCTGGTGTCGTGAGGATGAAATGTCAACTGGACAAGCAACGGATATTCAACTATGCTCTTTACTTGTGCTTAATATTACGGATATTGGAGAAAACAACTGGTGCTGCGCAGGTAATGAAGCTTAGGATAAATTAGAAATGTCACCATCCATCTCTTTCTCTTGAAACCACCCCCCCCCCAAAAAAAAAAAAAACGCATCTATAATTCCTTTGCAAGCAACAGAGAATCCATGCGTCCACGTCCAGAAAGGTCATTTCTACTAGATTTAGGATGTGAAGATTACCAGGCAATGGACTCGAGTTAGATATCACGTATAGTGTTTACACTGTTCAAATTAAACAGTGCCACTGACACAAAAAAGAAGAAGAAGAGAGAATTATACAATAAATGGATATGTTGAATAGATCTATATGATGTAGGCCTATATATTTTTAATATAGATTCTGTTAGTCAGTATTTGAGTTAGTATCGACATTCTAACTTGATTACGAAATACTGGGTTGAAGAATGTAGCCAATCAAACACAATGAAATAAATCACGTGCGCTCTCTTTATCATTTCGCTAATTATCGCTAATTCGCGTACGTGTGAATCCCACTATTCAGTGTGCGTTGCATACGAGCCCAAACAATAATTACCTATGATTCATACTTTCGTCTAGAGAGCTACACCACAGTATTGCAATACAAAGTTTAACCAGCTGGTACCATAGATCATAGACCGATTTTATCAAACAAATAATGCACACGTTCCAGTTCGTGACGGCGGTGAAGATGCAGCACACTCTTGGATATTCACAATGTCGTGCAACATGCGCTCAACTGTGCCTCGCAATCGTGCGCGCCGCACCATACATCCTCGAATGCTCTCCATCTTCACATTATACGGGCTCTCACCTGTGCATTATTCATTTACTATAGCGAGTGTTTTCTTTTTATATGCCCAGTATAACGATGGTACCTCGCATTCGCTTTAAGAGCATAAATAAATTGCAGATCATGAAAACGCGACGTGTGTATTCCCATTGGGTTGTACTGATCCTTACTTTGCTGTGTTGTAGGGGGTCTTGCAAAGAAAATTGTCATGAAATATCTTAACTGATTAGGGTAAAGACATGATATGACGTATACATGACGTATGCATGACGCATAAACTTTCGTGCCTGTACCCTACTGACAAAAATGAGTTATTAGCGAGCGCATCATTGATTTACATTTTCAGGCAATCAACAGCTGGTGGCAGTAAATATAATCATATATTACGAAAGATTGGTTACGCCCAAGCACGTGCTCCGGGCGCCTAGAAACAAACACGTGGTAACATTCTTGTTTCAGTTGCAAGGAAACCATGACATTCTTTCTCTCCAAAGTCTTGGACGAAAGTGGTTAAGTTGCAATTTTGCCCTCAAGGTTTCCATCCCGAGTTCAAGTACGTGACGTTTTGATTCACTCGAAAGCCGCCACTATAGTGAAAGTTGGGAACACCTTGGTCCAGTGAAGGAGACTTTAGACAAGTTGGAAACTTGAGCAGCCGATGCGGAATTCAACTTCTCATGCAAGGTGTAAATATTGTCTGACAACATTGGATATCCATCCTGTCCCTCTTTTCATCCACAACTGAAACTGGTTGGAAACTTACATGCCATTGGTGGGACAGTGGTGACAGGGCCCTATCAAAGATCTATGCAAACATTCATGAGTTTCCCTGTGAAATATGAAACCAAAGTTATCATCAGCATTAATATCATTTTCATTTTCAGTTTATTTATTTCTCCACTAGTACAAATAACATCATTATATCGAATCATCAAAGTCCTCATCGAAATATCAATAAGAATACTTACAGAGTATTTAAAGCAGTATGATAATTACGTGTAGTCTACATAAGAACATACATGATCGTGCATTCGAAAGGGGTAATGTTCGTTATTCCGAAGATTCGTTAGTTCAGAAATGAAATAAACTTCGTTATTCCGAAGGTTCGTTGTTCCAAAAGACACAAATTAATTTCTTATGCCTAGATGTTGGTTATATAATCCGAAAATCAAATATATTCATTAATCTGAACAGTAATTTATAGTATAATCCGAAACTGAAATAATGTCCATTGCTCCCGAAATTCGTTAATCCGTAGATGAAAGCTTCGAAATCACGAAGTTTATTTCGTTTTCGAAATAACAAAACTTCGGAGTAACGAACACTTTCTTTCTTGTTTTGTTTTTTCATTTTCGGATAACAAACTTCCGAAGAACGAACCGTATTTCGTTTTTAGATTAACCATACTTTCGGAATAACAAACTATAATCGTTTGAGGTATGTACAGATTTAGGAGATCGTCATCAACCCGCAGTTTGTTTGACTGGGATAACGGCTTCGGGGCGATATGGCATCTTGTAATTCTCTCTTTAATCAATATCATCGGTATATATGCTAACTTTACTACCCTTATTATCATTATATTATTTACATCATATATATATATATATATATATATATATATTACATAGTATATACAATGTATGCTGATATTGTTGCCCTTATTATCATATGTTCGCACGTAGTGACATTCCGGCGAGACGCTATTAACTTCACCCGGATGTCAGAAAGCCTAGTTCTGTGCAAGCTAAAACTGCACTGATCGAATCTGGATACTGACACATGGTGGCGTCACGTGACATGTAGAACTGCAGGAATGGGTTATTTTATGCCGTCACAATGTCGCTGTTTTTACTCCTTGTGTTGTCGGCAAATTTCACAGGCAGCTGATAATCAAACACGTGACTTTTTGTGTCCAGCACCCACCCCCCACCCGAAAAAAATGATAAAGTTCCTCCTTTTTTTTTCCTTTTTTTGTCCTTAAAGGTGTACGTCAAGGAACATACAGGTAGCATTGTTGGAGGAGACACAATGTAGGCCGTACCTTTAATGAATTTGCTTTAGAGATGCCGACTTTTTAACCGATGACAGAAATCATCCTTGAACTTGTATTTGCCAGAAGACACGTAAAGCGATGCCGAGCATTTTTTTTCCAAATTAGGTGCTTCGCCAAGAAGGCAGGAGACAAAACAACAACAACAAGAAGAAGAAAAAGCATAATCAGGAGTCATGAATGCTTGAATAACGACTAATGGCACAGTGACACCGTTTCCGCCACGTCGTTTTTGGGTATGATACGGGGCGGTGGATCCGACCCTACGAGAATCAAAGACGAGGCCGCCAGCTGGTCCGTCAGCTTTCCCCTTTTTCGTGATATTGCCGTGATTAATTCAATCGCTATGGAGAACAACTGGCAATAGCGCGCATTTCGCGGGAGATTAAAGAGGCGGCAGTATCACAAATAAGAAACATTAATAACTTGGTCAATGCGCATTCCGTATAACCTTGCTCTTTCAGCTCAGTGTAACCAAGGAGTTATTGTCTGATAACTCCTTGGTATAACCGTGGAGCTACAAGGTATACTATACAGCATATAACATCGGGACATTATTTCATGTATTATCCCATCGCCTTTCTGATTGTTCGTCATCTGAACCCTTCACTACATAGTGTGTGTCACACACGCATACGCATAGTAACCTCAATTATACACACACTAATGTTTTGGGGGAAATAAAAAGTCTTTAAACATTACATGTATCAGTAAATGTAAAAGACAGTAACAATTAGATGTAGGTAAGAATGAAATGAGGAAGAAAAAAAAAAACACGATGAGAAGCCCCTGACCGTGCTTTAACTGTTTCTATATGATAGAGAGAGCTAGTGAAGAACGAAAACCTGTCAATAACAAAGGCAAAGTGTCTCACTCTCTCTCTCTCGCTCTCTTTCCTCTCTTACTGTGCGTGTTTGTGCGTGTGCATAACATTCATAATACTATATTAGTAGCATAGAAGTATATCAGCATAATAATTAGTAGTGGTAGTAGTATTAGTAGTAGTAGTAACTACATTATTATGTTATAGTATGATTTGTTATCATATTAGTAGCATAAGCCGTATATTATAGACATATTCAGACAGAAAGAGAAGTATAGAGACAAAGAGAGGGAGGGAGAGAGAGAGAGAGAGAGAGAAGGAGAAGAAGAAGAAGAAGAGAGGTAAGAAAGATGGGGAGGAGTAACAATCATGGATGGAGATTGTATCTCATGAATACACGTTCCACCTTGTCTTGCCTTTACTTGTGGTCCTATGCACTTGGTATGGCACGTAATATGATAATATATCTTCACTCGGGATCCATTGCTTCAGCACCGGACGCGTGTGATTAAAGGAGACCTCCGGATGATGTTCAGACTTTTACATTTGAACAACTATAAATTAGTCAAACTGAGTACAGAGTTTCAGAATTTATAGTGATTGGGATAAGTAATGAGAATGTTTTCAAAATTTATTGTGAATTGCAATGAACAAGGATGATGACATGACAGCCTCACCATAAGAATGCATGAGTTGGGGCTCAAGGAAGCAGAACAAAAGAAGACGGTATGCATGGATTTTTCACACGTGAACTTGTTGAGCAAGCGGTATTGTAATGGAATTACACTGCTACATTTCTGAAATATATGAGGCTCTGATGTCATCATCACTGTTCAGTGTAATTTGTTTAAGATTTTCAATTTATTGGTTTCTCTGCTCAAGGACCACAATAAATTCCACGGATCTATACATGGAGCTGTTGATTTATGTACTACATGATGTGAAATTATGAAAATCGTCCGGAATGCCCCTTTAAAAGACCCAAAGAGTCATCAAGTCTATGACCACGTACACTCACTTGACAGCTTAGTTTACACATCATATCGCAGACATTTCGGTGCGATTGATAGGTGTCCATCGTGAAAAAAGGGGAAAATAATTATTAAAGAACAGACTCCCTTGTCTTTGCCCACCTGGTTCATGTGATTTGCACACCACGATCGGCTGCAGGAGATGTGTACTTCAGGCGTTTCAGTCATTCTATTGCTATACGGCGCCATTTCCCCCTTCTTATTATTTTCGTCTCCTTCAGCTCGCAAACGAGTCCAATAATTGCCCGTGAAAGTTGAGCAGACAGCTCCGGCGATGGAGGGGTTGTTGGGACGAAGCGCAATTTTGTCGAATCACCAAACACTTCGCAAACAGAACTTCCTTGTCTACAAAGGTGGACTACCCCACCCCAGGTCCTCGTGCAAACGGACTGTATCCGTGAATTTCCTCTCTTGGCGGTCTACTGTGTAGGCACTTGCAATATTTCACCTAACGACAAATGATAAAGGTCGCGAAAACCATTTTTTTCATTCTCTATTCGCTTAAAAGCATTCGTACACTCAGTAACTTCAGAAAGAGAGAAACATAGAGTTTAACCTTTGCATGGACGGCATCATTTCGTACACTTTACGTTGAAAGTTATGATATGCTTAATAATATTTGGAGACAGCATTTACTCAGTGACAACGTAGTTATATATTTTTTTCTTTGTCAAGCATGGCACACTGTTAGAAATGCAAGGTACGTTCATACCTTTAAAAAGTTAAAGCATAAATTTTGTTTCCTTTTGATTTGTCCCGTTTGTTCACATGGTCAAGGCACTGATTTTTTTTTTTTTTTTAAGAAAAAACGATGGCGCTGTTGGAAATGAGACGTTCACCGTTAAAACCTTGAAACATTATGTTTTCGTTCCTTTTGATTTGTCCTGGTCTCTTTTTTTCAGTTTATTTGATTTCCTCACGCAATTGGTTCTTTTTCGGTCACGCATTGACTGACGCCTTGGCATGACCAATGCAACCAGTGCAATATCGCCAGGTGGTAGCTGTAACTGAAGTGGCCGCCTCCGGACCGACTGTCAGTCACTGTTGACAAGCCTCGTGTCATGATTTCATGTAAGCAGAGAAACATAGCGGGAAATGCAGAGGGGCAGAGGAGGAGGAGGAGGAGGAGGAGGAGGAGGAGGAGAGGAGGAGGAAAAAGAGTAGGAACGGGGAAACCCAATTCAGGGGGAGGGGTCGGCGTCAAAAGTAGGTTGACTGAATACATCTTTTTAGCCGCTCGCCGGCTTAGTTTTATCTGGGTGCTGAAGAATGGTCGAGAACGCAGAGATGATGGCTAAACCACCAAAAAAGGGTTGGTTTTTTTTTTTGTGGGTCAGGCCCACAGTTTTAGATCGCGCGATATGCTCCAAGAAATGGATTTACTATGAATATTGATTGCCCAGGTCTTAGTTTAGGTATTACGCACAGAGGTGCCTTTGTTTTGTTTTGTTTCGTTTCGGTTTTTTTTTTTCATCAGATGAATGCATCATCTTGAAATGCGACCATGGCCTTAATGCATCCGACTGTTCCGTTTTTAATAGCCGATGCGCTGAGATGCCGTCATGCACTTACAAAGCAAGTCCGAAGAGAACTGCCTTCTATGTTAATGAGTGTTTCCCTTGATATGTTCTACCTGATCATGTTTTGACTCCCCTCCTTTTAAACGAGAAAGAGACGATTTCTTCATGTATGTGCACGTCCATGCGCCGTGTTCCGAAATTATGGTCTTACTCGCAACAAATCATGCGATGTTTCAAGGCGCATCAAAAAAAAAAAAATATGACGGGGGGTGGGACACTCCATAACTCTAGAGGAAAGACAGATGAAAGAAAATAATCTTATGAAGGAGGAGGACGAGTTATAAGGAAGAGAGAGTGTAGGAAGACAAAAGAAAAGTGAGAAAAAGGAAGGAGAATGAGGAAAAGGTTTAGAGACGGAAAGAGGAAAGACAAGTAAAACGTAGAACAGAAGGATGAGGTAAAGGAAAAGGAGAACGCTGCATTCCTTGAACTACTTGCCAGCTGAACTTCTTTGTTACTCGGGTGAGAATATCCAAATCTTTTCAATTAAACCACAACGATACCCGAGCAGCAATATCGATTCATCCTGCCATAGGCTTATCGAAACTAGGTAATAACTTGATTGATGAATTGCTCGCCTAACGAGCCTGAGGGAGACACCGCGTAAAAAGGGCGTCCCCACCTGTTGTAAAACCTTATACGGTAGTGGAAGGAAAACACAAAACAAAAAGAAAATAAATCGTTTTAATAAACACTGCCACAATGGGTGCCTGTAAAGAACTATGTAATCAAGGGGTGTAAAATATTTTTAATACAGTGACTTGAGACAAATTTCAAAGAACCCAGAAAGAGTGGTTGAGAGAAAGAGAAAAGGGAAGAGAAATCGAGAGTAATTTGAAGACAGGTAGGGACCGAAGAAGGCAGAAAGGGAGGGAGAAAGATCCTTGAAACATCTTTCCTGGTGGATCTAATGATCTTTTGTAAATACATTTCGGGAGATGTAAGAAATGACTTTATAGAAGCGTGTTTGAATATCTGTTAAACACCAGGGCAGACTCAATCAAGGTTTCAATGAATCAAATCAAGGTTTTAAATGTTTACACACACCAGTGACCTTTTTTTTTTTCTTTACGTTCACGTCCGTCGCTCATGTTTCAGCTTTTACAGTACACTGGTCATTCTTTCCACCATCGAATCACGAGAGCGGATTAATAACACAGCGGAGATCATGTTGCTTCTTTCTTTAATTTTGGCTTTGTTGGCTTTCCTTATTGGTTGACTCTTGATGAAAGAATTTGGCGATCGATTGCGAGCGATCGCTTTACACTAGTGTTGATTTTTTTTTTTTTCATTCCTCGCCCAAGGGAGTGGGTCGGGGTTTACAGTATCAACGCTGAAAATAAAACGGCAAGATCCTGTAATAAAGTCTTCATTAAAAATGAAACGGGGCTTACGAACTCAAGAAGTCACGTCGTATTATGTGTTCAATCATTCACAATGTCTGCAGCAAGGCCTTTTGCCTTTAATCCACAAAATGCCAAGCCTAGGGCTGTGAATTCATACATAACAGGCACACCCTTTCCATCAATTCTTTGGCAGAATGCATTAAGAGACTCCGCCAGTGATATCAATGAGTTCTCTTCAGGCGAGCATGAGATAAAGACATACGTGTTATGCATACTTTAAAATATGCGAGATTTCATTGTGAGAGGTATACTCACAAAGCACACATTTTTGCTAACCTTCCATTCCACATTATTGTTCTCGATCCCTTTTCTCCTTTTTTTTTTTCTCTCCTCCCGTCAACCACTCCCCCCCCCCCCCCTCTCTCTCTCTCTCTTTCTTCACTGAATCTCTGTTCTCCACTGTATAGCTGAAACGCCCGGTCTTTCTCGCCTTGCCTTGGTTCACCACTGTCATCCGGCAATGTCCGGACTATGTTCGGGTTCGAAGCGCGATCGAATAGCAAAGCAGGATTAATGAGGCAGTCATACCGGGGGTTAGAGCGCAGAGCCGCGCCCAGCGTGTGGTGTAAAGTCACGCAGGTGCTACCTCCACGGGCTCGGATGCCGCAGGTGCCTGCCAATGCGTAATGATACACCGGGATCGACCAAGGAGGTACTAGTACTAGGCGCCTAGTACCTCCTTGGATCGACATGCTACAACTTATCATCGTTCACGCGCCCAATTCAGGAAGAGTGGGTCACCACATAAAGCGTGCCTTGCACCTCTGACTTTCCCTGCATCTCTCTCTCTCTCTCTCTCTCTCTCTATATATATATATATATATATATATATATATATATATATATTATGATTATATATACATATATAATTATATGTATATATATATATATAGAGAGAGAGAGAGAGAAAGAGACGAAGTGAAAGAGAGCAGCGTGTGTTGGTGTGTGTGTATGTGACCCTGCAACCACTTATACTCTAACATGTTGGGGCGATTTTTCGGTAGGCCTCAAAATGAATCTTCAGCTAAAGGCTTCTAACATACTGTTATTCACTGTTTTAATATCTAAAGTAGATGTTTAGAAGGACATTAATTAACATAATTATCGTATCAACAACGTTTTCTCGATTTTTGCAGTGCCGTGTTTCTTTATTTGTTTCTCTTTCTGCCTCAAATTGGTTTTCGCCAGAATATGACATCCATTAGTTATTAGATTGTGTACATTAAATCCTACAGAAATTTAAAAACAAGGTCAAGATTGATATCAGAACAGTAAAAGACGAGATGAACTGAATGTTTCATCAATGAACATTTTGGACAGCATACATTTTTCTTACTTTGCTTTTTTTTTTTTTTTTTTTGCTGTTGATACTGCTAATTACCACTTTTCCTGTAAGACGGATGTGCTGGCAAGCAGCCTTTATAAGGATTACTTGAATAATCATTACATTACAGATGTTTATCTCGGTGAATTTGAGAACCCACATGCCCTGTTGGTACAAATGACCTTTTGCGCAAAGTGGAACCCCAAACTGACTTATTGCATTGTAATACGGAAACACAAGTTCATGGACTAATACACATTATATTCAACACCGCATGGTTCGATGGAGTTCAAATTATATTTTCGAGGAGGTTTCTGTTGCCTTTCCGCATATTATAGCACAATATGTCCACTCTGCGAAGTTCTCCTAAGCCATTATATACAGTTCCTTAACTCATGTTATCATAAAAGTCGAGATAGCATAACATACAAAAACAAGGATAAAAACAAATTGAGGAAGTCTAACCGATCACTTTTCTACAATCCTACTTCAGGCGTTCTGTTTTGGTTTTTATCAGAGGCAATGATGTGAAATCATTAAAGCAAAGGTTAAAGTGCTATAAATAGGAAGTCCAGAGTTCTTATAGAGAGAGACATAATGGTCCAAAGCGATGCAGTTGAGTCTGAGACATTCGAATTTCTGAAATAAATTGTTTGAGTTAAATCTAGCCTATCAAAACCGAAATGATGGGGGTAATTTGAAACGACATTACCAGCAAAACGAATGGCAATTGAAGTGTACGTCGATGAGTGATAAGTCAATGACTCAAATTGTGGCACCACCGATACTTCATGATGAGGTATAATTTCGTAACCACCGACTGCTATTTTTAGCCGATATGATCTCCAGAGTCACGCTATGCTACACATTTGACGGACATTGGGTGACTTTTGCGTCATTATCAAAGACCTATAACCACTCCTTGAATGTTAGATATACATCTCTACATCTCTATCTGATTTATACACTAAATGCTGACTGACAGTTGACATTATATATCAGGCTTTGGATACGTCCTTATATACATTAAATTCTTTACATTTCACATGTTTTTTTATTCTTCTTTATTTGCATTCAACAATTTGCATATTCAATTCTTGAAATGTTCAGAATTTCCATGTAAAATGTGAAATATGGAACCAAAAGAAAATCAAACCAAACTAAACCAACGTACGCTCTCTCTCTCACACACACACGCACACACACACACACATAATACACACAAATGACATAACTTGCATAGCGAACTCTTGCTGTATACCAATATTTGCCGTATCATGTCCTTTATCTTGAACTTTACACAATGACATAAAACCAGTTTGCAAAAGTAGAGATTTGGCTGCTTTATTAAAAGCGTGGTTTGTATAATGTCTGCAATTCCTGATATACTGCGAAATTCACTTTGCAGTTTGAATTGGGGCTGGCGAATTGCGGTAAAGAATTATAGCAATGTACACACACTACATAGGAAGATATAACAGGCCATAATAGAAACAATCATGTTTCTCATTGACACGAACTGGCATAGTAAAGATTTTTTTTTTTTCTGCGGACATGGTTATCCCTACGAGAGTAGTCATGCTATACAGATCACAGATGAAAAGTATATCGACAATACACCTAAGTTTGTAAAACCTGCAGCCATCGCCATCAGATCCATGAGGAACTATTTATGACAAAATGGGACACGGAGTGTATATTTTATCTGATTTCTTATCTTATTGTGCATTAAAGTTAGAAGAGGACATACGCCATCGGACAGTGTTGAGACAATTTTTGCGCACCCCGGGAAAGGGTTTAGTGGTTAAGAAGTTAACACGTTTTTTTTTTTTTTTTTCGCGGTATAACAATATCCAAATCTTATAGACACTAGCATCTGCCGAGAATATGGAGGATGAAGGGAGAGAGAGACGGGGGGGGGGGGGAGGGGGTGGAGAGAGGAAGAGGGAAACACTGAGAGAGGTAGCTTTAACGGACCCTTGGCAATTGATTTCATTGACGCGATTGCGAATTATCTAAACAGCGGTGTCCCATCAAATGGCTCTTGGAGTTGTTTTAATTGGGACGGATGGAAATTACAGTCAATCAATGTCTGAGAGTGTATCAATACCCATGGCCACTGGCGGTCAAATAGCGTTACTTTAACCCATATTTCTGGCCAAGAAGAGACATGAATTAACACACTCGACTACCCACTGAACGTCGACTGTGATTATCACAGCCAGCCGAGGAGAAATTATGACGTTATAAATAAATAATGTTGAACAAACATAGCTGTCGACAGTCCCAACTCTGGCTTAACTTTGCGCAGCTTTAAGACCCCGAGAATATTGACAAAGCGGTTAGGATATTGACGATATGCTTTGAGTGACATGAGGCTCATGTCTAAACCGATTTATATACAACATGCGTGCATTCATCAATAGATAAAGGAGAGCATAACTAAAGAAACGGAGTCAACTATGAACTCAAGACGAAACTAATAATTTACTTTTTGCTCATCCTCATAACAGGATAAACAACTACTTTACACAACACAAGAAAATCAATGGAAATTCACCATGGAAAACCTAAATTCTTTAAGTCGTTTTTGAATAGGATTTTTTTTTTTTGTCTTCAGTAATCGACATTCAATTTAACGGAAATTTGAAAGCAAATGCCCATGCATTTCTGTTTATGTTAACAGAGGAATCCAAAATGGGAATCTTCGTAATTTTCGTCGATAAACACGAACACAAAACATGTCGTTACCATGGCCACTAATGTAGTTTTTGTGGAGGGAGGATTTTACATAAATATTTCCAAAAAGAAAAAAACCAACAAACTCAGACGTTCGAGTAAAACCATTGTTTTACTGCATTTTGTGTCGCATCTCTTTCTCTTGTTTTTATATTTGTTGTGTCCAAAGGACTTTCAAGAACTATGTCGGGCGTTTATGATCTGCGTAAGGCAAATATACATATAAAAAGAAAATGCTTGCCATTAGTCTGGAAAAGTAGCAACGATTGCTATCTCTGTGATTTGAAATCATTGCTCCAAATTCTCAAGCCAGCTCCCATCCCCTCCAATTTCCTGCCAGTGCACAAGACGACCTATTTTTCTCAGTCGTCTTTATTTTCAAAAGAGAGACACTCACACACGAGCGAAACGAAACGCCCAGATCTCTGAAAATAAAGGATGTGTACACTACCAAACATATCAAATGTCATGTCAAATTAGCCGTCTTTGTCAGGTGGCTGATTGTATCTCGTCGAATTCCGGTCATGAAACACTTTCATGTTTCGCCCTCCTAGTCTCCCTATCTGTGTGTGTATGTGTGTGTGTGTATGTGTGTGTGTGTGCGGGAGGGGAGGGGACGAAGATTCATTAATTCGAAAATGAAAAAGCAAAAAGTGACTGCTAACGAACCTTCGGAATTACGAAACTTTTTTCGTTCTTGTATTAGCGAAAGTTTGGAATAAGTTTTTGTTTTGTTTTGTTTTTGATTTTAGCAGTAAACGAACCTTCGGAATATAACAACCCTTTTTTAATTTTCGGATTAACGAACTTTCGGAATAACAAAACTTTGGAGTAATGAATCTTCGGAATAACGAACTGTAACCCTTTATGGTGTTAAGTCTTTTTTTACTCCAAAGACCTTTCGCAACACAAATGTTAATGCACATTCAAATACTTACATATTGTTCTTTCAAAATCCCCCTTCCCAAATGAAATAGATAATGAATTCAATATCTTCACAAAACATAGCGGAGTAGTTCATTTATAGTTGATGTCCAAATTATGAAGCCATTGAAAAGAAAATGATATGCAAATGACGTTACAGTTCTGACCAGTTTGGCTACTGAAATGTGACCACTGTCACAGGTTTAGCGATTTCCCAATGCACAAAACTAATCTTAATTGTTAAGTCACCTCTATTCATATGATCGGAATAAAACCAACTTTGTCAGTGGAATACATTTCTTTCGTTTAGTTTTCCCGTCATGTAATTAGACTTCGAAGCAAAATTTCAGCTGCTTTGCTTCATGAATAAATTACCCTTATATCAAGAAGCATCAAGCAAGCGAGCATAGTTCTTCCTGTGACACTAATTCTCATCTGTACAGTATTTTTTCCGAAAAAAAAATTATATATAACAGCAGTTGCGATCTTACAAATCATTTTTGTACAGAGGGTGACGATTGATAAAAACGTTGTCATAGCACATCTTCACCCCTCTACATTTTTTAATCCCTTTCGTTCAGTGATTGTCTCCACTCTTGGAATATGTCTGCGATTACATTTACATGACCAATAAATGGTATTGAGATAACGTGTTTTTCTTTCTTCTTCTTCTTCTTCTTCCCTATCAAATCTGGGCCCAATCGTCAACAGGGGAGGTTTAGATAGTGATGCTGTAACCTTCTTTTTTCATGAACAGAGACAGAGAGGAGAGAAAAACTGTCCTTCGAAGATGTTATTTGGCGCTTCTTTGTGGTGTACGTTTCATCCGGATGACACCTTGCTTCTTGAGAGCAGGATACGAGGGCGCGCCGAGGGAATGATGTACGGGGAAAAAAGGGTTGGTTTAATTCCGTTTCACAGTCGACTTGCGGTTTTGAATCAATGCTTCTAGTGTATATCCAAGCCCCAAGCAGTTCTGCTCCCGGAATACCCCTGAGAAAGGTGACCCCAAAATGCCCCTATGACGTGCATGGTACACTTTGTGTGATCCGGATTTGTTTGTACACGTGGTTTCATAGCCATCCAAAGAATAATAATGATAAAAACAAAACAAAAATTGCCCCAAGGTTTGTGTGTTAAAACGCTATACGCGAGCAACGTAGTGATTACATTGCTTGTTGTTCTTGGAAATTGAACTCTTCTTCTCCAATTCAAAACTTTTCGAACTCGTGTCTTTTTCATCGTAGCGCTTCATCGTAGCGTCTTTGTAGCCGATCAACAGAACGACAACTTAGATATTTACGAAGATGATTGTGTAAGTTCGAAAAGGTCATAGGGATTTGGGATCACGATTGTACAATCGGACATTTATTTCCGTTGACCATAGAAGACCGGAAATCTTCCGATTTCCGCGGACACTCAAATATTTCAAGAAATCTCATATATCTAGTTCTTCTCTGCAAGGGAGAAATATCTTTTTATGACGTGTGGGTGATACTGAGTTCGTCAAGAGGATTTTCATTTCTCATTTCTATTCTTTAAATTCGCAGTTATACGGCCTACGTCTTATAATGTGTAGTCACCTGAGAATGCATAACATGCTCTGATTACGATGACGAAAATATGGAATTACACTTCATAATCATACCAATTTAATGATGATTCTAATGCCAACGAAGGAATCCCATAACATTGATATCATGCCTCTCAAATACAACTGATGATGTTAGTGAGTCCACTTACGACAAAGACAGATATCATATTTCTAATGACAGCAATATTCAAGTAAGGAAATCTGATTTGGATAGTGGTAATCGTGATAACAAGAACATGTCTAATCAAGGTAATGAAATGGACGTAATGAAGCTTACGGTAGATTTGTAGATGAATTGAGTGTTTGAATTGAGCGATTCACTGCAATAGAGGCAAGAAGGGCTGAAGTGAAATTAGTGCGGTCAAGTCATTTTCCAAGAATTGTACTGTCCCATAGAGGTCTGGCGTGTAACGATCCATGTAGTACATCCGCCTTCAGATCTACACTACTTGGCAAAATGGCTAGGAAGCGTCTTCTTACGTTTATGAACATGCATGTCAATAACACAGCAAAGCTGCGGGGGTTTCTGCAGAATCTCTCAACAGATGCGCGCCAAATCACTGTCTGACGAAGCATGTCAAATCACCCCGTATTGTTCCGCTTGAAATGACCAATTTTTTTATACCTTTCACGTTTGTTCGAGTCTGCGTGGACTTTCCATGGAAAAAAAAAAAGAAAAGAAAAAAAAAACACCACTGCGAAATTTGTCTCCGCCGTCAAGGGGAGTAAAATAGCTCGTTATTTTCCCATCGCGCTGCCGGACAATCCATCAACACAAGATGGGTCTACCATGTCTCGACTTTCAGAATCTTCACCTATCCCAGCGGTATTTTAACGATGATATCGCTGGAATGTACACTACTTAAGTAATTGGAGTTCAGGGAGTTGACGATGTTAATCATGATGGTAATTTGTCTCAAAGAAATTCAAACTTACACCTACGGGAAGTGGCAGGGTGTTACTGACCAGTGACAGGCAACGACATTTGCTGACGGGAATCTGACGTCTAACGACCCCCTTGTGACCAATTCTACGGACTGCAGGTGAAATATGATTGTCGTGTCTTTTGCGGGGTCAAATGCAACGACATCAAAACTATAGGGCTCAATTACAACAATTCCAGCCTGTCACATAGCTCTCAAGTGAGTGATTTCACGCACACATTTCAACAATGATTGACTTTGCAAAGAAATAACGGAGCAAAAGTGTATAGAGCACGGAAGATGTTAAAACAAAGAGAAGGGGGAAACGATGTTAAGCAATCGAAAACAAAACATTGGTTTTTTTTATATGAAGCATCAAAATGATTGGAATCTTTATCTTTATCAGAACCCAACTGCAGTCAAGGCGTCTCTGTTTAGCATAAAGCGTCCCAAATATGATGGTCACTCGTGTATTTCTTTCTTGTATTTTGGCTTGTAGACTCTGCTGCATCTAAAAATGTAAAAGCGTTCGAATGCTTTTTATAG
This sequence comes from Diadema setosum, assembly GCA_033980235.1. NCBI lineage: Eukaryota > Metazoa > Echinodermata > Echinoidea > Diadematoida > Diadematidae > Diadema > Diadema setosum. The sequence continues at coordinate 14,593,042 of CM067067.1, forward strand.
TTTACATAGTTTTGTGTGTATATCCTTGTGATCAATAGTACTATAGTATGACATCGAGCTACTTTGTGACGCCAAAAGAAACTGAAATATTCATGTTAACAATTAACAAAGAACCTAAAGCTGAATCTGAGTATACAGTATATAATAATTATCCTCCAAGATCCCACACAATTCGGGGTATAAATCACGCTCGCGCGCCGCAAGCATGACTGAAGTAATAATTTCAGATCAGAAAGAGACGTCATTTTCATTTCAGTTCAATTCAATTAAACTTTCGTTTTAATTCATTCTACAGAATATGCAAAGAAATGATTGAAATTAGGCACCCATTTGAATACGTGAACTGAATTGGATTTCAAGACCAGTCAGCTATGCTATTCAGCGAATTTTTTCTTTCTTTCTTAATCGTTTCATACAGATTGGATTCACTTTGGAATTTTGCCAAAGCAATTACTTACCCTGCTCATTTAATCGCATCTATAGATAGCTCTGTTCTTTTCCTAATCTATGCCTAAATTGTTTGCAACGAGCACTGCATGACTAAAGTCTGCTTTTCTGTAGCCGTGTCTCAGCATAGAGTAAGACAGAATCGATGTTACTTCTTTTTTTTTGTTTTGAAAGCGTTCAATTGCGTTCATTTAGTTGGTGACGGAAGAGGGCTCCTACTGTCAAATCAGTCTCTCTGTCGACCTGAAAAGTTTAATAAATGTTTTTTCAATGCATTCTGAAGAGTAATTTGCTGCTTGCGACTGCTGGGTGCTGTTTTCTTTTTTCAGGCGATTCAGCATCGCTATACTTTCTGAGATGAACGTATCCATATGACACCTGGAATATAATTAGGTTATCCAATGAGGGAAATCTGGCGGATGAATGAGAATATGATCACTGGAGCCATTTGCTTGACGAATCAATGGAGAGAGAAAGAGAGAGAAGATAACACCTTCACTTTATTCATCATTTAAATCCTCTTCCAAGACATCTCTATCTAAATTGGGAAAACCATTGCCATCTGCTTCCGTCGGTTTTTGTTTGTTTGTTTGTTTGTTTTCTTCTTCTTCTGCTTCATTTTCCCCTCGGGTTTATGTATGACTTGACAATTGAAGTTCGTAAAGGGATGGTATAGTTCTTGTTGAGATGGGGATTCAAGTTTTAACATTTTGACAGGTAAGTAGAAACCACATATATGAAATATTAAAGAACAGAAAATTCTACGAGGAATCCAAAGCTCTCTCTCTCTTTTAAATCGGGTTTGAAATAGCTGAGATATAAAAAAAAACACACACACACACAAAGCAAAACACAGTGGTCCAAATAAAAGATGGGACCCAACTTTCAGTAGGGCCTCTTTTTTTTTTTAACCAACTTTTCATTCCTCTTAAGATTGTATGCTCTGGGTTAGTATTTCATATAAGTGGTTTCTAATTATATTGCCAAAAAAAGGTCAAAACCTGAATTCTCATCTGAACTAAACCTATACCATCTTTTTCTTTAACGTTCCTTTCGTCATTTCGTAACCGGTTGATGGTACTTGAGCGTAAGTGCATGCCTTTATCATGGGATAGAATGAAGAGGTGACGGGTGCATTCTTATGTTGAACAATTTTCTTTCACTATTTTCCAAATGACAACGAAAATGAGGCAAAAGTTTAGAATGTGAATGCGTACCATCTCAGGAAATGACTACACGAAAGGCACTGCATCCCGTACAAAACAACAGAGGCACCTGTCTTAAATAATCATGTGAACAAGTACTAGGTGTTACAAAAACATTTCCCACTTTTCATCCTTAATAGTTCAAAAACTATATATCAGATTACACTGAAATTGATATGAGCAATAGCCGAAAAGTGTACAATTTTGTTGATGTTAATTTAGAAATGATAGCATAAATCAGTTTCATTAGATTCAAGATTTATTTTTAAGTTAGGTTTCGGATTTTGCTCCGTTTTCAACCCTCTGTACAAAATTTTAATTTTGCACAGGGGTCAATTGGTGTGTATGGGAATGTGTGGTTAACATCATGACAATGGTCCTGAACAATGGCCTGGATTAGAATGCTCTATTACGTATTCATGAGAAATTCCACTATCACAGCTAGTTTTTATTCATCCTGAAATGTAGTGTATGCAAGCACATGAAAACATGTGCTTATTTTTTTTTTCATGTGCATGCGTTTTACCTTTTACCATGAATTCAGACTAGCAGTGCCCAGGGCAATCCATCATGAATTATCAATAAAGCATTCATGTGTCTTGGAGCAAGAGTCCAGAAGCCTAGTCAGCAGAGCTCTGAAAAGGTGGTATTCGTGGTTTTCATGTCTGTTGTTCAGGGTCATTGTAAGCACACACTCACATACACATCATTGGTTCTTGTGTAAAGTTCAAATCTGTACAGATGGTTCAAATTTGACCCAAATCTGGAACTTAACTTTAAAATTAATCATGGATTTAACGAAAGTGATTATGCTCTCATATTCAAATCACCTCCAACTAAATTGCACAATATTCAGCTATTATACTCATATCAATGACAGTGTTATATGTTGCATAGTTTTCGAACTTTAAGGATCAAAAGTGGGAAATGTTTTTTTGTAACACCTAGTACTTCATGCATGTTCCATATCAATCACTTTCAGTAGTACAGGAAATACAATGACATGAAATTGCTCAATCTTCTGTTCTATCATCATTCAAACATGCAAGATGGTTCAAATTTAATAAACATAATGCAATTGGGAGCAGTATGACGTTGGCATATAGAGTCAGAAGAGAAGTGCAGATATGCTTCTAGCAGACTTTTCCGAGAACCCAATAAGCTCGCATATTTCCGCCCCATACTCGCCAGGTGATATCTGCATCTGTACATCATACGTATGCTCCACGGACATACCGGAAATACGAAGGCTGTCGGTTTTATAGGAATCTGCTCAAGTCAGGTTAGAACTTCCTATAAGACTGCATCCACCAACTAATAATGACATAAGGACAATTTGATTACAGGTGTGCAAGTGCAGCGAGGAAGTATAACGTTGCTGCGCGCTTGTGCGTTGGGAGTCGAAGACTGCTCACTGAATTTGATTTCAAAGTTGATTGCAATGTGTAACACGATTCAAATAGACCTTGGCCGTCGGCAAAGCTGATGTGATTGTCTGTCTGAGATTCTTTTTTTCTTCATCTTCCAGAAGTGAAACGAAGACATAAAATCGAAACATCAAATTTCTAGATGCTTTACCTCATGCAAATAATGCTTGCGCATAGAATATGGATGCTTCTCATAATTCATAAGCCTTTAACTATTAAAAATTCAAATGTGTATTTATATCTACATTTATTTTATAAACTTGGATTGGATACAAAAATATGCATAATTCCTGATCTTACAAACGCGACCACAATCGAGCTCAACTTGTTTAAGCTGTTATTACCATGATAAAAGCTTTCAGGGCCTTCTTTTTTCGTTTCTTTTTGTTGTCAAATACCACCTATCTCCAAACAGCAGTGGTTCCTATTCACATCCGAAAGTTACGAAGCAATACTCAGTAGTCACTCTCTTGTTGACTATGAGAAATGATAAAAATGTTCTGAAAGGTGCCTTGTATTTTTTTTTTTCGGATACGAACAGAACAGCCACCGGCTTGGGGGGGGGGGGGGGGGCGAATCGCGTTTAAGATGAAATATACCACATAGTATATACTAACATACCAAAGTCATGATTAATAACTGTGCCTGTCAGAATCCGTTGTAGGTTCTTTATGGGTAAAGTTCTCGTGATGATGTGCATTAAGATGATACTTCATATTTGATCTTTGCTCAGGTGGGCGAATTTCTGATACATATCATCAAGAGATAAGACCGCCCCTTGAAAACTGGAGAGAGAGTCTTAAATCGGATCATCACTCATTTCTTGTGAAAGAATACAAATTGCCTTAAGGTAGACGAGATAATGTGTCTCTCCTTACGTTAAAAAAAAAAATCCCAAGCAGAGACAGAATACAAAAATAAAAGATATGACCCGAGAATTAAGACGGATACTCACGCTACGTACATTGTCAACCTATCATCTCTAACAGGAATCCGCACATTGCTCGAGCGAGACTGCAAATCGGATTTTGAAAGGCTCCGAGGTCTTACGCCACTCGGAGCAGAAGTAAAGTACACAAAACATGAGAAAGCCAAGCAAAGAGGTTTTGCCTCGCATAAGGCTTGCACTTATTTATTCATGAGTGTGTGTGTGTGTGTGTGTGCAAAAAAAAAAAATGAGAGCATGGGTATGGGCGAGTGCAGAGTGAAACGAAGATCGAAAATACTGAAGAGAAAGCTGAACACGAAATGAATTCCAAACGTGTGAAGCTCTTAGTTAAGGTAAGGAAAGCAAATAAAAGAAATAAATTAACATGCCTTAGGTAAATATTTCATTTTGTTTGTCTCATATTATAGCTAATAATTAACTTTGCTTTATTGATCGACACCATTAGGCAGGGAGAAATCAATCAATAAAACACATTCCTCTGACCTAGTGTTGCAGAAAACAGGTGTTGTTTAAAGAAACATAAGAAGAGAGACAAAAAAAAAATCGGAATGTATGTAGGCGATTTCATTCATAGGTTTGATGAATGATAACACTACTCACGTTATTAGTGTCATGTCCATCTTGACAGCTCCTGCATTCACTGATTCCAAACTGTAGTTGATGGAACTGTTCTGATGCTTTAGACGCTCTTTTCTTTTTATCAAAGAAACCCGATGGGCAATTTTAAAACACAAATCAATTTCCGGTCGTGCAGTTGGAAAGCACCAGGTTGCCCACGGCCTAAAATGCAGAAATTCCTAAAGGGTCCATGTGTTTTCCTCCACACTGCAAGACGGAAGCGATATTCTGCGTACCAGTCGGTCACTGAGGAGGGATTGTACCCGCCTCCGACAGGAGTAAACTTAGCGAAGGATCACTCGTCATCAAAAAGTAATTGATAACAAACTTCTGAAAACATTCAGTGTTTGGAGAAAAAGCATCAGGTTTAGCACATTGACATAGCCAAGATGCCTCCTGCGATAGCACCTGCTCGCGGGTTACAGACGAGAGCTGTGAAAATCGCTGTCTCGTCAGACACGCAAGCCTCCTGAGCAGAACTTCTCGCCAGAGAGAAAGACTGTCTCCTCTTCCATCAAAGGTATTTCAAAGAGTTTGTTAAATCTGTTTGCCTTAGCGCCACGCGAATGAAATTCAGCCGAGGCAAAAGCTGCTTCGAAAGAAATTGACGCTGCAGCAGCATCCCCAGAAAACACACACTGCATACTCGACACAACAGCGCGCTCTAATCTACAGGCATGCCGTATTATTTTTCTATCTCATCCGATTGGCTGCCTGACACATGACGTACCTCAATGCGGCGCCTCCGCCGCGTTATGTCAACCAATCCCGTGAAACATGCACGTACAACACCTCCTGGTTCCCTATGTGTGTTTGTCTTGCTTGCTTTTTGTCGTTGTTGTATTTAAAGCATCCATGCAAAGGATAATACGACGAATTGCCCGACCATTAAATCTTTCACAAATATCGTCTCGCGAGGAAGCTTCAACACTGTAGACTTTTCCGACGTGACCGCGTTTCATTCAAAGGCTCGTTTTTTTGCACGTCAGGGAACATATCATATTCATGAAATATGGCTTTGAATGTATTGAATAAAAGGAAACGAATAGATCTGGCAGTTTTGTATCAGAACTCTGATGACAGTCTTCAATCATATCTACACTCGGCAATTAAGGTAATTGCATTGTGCTGTTCCGGCTAGAAACGTGGCCTTCGGCTATGCCGGAGAAACATATGGATACTAATTGATATAAGAGGAGAGACTTGAGCAAGATGTCGGAAGCAAATCAAACACTCGGCAGCATATCTCCTTGACTTTTCACATCGTCATTAGAAATAAGACCGTAAGAATGAAAAAAAAAATATAAAGAATAACCGAAAATATCAAGGTTCACACAATTTCGAAGCGATGATTCGATTTGAAAATGACTCACAATTATTCAGTGGTACGCAATGAGAGGAGAAAATCGTAACGTTTTGTCACATTTGTCGCATGATACAAAAAGCACACTGCGCGTTAACCCCCTTTGTCAAACCCCCTAGATAAACAACTAAGCATAAAAGAAAAGGCTATAGATGTTAACTTTTCCTACGAAATGTCTCGCAACCCTTTTGTATCCATTCATATTTCAAAGTTTCGTTAGGGCATTCATGTTGTACGTCGGCCAGGATTATTTCTTTCTGTAGATGAGCTACTGCTGGGATAAAATATTTGCACAACATGATGGTTAATTGGAAATTATGGGATGTGGTAAGGATGGGTTCCTTTTGGAGGTTTTAGTTAAACCCTTCGCAAATGGAAGATAGGAAGTGTTAACACACAATTTCCCTTCTACTGATTTCGAGGGCAATTCAGAGGGCATTCTAACATGTCTAACAAAATCGAAAAGAATCATTCGATGAAATGTGGAGGGGCGAAAAGAAGAGAGAAAAAATAGAAAACAATAAGCCCTTCAGGCTTTTTTTTTAACATGATAGACCAGTTCACGTTCGCTGTCACTGTAAACAGGTAAGTATGTAAACAGTATGTATGATATAGGCCTACTGCTTCTTGGTGCATTTTCCACTGCATCTATATTGGTGGTATAGAGGACCAGGGTCACCATATAAGAGCGTGACTTATCCCCTTGCTTTTACTTTTAAAATAAAAATGCATAACAAATCGTATACTTATCCAAAATATACAATAAATGTATGAAGGGGGGGGGGGGGGCTGAGGAAGGTCTTCTTGTGTGAGAAATACCAGTGCAGTTTCTGTAATTCAATTCAATTCAATTCAATTCAATTCAATTCAATTCAATTCAATTCAATTCCATTCAATTCAAATAGGTTGGTATAAGGTACGACAGAATTTGCGTTTCGCCCTTTTTCATTGCTTAGGTACGGGCCTGTTCCACTACCTTTATATTTCAGATAAAGATAATCTGATGATTACTTAAATTATTATATCACCAGTTTTAGAACTGGGTAAGAGAATAATAATCTCTTTCATTTTACATTATTTCCTTGGTACATGATCATTATACTAATTCCCCCTTTTATTAACATGACAGACCACTTCGCTCTCGCTGTCACTGTAGACAGGTAAAAGTATGTAAATAGCAAAAACAGCTAATTGTTTTGGCAGGGGGGGGGGGGGGGGTAGACGTAAATTCCAATGATTGCGACAAGTGCCAGATTTTTGACCTAAGAAGAAATTAAAAAGAAGAGATTTCACTTCGCTCCTTTACCCATTTGAGAGAGACAAAAAAAAAAAAAGAAATCAAACCAAACAACCAAACGGCGGACTGACGCTCTTGGAGAGCAATCTCTAAGGGGATTAATTTATCCAGTTCTAAGCTGGCGGAATCAGGGTAACCTATAAGTGATTAGTCTCATTTGCGGGCATACTATGTACAATAAAACTTCTCGTCATTCCAGTTGTATATTTAGACTGATGTTGTCCATAAAATCTCAATGATCTCTTGCGATAAAGGTATTCGGGAAACTTTATCCCCTTCAATGGAGCGGCAACCAATTTTAGAATATTCTCCTGTGAAAACAGTTGTGATTTCGCCGGTATCCATTTTTAGTGAGGAGCACTCTTTTTCTCCCCCTATCTTTTTCTTCTTCTCTTTCTTTGTAATCTCATGTTCTCTGTATTCCTCTCCCACTGATTCCATACTTGCACACACACGTTGGTATCGTAACACACTATTATATCATTTTGAATATCGTTATTTTATCCGCCACACAATCGCAACAATGATATTACTCAAACACGTACCCTCTTTTACCACTGCAGTTACCATAGGACGGGTTGCCTATAAAGACATTGTGCCTGTAAGTAATAACATTTTGACTTCCTCCTTTCTCTTTTAAAGGAAAGTTGAGATGTAATTGAAATAAAGTCATGACAACAACCTCAGTCAAATCTTCTTGCTTACTTTGTAATTCCCCCATCTTTTATTTCTTCTTGTATCTTTTTGATTAGTTATCACACCAAAATTGAAATCACATATTTTTATAGATCACATTTTTATTGCTATCACACATGTTCTGTTTCTTACAAGCACGATACATTTCTTTGAAACATACGATATACCAACGAGACTCAGTATAGATCTTTTTTTCCTCCTACTATTTTTAAACTCTTTATTTTTGTTTTTGTTTGATTCACGATGAAAACCATTTGAAAACCAATGACTATAGTTGAGTGCTTTTCAACCATTCAGGGCAGTGGCTAAAAGTGAATATAGAATTTCTTTTGGATTACAGTATTCTTGTAAAGACATTCCGTGCTGTTTCCACAAAAAGAGATGATGTTTTCCATCATTCTCTTGCCCCCTCACGCACACACTTCTACATTTTATTTTCACACATCTTTCCTGTTCTTTTCCTTCCATTCTTTCTCCTCCCAACGTTCCAGCTGTTGCACTGAAGAAAAAAAAAGAGATTCATTTCACGTGGATTACGGACAATAGTATCTTCTCTTTCACGAAACATAAAAGACATACGGCACGATTGCGTGACTGTGCAGGAATACGTCCATATCTACCGCTGATATACCTTCGAGTGGCTGTCCACGCCTGGCTGCAATTAATACAGGATGTTCAGATGGCGACGATATCGTGACATGAGGAGAGAATATGACACTTAGACGAAATTAATTCATGGACCAAGACTGGTGACAGTTCGATGGACAGAAATTCCAGAGTACGGTATATTGTGATTTTTTTTTTTTTTTTTTTTTGGGGGGGGGGGGGAGAAACATTTAAAACATGTGATATATTTATTTCTCTTCTTCCACTATTCTTTGCTTTGCTCTCTCTCTCTCTCTCTATATATATATATATATATATATATATATATATATATATACAAATGATCTATGCGTGTGTGTGTGTTTGATTAGGTGTATCTGTTCCCTAAAGTGGATAAAGTAAAATGAAATATTTATGGATTCTTTTTCTTTTATTTCATAAGTTTTCCCGATAAAATATTGTCTATAAATATTCCATAAATATTACTCTCGACTTTCAAAATACTTATTAAAGAATTTCAGGGGGTAAGGTCCTTACACAGTATTGGTCTAGTAAAAGCAACATTCTTTTGATTGCGAGTAAGTGAAAGTTGAAAAGTTCCCCTTTGGCGCATACTATGAAATGTATGATAATGTGAAACATCTGGCTAAAGGTATGTGACAAAGAGTTATCTTCTAAAACTTGTCCCAAATTATTCACAAACAATTCAGTAATCTTCAGACACTTCAACAACAACAAAAAAAGAATAATGTTCTTGTTCTCAGCTAGCACGGTGTAATGTAATAATCGTTGGTTTTTGTATTCTAAAAATCCTATATCAGTTCGTAGTTCAGTGCCATTTCCTGAATTAAGCTGACACCATAATATAAAATGTGGTAAAATGAACGTGGAAAACGAATGAAGCAATAGCAAATTAGGGGGATGAGTGAAGCCTTTTAGTATTAAAAGATTAATGACAAACCTGCGATGTGATAATATTATTTCCTCATTTTTTTATTTGCATAAATTAACAGTGACCAATTTCCACTACTTCGCAAAAACTCGAGAAAAACTTCATTTTCATGATTTATAACTTAGATATTAAATCTTTTCGCCGTTCACTTTTTTTCTTTTCTTTTTCACCTGTATATGAACGTCCACATATCCATGAGCTGTGTAACGCAGCCTATAAATTCAGACTTGATAGCACTACTGCTGAATGCACCTAATATGATCTGAGACAGCTTGAAATCCGATCATCGTAGTTTATATGGTTGCATTTTGTCTAAACATCTTGAAAAGCAAGTGAAGATGGGCTTTTCGTTAGGGTTTACTCAAAGTCATCCAGAATCTTATCAGTGAAAACATTTTGAAAAGTGATCCAAACAGCATGCAATGTCAAGAGAATTGGAATGTCTCGAAGCGGGTAGAACATCACACCCTAATGGGTAGTTTCCTTTATACATAGCTCTTTGGGTTTTGTTAGATTGTTTTTTGGCTTTCCTCAGGATATATAACTTATCAGAGATGGCCTCGAACGTTATTACAGAAACATAACGGTTATTGGCCTTTATTTGATTTTTATGTGGTCATTAGGAATGACTTGCGTTTTGCAAATATTGTGGTGTATTGTAATACACCATACGCAAGGTATGGGGCACGTTTATTGCCTATATTTAGAGTTATCAGGTTCTAAATCATTCTCCCTTGACATTCGATTTGGTTTGCTCATGTCTGTACGTGAGAGGGCTGGTAATGAGATTTGAACTTATTTCGAAGCATATTGTCAATGTTATGAAAATTCAAGTGGTGGTATAGCAAAGCGTTTGTTGAAATAAGACAACAATGAACAAAAAAATATCATAATTTGTCACATTTTTATTGATGCTGAGACCCATTTTCACTTCTACTTACTAATCAACATTACCCGCTAAAATTGATAACACATAACTTTACACAGTATTCATGTCATGTAGCATGTATAAATTTATCAGATACGGCATTTTTCTGTTTTTTAAGGTGTTTGTGTGAACTTGTGTATTAATGAATGCATTATGTTCGTGTTTCATGGGTGTGAAATTGCTCAGAGGTACGAAAACTACATAAGGAAATAGGAGTAGTTTTCCAACTATAACAATCCTATCTAGCTAGACCTTAAGCATTGAATTCCTACACCTGATGGATAAGACGGATTAATCAAATGATAGATATTGTTTGTGCACGTGTAGATCTTGCAAACTTTGCCGGCATGAAATTTGCAACTGTCAAAGCAAGTATAGGCCTACGCTATAGGCAGCCAAATATCAAACCGGGGATTAAAAAAAAGAAAAGAAGAAGACAAAAAAGTTTTATGTTCGCAACGAAAACTTGCAGTGTTTTGCAAATTCACGTCCTTATACGACTTATCCCATGATATCACCAAATCGCAAAAAGGCGAACGTGCTTATCGGTGCCAGCGATGACGCAAATTCTCTATTTAGTGTACGGCAAAGTGCTTGCAGCTGGATATAGAGATCTTATTCCTCGTGGTGATTTTTGTTATCATCACCTTTCTTGTTGTGACAAGTTGCATCTGTGTTTAAGCTGAGATGGCATACCTTGGAATCAATTATGTATTTTGTTGGATAAATTGATACCCTGATTGCATCTATACGTAGGCAAGTGTTGCTATAATTATGAAGATGATCTATGCTGAGCCGTATGAATCCGTCAACAAGAACCAAATTCGTTCTCTGAATCCAAGCTATAAGGTTGAGGGAATTCAATCGTTTTGCTATTATTCCACTGAAGATTAAAAGTGGTCTCCATTAGCGTTGACAAAATCCATCACCATTCTTTTCTTGTCAGTAAATGTGGCCTTTTGAGGCGTTTTAAAAGTGAAAGTATTTTTGATAAGCCCACCTACCTCATTGAACGTACACAGGTAAAGGTTATTGATGTCTATTGTCATCTGTTGGCCAGAAATAAAATATCTTGGTTTATTTAAAAAGGACAGGGGGGGGGGGGGGGAGGGAATCAATATATAGGAATTGGAATTCCAGAACTCTTAATCACTGAGATAAATATACGTGATTAATAAAAGTTAGAAAAAATAGATAAATCCAGGAAAAGAAGAGAACTACTATCTTCTTATGTTGATTTCACCAATTACTTTAATGTTATAGTATGAAACATTTGGAAAGATTATGCCCACAGATTTATGACAGAAAACATCAAAAAATCCATCTTTGTAAAAAGTTTAAATGTATAATACCCATGACAGGATAAAATAGAATGCTATACGTTATAAAAAAATAACACAGAGTAATAATACAGCTGTATGTCAACACTTATCTATTTATCTTGATGTATGTCTAATGGGGAATACGCGAACTGAGGTTTTGCTTAAATTGAAAAAGATCAATTATATATGGCTTCAGAACGAATTAACACAACGTGTATCTTTAACAAATGCAGAATATTTCGTTCATCAAGGTCATCTTTTCCATCTTCTTTTTTTCCCAAATTCTCTCTTTCCTTTTTCTCTCTCTCTCTGTCTGTTTAAGACCCTTCCTTATTCTTTTCCTTCTCCCCCCCCCCCTCTCTCTCTCTCTCTTTCATCTCTCCCACTCCGCAGAGCTATCATCACATGCCATCAAATACGCGGAAGGGATCAAATGACGGATTCTGCCATAAGTCAAACATCGTAACATAATACAATCTCTTTCTTTTTGCGCACCTTCGGCACATCTTTCTTCCCCGGCCCTTCGGTCTAGATTTTGTGACCTGTACAATACCACTAATCTGCGGGTATAGATTCGCAAGTGGGATTTTGTTGTTTTAATCACACTTGACGCTGACGAGAACGAGCCGCTTCTATATCTTTATCATCCATGCTTGTTACATGTTCTGGATCACAGAGTAAAAAAAAAAAAAAAAAAAGTTTTACCATTATTATCTTAATTACGGAGAAGACTTGAGGTAAAGAAATTACGTTTTGGCAGACCTTTGTTCAATCTTCCAAGTTGTTATTGACTATGTAAGATGTTCTCTCTAGTGAATGAGTGTAAATGGCAATTTTTATCTAATTTTTGCAGTTTGGAATATGAAATAAATGTTATTTGATAGAAAAAAAGCTGATCACCTATATTTAAATAACGATAACGAATCTTACCATTTGATAAGCACCGAATCTTCACATTCTGGTATATTCTACTGGGACACACATATTCTGGCAAGTGAAACCCAGTGAGTTGCAAGATTTATAGTGTACTTCACGATAAGTTCCTTTCACGATGGTATTCTGTATTCTCAATGTTTTTGTCCGAAACTTTAATTGATTATTTCTTCTCTTAGCGTACATTCAATGAACTTGCTTTTTATGTTTATACAGTGCTTTTGTGTTGAATTTAATTGAATTGAACAGGTTTTATTAAAAATCATGTCTCGCAGCCAAAGGCTGAATTGCACATGTTTACACTCATAATGACAAAAACAGATTATTTCAGCGCTCTGTACAAGCAATGTATGTATTGAATAACCTGTTTTTCTGTTAATTAATGTCGCAAATGATAATGCGCAAACTTTAAAACTGTTTTTTTTTTTAAGATTGTATTGATAATGAAATGCAGGAACAAAACTGAATTGAACTTACTCAGAAGATATATAAGGTCAGCTTGTTTGTCGCACGCTTTTATCACTTTCACTGCATGTCAAGACATCGCGGATCCGTGTATACGAGTATAAAGACGGTTGCTTTAATCCCGCGGCATGAGCGCTGGGGATGCACTCCTTTCGATCGTGCTTCAAAGGAACTTGTTGTGGCAAAATCGATGCAACTTATATTGCAGCTGTGATAAGACAGAGACGCAGTTATGTTGGTGTGTCTTCTCTCCTCCTGCGGCAATCGCAGCAGTTTAAAGTTTGTCTCGACATCACCGCGGATGAAAGCTCTATCGCCATGAAGGAGCGACTACAGCCACAGCATCGACTAAGAGAGGGGAGTGGCCGACCTTAGACTTCTAAACTTTACGGTGGAAAAAAAAAGTGGTATAGAGAATAGAACTTAACGATGATATACCAAGCATTGCCCATGTTATTCATCACCGCCTACGCATGCTCGTGGCGAAAAATCTTCGTGAACTCTGCACTGATTTTGCACACGTCATTAAACAGGAGGATGAATTTAATGTTTAGATGAGAATAATAGCATTTAGTGACCGGTTATGACCGGTTGCTCGTTGACTTTCAAGTTACTTTAATTGAAACTTGACAGATTGCGTTTAGGCCTACGTTGTTGTTAGAGTGTGTTTATCTGTATACGCCTGTATATGAGTGTGTCTGTCCGTATATTCATAAGTAGTCTTCCTTATACATCTAATAAAACAAACCTATTTTGACAACTTTAATTTCCTTAAAGTTATGATCTCTCAATCTTTGTATATGTCAATGCTATTTTGCAACTTTTAAAGTCTTTTTCAAGTTTTTAGGTGTTTTAGGGTGCCTTTTTGAAGTGAATTCTAGTGCCCGTTCTATAAGGAAACAATGAACTTTCAGTTTTCATGACAAGGTATAATCACTGTGAAGCTCCATAATTTGTATACTCTTCTCATTTCACATGGTTTTGCTTACTTTATTCTCTGTTATCAAAGAAATTAAGAATAAATTGTATACGTGTTTGTCAAAAATATGATAAAATTTGAATTGAACTGAATTGATTTGAATGCTCGTAAGCAAGCAACCACGTGACTGATAGCGTAATTACCTGTGCTTACAGTCCCCTCCGAATGACTATAAGCAATGAGGATAAACTACCTGCCAAGGTACATAACTACTGCAAGCAAAGGGAATCGAACCAGTGACCTCGCGATTGATAGTCCGTGTTTTCATCCGCTGAGTCACGGCAACTCGTCAAATTTCAGACAAGTTGCAGCAAGAGCACGGGTATATCTACACATGCAGGCGCAAACGCATTCACGCTAAATCTAATTGCAAGGAATATGATATACATGTATCTAAATAAATCTTAAAAAAAACAACAACACGAATATCGAGCCAAATGCTTATGCTGCGATTTAAGATTTGCTAAAACAAAAACAAACAAAAAATACACCTATATATATATTTCAGGGAACCAAATTGCTCGTCTATCATAATAGTTTGAAATTTGATTGAAAGCTATCCAATGTGACAGACAAAGGTGGAACTGTACCCAAAATGAAATTATTATACCAATTTTGTTTATTACCACACGTACAATAAAGACAAAAGAGCAATCAAATGGAAATAGCAATTTAGAGCACTCGCTCAGAGATGTTTGTTCAGTCAATTTGCACCTTGATTGTTACTAACTCGAAATTGTCTGAGGCAAGGAACATCTCCCCTCGTTTGTTTTTCTTTTCTTTGCCAGATGTCAATACAGCGCTTAATGAGTATCTAATCATAAACGAAGCATATGTTTCTCTATTCCATTTTTAGCCTACAAAAGATGTGCGTGGGCCAGTGCATATAATATAGGACGAGATATACGATGACACTCGGAATAATATGTTCCCAACGGTAGCTTTCCGATTGCTCGCCAGCGCGCCATTTATCGGGGAAGTCCTTCCCAGTCATTGGATAATTACTTTAGGGATCTGGCGTATGAAAACGTTTATAGAGCGTGTGAAGAGGGAGCGACATAACGACATCTGCCATTGGGAATCTTTCTTTATTCAATTACCCTTTTCATTGGGAACGCGGTGGCCGGCCAACCGGCGTCATCAAAGTGATAGGCAACATTGAATAGTGCAGA